>CAMZMU010000063.1:60445388-61045301 GCA_947311845.1 Poa pratensis | reverse complement strand
CTTTTCTTCGAATGTTGGTGCCATCATTGATATGAAAGAAGGTAATATAAGGTACCAATTTCCTCTCAAGAAAGGTATGGAACACTTCCCTAGGAAGAGAATGAAGTTACCTTTTGACTCTATTGTTAGAGCAAGTTATGATGTTGATGCTTCTTCTCTTGACAACACTTGATTTTCACTTTCTGCGCCTAGCTGAAAGGCGTTAAAGAAAAGCGCTTATGGGAGACAACCCATCGTTTTTATTTGCTGTTATTTTTGTTTTCTTTGAGTCAAGGAGTTTTGTTACTTCTGTAGCAACTCCTTTGTATCTTTATTTTATCGCAATGTTGTGCCAAGTAAAGTTCTATATTGAAAGTTGATGCAAGATTTGGATTTCTGCGCAGTGACAGATTTTTAGCTGTCACGGATTTGAGCTTATCTCCCTGTAGAAAATTCAAAAAATTCTGAAAAATCACGCATATTCCTGAGATATGTACGCAACTTTCATTATTTTAGGCCAGATCCATCTGAGCAACTTAAGTGCCTCGAAAAAATTCGTCATTCCAGACTGTTCTGTTTTTGACAGATTCTGCCTTTTGTTTTGCATTCGCTCTTTTACTGTGTTTGTGTGGATTTCTTTGCTCCACAAAGCATTGGTGGCTGTAGCTAATGTCCAGAAGCTTTGGGATTGATTGTATCATTACAGAATATGAGAATTTTTGATTATGCACTAACCCTCTAATGAGAACTGTCTTGAGTTTGGTGTGAAGGAAGTTTTCAAGGATCAAGCGAGAAGGGTGATATTATGTGATCAAGAAGAGTGAAAAGCCTAAGCTTGGGGATGCCCCCGTGGTTCATCCCAACCATATTCAGAGAGACTCAAGCGTCTAAGCTTGGGGATGCCCAAGGCATCCCCTTCTTCATCAACAAACTTATCAGGTCATCTCTAGTGAAACTATATTTTAATTCTTTCACATCTTATGCGCTTTACTTGGAGCGTCTGTGTGTTTTTTTTTTGTTTTTGTTTGAATAAATTCGGATCCTAGCAATCCTTGTGTGGGAGAGAGACACGCTCCGCTTTTTCATGTGAATACTCATGTTCTTCACTTATATTTGTTGAGTATTCTTAACTAGCTACTGCAGTGCTTTTAGCTCCTGTTTTTCATGCATCTCTTCGAGCTGTTAGCACTTGTTTATAAATACTCTCTTGCTGCATTATATTATCATTTGGAGAGTTTATGTTTAAATAAATTATTGGTGTTTGTTTGGAAGAAAGAAAATGCTACATGTAGTAGTTGGTATTGGAAAAGACATATGCATTCTTGTAGATCATTGTCTTGTTTGATTTGATGCTTTGCAATTGTTTTGAGCTCTCAAGTAGATCATGTTTAAGCTCTTGCATCATGTAGTTAAAGCCTAGTAGTGGAGAACTACCGTAGAGCTTGTTGAGACTTGGGATGCATATTTGTTCTCTCTAAGGTCTAGATATTTTCTGGTAAAATGTTTGAGCAACAAGGAAGACAGTGTAGAGTCTTATAATACTTGCAATATGTTTTTATGTGATTCTTGCTGTACCGGTTTATACTTGTGTTTGCTTCAAACAACCTTGCTAGCCTAAACTCTGTACTGAGAGGGAATGCTTCTCGTGCATCCAAAACTTGAGCCAAAACCCATGCCATTTGTGTCCACCATACCTACCTACTATGTGGTATTTCCTGCCATTCCAAGTAAATATTTCATGTGCTACCTTTAAACTATTCAAAACTTTATTACTCCTTATTTGTGTCAATGTTTTATAGCTCATGAGGAAGTATGTGGTGTTTTATCTTTCAATCTTGTCATTTACTTCTGACAGACTTTCACCTGGACTAGTGGCATATACATCCGCTTATCCAATAATTTGCAAAAAGAGCTGGCAACGGGGTGCCCAGCCCCAATTAATTACAACTTTCATTAATAATTCTCTTCACATGTTTTGCCCTGATTTATCAGTAAGCAACTTAATTTTGCAATAGACACTCCTCCATGGTATGTGAATGTTGGAAGGCACCCGAGGATTCGGTTAGCCATGGCTTGTGTAAGCAAAAGGTTGGGAGGAGTGTCATCTATAAAGAAACTAAAATACATGTGTAAACAAAAGAGAAGATGGATGATCTACCTTGCTGGTAGAGATAACGTCCTTCATGGGAGCCGCTCTTTGAGAGTCTGGTTGACAAGGGGGTTAGAGTGCCACTACCATTCGTTGACAACAACAAACACCTCTCAAATACTTTTTTGTGCTCTCTATATGCTTTCAAAAACCTAAAAGCTCTAGCACATGATTTAATCCCTGCTTCCCTCTGCGAAGGGCCTATCTTTTACTTTATGTTGAGTCAGTTTACCTACTCCTTTCTATCTTAGAAGCAAACACTTGTGTCAACTTTGTGTGCATTGATTCTTACATATTTACTTATTGAACTTGTTATATTGCTTTATGTTGACAACTATCCATGAGATATACATGTTACAAGTTGAAAGCAAATGCTGAAACTTAATCATCCTTTGTGTTGCTTCAATGCCTTTTACTTTGAATCTATTGCTTTATGAGTTACCTCTTATGCAAAACTTATTGATGCTTGTCTTGAAAGTACTATTCATGAAAAGTTTTTGCTTATATGATTCATTGTTTACTCTTTATCTATTTGTTAGCAAACTATAGATCATTGCTTTGAGTCACTTCATTTCATGACATGAGCCTTGCAATATATTGATCAAGATTGTGTGAAAGCATGTCTCCTCAGAAATTATTTGTTGTTATCGTTTTACCTACTCGAGGACGAGTAGAACTAAGCTTGGGGATGCTTGATACGTTTCCAACGTATCCATAATTTCTGCTGTTCCATGCTTATATTATACCATTTGCTACATGTTTTATATACACTTCGTATCACTTTTATGCATTTTCTGGGACTAACCTATTAACAAGGTGCCACAGTGCCAGTTCCCTGTTTTATGCTGTTTTTGGTTTCAGAAAGTTACTTCTGGAAATATTCTCGGAATTGCACGAAACAAAAGGCCAGGTCCCTATTTTTCCAGCACGTACACGGAGTCCGAAGGAGAGACGAAGACTCGCCACGAGGTGGCCAAACCACCTGGAGGCGCGGCCCCACCTCCAGCCGCGCCTGGGTGTGGTTTGGGCCCCTCGGGGGTCCGCCGACATCGTCCCTTCGCCTATTTATTCCCCGAGACGCGAAAACCCTAAAACACCGAGCCTTTCATCCAGAACATATTCGCTGCCGCCGCCGTCGTCAACCCTAACTCGGGGGGTTCCTGAAGCTCTTCCCGGCACCCTGCCGGAGAGGGGAATCATCACCGGAGGGCTCTACATCGCCATGCCCGCCTCCGGAGTGATGCGTGAGTAGTTCATCCTTGGACTATGGGTCCATAGCAGTAGCTAGATGGTTGTCTTCTCCACTTGTGCCATCATGTTTAGATCTTGTGAGCTGCCTATCATGATCAAGATCATCTTATTGTAATGCTACATGTTGTGTTTGCTGGGATCTGACTTATATTGATACCTATGTGGAGCTGAATATTATATTATCATGTCTATGTCATTTGTGATCTTGCATGCTCTCCGTTACTTGTTGAAGCCTTGGCCACGTGAATACTTGTAACTCCAAGAGGGGGTATTTATGCATGATAGTTGGGTTCAACCTCTATTTAACCTGGGATAGTGACAGCAAGTTCTAAGGTTGTAGATGTGTTGTTGCCACTAGGGGTAAAACAGCAATGCTTTATTCAAGGATGAATGTATTGTTTACATTACGCACATTACTTAATGCAATTGTCTGTTGCTTGCAACTTAATACTGGAAGGGGTACGGATGTTAACCGGAAAGTGGACTATTTAGGCATAGATGCATGCTGGATAGCGGTCTATGTACTTTGTCGTAATGCCCAAATGAATCTCATAGTAGACACCACAGCTCACACATGCATGTTATATGCACTTATCAATTGTCAATTGCCCAGCTGTAATTTGTTTACCCAGCATGTTAGTTATCTTATTGGAGAGACACCACTAGTGAACTGTGGACCTCGGTCCATTCTTTTACATCTGAAATACAATCTACTGCAATCATTGTTCTCTACTGTTTTATGCAAACAAACATCATTTTCCATTCGATATGTTTAACCCTTTGTTTTCAGCAAGCCGGTGAGATTGACAACCTCACTGTTAAGTTGGGACAAAGTAATTTGGTTGTGTTGTGCAGGTTCCACGTTGGCACCGGAATCCCTGGTGTTGCGCCGCACTACACTCCTCCACCAACACCTTCGAAGCAAACCTCATTTTCCTACTGGTCCGATTAAACCTTGGTTTCATACTGAGGGAAAACTTACTGCTGCACTCATCATACCTTCCTCTTGGGGTTCCCAACTGACGTGTGATGTACAAGCATTGTTTCTGGCACTATTAACCTAGAGCCACCAATATGCAGCAAGAAACCTATTTGTTTATCACTACTAATGCACCCAACAGAAAAGAAAATGGGAGAAACGGTGTTTTGAAGTATTTTCACAGGAATTGGAGGAGATGCACCAAGAGCTATCCAAGGATGGTGAATACCATAAGCTTGAGGATGTGAAGACAACCCCACTGGACCTACACACTCTTGGTTTGCGCACGTCTAACTTCTGTTTTTTGATCGAAACACTTTATCGCATAAACTTGGAGCGTCTTTTTGTTTGTTTTTTGGTTTGATTGTTATTTTGTGAGACCACCACACTATCATTAATATATGAAAAAGTTTCTAGAAATATGGGTTGAAATATGTTGGATGCTATTATAAGATTGGGAAAATGGATGTTTAGGTTGATTTTTAAAGTTACATATAATTGCATGATTCATGAGCTTGTTTATGAGTAATAATTTGCAAATGCTTTATCAAGAGCTATCACTCATTCATGTTTTGATGCTGAATGTTATTTTACTTTGTTTAACATGGATTAGTTAGTTCTATGGACACTCATGCATGCATTTAGATGGTCAACTTTCTCCCTTTTGCTAGCCCAAAAATTCCAACAAGTAAAAACTTGTTTCCAACACCTTCAACCAAAGTTATTCCAGTGAGTCCACTATATCTACCTATTAGCTTTATGCTATTCCGAGTATGTTTATCATGTTATTTGTGTTATCTATACCTCTGAGTGAAAATGTTTATGTTATTGATTGTCATGAGAAAAGTTGGTTATATAGCTCTCACGAACTTGATGCACACCTTACTTTTATTGCATAAATAAAACATGACCCATTGTGATTAAGATTATGATGTTAGTGGCTTGATAAATGTCCGAGGTTGGGAGTTAGCCCATATGTGTTGTCACATGCAAAGCTTTCAACATGCTCCTTCATCATTTAGTTGATATCATGTGCTTTTGTCTATGGATGCCTATCATGGTGAAATGAGGTGGAAATGAAGTAGTTTAAATGAGTTTGTATAAATGGTTAGAGAGACGCCTGGGCCGCTAATCTAAGTCAGGCATCATTCATGATGAAAATTTACTTACATGCTATGGTGAACCATCTGTGATACACCTTATAATAAAAAGTTATTCCAATGGTAAATAAAAAAGGGTGTTGAGGTTGTTCATCTTGTTTGTTTTGTCATTTTGATATGGGCTTGTTCCATATCCTGGGACAAGAGGTACCCCAGTTGACGCTCTTGATGATACTATTATTACTTACAATGATATAAAACTTGAACTTGCTTTGTTTCCCAAGTTGAGTAACTCATGGTGTAGGTACTTGTATTCAAGGGGCATGAGACACCTAACCTTTACTTTGTCAAACACACTACTCATATTTGCTTTCACATTAAACTTTAATCATTCAAGATGCTATGATAGGGTTAATGAGAGCTTGACACCAAGGATTCCACATTGCAATCATTAACTTATGTAGAAGAGTTTGGAAGTTAGATGAAACTTATGCATGCTTTGCCTCTACTCACATATACATCTTTCCAAAGTGTCCACCTTTTATATTCATATTTTCATCTACACTCTATGACCAATGTAGGATGTTCTTACTTATCATTATGCATACATGTGGTCCATATTACTATCTTCTATGTTACACTTTGTGAACTATCATTGAACATCCTTGCATTGAATACTTGATATCACTTCATAAACTATCTTGCATATTGCTACTCCTTTGAAGAATGAATCATTTGACTCTATGTAGTAGTAGCAATCATCTTTGATATCCATTGTTAGTGTTATATTGCAAAGTCCATGTTAGTTTTATCACCTTCATACTCGAGGACGAGTATTGGTTAAGCTTGGGGATGTTGATGCATGTAAAATGCATACATGAACTTTGCACTATATTACTTATATTCCAATCATATTTGCATCATATAAGGGTTATATCACTGTTATATAATGATTTTTGGGAATATTATATTTATTTCCTTATGGAATTAACCCTGCGCAGGCAGAAAACCCTATTTTTTCTTTTTAAGTTTCAGGGACCCAAACGTCGTCCAAATCATCTGCAAATTTACGAGCATCATTTTTTGGAAGGAACAAAACTTGGGTGCGAAGGAAGCAAACAAGCGGAGCCCGAGGCCCAAAAGAGGGGGGCCCACTCACTATTCTAATTTTTTCGAAGAAATGGCCTTTTTATTTATTTTATTTTGGGCTACTCTACTAAATACTAAACAAATTTAAGAAATGAGAGAATTTAGAATAGCTACGAGAAAGACTAGTCCAATCCATAATGATGTACCAGAAAATACAACGTTTTTATTATTTGACCAACCATCAGGAGAAGCAAATACAAGGGGTACACTAATTACTAAGACTGAGGAAGTCGCAATTAATGCAAAAACAGCTAATTGGAAAGCAATAGTCATATTTCTAATCCTCCAAGCTACCATCAAATAAAGTTGACTACATATTTGATCCCTCACTTAACCAAAATTGTAAAAAAATACAAGAAGTAGGAGGGGTTTAATCATGAATCCATTGATTCTTCTCTTTAATTAAAACTTATTTTTACTTACCGCTTTTTTTATTTGGATATGGGGGTGAGGAGAGGGGATTTAGTCAGCGGGTATAGCGGATCATGTATCCGTGTATTGTATACAGTATACAGAGATATGTCGAAAAGGGACTTGCATCTGAGATCTTTCTAGGGGTTAGTAGATCTTTTTATATGGCTATGTTCTACTTGTACGAATAAAATAGAGATTAGGCTGTGGAGAGATGGCTGAGTGGTTGATAGCTCCGGTCTTGAAAACCGGTATAGTTCTAGGAACTATCGAGGGTTCGAATCCCTCTCTCTCCTTTTGCTTAGTGAATATGCTTGTTTCTTTAATTTTGTATCTTTATTCTGTCCCCTACCTTTCTTTCATAAAAAGGAATGAATGGCTCGGCTAGATGGAATAACCGAGCCAGAACAGAAAAAATAAAACATTAGAACAGGTATAAATAAGAAAATCTTAGTTAAGAGGGTTCATGTAAAGAACATGTTCCAAATCACGATCGATTCCCTTTTCAAAACCTGCTGCGGCAGCCCGCGTGGGGCCCACCAATGTGGCCCTCGACGCTCCGTTGCCGTCGATCTTTTCTCCACCGACATCGTCTTGACCTAAAACCGACTATAAAAATATCCCCCCGACGTTCTCTGGAACAAGCGCCGCCGAAACACAGAAACACCGAAAGAGAGATCTGGAGCTGCAAATTGGAGGGGAAAAACTCCGGCGGGGCGCTGCCGGCGCGGTCTCCATCTTCTCCATCGACATCTCCACCGTCTCCTTGATGAAGAGGGAGTAGTCCACCTCTAGACTATGGTTTGTGGAATAACTTATGTATCTCTCCTCTCTTTGGGCTTCACTAATTAGTACCGTATGAGCTGCTGAACATGATTACGGTCATCGTTGTAATACCTATGTGGTGGATCTTTTTATGAGTTAATATATGTTTGAGATTGCAATGTTTGTTTCAGTTATGAATATAGATGCATATTATGTACCTCGTTCTTATTCACTTGTTATGATCAAGCATGTTTATGAGAGCGTGTGTGGGGTGACGTGTGCATTAGTTGGAGTAACGGGGGTGGTGAGTGCGGTAAGTTGACAACTGTAATATCGCGATCCACTTGGGTGTTTTACCTTACGTTGTTGCCTCACTAGAGATAAACAAAAATACCATGCTACAAGGGTTGTGGGTGATTTGCCACTTCTCCGTGACTAGATCTAGCATGTTCTTATTTTAACTTCATGTCATGATACTTAAAGCTATACTCTGAGTTATCTTAATTACAAAGGTGTTATGATTTAGTTCGCATCTTGGTGGAGTATAAGTGAGATTAATAACCAAAAGATCTCTATGTTAGGACATGATGCCCATATAATTAGTAACTTGTCATCAAACTTTGTGTTGCAATCTCATATGTCAACTCTAGTGTTCCATTGTCTGCCACTTTATTAAAGAGAGAGTGCATTTGTGAAACCATGAACCCCGTCCATTTTTAATCATAAGAAACACCTTTCCAACAACTTTTACCACTTTTCCATTTTCTGCCATTATTAAATCCGAAAATACAAAAACACTTTTACATCTTGCATTCATCATAAAAAACCTAAAAATATCATTTATCGTTGTTATCATCATCCTTGCACATTTATTCACTATCATTGCATATTTATTTCTTGTTTGCATTGCATAACTATCTTGATATATCATTCTTATACCTTGTGCTTGACAACCACAGGTGAGGTTGAGGACCAAAACATTTTACTTTGTTTTATAGGTAACCAAAAGAAGGATAGGAAGATAAATCTTTCACTACTGATTCCCCGAGAGTTCGATATTAAACCCTCGAGTCACCCCTCGTGGGAAAACACGTCTTCCACTTACTACATACTCTGCACTTGGAGGCTCAACCTAACCCCGTATACTTTTCATTGCAGGTAGCTACTGAAGGCTATCACTTCTACGGGTATCACCTGTGACTCTATGTATCTATAACCTTCCTCCTTGGTTGTGCATGAAGCGGAAGTTCATTATGATGCCGGTGCTCATCCAAACCGAAGCAACCCGGTAACAACATTGATGTGTACCTGAAGCCATTAGTTGATGAACTTTTACAGTTGTGGCGTGATGAAGGGGTACGTGTGTGGGATGAGTACAAACAACAGGAATTTGACCTACGAGCGTTGTTGTTTGTAACCATCAATGATTGGCCTGCTCTTAGTAACATTTCAGGACAGTCAAACAAGGATACAATGCATGCACGCACTGTTTAGAGAAGACTGAAAGTATATATGTAGGTAACAAGAATGTGTACCTGGTCATCGTCGATTTCTTACAACTCAGCATCCCCTAAGAAAGAGAGGCAAGCAACATTTCAAAGGTGAGGCAGATCACCGGACGAAGCCACCCCTCCGTAGTGGTGAAGATATATATGATATGGTCAAGGATTTAGATGTAATCTTTGGAAAGGGTCCTGGCGGACAGTCTGTTCCGAAGGACGCTAACAACCACGTTCCCCTGTGGAAGAAGAAGTCTATATTTTGGGAACTACCCTATTGGAAAGTCCTAAAGGTCCGCTCTGCAGTCGACGTGATGCACGTGACGAAGAATGTTTGCGTGAACCTGCTAGGCTTTTGGGGTGTATGGGAAGGCAAAAGATACTCCGCACGAGAGGACCAGCAACTTTTGAAAGACCCAAACAACCTGCATCCAATGAAGACGGATAAAGGACGTCTATGTCCTGCTAGCTACGTTCTTACCAAAGAAGAGAAGGAGATATTTTTGAAGTCCTGAGCAGTATGAAGGTCCCGTCTGGCTTCTCGTCAAATATAAAGGGAATAATAAATGTGGCAGAGAAAAAGTTCCAGAACCTAAGTCTCATGACTGCCATGTGCTTATGACCCAATTGCTTCTGGTTGCATTGTGGGGGCTTCTACCGGAAAATGTTCGACTACCCATTGTTCAGCTATGTGCGTTCCTCAATGCAATTTCGCAGAAGGCAATCAGTCCAGCCACGCTTGGAAGGTTACAGAAGGATGTGGCTCAATGTCTCGTTAGTTTTGAGTTGGTGTTCCCACCATCCTTCTTCACTATTATGACACATCTCCTAGTACACCTGGTCGACGAGATTCTCATTCTGGGTCCTGTATTTCTACACAATATGTTCCCCTTTGAGAGGTTCATGGGAGTCTTGAAGAAGTATGTTCATAACCGTGCTAGGCCAGAAGGAAGCATCTCCAGAGGCTATGGAACAAGGAGGTCATTGAGTTTTGTGTTGACTTTATTCCCGACATTAAGTCGATTGGTCTTCCCGAATCACGACATGAGGGGAGACTGAGTGGAAAAGGCACTCTAGGAAGGAAATCATACATATGTTGGGACGGGCATTCTTTCACCAAAGCACACTACACAGTTCTGCATAATTCCACTTTGGTGGCTCCGTATATCCAGATACACAAGGATATTGTACGCTCCAACAACCCGGGGATGGATCAGTCCATGATTACAAAGGAACACGTGGAGAATTTTGCGGTTGGTTGCTTACACATCTGAACAATGACAACACTGTCTCAGATGAGCTGTTCTTGTTGTCTAGGGGACCATCTTCGACTATTTGGACTTTCCAAGGGTACGAGATAAATGGAAATACATTTTACACGAATGCCAAAATAAAAAGAGTACCAACAAAAAAGTGGTGCCCGCTTTGATGATTCAACAAACAACAATGGGCGAAAGGGGGCCACGGTCACATATTATGGTTGCATAGAGCAGATATGGGAACTTGACTACGGACCTTCTTTTAAGGTCCCTTTGTTCTTATGCAAATGGTTCAACCTGAAAGGCGGCGGGGTAAAGGAAGACCAATTGTACGGAATGACTACAGTGGATCTCACGAATCTTGCGTACGACAACGAACCATTCGTTCTAGCCAATGATGTGGCTCGGGTTTTCTATGTGAAGGACATGTCTACCAAGCCAAAAAAAAAAGATAAGGAAGCGAATACATCAGCGATGAGCCAAAGCGCCACATAGTTCTTTCAGGAAAAGAACCATCGTGGGAGTGGAGGACAAGACAGACATGTCAGAAGATTACGACAAGTTTCATGAAATTCCGCCCTTCAAAGTGAACGCTGACCCAAGCCTCAAGTTAAATGCAGACCCTTGTCCATGGTTACGGAGCAATCAGAAGAAAGGGTCACACAAAAAAAAAAAGCGAAGACTAAATAGGGATGTTGTTGGTGATGTGTAATAATGTATTAAACTTTTATATAATTGTGTTATGGAAATTTAGAAGAGAACTCTATATTTTGGTTCCATCATTTGAGGAGTGGGTTTCGCGATTAACTTGTCAGGTAGGGGTAAAGAGGGGGAACGGAGGCAAAGTTGATAATTGTACGGTTTCCCACTAAGCGCGAGCATCAAACTTTAACCTTCCTATTCTAAAAACTCCAACGGCTTACAACCGCTCGATACCATGCGCATGTAGTACTTGATTTATAAATTTTTGAATTGATTTTAAATCAAGCGCATGCAGTACTTTATTTAAAACCAAGCGCATGTAGTACTTGATTTTAAATCAAAACAGAAAACAGAAAAAGAAAAAACAAATTTTAGTTGATTTGGATGATTAAATCAAAAGATATATAAAAAGAATGAAAGCAGGAAATTAAAAAAATCGACCTCTAGTACCGGGCCGTGTGACCACCCAGTACTACAGGTCCACTGGGCTTCGCGCGCAAATTTTCGCGGCCCTGAGGGACCTCTAGTACCGGCTGGTAACACGGCCCGGTACTAGAGACCCTCTAGTACCGGGTGGAGCCACGACCCGGTACTAGAGATCGATTTGGCGCTTATTTGGGTGGCTGCGGCCGAAAATTTGCCCAAGTCCCAAATCGACGCTCCGCCTCCGCGCTCCAGACGACGCCGCCCCTACGCCGCCAGGCTGCCGGATTTCGTCCCCGCGCCCGTGCTGCCCCGGCCGTCGCCGCCCTCTCCTGCTCCGGGCGCGGCCGTCCCTGCTCGTCCCCGAGCAAGCAAGCTCGCCCCGACCCACGGTGAGCTCGCCCCCGACCCTCTCCCTCTCTCGCGCGGCGGCGGCGGACCCTAACCAAGGGCCGACGCCGGCGGTGGCAAGGAAAAAGACACAATTTTAGGGCCTAAAGGGCCGATTTCATTAAGGGGAGGCCACAAACGGCCGTCGCCGGCCTAAGGGCCGGCCATTACATTAAGGGGAGGCCATTACAATAGAGGGGGGAGGGGGCTCGTCGTCGCCGGCGCCGCCTAGTCATCGAGGACGATGAACTCTGGCGGGGACCACAGATGGGCCGGCGGCGCCCGCTGCTGCGGTGGCGCCAGCGCCTCTTGCGGTGGCTGCGGTTCCGGTGGCGCCTGCTCCGGCGCAGCCTGCTCCTGTGGCCACTGCTCTGGTGGCGCCCGATCCGGCGACCAGCTCTCGCCAGTCCAGACCCAGGACTGGCCATGGACGAGGCCGGGAGGCAGTGGAGGCGCCGGCTCCATCCCCTGCGGCTCCTGCTCCTGCTCGCGCTCCAGCTGCACGTACCAGGGCTCCACTTCATCGTCCGAGTCCTGTGGCGGCGGCGGCAGGGCCTGGGCCAGCACCATCTCCCACCGCCTGATCTCGTCCTCGACGAGGCTGCGGCGGGAGGCCTCGTACGCGGCCTGCATCTCCGGGTCCTCCTCGTCGTCGTGGATCTCCTCCTCGAACCAGAGCTCCTCGTGGGCGGCCGGCATGGCGGGGTACGCCGACGGGACCGCTGGCGGTGGAGGCGCCTGGGCGAAGAACACGTGGCGGCGGTGGTTGTGCTCGTCCGTGAACCATTGGTCCCAGTAGGGGGACCGCGGCCCGTAGTCTGTGTCGTGGAGGAGGTCCGGTGGGAGGAGGCGGCGGCGTCGTTCGATCTCTGCGTCCCTGGCCCGGCCGCTAGCCAGAATCGGTGGCACCGGAATCCACTGGGGATTCAAGTGCCAGTCCTCCGGCAGGTGCACGTCCGTCCAGAAGACGGCGGTGGCATTATTCCAATGCCACCAGCACTCCCTCACCGGCACGTAGCGCCGACGACGGACCCTGGGCGCGGATCCTTGGCCAGCACGGGGTGTCGGTGGTGCCGCAGCTTCGACCCACTGGATGCCCTGCGGCGCGATGTCGAAGGCCGCCGTCGGTGGCGAAGGAACGGAGCCTCGCCCCGGCGCCGGCCGGAGGACTCGCCGGCCTCAAACTTCGGGGACTTGAACCAGCGCGACATGGCGGAGTCGCGGGCTGGATTCTGCGGGGGCGGGGGTGTGGACGTACTGGTGTCCCTATCCACATGGCCGCGGTCCCTTTTTAAAGGACCGGGGGTGGGGGAAGGGAACAGTCCGTGGGTCGCTGGTGGGTGGGCCAGCACCACTATTGGTCGCAGGGAGGGGAGCAGTCCGTCGGTCGCTGGCAGGTGGGCCAAGAGCATTGACTGCGGGGAGCGGGGGCCGTTGGTGGTCAAATTTACCACGGGGGAGGGAAACCGAGGAGGCGGGGTGAAGACGAGGCGGCGGGTCGTCGCTGGCTGGTGGGCCAGCATTGACCACGCGTGGGCACTGGGCGGTCACGCGTGGAGGGAGCCGAGGCGGTGGGTCGCTGGCAGGTAGGCCCGCATTTGGGCTCTTTGACCCAATGCTGGCCCGAATTTGGGCTGGGCTGGAATTGGGACAGCTTTGGCCCAATGCGCCTATGTTAGCCTTTCTTTTTACCTAAATTGACACTATTGTTTTGCTATTTGTAAAGTTCCCTACTTTGAATTATTCTGCTAATGCTATCCTTGTTTTTTTTTGTATTAGTTAACCAATGGATGAGGATGTTCCCTTCGCAAGGAGAGAAGGGGAAGAAGAGATCTTTTCCTACATTAGGGATCCCGCGGAAGGAGCTGAAGACCGTATATCGGAAGAAGATGTCTCACAGTTTTTGAACGACTACGGTCCGGGAATGGAACCGGAAAGAAATAACGAGTTCGATGAGGACTCGGAAATTGGTTGACCCCCGCCGTCTGGCGAGGTATATTAAGCCTATGTTGAGCAGATGCAATAACTGATTTGTACATATATGTATTAACACATGTTTCTTATTTTTAGACCTCTGCATCGAACAATTCCAGTAAACGAGACCATGCCAAAGGGATGGGCCAAGAAGAGCATCTCCCAATTGACGAGGTGAATGCAGTTACTGGCCAACCGTTGGCACCCGAGGCGAACGCAGTTAAGTTTGTGCATCAATGCGGAGTTATTGTCAGGGACAACGTTGATATCAGCATTCAGGAATGGATTAAGCCAGCAAAGTTAGAGGGAGTCAGTTATGTCGATGACAGAACCAAAGGTGTGCTTTGGAAAAAGCTCATTGCACATTTCAGCCTACCGGTCTTCGATGATGAGGTGAAGACAAAAGCCATGACGGACAAAGTCAAGCATTTCGCTCTTAAGAAGATGGCTCAACAATTCAAGAACTACAAGAGCAGATTATACCGTGACTGGGATGAAAATAAGAAAGCTCCGGATTTCACTGGCACACGAGAGAGGCAGCGGCCTCACTGGCCCGCATTTCTGGAGTACAAGAAATCGGAACTAGCTAAGAAAAGGGCGAAAACGAATAAGGATAATGCAGGGAAAAAGATATATCACCATAAGATGGGGCTAGGTGGCTACCGAGTTTCCGAGTCTAAGTGGGATAAAGTTGAGGCCGACTTGCGCGAAAAAGGGATCACCCGGCTAGAGAGGGATGGTCCCAAAGGATAAGGAATTGGTTACTTGCACATGGAGGGGAGTATGACATGGAAACATGGGAGTTAATAATTGATACAGACAAAGTAATTCACGAACCCCAGCAAAAAATTGTTGACATAATGGCCAAGGCTCAAGAGGGTAAGTTTATTGCCGACAGAGAGAAGGACGAGCTGTCAGAGGCCCTCGGGACCAAAGAAAAAGGGGGGCAGACAAGAGGCTTAGGACAAGTGCCGTGGAATCAAGGGTTTCCCGAGGACCGTGATTCTTATAGAAGCCGAGCGAGAGCAAAGAGGAGGAAGGAGCAGGAGGAATCAGACCGGTTGAAGAGCCTAGAAAGAAAGAATGACGAGATTATTGCTCTCTATAAGGAACAGCAGAGGCAAATAGATCAAATGCGCGACCAAGGGGCGCCAACTCTTCAGCTGCAACAAGCGAGTCAAGGCGGCCCATCGCAGCGGAGAAGCAGCGTGGCTTCCTCGGTTATGGTCGGTGATGATGAGACAAGTCACCCCGTGGATTATATCACGGAGAAAACAACTTGTGAGCTGCATGTGGGAGTGAGTAATTTATCCATGAAGGCGGCGGACGGCTATGATTTAACTGCTGAGTCTACAGCATCGTGGCTTGGCAATGCCACTCTAGATGGATATGCTCGTGTCGGCGTGGATCAAATTGTACCAGGATATGAATCACTGAACCTTGAGTTCCCAAGAGCTGATGATGAGACGATGCTAGGGGACGTCGTGGTGGTCTAATTCTATGTCGCAAGAAATACATCAAGTTTGCAGACTGGGTGCCAAGGCCACCATCGTCTCCGCCGATTCACGATTCACTACCTGATGATGATATGGACGACAACCATGACATCAGTCCATCTCGATCTCCGCCTCTGCATCAGTCGAATCCGCCGCCGCCTCAGCCGACTCCGCCGCCGCGTCAGCCGACTCCTGAGCCGACTCCGACGCCTCCGCCCACTAAGGCTCGGGGCCAAAATAGGAAGGGCGCCACTTCGTCGTCCATGGGATTCCGGCGAGACCCCCGACATTCGCCCCTCCCAAAAGTACCCAAAAACCCTCCCGTCAGAGCTTACGATAGGACGCAAGAGGAAAGGGACGCGATCGCGCTGGCCGAACTGAAGGCGCATTTTGCACCGAAAAAGCCCGAGGAAAAGCGAATATTTACTGCAAAGGAAAAAAGTGGGCTCAGGGGCGGATCCAGGATTTGACCATAGGGGGGGCCAAGGTGACAATGGTCATAAATCAAATATAATAGATCTAAATATGAATATAAGGTTCTCTATGAAAAATAAATATATATACCCGGCCTTCATATCGCATAGATTTTTACAATAAAAATGCACATCTATACATTAGAAATACAACAGCAATTTTTTTACAAAATTCGGTCTAACTTCAGCTTTACGATTGCTTACAAGATTGTACCATTTAATACCTCATAATGGGACATATGTACATCAAAGCCGAATCAGAATTTTCAGTGCACAATGTCCCAGCTTGAGGCGAGTGGCTCACATAATGCAATCTGCAGTTAGTGTGTTTTTCTCTTCATGTTATATGTTAAACGAGTGGATCTCTAACTCTTATCTAAGCAGATAAGTATCTAATGTGTTCGATGTTGCTGCATCAAAGCAGAAAAGCAGTACAGACATACCTTGAAAAACAATATGGTGGTGAGCTTATTGGACACGGCGTGCGTAAGACAGCAACGCATATGTTGACGAGTTCCGGATTTTCATGCTGACAAGGAGAAGAACAATCACTAGAGGCCTGGACTTTCAGACGGTGAGCGATGCCAAGAGGCATGGACGATGGTGCCATAGCACGGGCGGGCGGGCGGCGGCAGCCATCGGTAATCTCGTGTTGGTAGGGAAACAAATCGTTTGAGGGTTTGACTGCTTTCCAGGCCTCACGGAAAGGCTGTACGTTGAGTTCAGATCGTGGGACAGTTAAGCTAAACCCTCTACTAATTCATGCGCTAGTTGGGCTTTGGGCCATGCGGCAGCAAAGCTTGTACTCAGTTTAATGCCGTAAGCAATCTAGATGATCGATGTAATTATCGCTGGCCCCTGTCCTATTTTATTGGGGGTGGCCGATCGTTGGCGGGGGCCAGGCCCCCGCTCGCCCCTCCCTGGATCCACCACTGACAGTGGGCTACTGAATTTGTCACGCACCCATCGCAAGATGAGATAAATAGGCCAGATAACTATTTACGAGCTCTGAGTAAAACTAGTAGTAGTGCCAGAGGGAAAATAGACTTTGCCCAGCTCGGACAACATGCAAACAAGTCGATAACCCCGCTCGTAGTTATACCCACTGGTCATGGCTCCGCGACGAACCTTCTTCCTAATTTATCCTTCAGGGCGGACTTTGCTGCAGATGCTTGTATTACTCTTGCTCAACTGGACAACGAAGATCTCCACCTTTCGGATTTCCAGGATTCATGGAAATGGAAATGGGGGAGGTCCCTGCTGCCACCTGATCAGATGGAGTTTCTACCAACATGTCTGCGACAACTTCATAGTTGGTACATGAAAACCACAAATAAATTTAAGGAATATTTGATCTGTGTGAAAGTTACAAATAATCATTTCACGGTGAAGACATGTATACAATTCAACTTGAAGAACTCCGGTACTTATACAACCTTGACTCCCTCGACTTGGCTCTCGTCGGTGCCTGCTGTCTGTAAGTGATTCAATTCATTTATTTCCAAAATAGATAAAGTCTTTAGCTCTCAGCTCGGTCATTGCCTTCGCTAACTATGCTCACTACGGTATTATGTAGAATGAAGAGTGATGAATGTGACAGAAAGAGCATCTATGGCTTTGGGTTCATTAACCCAGTACGAGTTAATGCAACCACACTACGGGACCACAAAAAGGACACGGAGAAGAACTTGCTAAGGGCCCTAACGAAGCAACATTTCAAGGTGCAGATAATGTTTCCTTACTTATTCAGGTAAGAGAATGTTACTCGCTTGTACAAATTAAGTGTAACTGATGAGTTACTGACGTATATATAATCATGCGCAGCAGACATTACATTCTGCTAATCATTGAAGTTGATAGATCAAAAGTTCTAGTCTACGACTCATTGGACTGGCCTGAGGAGAGGTACCAAGACATTCTAGATGCGATTTAAAGGTAATTTCAATCATTATCGCACTATATCAGTCTCTCTTGTTCATTTCAGAGATATCAAGTAACTAATAACTCATTTATTCATTTTTTTGTCCGGGCAGGGTTTGGAAACTATTGAATGCGAAGACAAAGGGTGATTTTGATGAGCTGACTATTATTCACCCCAAGGTAGGTAGTACGGTCTAGCTAGGTTCGCGCATCTCTTTATTTATAGTTTTCAATACCACTTGACTATTATTTGATTGAATTATATTCTCGTAAAGTACATCGAGAGGCAACCACAGGGGACCAATTTCTGTGGATATTTCGTTTGCAAGTGGATTCGTAGGTCGGTCACTGAGCGGGACCCAAAGAAATTTATAGACGTACGTGAACAAACATATTCATAATTTTATTTTATTACCATCAATTGTCTCCATTGTCATTCATAATTTTGTTACTCATGATTGATATTCGTATTAATCTCCTTCTTTTATAAGCGGATGAATTGCGGAGCAAACTGCCACTAAAGCAGCGCTTTCAAGCACTAGCAGAGGAACTTGCGGGGTTTCTGCTCAGCGATATCATACCTTCAAACGGAACATACAATGGAGAAGGGCGGTGAAGTCCCGGTTATGATCTCCCGTGTAACCGAATAGACGGGCTCTAGTCCCGGTTATGATCTCCGTACGTGTAATTGAATAGACGGGCTCTAGTCTCGGTTATGATCTCCACACGTGTAATCGAATAGACGGGCTCTAGTCCCGGTTATGAGCACCTCCATGTAACCGGATATACATGAACATATTTTTATTTATGAACATTTTGATATGTTATATGTAGTTTCTGTTTTTTAATTAATTAACCGCATTTTTTTTGCACCATTTCAATATTAAATTGGGAGGAAAAACAAAAAAATTACAGGCTGTCACGTGTGAGGTCCTTCGTCCCGGGTCGTATGACCAATCGGGACTAGAGGTCCTCCACCACGCCCGCGCCTCCACGGCCACGTGGGAGCCTGTTGTTCCGGGTCGTAACTGACCCGGTACTAGAGGGGGGCTCTAGTGTCGCCTTGGTAGTCCCGGGTGGACACCCGGTACTAGAGGCCCTTACGACTCGGGACCAGTGGCCCTGTTTCCACTAGTGCAAGTATTATGATGCAAGACAAATGAGGCTACATCAAAGGTTCAGGTATACTCTCAGCAAAAAGAGAAGGCTCAGGTCTACCACCAAAACAAGTTAAGTCTGCACATCTGTTAGACTCTTTTTCACTGAAGAAGTTAGTTGCAAAGAGTATTATTCTATTACACAGGCAAATGAGGGAAACTAAAAGGTGAAATATGCACTGCTCTATTTGAAGCTTAGGTAAAAATCGGTGAACTAGGGCACAACAGATTTGTCTGAATAGAGTATATGCGACTAAAAAGATTTCCTAAATGTGAAGTTCAAAATCGTCACAGAAGTGTTGGGAAACGAGTAGGCTACACTAGCACAAATCAAAATAGGAACTTCTGTAGTTATAAATCAGAGGATTACCACTAGATGCGTTGTGTCGTGCCGAAGTCGGTGAAGCGAGTCGGGGCAGGGTAGACGTACAATCCTCTCGGATCCAGTCGCTCCCACGAACAGCTCCTCTCGGTGGTTCGTCCAAGTGCTCTGGATGTAGAACCTCTATCAGTATCCACACGTTAGGCGTGGAGGCACTGCTCGCCGGACTGCTAGGTCCACGCGGCCGACGGCTCTGGAGATTGTGGTGCGGAAATGGGCAACCCTAAACGTCCAGTCTCCTCTTCTTCTATAGACCTCCCCGTACTTGGCTGTCACAAAAACACCCACTCTGGAGTCCATATCCATCCTAATTCGGATCTGATCCAAATTCTGCTTCCACTGTCTTAAGTTGTGACCCTGTAGGTTCCGCAGGTTTAGACATGACAAAAATAAAAAATACACCTACTCGGTCAAGGTTGGTAGCGGCTTCTAGCAAAACGTGCCAACTCCGAAACACACATAAAGATCGTATCGCACGAACCATCACAATGTTTATGTCGTTCCCTTTGCCTCACGATATTTGGTCAAGCTCCTAACTAACCACTCTGTCTCGATCCGTGATTCGAAATACCTACTAGGTCAACCATTAACCTAATGTAGCACGGCCATGCGTTTCTGGTTCCGATCACTCGAGGGGCCAGATAAATATCTCTCTCGATAAGAGAGGGGCAAATTCCATCTTGACTGACCATGCCTCGTAGCATGCTTCACGACAAACCTCAAAGCTATATTTATGGCTACGTTTTCACGATGTAGCGTTTGATAGCCCCAAAGTAGGTTCACATCTCGAGTACATGCGACAATCTCAGGGCTAGGGACAAAGCATACCCATCGTATAGAGAGAACTATGAACATTGTTGCATTGTCTCAAGTTGGGTCTTCCCAACCCTATGTTCATAACATAAATCCACATCATTAGTTTGACATCTCCATGTTTATGACTTGTGAAACATAGTCATCAACTAATACATGTGCTAGTCTAATATTGAAGTGGGTCCTCACGTGAACTCCGACTAGGGGCATATTTAGAATAACCATACAAGTAATGAGTTTCACAAACAAATCACGGGTACTTGCCAATCAATACAAATATATTATTCAAGGCACATTACTATAAATCATGGATATACATCGAAATATCATCATCTCTATGATTGACCCTTGGGAATATTTCCTACATAAAATTGCAGATTTCTTTAACTCAGTGGCAGATCATGTGGTTTGTCCAAACCAAACGGTCTTCATGCGCGTGGAGCGGCAACTTTGCATGAACCGTTTCATGAACTACATCGAAAAATATGAATGGTCGGGTTTATAAATCCGATTTTGAAAAACCTATGACAAAGTCAACTGACATTTTCTTCAACAAGTACTGACAATAAAATAGTTTTCCAAAACTTGGTGTGCATGGATTCAGAGCTATTTGCATGAAGGTATTGTGGTCATAAAAGTCAACGGTGAAATTTGTCACTATTTTCATTCCAAACGAAGAAAGGACTCCGCCATGGCGACCCTATATTGGGTTGTTATTCACATTGTGGTTGATATATTGGCCATCATAAATTCACAACTGAGTGTGCAAAAAACTCAGGTCAGATTGAGGGAGTGGTGTCTCACCTAGGTGATGATGGTTATCTATCCTTTAGCACGCTGATGATACGATCTTCTTTATGGAGCGTGCACTCGAGAAAAATAAGAACCTGCAATATTTCGTCCAGTTCAGTTGTGAGCATGGACAATTCATAAAGAGAAAGATTAATTTTTATGGCCCAGAACAGAGTTTGGACACACTAATTAATTATCGGAGACCCTCAAATTTGAGTGGAAAACTGTTGAGTAGCGACTAGAGAAATGTCAAAGCGGTTATAAAGGAAAAAAAAACTACACTCTGTAGATGGTCACTGAATTTTTTCTAAATTTTTAAAAAGTGTTAAGATTCAAAATTCGTTCAGGTTGAAAATATTAAAATTAAAAAATAACTATATCTTTTTCTTTATCGGGGCGCTTTTGATGCGGCCCATGAAGTACTGATTCAGGCGGCGCGAGTCTGGAGTGCTGCTGCAGGGCGGCATATAGGAGCTCTCGGATTTTGTTTTTGTGAGAGTAGCTCCCGGAACTTCTGGCGAACTTGCCCCTTCCCCAGGCTCACAAAAGTTGCATGCCTGATTGCTACGGGTTGGCGGAATAATAGACCAGCATTTGATGATGGATACTGTGCAAGGTCATCTGGTTGTTTGTACATGAAAAGTTATTCTCGCTTTGGTTTATAAACATTTGTTTTTTTTACAAAAACAAGCCCGAACCCGTCGTCATGCATTTCTAGCGCAGTTGTTGAAAGGCATCAAATAATTCGGCATGAATAGGACCCGAGCCGTCCGGCTCATCTCATCCATTCCTAAAGCAATTATATGTGATGGTGTTCCTTCAGAAATTGTATGTGTCAACGTCGCCGGTGAACTGGTCGGTCATGGTTGTCTTCTTGCCGCATGGTGATCTGTGGCTATGGCCTTCGGACCCTAATCCGCATGCGCCTCGCCCATTGCGGAATAGCAAAAAGGAGCGCCTTCGACCGTCCTGTTAGTGGAAATCTGGATAGGATGGATGGGGCGGCGGCGAGCAATGAGGAGGAGGCCTCACCTTTCTGTTCCGTGCTGTTGCAGCCGTCACCGGTGAAAAGCGAGCTGAACCGGAAGCCATTTTCGTCACCGGCGAACAACGGCATCCGGCCAATCCATGGATGGGCACGGTTGAGGATGCAGCTGGTTGCACACGGTTCTAATATCCCATGTAATTCGATTTCATTCTACGATTTGACTGAACTCTCCTGCAGCTTCCGGAATCTGGACCAGACTGTTGCTTGATCAGGACAGGGAAAGCGGCCTCCAAGCTCTGGCGATCGATCGATGCAACGAAACGCTGCCGCACTTGCACCACAAGTTTCTGTTCCGACTGTCTCGGATTGGTTGCTCTGATAGTCTGATCTCGTGATTACAGCCGATGCTGCTGACACATCAGGTTGTAACTAACCAAAAAGCTTGGGATAACAATCTTAAATCAGCGAGTGGTTCTTGCGACGTGCCTGCGCATGATTAGCAACCAAACTGCTGAGTGAGCAGTTGTTCATTAGTGGGGAAGAATATACATATACTTTGCCGCTCCGAGACAAACGTCAACAATACAAAATTTCCCGCCACATATTCATAGTGGAGCACTGACAGATGACTTGGCAGCAAGCCAGCAATGTCTCCGGTTCTCTACTCCAGCAGCTGAAAATCGACAGCCTCGGCAGACTCAGTGATTCCTCATTGCTTATAATCCATGGCGACTCTGTTTCTAATGCATAATTTCCAATTCTTACTAGTGATTCACATCGCAGTCAGAGTGCAGTTAATCTGACGACAAACCTGTGCCATCACCTCAAATCATCGAATGTGTATGTGCGTACACCCGTCGCCGAACTAAGCTGGGCCAGTAATTAAAATAAAAAAGTAAGCTCCAGCGTATTACGCGCAGCCACCATTGAGCTTATATGGTATGGAATGATGTAATGATGAGGGCTTTGGGCGGCAAAGTTTATAACCCAAAAACTGAACACTGACGAGAGACGCCCTTAGCTGAGCTGGGGCTTATCTTCCACTGATAATACTAAACCCAGCCACTAATTAAACAAACTAATCACAAAGCGAGCGCCCGACGCCGGCCTTTCGCCGGGAGCCAATGGCCTCCTCGCGCTTCGCCGCCATAAATACTTCACCTCTCCTCGTCACCTCACACCACAGCACAGAGCATTCAGAGCCTTTGCCACTTGCACCCGCACAGAAACACCGCTAGCTTCTGCCATGGCCAAGGACATCGAGGCGCCAGGGGGCGGGGAGTACACGGCCAAGGACTACTCCGACCCGCCGCCGGCGCCGCTCTTCGACGCCGCGGAGCTCACCAAGTGGTCCCTGTACCGGGCGGTGATCGCCGAGTTCGTGGCGACGCTCCTCTTCCTCTACATCACGGTGGCCACCGTGATCGGGTACAAGCACCAGTCGGACCCGGCCGCGAACCCCACCGACGCGGCGTGCAGCGGCGTCGGCATCCTGGGCATCGCCTGGGCGTTCGGCGGCACGATCTTCGTGCTCGTCTACTGCACCGCCGGCGTGTCCGGCGGTCACATCAACCCGGCGGTCACATTCGGCCTGTTCCTGGCGCGCAAGGTGTCGCTGGTAAGGGCGGTGCTCTACATCGTGGCGCAGTGCCTGGGCGCCATCTGCGGCGTCGGGCTCGTCAAGGGGTTCCAGAGCGCCTTCTACGTCCGCTACGGCGGCGGCGCCAACTCGCTCAGCTCCGGCTACAGCAAGGGCACCGGCCTCGCCGCCGAGATCATCGGCACCTTCGTGCTCGTCTACACCGTCTTCTCCGCCACCGACCCCAAGCGCAGCGCCCGTGACTCTCACGTCCCCGTAAGTGACTGCGTGCCTTCTCGTACGTGGATACTCGTGTTTGACTGGATAATACACACTTATTGATTCATAGCATGTATGTTGAAATGGTTCTTTTGTTTAGGTGCTAGCTCCTCTGCCAATCGGCTTCGCGGTGTTCATGGTGCACTTGGCCACCATCCCCATCACCGGCACCGGCATCAACCCGGCCAGGAGCCTGGGAGCTGCTGTAATCTACAACAACGAGAAGGCCTGGGATGACCACGTACGTATAACGCCACTACTGTCACATAGTATCTCCTAATTTACGGCTGGTCAGAATTGTATTTATAAGCAGTGGTCACGATCACTCGGATTAGAACTTAAATATAACTGTACATAAGTTCACAAGTAGCAGTCAGAACTCAGAACAGATAGATTATCTTGTCTAACGACTCAGGATAAGGATCACTTAATTAAACTCATAGTACTATGTCATCCCCAACTGATTAACATTGAAGTTTTGTGCTCTAGTACCCCTCCTGTAGCTTATAGTATATGACATGTGCAAATAACAAACTTTAAGTAAAAAACACAGCCTAATCTCCTCCTACCTAACATCCAAATACGCCAGAAACTCTACTCTATCTACAGTTATTGCTACCTTGCTCTACGTAGACTACTGTTTTTTTTATCGGATGTCCCCGAAGGGACACGTAGACTACTGTTAGCCAACGG
Source organism: Poa pratensis (assembly GCA_947311845.1). Classification (NCBI taxonomy): domain Eukaryota; kingdom Viridiplantae; phylum Streptophyta; class Magnoliopsida; order Poales; family Poaceae; genus Poa; species Poa pratensis. The sequence continues at coordinate 61,020,699 of CAMZMU010000063.1, read as the reverse complement.
CAATTAGGGGGAAATTAGTTCAAATTTGTTCGAGATTTTTTTTTGACGATACTGTTCGAGATATTTGACTTACAGTTGTGGCCATGTTTGATGCAGTGGATCTTCTGGGTGGGCCCATTCATCGGCGCCGCGATCGCCGCCGCCTACCACCAGTACGTGCTGAGGGCCAGCGCCACCAAGCTCGGCTCCTCTGCCTCCTTCAACAGCCGCTAGATCGACCGGCCGGCCGCCGTCTCGATGATCGGAGGCACTGAACTGTAGATATATCAGAGGCACTCAACAGGGGCCTCCAGTGTGCTGCTGTTCGGCTCCCGGATTCTGCTGGTCTTTCAACAATGCGCGTCTGTATCTTCCTGAGCTCGCCGCCTTTGCTGCTTGGTTTTCATACCGATCATGTGTGTTTTCGTTAGTGTTTGCTTCCATGTAAAACTGGAGTATATATGAATGATGATGTATATGCATCTCGGTAAACTGGGAAAAATATTGAATGATTCGGTTTGTGAGATACTTGCACGTTTTCTTCTTATATCTGCACTTCTGAAACAGCGGCTCCCTAAATAGCTCCGCTCTTTTTTTTAGCCGCCCTACCAGCAAATCATTTTGGCTATGACGGTCCATGGGCCATGGCGGGAGCGCCTTTAGGTCGTCTTAAGGCGACCGCTGGACGCGTCGTCGCCCACTAGGACGACTAACTGGGCCGGCCCAATCGCAGGCTTCGTTGACTGTTTTTTCGCGGCTTCTTCGACTGTTTCTTTTTTTTTTTTGATAATATACTTGTATTCAAACAGGGAACAGTACAATACAGACACAAGTACATACGTAGAAAGGAGCGAGAGAAAACAGAGGACATCGAAGCTTGCCCTCTCCTTCTTCCACCTCTAGATCGACCGACGCCGGAGCCCAGCAACGCCGGAGACGAAGACGGACACCGTCGCCAAGATCAACCATCCTTGGAGCAGCAGAGCCCCTAGCCATAGGGCGTTGATGAGCCGCAAGATCCGCCACCTCCGACGAGGTGGAACTGAAGACGCTGAACGAGAATCGGCCGGGGGCGGCCCCCGAGCTCCAGCTGCACCAGATCTGTGGCCAGCACCACAGATCCCTCACCTTCTTGCCACGACCCTGCAAAGCCACCGTCTTGATTCCTCTCTCCCCGCCTCCTGCACACCAACCGCGAGACCCGCACCGACGCCGGAGGCAACGTCGGCTCGAAGAAGCAGCAGCCTTCCGCCGCCGTCGAGGACGACAACGGAGCCGAGGGGAGGCTGCAGCCCAGCAAAACGACGACGAAGGCCACCCCATCTCAGCCCCGCCGCCCGAGATCCGCCGAATCCACACCCTATTCACACCACCGGAGCGCAGATCCGGGGATCCCTCATCCTCCCGCCGCCGGAGCGGCCGACGGAGGGTGAGGAATCCCCCGGATACGCCGGCGGGCACTGGGAGAGTCGAGGTCGCCCTCGAGATCGCCTCTGGAGAGAAGAGGAGAGGAGGGGGATGGGTTCCAGAAATATCGCGGTCAGTTGGCATCTCTTCGACTGTTTCTTCTCGCGCACGGGGGATGAATTTTTCTGTACGGCCTAAAATTTGCGACGGGGCGCGACTTTTTCCGTGACAGGTTTGCGACAGCGGGATCTTTTTCTTTCAAATTTTATTCAGTGTAAGTGTGTAACCATATCAAAACGGAGGATGCTATCTATTTCTTTTTCTTTCAAATTTAAAATCGAAAAATATTTTAAATCTGAACAAATTTCAAAATTGAACAATTTTCAAATCCGAAAAAAATTCAAATTCGAACAAAAATCAAATCTGAACAAATTTAAAACTAACAATTTTTAAAATATGAACAGTAACAATCTTTGAACGAATTTATGAAATTCAAATCCGAAAAAAAATCAATCCGAACATATTTCAAATTAACCATTTTCAAAATCTGAACAAATTTCAAATCCGAACAAAAATCAAATCAGAACAAAAAGAAGAGGTAAAAGTAAAAAAAATAAGGCGACGATTTTAAAATGAACGAGAAAAGACGCTTAACGGAATCTATTTTTGAACGATTTTAAAAATGAATAAAAATATTTTGAACGAATATTATTTTGGAACGATTTTAAAATTGAACAAAAAGGCTAGTAAACGAAAACTATTTTTTAACGATTTTTTAAAAATGAACATAGATGGGGTTGAATGACAACTATTTTTGAACGATTTTAGAAGTGAACAGAAAACGAGGTGGAACAGAAACTATTTTTGAACGATTTTAAAAGTGAACGAAAATTATTTTGAACGATTTTAAAAGTGAACAAAAAAATTGAACGAATTTTTTGAACGATTTTAAAAGTAAACGAATTTCAAAATCCGAACAAATTTCAAAACCGAACAATTTATAACATCTGGACAATTTTCAGATCTGAACAAATTTCAAAACCGAAAAAATTCAAATCCGAACAAAAAATCAAATGATCAAAAATAAAAAAATGAACGATTTTCAAATTTGAACAAAAATAAAATCCGAACAGAAATTAAATCCGAACAATTTTTACAAAGCTGAACTATTTTCGAATTTGAAAAATAAAACTAATGCGAACATTTTTTGCACGAATTTTTAAAAATAGAAAATGGGGTGAAAAATAAAAGGAAAAAATAAAAGAAAACGAAAAAGAAAAAGAAAAATGTGACAATGAGAAAAGAAAAAATAGGAAAATAAAAATTAAAAGAACAAAAAGAGAAAGAAAACGAAAACATAAAATAAAAAGTGAAAATGAGGAAAGAAAAATGAAATATGAAAAGAAAAAATTAAAGAACGAAAATAAAAAATAAAAATGAATATGCAAAAGAAAACTAAAACTGCAAAGAAAACGGAAAATGAAAGAAAAGGTAAACAAAAAAGAAAAAAAGAAATGAGTACGATCGACGTCACTGCCGTCCAGTCGCTTGCTCGCTAGCTTGCGGTATGTGCCACTGCGAACCACATGAACGTCTCAACACGTGTAAAAAGGGAGTAAAGCGCTTCAAAAAACAAAACAGGAGAAACGAAAACAGGAAGCGCGCGCGAAAATTGGGCCGGCCCACCACATCGCCCCCGGGCACCCTTCAGGCGATGCACGCGAGTTGCATCGCCGCAGGGCGATATATAGGTTTCGCGGCCATGGCAGCCTGTATTTGTCTTTCGGCGTGTCGGCATTGTCCAGTAGGCTGGCACGATTGGCGTTTATTACCCCCTAATCTAACTGAATCGAAATATTTCCCCTCATTAAAATTCAGCGAGATTTTTTGTTAGAATTCACTGAATTTCAGCGATTTCCGTACATACTGAAATAATTACGTTTCGTCCAACTTATTTCACTACTTTCAGTACCACACAAAGAACTGAAACATATTTAAAAATTAAAATATTTTTAAATATTTAAATGAATTGTAAGAAATTTTGTCATTTAGCCAAAATGAAAACCTAAATCTCTGTGAATATTTAGATATTTCACTAGAAAATTTAATAAAAATTTTCCGTGATTTCAGTAGTGGCCAATTTTTTCCGTAACTGAAATTTAAAACCAAAATCATTGAAATTCACTTGTATCCTAGCCGGAAACTAGGGTATTTTTCGGATGGAATGCCTAGTGGCCTTTTATTCAGTTGATATAATAGTTACATCATTTATTACATCAGGTAAGATAAACCCCGGAGGGTCACCATCCCATAATCGAAATTGTTTCGATGTATAAGCCATCCTCGTTAGATTATGTGCCACTCTGTTTGCATCCCTCAGACAGTGTTGGAAAGAGATATCCTTGATTGTACTCGTCTTGAGAAAACACTCCGCCATAATTGCAGAATAAGGACTCCATCTTCAATTACTCCATTGCAAGCTTGTAACTAACTCCATAAAATCAGATTCTATAACCATCCATGAACACCCGAGTTGTTCAAGAAGCTCTAGACCGTTAAGAAGAGCTAGGGCTTTGGTTGTGGATGTTCTCAACACATTTGCATAGGACATGAGCTTCTAGCAATCGCCTCGCCATGGTGATTACATAGTACAACTCATGCCGCACCCAGTATAAAAGGTGACACTCACATCAACTTATATGAACCATGAAGCGGTTTAGTCCATGATATTATCTTCTCCTTCGATAGAATTATGCTTTGCCAATCGAAAATTTGCGCTCAAGTGTAGCAAAACCTTTGGTCAAGGCGTGAAATGTCACTTGGATGGCTGTTTAATTTCTCTTTCCATTCGATTTGAGCTCATAACTCTCAGAAATTTCTACGCACCTTCGAGGTCAGGATAAAAATCCGTCTATTTCACCAGCACCGCAACATACGTGTGTGAAACCCAGCCTGTAAATGTCTGCGTCGTTTCGATGCAGGGCTTGTTCCCCATTTCTAAATAAAAACAAGGCCTAATCCTAAATTTTCATCTGGTTTTGTTGATTTGGCACGGCTCACCGAATTTATTTTGACCACGTTGGATTTTGGCATGGAGGTCGGTTGCAGAAAGTAAAACAACATATATCCGTATGTCCGACTCGATCCCTCTCTTTGTACCCACATATGAGCTATTTTCCGGGGCGACTTTTTTGACATAATGAGTCAGCTTAGGATGTTAATTCTCTTAAAAAATTGTTAGGGGGGAAATTTATCGTAAAACTAATAGTTTGGGGCGTAAACTCTACAATTGATCCTAAGCCGAGCCATGTAAATTGGGAGCGTCGAATGCGGCGGGCGTTGCGGGTTTATTAGCCGAGGCCTGCCAAACTGGGAGATGGTATTGTAGTTGACAAAGTTTATGATTACGGGCCGGTAGGCCAGCCTCGTAGTTGTAAAAAACAAGCCTTTAAATGACAATAAAAACTCAAAATTCAAATATACAAGTTTTCAGATTTTCCGAAACAAATTTATGAGTGCTCAGTAGATAGGAGATGTGTTTTTACAATCCCTATTATTTCCACAAACAAATCGCATAGAGAAACAAAAAGAAAATCGACATGTTTTGTCTTTTGTGACACTATTCATGTTGGATTTATCTTTTTTTTTACAATATTAATGTTGGATTTGTCTTTCGTTTTTCTCTATATGCATTTCGAATTTGGTTCCAAAACAAATGGGAACCGTAAAACACAAATCTTATGAAGACTCACTAATTTGGTTTGGAATTTTTTGAAACTTGTAAATTTTAATTTTAATCTTGCTATCATGGAGTAAAGGCCATTATCTCTTGACTCGGTCATGCTCCGATGCTCGTCATCGCCGTCTCGGCCGTCCCATCCTCGGATCCAAAATCCTTCACCCACACCGTCCCAATCAACGATCCAAAACCTCACAAACTTCTCCCCGTCTTCTTCCTCCACGCCAACCTCCGTGATCCCCAACAAACTCCCCAACCCAGCCAGCCCCCGCCACCTCCTCTCCCGGCGAAGATGCACCTGTGGCCGTCGCTCCGGATCCGGGACTCCTTCAAGCACGCCTACCTGGAGAAGCTGGAGTTCAACCTCGCCGGCAAGAAGCGCGCGCAGCGGGAGGGGCAGGACGAGGCCGGGGACAAGGGCCAGCAGCAGGCGCCGCTGCTGGAGGAACGCCCGTCGTCGTCGTCGAGGGGATCGATGGTGGCCGGCGCGCTCGAGCTCGCCTGCGACGCCGCCATGCTCCTCACGTGCTGCTTCTGCTGCGGCGGTACGTCGTGCTCATGCCCATTTCTAACCTGTTCAGTCCAGATTTTTTTTCCTATTCCGTTTATTGTTTAGCGTTTAGTTGTCAGTTACGCATGTGATTGCCCCAAACCAATATAAAAAAGCACGAGTGTAATCAGTTAGGAATCGGATGGTAGTCGAATGTGCAGCAGCTCGATGCCATGATAATACTGTAATTTGGTACAGGGTATCACATTTTGATCTGTCAGAGTTGTTTCCGTCCTGTACTCACATACTGTGGCGTCGGGGATGGGGGATTGCTGATGCTTGTATTAGTCAGTTAAAGCATCTCAGACTCCCAGTTGCACACGATAGCCCATCAGGCACAGTAAGTAGTGGATCAAATCATCACCCATCATGTTCGTTGTAGTTTTTAGTCAAAGCATCATAGTTGTTGCAACATATGGGATGTTTGCTAAAGGCTAACTAGAGTTGTGATGAGATTTGCTAGTGTTACTCCTTGCATACTTGTGAATATACATACTAGAGGAGCAGAGTATTTTAACCATGATTTGAAGTCATCTTTTCAACTGAAACTGTTGAAATGGGTTGTTGGATGCACCTGACGATGCGTTCTTGCTTTGTTTGGAATTGGTGTATACGATACTTTTAGACTGAATGAGTGATCGCATTACAAAACACACTCCAGGGAAGTGTCCATTACATGACTAGTGTTTTTAGCAGTACAAAACAAACAAAAGGTACTTGCATGACTCCAGGTTTTAGCCGACTCCAATTCTTCTTGTCATCAGAAACCACCAGCTCTTCTGTTGAAGAACTCAGACGCCACTTTTGCCAACTGCAGGCCAGCCCAACTATTAATCCAATGAGAAGTCTTATCTCTACTACTAGATGATATATTCTAAACCATACTCATTTGCTACACTTAACTTTATATGAAAATATGGTATAATGCATATGTAGGATGATTTGGAGTTGAGAAAGCGATTTTTGGTGCATATTCTTAATTACCAAGGCAATGAGGCAGTAAACAATATTTCTGGCTTGGAACGAGGAATTATTGATCACATAAAGAGATGTATCTTCCTTAAATAATAAATAGTGGACAATGTTATGTTACTTATAATTTAGTTTTAAACTACCGCTTTGAATTGGTGTTGAACTGTAATATTTATAGATGCAAATAATAACTTTATTTTTTATTTTTAGAAATTAATAACTCTTATTTTGTGCTTTGTGGATTTTAAATGATATAATGTGTGTGGATTATATGTTGTCCGCACATCCTTACACGGTTTAGTCGTGATATTTATTGCTCTTGTAACAGAAAAAACTTACTAAATTAGAAATATCACATTATATGTTGAAGACGTGCATTGCACGCACACAACTACTAGTACATTACTACATTAGTATCATTTGGATATGTATGATCAAAACATGCCACATTTCTAATTTTCCATAAAGACCAGATAACCGCAGCCACACCCACCGCTACTATATTTCTATCTCTACCAGAAAATTGTAGAATCCAACCACTCAGATCCTAAAACACACACTGGTATATCAACTATGCCAGTACCAGATTTCACCACGCCTCATATATATCTAGCCAGTTAAATTTAAAGAAAAGGTGGTCTAAAGTTTTGTGCTCGTCGCAGATTTCCGTGCTAGCTTAACATAGTAAAAATAGGACTCAAGAAGTTTAACATGTTGAAAACAAAACAATAATTTCAATTCATGATGTAGTTAAGTCAATTTGACTCGATTGTTTTGATTATTTATTTTGGTTGAAATCCTCTTAGCCAGATAACATCATAGACTGAACACTGAAGACTCGGCACCTTGCATATCCTGCTTGTTCCTCTAAAATCTGAATAATGGGTCAAGAACTCATTTAGCATCATCGAGCTTCAACAACCTTTACGTCTACAGATCTCCACGCATGAGTGCTAACATAGACACTGTGAATAGTTTCTAAACATACATATGCAAGATGGGCGTGCACCTAGTTCCACAGTGTATTGATTGCCATTAGCAGGCAAGGTCTAAATTTTGGTGTTCATAGAATGTGTAGTCCAGGGATGCCATGTGGCTTAGTGGTGAAGCCCTGGTCATGGTAGTCGAGGTCTTGAGTAATATCCCCAGTCCCATAAATCCATCTTGGTCCACCTGTGTCGTTGCTGAAAGAACCACCACACCCTGGACATGTTAATTACAAGGGCAAACCTGCTATACGTGAAAATGTATTCTGGTGACCAAATCTTTCCTTTGTCGCCAGCTATTCATAATATTTACAATTTATGTTGTTCTTTTGCACGTATACACTAGTTACAGCTGATTCATGGGCACATTCACCTTCCTTGTTTTAGACAATGCAACTTGTTTTGCGACAGTTAAGTTAGAGTCAGAGCTTCTATTCTGAGCCCTTTCCACATGCTTCAGCACTGTCAGGATACGACAATCAAAACCTTTGTGTTGTTCCATGCCATCACCACGTTCTTTATAACTAATAAATTTGTTGGATTGCTCTCTGATTCATCATCTTAATGTTGTCTAGTTATTTGTCTAACTTCATCTAACCAATTCATATTTGATGTTCCAGCTTTGGGCGATGAGGATGATCACCAAACTGCTCGATAACGCTGTGAATCAACTCCAAAAGTCAGACGACTCATTGCATCAGGAAAATATAGTTCATTCACCTGTAATGATTCAAAATCAAATAATTACATATTTGTACATACTGTATGAATGTTGGGTCTTCTGCTGATGTGGCCGAATTGAGATGCCACTGATAGGTAGACGTACATGAGTATTTTTCTGTAGGAAATTTCCTGATTTTATCCTGAGATATGCAGTCGAGGGCTTTCAACGTTCTTATAATCGCTTAGCGGAAGTTCCCTCTAAATTTTTTGCTTAGGCCTAGCTTACTTATAGTGTATTTGGGGTGTATTTTAGGGGATTGTCCTGGATCCTGAAAAATCTCCACTAGTCCGTGTACTACTCCAGTTTTGAAAGAGATAATCACTAAATGTCCCCAACCAATCAACTCACTTTTTCCTAGATTAAACTCCCCCCTCCCTCCACCCCTCGCAAAGCGACAAAAGTCTCGCCGGAGGAGAAAGATGACCGTGTGGCACAGGCGATCCCGTCGATTTTCCCACACCCCATCGTTAAGTTGTTAGCTCGCCGGCACTTGCTCCATCCTCGACGTCGTCTTGTCTGCCCCGACCCCCTGACGGTCGCCGGCGCCGTCTCGGCCGGAGAGGAAGATGGCGACGGGGCTCCCTCTATATTTAACAAAAAATTGCATGGATAGCTTTCATCCTAAGATCTATGTGCGTCGGTTATTTTCAAGACTTTCTAGAAATTACAAATGTTTTTCCCCAAGATCTAAAAAGTCTGTGCACCTAGAGCTACTTTAATTACTTTTTATTTGTTTGCACGATCCATAATGGATATGGCTTGCGGTATAGATTTTGAGACCAAATGTCCCAATAATCGGATGCCCAATTTCGTCAAGTAAATTCCTGATTTAGCTCTAGCGTTGAGCGTATTTTGGAACCCGGTCATGACTGGTCTCAAAATCTTAGCCATGGACCATTTTGTAATTCGTGCAGGAGTCTTGTAATGTGCGCAAATTTGTGTCGGAACTGACGTGTCATGCCAGGGCCAAGATCAGAATCTTACTTAAAACTTAGAAAATAAAAACTTACTCTCATTTTATCATTTTTTAAAAAACTTAGCAAATGTCTATTTTTTGTTAAATTTTGCACGGGTGAGTTTCCAACTCGAGGTCTATGTGCATGCAACATTTTTCAAACTCATAAATATGTTTTTTTAGATATAGAAAATGTTTGCACCGAAAGCTATCTTAAATATTATTTATTTCTTAGTTTCTTGGCACGGAGCACAAAATAGATTGGGCTTGTGATCTAATTCTAAACAATTGTTGCGATGAGATGCACATTTTCACCAACAAACTAGACAAATTCCGACATTCAAAACCTAAAACGATCGACAACTCATCTAAAGTTTATCTCCGAAAACATGCTGAAACAACTAATGCTCTGATTCTGATTCCAAGTGGATGGTGTCGACATAATCCTCCCTATCTTATTAGCGAAAACTGAAGACGAACGACTTGTATTTAATGTTAGGTATTGATTAATTTTATACTTATTTTTGTCAGAGATCTCAAAAGAAATTGAGTTTTGTGCATTTTCTCGAACAAGATAGAAATTATACAGCCATGGCCATTCAAATAAAAATGCGCACACTAGGGCGAATTAAAATTAATAAAATTTATACTAAACTTGTATACTTCTCTCAGTCTTATTTTTAGAATTTTATATTATGAGAAGTATAATTTTATATTTGTTAGCATAGTTTAATAGCATAACTGGCGATATTAATTAAAAATTAGTTCATGGATTTTTTGTTTATAATGAATTTATTGAAAGATACTAAGTTTTATTTTGTAACAAAGTATGTTCTAAAACTATATTTTCTAGAATGCATAATGTATATAATTTATGGTAAAGATCCGTAAAGAGTACGATTTAACAATATCTCCACGGAAGTTTCTACGGTATGATTAAGAAAACATCTTTATTAAAACTTGTAGAGTATAAACTGAACCAATTACAATACTTTTTCATGGTTAAAATTGTGTGGTGGGGGCTGCGGCTGAGGAACCTTATCGTGAGGGGTGCATGTGGGGGGGATGCGGCTATCACGAGGGGTGCGTGTGGGGGCTGTGACGGAAGCAGCCCCACACGTACCCCTCGTGCATGATAAGGTTCCTCCTCGCCTCCGCCGCAGTCGGGGAGGGAGAAGGTGGGTGGACTTGCTCCGCATCATGTGCCGCGTGAGCGTGCGAGCGCACGCTCACGCGAAAATAAGCTTTTTTCAGAATTTGTGGGGGATTGGGTGAAAGTAAGAATTTCGTCAAATCCACTCTCATCCCCAAACCTCCCCAGGTGGAAATACCCAGTTGTAAGAACATTTCCACCGGGGGCCTCCAAAGGCCTATTGGGGGTCCGGACACTAAAATCCGCCAGCAGCTGCACCCCACAAAGGGCCGCCCCGAACTATTTCGTGGGTCAGGACTGATTTAGCACCATCCAGCTTCAACAACTTTTACACGTCAGCATGCATGCGTGCTGACATTTTTTTTAGATAAAGATGAGTGCTGACATAGACACTTTGAATAGTTTTTTAAACATGCAAATGCAAAATGGATGCCACCTAGTTCCACAATTACTTCATTGCCACTAGCAGCCAAGGTCTAAATTTTGGTGTTCATAGAATGTGTCCAGGGGATGCCCATGTGCCTTAGTGGTAAAACCCATGGTCATGGTTGTTGAGGTCTTGGGTTATATCCCCAGTCCCATAAATCAATCGTTGGTCTACCTATGTCGTTGCTGAAGGAGTCACCACACCCCGGACATGAAAATTACAGGGCCAACCTGCTATACATGAAAATGTATTCTGGTGACCAAATCTTTCATTTTGTCACCGGCTATTCTTTACATTTCATAGTTGTATGTTTTTTTCTTCTTTTGCTGAGTACCCTAGCTATAGCTGATTCATGGGCACATTCACCTGTTAACACCACACTAGTTCAGAGATCTATTACTCATCAATTGGGGAAATACCACCATGGATTCACAGGTTTCTAGAGATTACAGAGGAGAGAGCAACACGAGAGGAGGAGGAAGACAGAAGCGAGGAGGCCGAAGCCGTCCGTTCCAAAGCCAGCTTGCTCGTATCGCTTGCGTTGATATTTGTAGTGGCTGCCACCGTATCTTCCCAGCAGCCCAAGCCCAGTAGTGGCAGCCCAAGCCCAGCCCAGTAGTGGAAGTAGGATAGGTCGCTAACATTCCCCCCTTATTAAATTTCGGATTGACCTCAAGCCTACGACATGTCAAACCGCCTGGATCCCACGGCATGACAAGCCAGATAACAAACCCCGTCTCAGATGGCCGCAGCTCGACGCCACCTGGGTCCCAGTATTTCTTCAACTCGCCGAATCCATTCAACTCCACTGGACGTGCCAATAAGAGCATGCCAAGGAAGAGTATAGGCTCATTGAGGAAACTCCATCCATTCCAGCGAGAAGGATTCTGCAATTTGGTACTGTTTTGCCAATTCTGACCATATATATCAGCACCCAGAATATTTGTAGCATTCTTTGTTGGGTGGAGTCCCAAAGTCTTGACAGGAAAATGCATGATTAGACCTCCGGTTCCTCCAAAGTTCATATGAGCACAAGATGGTTTCACAAGCAACCAGGCAATGTACCATGGAATTTTCCATTCCAAAAGTTGAGAGCCAAAACATGTTGCACCTTCAGTTAGGAACCGGTCACAGCTAGAGTACAGTCCCCATAGCCGATATAACTTCCCAGCATGCAAAATTATTGATGTACTGAACATTATACAGATTTGATCCAATATGTGTACCTCAAAGTAGTGACTGCATTTGGAATAGATGCCCTGCAAGGTTACAACCGAGCTGGTCAAGATGTGGAAAGCACCAAGCAAACAACTAGTCACCGCATAGATGCAGGGAAACAATTCCCAGGAACGCCATGGAGTAAGTTCAGTCATCTCCAATCGTTGACAGCTGAATAACCATGCAATGGTCCACTGAAAATTCTCGCGATACTTACGCTCAACATGGCAACAAGGAAACCAGAATTTCAATGATACAAGACGAATTGACCATGGATTTTTCCATTGCACCAATGCACAAGAAATGGAAAGTATATGTCCAGGAGTGGAAAACTGGAATGCAGACTGCAATTGTGACTGACTGAACGACCATTGCATCATCTCAGGATAATGAGTATTATTTTGCAGAATATGATAATGAATCCAACCCTTGCAGACAGCTACCGACAGGACCATCATACAAGTATAATGTTGTTGTACTTCTAGTCCTCCATTTATCATGGCAAGGAATGCACTGGAGCTAGAGATGATATACCCTTGCACTGCACCAAGTAGTCCCGGAAATAATTGGAGATAAGGCACAGGAAGCTGATAGATTAGCATCAAAACAACATCACTCTCAAGACCACATGGAGGAAGTAGCCCAGCAATCCAAGGACATGTATGGGCACAATTCAGAACTGGGTATCGACAATAGACAAACAACTTCAGTGATATTCCACAATTAGATTCCACATTCATCTGAGCTCTTCTAGACCGTGGAAAATACGCCATTGTGTGGCAATTGACTGGAAATAGTGGAGAGTAGCTTTGGAACTGCACCTTGCCATGTTTGCTCGTAATCCACAGCCAGGAAGATACATCCAGAATTGCATTAGCTGGCCGAACACATTCTGTATGTGACCACCATCTGGAAAGCTTCCAGAATACATCATACAAGCACCAGTTCGCATAATGACTGCTGTTATCATTAACAGTGATGGATCCCAAAGAAGATAAGAGATGACCCATTGGCAGGTTCGTGCACACACCAAGAGAAGGCCATGGAGGCTTTAGCTCCACCTCAAGAAATATTGCATACCAATCCCCCTTACGGCCCTTAACTGAAAATTTGTTGCCACGATTTTGCTGCGCGTGCTGGAATAAATCATGTCCGTGGATTAGAGCTGCTCCTGCACTAGTGCAGCTGGGTGGTGGCCATGGCGCTATTCCATTCCCTGTCGAAACAACATTGAACTGGTCGTATGTTTTTGTCAGCAGCTTTGGGGGCAACTCGAGACGGTGGCATGAGCAATCAGTGGAACAAGTGGAGGGCGATAATATGAAGAGCTCTAGAACGCCCATCGGTGCACTCCACGGACTTGGCAATTCGTCTAGAGGTGCATTGCAGGATGGGGGCGCACTCCAGGGAGTCATGGACACGGACACGGTGTCTTCACCGACGGTGGTGGGGTCAGGGCCACCCGGTAAGTAGATGGAAGCCGTAGGTGCAGTGTCACCCGGGATGTCCATGTCGACTGCCTTGTCGCTGACGGTAGGTGCAGCGAGCTCGGGGACAACGCCGCAGATGGTCGTGGACGAGTTTGAGGCTGTAGACGAGATGGTCACTGACACAGATGCAGGGGCGTTCTTACTTGAGCATTCCGACGAACAGGTGGTGGGCACCTTAGCAGCGAGATCCTCGTGGTGCTCTGCGCGTGCATCCCGGAACGCTGCTGTAATGGCCGCCGACACCTCTGCTGCCGCCTGCGCCGCGATGGCCGGGATGAGGGCGGTGAACTCGGCCTGACGCCGTGCCGCCTTCTCCTCCAACTCTGCGCGACGCCTAGCTCTCTGGTCCCTCCAGTCCGGCACGGAGGCGCCGGTGGTGGTCACCTCAGGCGTGGGAGCAGTCGTGGTCACTGCAGCAAGGGCGGAGTGCTTCGCGTTGAACTCAGCATGACGCCTTGCCATCTTCTCCGCCCACACAGGGTCGCGCCTCGCCATGTCTTCCGCGAGCTGGAGGCGACGCCGTAGCTTCTCGTTTCGCCAAAAAGCATCCTGGACCAACCGCACACGCTCTGCATCCGCCATAATGAACAAATCGGAGAAAAAATCCCAATGGTGGGGGGAATTTGTGGCTCAGATTGAGATGGGTGAGGAAAAATTTTGGTGGAGAAAAAGGTGGAGGATCTATGGCTCTGAATACCAAATGTTAACTCCTCTCGTTCTCTCCGTCCCTCTCCCCTTGAGAGTCGCCGGCCGTCCCCCGGCTCGCTCGGCTCGCCTCACCGGCGGCGCTGCCGTCCGGCGTGGTGGAGAGAGTGGAGCGCGGGCTGTACAGAGTGAGTAGGGTTTAGTTCAGGTGTTCCTCTCTCTCCCGTGTGGAGTTTCGTGGCGGATGCCCGTCTCTCTTCCTTTTGGAGGTGTGCTGCTCCGGCGTTCGTGTTCGGCGTCGTGGCTGCTGCGGATCTGATCTCCTTCATGCTCCCAAGGTGGGAGATGCGTGGATCTGAGTTCGTGGCCATCCTCTTCTTCAGGTACTTCTGGCCTCCTGTTCTGGGGCTTCCTTTCCTGTTCCTGGCCGGCCGCGGTGGCGAGGGGGAGGAGGAGAGGGCTGCCTCGATGTGGAGATCTCTGGAGTCAGGAGGTGTTCGTCAGGTCGTTTCCTTCCTCCCTTTCTCTGGCCGGCCTTGGTGGCGGGGGGAGAAGGTGGTGGGCGGCGGCGATCTGCTTTTGTTGCTTGGTGGTTCTGGTGGTCCTCCGTGCTGTCTTTGCTCTGGCCGGCCGTGGTGGCGAGGAGAGCAGCGGCTGGGGGTGGTTTGGTGCTGGTGGTGGTGGTCCTGGGCGTCGGCGCGGTGGCTGGAAGATGGGTGGAGTCGGGTTGCTCGCGCTGTGGCCGAACTCGTTCATCGAGCTCAAATTCCGGCGCTTGCGGCGGATGGATTCTGCGGCTTTCTACAAGGTGTGGTGGTGCGTCTTCCCGGCGGACGGCGGTACGGCATCGTCGGCGACTCCTAGGAGCTTTGGGCGCGTGCTGAGGATCTGATCGTGTTCTCTTCCGGCGGTTTGGGGTGGTTCTTGCACATTTCGGGGACCTCTTTGTAATTTCTGTTTCTTTTTGGTCCTTTTTGTAATGTGTTTGAGCTGGCTTAATTTATGGATCGGATCCTCCCTCAAAAAAAAAAAATGTTAACACCACACTAGTTCAGAGATCTATTACTCATCAATTGGGGAAATACCACCATGGATTCACAGGTTTCTAGAGATTACAGAGGAGAGAGCAACACGAGAGGAGGAGGAGGAAGACAGAAGCGAGGAGGCCGAAGCCGTCCGTTCCAAAGCCAGCTTGCTCGTATCGCTTGCGTTGATATTTGTAGTCGCTGCCACCGTATCTTCCCAGCAGCCCAAGCCCAATAGTGGCAGCCCAAGCCCAGCCCAGTAGTGGAAGTAGGATAGGTCGCTAACATCACATTTCCTGGCTTTAGACTATGCAACTTGTTTTGCAACAGTTTAGTTTGGGTCACAGCTTCTATTCTGTGCCCCTTCCCACATGCTACATCACGTCAGGATACTACAACCTCTGGGCTGTTCCATGTCATCACCACGTTCTTTTTCCCTGATAAAGCTGTTGTATTGCTCTCTGATTGATCATCTTAATGTTCTCTCGTTATTAGTCTAACTTCATCTAACCAATTCATATTTGATGTAGCAGCTTTTGGTGATGAGGATGATCACCAAACTACTCGATGACGCTTTGAATCAACTCCAAAAGTCAGACGACTCGCTACATCAGAAAAAAAAATAGTTCATTCACCTGTAATGAGTGAAAATCAAATAATTACATCTTTGCACATACTGTATGAATGTTGGGTCTTCTGCTGATGTGGCCAAATTAAGATGCCACTGATACGTAGACGTACATGAGTATTTTTCTGTAGGAAATTTCCCGAGTCTAGGCTTCAGAACTGATGTGTACTGCATAGCTGAATATACATTCAGGGCATATGCGGTTGCCATTTCTCACCGCTGCACCATGCCCCTCTCCACTTTTTTTTTTTGAAACGAGGCAAAAGTTTTGCCTTTTATATTGATATAGGAGAAACAAACATGACACGGCCGAGGCCAAAAAAAAAAAAGTCATACAAGACAGGCATGCAAAACGAAAAGGTCTCAACCTACACCGTCTAATCTCTCAGAAAGATATATTGTCATCTCTTCAAAACGCAACTACGCGGCGTGGTCTAAGGACCGGGAAGCAGATCAGGCGGAGACGTCTAGCGCCGTCGGTGGCGGGAAGTCGCTTCCCCCTGGCCAGCAAGGCCAATCAAAGCTTCATCCGCAGCCGTCATGGACGGCAGGTTCAGTCTGAGGAGGGTCCTCAACCCGTTGATTGCCGAATCGGAGAACGGAGCCTTCTTGCAGGTGTTCGTGAATTCTTTTGTAGCCTCCACCAGGGGCATATCTCCAAAGTCGAGCCCCATTTTCTTGTGGGGGACACGCTGCGCTTTGCCGACCGCTGTGAGTTGTGGCTTTGCCGCGAGCCTGCTGCTGCTGCGACGCTCGGGGTCGGGCAGGGCCACAAGAGCACGAGACATTGGCGGAGTAGGCGTGGGCAGCAGCGACACAGCCGGCAGGCTGAACAGATCCACGACGCAACGTATCGCGATGCCTGATGAGGAAGCGTCATCATCATCGGCAACGAAGAGGTTCCCAATCGTAGCAGCCTCCACGTCAGCGTCAAAGACGTTCGTGGCGAGCTGAAGCTCCTTCCTCGCCAAGTCACCGTCGTCATCAAGGCCGTCTTCGTGCGCCACCTCCTCACCGTCCAGCAGCAACTCAACCTGGTCCAGCTCGGCGAGGCCTGGCAGAAGCTGCTCCATCTTCCAGTCAACAACCTCATCCTCATCATCGTCACTGGCAAAACCACCGTCGCACAGCTCGTCGCCAGGCGAGATCAACACCGGGACATGTCCAGTCACCAGCAGGTTAACCGGCGCTTCAATGGGGCTGATGAACTGCAGCAGTTCACCGCCTTCAGGCACCAAGCCGACGTCAATGACGTCCGCGACGGGCTGAAACCCCCTCCTAGCCAAGTCGTCGTCGATATCAAGGCCGTCTTCGTGCGCCACCTCCTCGCCGTCCAGCAGCAACACCTGCTGATCCAGCTCGGCGAGGCAAGGGTTTAGGGGCCCTAGGACAGCCCTCTCGTTCTCCTCTGAGAGTGCCTTGTCCACGCTCACCATGTAGCATCTCTCTCTGGCCAGCACCACGCACACGTCCATCGCCGAGTGCGCCATGAGCAAGTCATCCTATTGAGCTTAGCTCATAAGTGCTTTGTGTATTTCATGGTTGTATTGAGGTTGTTAATTGCTTGTCATCCTATTTACTGATTGTTCTTCCGTCGGGAAGACAATTGCCAAGTTGAATCAGCGTTTCTAGTTTGCTTTTATCTTGTTCCTGATACCGTCGAACATTTTTTCTTTTGTTGAATTGGAGAAAACCGTGGAACGTGCAAGCAAATCTTCATATGATATGCAGTTTTATTTCTCAACAAAATGGGTTAAACATAAACCATCTTATACTCATGAAAATTGATATATCTAGCACTCAAATATGTCTACATACACGTCGTTTTCCGTAGGCAGGGAGTACTTGTTTCCTTCTGACATCAAGTTTTGCTCAACATGTTGTGATGTCCACATATCACCTTAGCATTTGTTTGGAGCCATTTTCATACTCAGATATGCAGTCCAATGATTCATTCAGTTTAGTACCAGGGCTTTCAACGTTCTTACAATCGCTTAACGGAAACTCCCTAAAAAAATCGCTTAACGCAAATAAAAAACAGAAGCCTTCGGCCGTTCTCCTTCAGAAATCATCTCATTTCAGAGACTGTTGTACTCGCCCAGTCAATGAAGTTTCCCCCATCGATCAAATTCTTCGCCATGGCCATCCCTCTCCCCTCCCTCCTCCTCCTCCTCAACCTCCTCCTCCTCCTCTCCGCCGCCTCGGCGGAGTACGCTCAGGACCTGCTGCGGCGCGCCGAGGGGGAGCGAGAGTGGATCGTCGGCGTGCGGCGGCGCATCCACGCGCACCCGGAGCTCGCGTTCCGGGAGCACTGCACCAGCGCCCTCGTCCGCGAGGAGCTAGAGCGCATCGGGATCACCTCCCGTGCCGTTGCCGGCACCGGCGTCGTCGCGGACGTCGGCTCCGGTCTGGCACCCATTGTCGCCCTCCGCGCCGACATGGACGCCCTCCCCCTCCAGGTCCGTTCCCTTTCCCCTCCGATGCTACTCTGGTGGCTGGTCGGGCGAGAGTTGTGTGATCGGTGATTGTCGCTCAATGGCAACAATCAGTGAGAACTGTGTCTCTGATACTAGTACATTGATCATGCTTGCTTGATTTGGGTGCTCCATTGCTCCATCGTGTCACACTGTTAGTCTGTTACTGCCGCTTGCTCTCAGATGTTACGATATGGCTTGGTGGTATACTGGTATGATCACATCTGTTGGTTTTGGTCTTGGGGTGGCAGGAATTGGTGGAGTGGGAGCATAAGAGCAGAGTTGATGGCGTGATGCACGCTTGTGGTCATGATGTGCACACAGCGATGCTCCTGGGAGCAGCGAAGTTGCTTCATGAGCGCAAGGGTCAGCTTATGGTAATTGCCTGCTTATAGTCATGTTTAATTTTTTTCCAGATTGTTTTTTCAAAATTTGAGGAAGTTTAGTACTCCGGTTGTGTTTGTCTGCGGTAGCAAGACAAAACGCTTAATCCTCTTGAGTATGTTCTTCAAATGTCATGTTAACACATGCCTTTTTACTATTCTCTTGTTTGTCTTTGTTCAAAGATAAGAAAAACCCCATGCATTTTATTTGTATCATATAAATAAATTAGTTAGTTGTATCTCTTATACCTACTTCTTGGTCTTCATTCATCCTTAGCTTAACTAAGCAAAGTAGGATGACCATTCCTCAGAAGACTAAACTGACCATTAAAACGTATTTTTAGTGTTAATTACATATTTAAATTGCTTTCTTTTAGTTCTGTGAACAACAAGTGACAGATTAAATATATACACGTTATGACATTCATCTTGTATGATGAAAGGAACGGTGAGACTCCTTTTTCAGCCTGCTGAGGAGGGTGGTGCTGGTGCATCTCATATGATAAAAGCAGGTGTACTTGATGGCGTTGAAGCTATATTCGCCATGCATGTCGATTATCGGATGCCGACTGGCATGATAGCAGCTCATGCAGGACCAACACAAGCAGCCGTATGTTTCTACATAGTGAAAATAGAAGGTAAAACCGGGAAGGCTGAAACCCCACACTTAAATGTGGATCCTATTGTTGCTGCAGCATTTACCATCCTGTGCCTGCAACAGCTCACTTCAAGAGAGGATGATCCTCTTCACAGCCAAGTAAGACATTGCCCTTTAGTGATACTACTTGCTCTGCTGCTTTTCTTCAAACATTCCATAAGGTGCATCGTTTTTTCAGAAACATTCCATAATATATGGTATAATGCGATTTATGGACAATTTACCCATCCAAAAATGAATCCTAATTTATACGGTGTATTGTTTTCAATATGTGTCTATTAGGAACTCATATCTCCCGATTTTTTCAGAAGAAAATAAGTCCACCGCATGCCAAATACCCATATCTTAATTTCCGTGCAGAAAACTATACACCTTACATTCAGAAATGGAGGGAGTATATAGAACAGCTGAAAGTCTCTTTCTCGCAAAAAAGAGAGATGAAATCTTGTCATATACTCCATACGTTCCATGATATAAGATGTTTTAGGCCTTTTCCACATGTATACAAATGCATCTAGACACGTTTTACTGTATATGTACACTCTTTTTAGTTCGTATTGAGACAACATGTGTAACACCTAAAATATCTTATATTGTGGAACGGAGGGAGTACATGTTGTTTGGACTAGGTGGGTGGATACTCAAGGTAGTGTATCAATTATCGGAAGCAAGTGCTAACATTTTATCCTCTCTAACTGCTCCGACCTCGTAATACAAGGGCTTACATCGTAAGACAGCATTTGTTCTAGTGTGATTATATATTGGTCCACGAATGAAGCAAATTGATTTCAATATTTCATAACTTGGCGTGTATGAAACATATTCTATTTGATGTCTTTATATTCAGCATCAACCGGCCTACCATAGGTGGCACCGGATGCTTCTAAATGTTGTCAACCAAAAAAATTCTCCGCCATCCTCAGGTTAATGTGTATATTTATTATGCTTAGGTGCTCTCTGTTACCTATATCAAAGGTGGGAAATCTATTGATGCCACACCTCCAGTTGTTGAGTTCGGAGGTACTTTGAGGAGCCTCACTACTGAAGCAGGGACGGAGCCAGCGGGGGGCGCGCTGGGGCCAGGGCCCCCCCGCATGCTGGAAATTTTTCGAAAATCCCCTTTGTAAAATTGTAAATTTGACCCCAGATTTAGCAAAATTTACACATATGGCCCCCTCCAAGCTGTTTGACATGCAATTGGCCCCCCTTGTTATGCAATCCTGGCTCCGTCCCTGTACTGAAGGACTTTATCGGCTACAAAAAAGGGTTAAGGAGGTTAGCAATATGGCCCAATTTAACTCACTAAGATTAGCATTTGATGATAATATTGGTACGCTACAAATTCACCGGTACCTCATTGTTTAATTCTTTGTGAGCAAAGAGCATCATGTCATTGACAGCACTTTGTGCATTCTCTCAAAAGTGAACATGCTTTCGATTTTCAATTACTCAACTTACTTATATAACACGCTCATGCATATTCTATTGGTGTTGTTTCCATGGTCAGGAGTGCATGTTTCTTTTCATTATGAACGTTGTGCACGAAGGCATTAGCACTGCTAGTTTATGTCTAATTCTTTGTATGCCAATCACTTCGAACACTCCCATTTCTTAACGAAATTGGGGGGGCATGTGCCCCCTTTGATTGAGAAAATCATTTCGAACTATGAAATAGCTTTCCGTTTGGTGTCATGCAAACTCCTGAATAAAATCTATTGATTTCTCAGGTAGTAGAAGGGCAGGCAGCTGTACATAGATGCATGGGAGTTGCCGAGATATTGGGGGCTCCTGACCACCCAATGTATCCTGCGGTCGTGAATGATGTCAGACTGCATCACCATGTCGAAAATGTGGGTACACTGTTGCTTGGTCTAGACAAGGTGAAGCCCGGAGAGAAGATCATGGCAGGGGAAGACTTTTCTTTCTACCAACAGTTAGTTCCTGGTGTTATGTTTGGCATTGGTATTCGAAATGAGAAAGTTGGTTCGGTCCACTCTGCACACAACCCGCATTTCTTCGTTGATGAGGATGTCCTTCCAATTGGAGCTGCATTACATACTGCTATTGCAGAAATGTATATTGCTGGGCGTTCTACTCTAGATGAAGATGGAAGCGTGAATTCGATTTGATGTTCTATGGTGGAACAATAAAACGTATAACTAATCTTGGGATGCTCTAAGTCCAGTGGGGTTCAATGCTCCCGGTAGATCAGATGTGTACTTGATAGCAAACAGGCATGTAATGTACAAATTGTAGAGAATGCAGAGAATAAGGTCATGCTCTCAGTAATCACATAACAGTATGTGTGATATAAATGTGATGAAAACTGCGTACATGTTCACTGTGAAATACTCAAACACAAAGAAGAAAAGCAAAGCACCCACTGGCAAAAGCTCATATTACATACAGAAACACACGAACAAAATAAGAACCGTATAATGTAACCAAGGAAAATGCTGAAGCCCTATCATGACCAAAGTGACAACAGATCAATCAATGAACATAGCTAAATCATTGAGCAAACAATGTAAAATCCTGGATAGCATGGTCTGCTTCAAGCCTATGCAGAAGGAGGCGGCGCAAGGAATGGCACCGGCACGGCGATAGTCGGAATCGAAGGCATGGGAGGCAATGTAACTTTGGGGATGGAGATGGATGGAGTTGCAGACATTGGCGGCAGCGTCACCTTTGGCATAACAACAGAAGGCATGGGAGGCAACGTGACCTGTGGCACGGTGATCGCGGGCACGGCCGGCAATGGGGGCATCGTGAACTGGGGCACAGTGATTGTGGGCATGGCCGGCATGGGTGGCAACGTAACCTGTTGCACGGTGATCGTGGGCACAGCCGGCATCTGTGGTACCGTGACCTGTGGTGTGGTGACCGTGGGCATGGTTGGTATTGGTGGCAGTGAAGTAGGCACGGTGGGCACAGGCGGCTTCGGCGAGGGGATGCCTGGGACGGCGGCAGGGGTAGCCGTGGGAGCTGCTGCCTCCGCCACGTCGGCCAGGAGACGGCCAGCCTGGGTCATATTTCCGCTTAGCAGAGCGAGGGCCATGGAAACGGCCAAGAAGAAGCTACAAGCACTGGCGGCCATTTTAGGAAGCTGTGTGCTATCAGGTGTCTAAGTAACTGTTAGAAGGATTGGTTCTCAGCTTGCTTGGTGCAAACATCAGGAGTTGTGCTTGCACATTTATACGCGACAGAATGATCAGGTGATCCAGGTGTGATTACATTGGTGGTTGGCCAGATTTAACTAGGGCACCGGCAAAGGGACTTCTGTATATGGAGTGGGTGATGATCAGATCAGTTTGATGAGGAGGTGGTATTGAGTTATTGACGTAGTGAAAGGCGCTGGACACAATTTCGTCAGTTAGTTCACCTCTCCGCTGGTACAAAGTTGTACATGGGCATAAGGGCATTGGATTAGCTTACCAACAATTGGCCTACCATCCTTCCCCCCTTAGAAGGAGGTGAGAGAGCACATCTTCGGTTGGAAGGGCTCCATTGGGATGCCGCCACCAGTTTTGGGACACAACATTGATGCTTGGTGGAATGGCTTGCTCGCCGGGATACCGAAGGAGAAGAGGCGGGAGGCGAGCGGGGCGTTCGTCTACGCCATGTGGGGCTGTTGGAAAGAGAGGAATAGGAGGGTTTTTCGAAACACGGCTATGCAACCGATCATGGTGGCACACCTTGTGTGGGAGGAGATTGAGCAGCGGGCTCTCGCCATGGGCACGACCCGGGAGATTGACTCTTGTTTGTTGTTTTTGTTTTCGGTGATACTCTTACTTAGCCAAATGGCTTTGTACATAAACATTCTATCTATCTAATCGGGTGGCAGATACGACTGCCTTAAAATTCAAAACAATTGGCCTACATGTAACCTTTTGGGCATCTGGTCAAGTAGTGGCAACACAAAGCAGCTATGGTAGCCAAGATCTGGAATTTAAAAGACGATTAATTGATCAAGTAATTCATGTTCATATGTACTGATTTAATCCTGAGAAAATTGTCAGGCTAACCAGAGAACGTCTTTTTTTCATGGACAGCAGGGAATTTTTTGTTTTGTTTGTCAAAACTGTCAGCTGCTGGCTAACCAGCTGCGCTTATTCTCCTGTGTCCCTGAACTGGGCTTTACTTGGGCTGGTTGTTCCTGTGGGCAGTACTTTTCCTGTCGAGAAGGCTGAGAGTTACGCAGGCTTCAGCAGCCTTTGATCTAGGATTGATAGCGGGTGGGACTGTGGGAGTGGCTAAAGCAAGCTAGCGTGGGTTTCTGGAATCCAATCACGGTCCCGAAATGTTAACCATAGATCATTTAGTTATGATGACAAGATGGTTAGGAGGGTGGTTGTACCCCCAGCCCACCAGAGTTCAAACCCCAGGTTTGACACTGGTGTTTCTCATTTAGGCGAAATATTCTTCAGTGGGAGGCGACGTTCCCGTCGACAGCGAGGCGCCTGTGGTGACTTCGTCAATCTCAAGACTCGACCCGCCGGCTCAGTCTCTCGGAGGTGCTTATAGGGGTAGGGTGTGCGTGCGTGTGTTCATAGGGATGAGTGTGTGCATGTATATGTGAGCGTCTGCGTTTGTACTGAGTTTCGCAAAAAAAAAGCGTCCTCGGGGGCTTGAAAAAAATCGAACCCCGCATCGGACAGTCTGACACTGTCCTTCCCACGGTAAAAAGAGGGATGACCACATGCGTGGGCCCCCATATCTGGGGCGATTTTGGGATTGTTCGGACGCGACCGCCACGTTGAAGCGGCTAGGACAGTGAATCAGGGCCACACATATGGCTGCTCGACGGTCGACCCACGCATATCCCACCCTAGAAAAAACCTAGCCTGTCTAGGCCACTCCGTCTCCACTCTAGTCCTCTCCCCTCCACTCCGCTCCACGTACCATGGCCATCTCCGACAGTAAATCGGGGTTCGAAGCCGACAAAAACTTGGATGGGCTCACGGTGGAGGACACGAGCCTCGCGCCATATGACGAGGATCTCACCCTCAGCGTCGCCATACATGGCTGGCCGGAGGACAAGGGTGACTATCCAAACTCAGCGCCGACGGCTTTCTAGGGTGAGTGCAGCCGAAGTCAAAGTGCTCCGCGCCGTCCCCAGACACGTTGTGCGACTCGCCGGAGTTCCAACCCTCGCGGCCAACACTGGACATCTCCACCGTCAGATGTGTCGGCCGACTGTTTGTCCAAATGTCGGACCCAAAGCTAAAGGCAAGACGAAATTTCTACTCAATCCATTAAGATTTGTTGTTGTGCAAAACTTGATTTGCCATAAGCATGGAGCCTTTTGATGGAACAATAAGTTTTGGGAAAAAACCCACAAATTGTACCATGAACTCAAGAACCATGGAGCAGCATCCAATCCGTCCTTCGTGAACAAGTTTTCAGGTTGCTATTCACTATTCACAAAATCACAAGTGCAAATTTTAATTTCCTTTTTCTTTTTTTCAGCTTTATTGTTTGCTTCCTTCTAATGAACCCTTAAAAGATTTTAATGAATATATTATGGGGATATATTCTTTGATGTATCTATTGATATTAATTTGGAACTCTAAATGTTTATATTTGCATCTATACGATTGGTCAAACTCATTAGACATTGACTTTTAACTAAATTTATACACATTATTTTGATAGACTGGGGGTGTATTACCCCGCTTATTCACAGACTGCGCCAATATGACCCGTGTATGTCACGGATAGGAGCCTACACCCTCTATATGTTCGTTCGGACAATCACAACCCTCGCCCAAAACCCTTATTTTCATCAACTACATGCATGTAGACCACATAGCACAAAATTACCAATTCGCTACATAGCACAAATCACCAATTCAGTAATTCATACACAAATAAATCAACAATCCTTAGTTAAAAGAGATTGTAATATTGTACCTCATGAGCTTGCGGAATTGGCTCGGGTAGAGGGAACTGCTGGTATCTGGTTCAGGTTTGTCCCTAACCAGATCATGCCTTCTGTCTATGACGATTGTAACCAGCTCGAGAGGAAATGAAATCTCTTTTAACGTAAAAAAAAATCAACAATCCTCCTTGTTGCGCTAGGTTATGTCCTTGTTATCACCGGAGTGACGCTTTTGACTTGCCACTTCTCCTTGTCATTTACGGGGCTGGGTATCCCATTCAGTATGCGACAACAATGGACCATAGTTTTTTTCTTTGACGATGGCAGCGAGCAAAGATCCAAATCTCACACCGTCACGGTTGCATTATAAACCTCAAGAACCGTACTATGGTTTCAGATCTCGAAATATTATGTTTTTGGTGAATTTTGAAACTGGTCTTGTCTGTGAAAGTTGTAGAACCCTAATATTCTGTTATTGTATTATGGTGACCCTCATGGGGTATATATAGGAGTACATGGAGGGAGATAGACTTGGAGTACAGGTAGGTCTAGGAGTCCTAGTCTAATACTAACTCGTATATGTACTCTAACATTCCCCCTCAGTCGTAGCGGGAGTGAAACGGACGATTGCGACTGGATTTAAACTCTTGCGCTTCCGTCGTCTTCTCCTCTCCGCCATCATCAACTGCGTCTCTGATGGTCTCTCCTCTCTTCCCTCCCGCAGTCACAGCGGGAGTGGCGTGGACGCAAGTGACGACGCGGACGCTGTTGACTGGAGTTGTTGCCGATAAGTTGCTGTAGACGTTGTTGTTGATGTCGATGTCGAGGTAGCCGATCGTGATGTTGCCGTGGTCGGGGTGTTGTGGTCGATGTAGTACTCGTCGTGGTCGTTGTAGCCGCAATGCCGGAGGCGCAAAAAAATTGCGCGGTGTATATGACGGGGCTGCAGTTGTGGTTTTGTATGACGTTTTGTACCTGCAGAGGTACCGTCGGGGGCGTCTTGCATATGTCAGAGGACGCGATCATAGGTAAGTCCACCAGTTTTGCCAGGACTGGGGGATCTCACCGAGCACACAACGGTTTTGCCAGAACCGTGCGCGCAGTTGTATCATAGGGGTTTTCACAATTGTGATGCCGGGTTTTTGTATGCAGTCTTAGCCGTCGGACGAGGTCGATGCCTTCGTCGGTGTCGTGTGGCGCCTTGCAGTAGTACTGTCAGAGGGCGCATGTCCATCCTTGTGGACGAGGTTGTAGCGGCTCGGAGGTGGTGTGTTGACGAGGTTTGTCGATGAAGACCACGTAGTTGATCGATGTAGACCTTGGCGATGATGTGTCGGCGATGTAGCGGCAGGCGTGAGGTGGTACGTCGCTCGGAGGCGTCCCTTAGGGCGACGATGGTGTAGATGCCTTGCTCGGAGAAGTCGATGAAGATCCACACCGGCCTGCGTGTGGTTGACGTCGCTTCTCGTAGATGTCGTAGCTTGGTGTAGTCGTACAACTTGATGTAGATGTTCGGCTTGATGTAGATGTTCGGCTTGGTGTAGTCCGGCTCGATGAAGTGCAGATTGCAGAGGTGTACTGGCGCATGAGATCGATGGAGTCCTCGCCATGGAGTCGGTCAGCAGCGAGAGGGCGGGCATGTGTCGTAGTCATGGCGCGCACGTAGTAGAGGCTGATCGATCCGCTACAGCATGACGTATGTCGTATACATGTACGTTACCTGCATGCATGGATCTTGGTGTGCCTCGTCTCGTTGGTGCAGGCCACTAGCATGCGTATATGCTTGGCCCTGCTGGTTCTGCCCGCATGCAGCTGTGGTGGAGGCAGCTTCAGCCGGGAGCACGCGTCGCCGCTGCAAGCGTGATGACTCCGGCAGCAGATCAGATCGGGACGTCGGCGCCTGGGCTTTGCCCTGCCGTGATGCCATGTTGATGACGCTGGGCTCCCGGTTGAATACGCGCGAGTCTCGTGGTTACGCGTGCGCGTGGATGGTTGTCGCCGGTCGCTGTCGATGTTGTAGTCGCGCCGCGCCGCCGTGTATATGGATCTGCACTTGACGTTCACCGGATAGTAGGATGTTGATCGATGGATTAGGGCTTTATTTAGTTAATTCGGATTTAATTGGGAATTTCGAAAAACTGATCTAATCTATGAACTGAAAACTAAATCTAAGAACCAATCCGATCTTTGATCGAGACCTGGTGCCGCGCCCCGAGGAGAGGAGATTGATCTTCCCGGGGGCGGCGCGCGATGCGGAAGTCTTTAGACCCCTAAGATCGGCGCCGTGAGACTAACCGCTCTGATACTATGTGAAAGTTGTAGAACCCTAATATTCTGTTATTGTATTATGGTGACCCTCATGGGGTATATATAGGAGTACATGGAGGGAGATAGACTTGGAGTACAGGTAGGTCTAGGAGTCCTAGTCTAATACTAACTCGTATATGTACTCTAACATTGTCAGCCCCTATATAAAACCCGGTAACTCTCGTAGGAAACCACATCACCGTAAACTCAAGTGACAAGTGCATCCATTGCCAACCCCAGCTAAATCATAAGCTCAGATA
The DNA here is from genome assembly GCA_947311845.1 of Poa pratensis. NCBI lineage: Eukaryota > Viridiplantae > Streptophyta > Magnoliopsida > Poales > Poaceae > Poa > Poa pratensis. The sequence goes on along the minus strand of CAMZMU010000063.1, from coordinate 60,992,838 downwards.
TTCCACGCAAGCAGAGCAAAAATGGCAACGATCTCTCGCCGTGTGCTTCCGGCCGTCCTCTTCGTCCTCCTCCTTCTCGTGGCCACAGGTGGTAATATAACAGTCTTCTTCGTTAAGCAGCTCGATCGGGTATTTAGATATGTCCGTGATTCCTGACCGAATGGGAGGTGTTTTGCTTGCAGAAATGGGGACGACGAGGGTGGCGGAAGCGAGTCGCAGAGCCACAGGTACCATGGAGCGTGCTGGAGCGGGAGCAACTGCGCGAACGTCTGCAGCATGGAGGGATTCCCCTCGGGACATTGCAAGTTCCACGGCATCGAGCTCAAGTGCTTCTGCAAGAAACCATGCTACTATAGTAGATATCTAGCTAGTTAGCCGCGCACCAAGACCGCCGTCGTGTCTTTGGTTGTTTTTCCCGTATCCCTGTTCGTGTTCATGTATCGTTCCCTAGTTAATACGCTTGTGTTGCCCAGCTCCTTCGAGTGGTTTCTTTCGTGACAAGTTTTGTTGGAGTACTAATAAAAGCGATCGTTGGTGCAGTCGGCAGGGCACTCATATTTGGGTGTCTACCGAAAAAGGCAATGGTAGCTCGGGCTACATGGAGGATTTTTTTTTAAAAATAGTACGTAAAAGTTTCAAAAAATTCTCAAAATAAATCTGGATGTATCTAATACCGTATCCTACTGCAAAGTTTCAGTCACAATTCTTTGTATTTTGGGCTACGTAAAAAGATAAAATTCCGACAAGATTTGGAGGTTGCATTGTTCACACACCAGATCTAAACTTTTGTCTTTTTTGTGTAGTGTAGAATAAAACGTATTTCAGATTAATATTTTGCACACTTGTATTATATATCCATGGCTACGTCTACATATGTTTTTAGATTTTTTTGAAAATTTGTATTTCGAATTTTCAAATTAAAGGGCTACAAAACACCCCTCTCGGTGTCTACCAAGTATCTCAGTTCTCATTTTATCAAGACTCCGGCAGAAAAATTTATACAAGAAACATTCAACTCAACACGACCACACATCTATCTTCAGTTTTCGTTATAGACCGGCCAATTCTTTTCTTCTTAATAAAGAGTCAAAACTCATGCTGGTTGCTCTAAAAAACTTCTTCCTCATCATTATCATGCACAATAATTTCTTGTGACATATCCATATTCACATTATATTACTCCCTCCGTTCTAAAAAGGATGATTTTTATTTGTACAAAAATGGATGTATCTAGACTATCTGAACATGTTTTGTGTCTAGATACATCCACTTTTGTACAAATGAAAGTCATCCTTTTTAGAACAGAGGGAGTACATGATAGTCACATAATAGTGTTTGTAATCACAAAAAGAAAAAGTCTTCAGCGGGCATCCGGACACAGTGGCTCGTGGTGGACGTAGGCTGGTCCACCGCACGCGCGCGACAGCTCCAACCGCCGACTCTCATGTCGTGCCCGTCTCCCCCTCCACATACCGCAAGAAGATGCCTCTGCCGCCTGCCTGCCTTTATAAACAGTATATATGGAAAGGGCCGACGTACGCCTTCATACAAAGTCTGACGATTCAACAAGATTCTGCCGGCAAATGCTGAACCCGGCATGCAGGTGTATGAGGCGTATGGCAACACGTCGATCATTTTGTTCAAACGGTGCACATCATGCAAAAGGGCTCTTTTGATTGGCACATTACGATTCGCGTCGCGCGCGTGCATATCAGGTGGGCGTTGTCCTTTCTAATATCATTCATACGCATGATTGCTGATTCGATCGTACTGAAAATCAGCGGCGATCGATTGATCAGTTACATGTTTTGGCCACCAGTTGACAATTACACCAGTCCCTTGTTGTTTAGCAAGGATGACTTCCTAGAATACTTCTAATCTCATTCACTCCCTTGTCTTTGCTCATTCTGGGGTGAGGATCTATGTTCGATTCCAACTTTGGCCTGACCCCTTAACATCAGTGCATGTCCGACGATTCTTTCTAAAGGTCTTGTCTTGTAATGGTGCATTCTTTATATAGTTGTTGGGTCTCATACTTTTTTTGTTAGTGATTTCTCATCAGTGATAGGTTGTCATTGGTGTTTGAGAAGACGATTGTCTTACAGCCGATTATTTTTTCTTTCTGTTAGCTCCTTTACTGTGCATGGATGCTCGTCTTTGTTCGATACTGTTTAATAATATATGATTGTGTGTGTCAAGAGCAGGGGCGTAGCTAGAACTATTCATGAACTATTCATGGGTATGCAATGAATATTAAAAAAAAATCCTTTTCCAAAATCTCCTCCAGAAAATCTCCCTAAAAAGTTATAATAATTAGCACTTTTTGTATCAATTCAATCCAACTAAATAACATGACAGAAAATTCGCGAGACTAACTATCATAGGAAACTAGACTTGCGACAGAAGAAGGCATAACCTAGCACACATCTATCTCAATTGCATTTGTAGTAGGGAATTGACAACAAAGAAAAGAATCACGTACGAGTTGGTTCAAGGTATGCCTAACGGCGGTATTTTACTAGCCGCATGGAGGTGGCAACAACACGCTTGGCGGAGTCACCCGAAATGATGATGAGCTCGAAGGAGTATGTTGTCGATTCAACTAGCCTCGGCAATTGTGTCGAGGTGCTCCAAAAACTTCTTCTCGCTTCTCTCTTGTTGCAGAATCACATGAGGCGGGGTTTCAGAGGCCTGCTTTTTCAGACGGTCGTCCACGTGGCCCACATGATGTTGTGACTAAGAACAACACAAATTGATCAAACAACAACCATATAACAAGTGCGCAAGGAGGAAGATGCCAACTAACTAATTTCTGCTAATGGCTAGGTTTGGCGTTCACCTCCGTATATACTGTTTTTTGGGTAAGACACCCGTAGAAAACAAATCTTCAGGGTCTGAGGACGACATGACTCTTTCATGAAACACTCACGTGAGGGCGAGCTAGGCGGTGAAAAAGAAACCGCTCGTAAGCCACTCTCCTGATCTCATGCTCTAGTGAGTGGTAGTAGACCCTTCTTTATAAGGAGTTCTAACTCTCACTGAACAAGCAATCTGTGACTAAGATGTAGCCTCACCTCTTGACATGCATGAATGTTCCCAAGTCCATAGCACATTCCAAAAATCCCCCACAAGATTTAAGAGGCAGATTGAGTATCCTTTGACCAAATAACTATTTTGATATACCAGCATTTCAGTGTAAATTTTTAAGTTGAACTTCTACCTAAAACAAGAAGAAACACTCATCGAAAACTACTATTGTCGTAGCCAGACTACTACCCTGAGGAGCTTCGGGAGGAGGTTGCAGAGGACGAAGGCTTCATCGACGACTATTCGAGCTAGGACGTCTCCCGGTCAGCAGCCTGTAGTTTTTTCGAGGCGTTGACATGGGCTTTATCGCGTTTTGCTAAGACATCCGCTGTGTTAAGTTATTCCTGCCCTGCGTGGCAGCTATGTGAGACTTGGTCATGTGACCATTTATGTAAGACTTGTTTGAATTCGTGTAATGGATGTTGTAATCTGCAATGCCAACTCGAGTATGTTGTTCACGACTGACTGATCATGGGATCGTGAATGAATGCATACTGGTGTTTCCGGACAGCTAGTCTAGGGGGCCCACATCGCCCGTGTATTGTGTGTAAGCGGGCCGGCCCAACTTCGGTTCCTCGTTCTGAGTCAATCGACAAAATATTAGGACTACGGACCTACAGTGAATCAGCCAGAGCGCTAGCCACTGCGCTACACTCCTGTTCGTGTTGGACATTCATTGTCATACCTACTATCCGATTTTCTATTTTCGTTTCTTTTTCTTTTTCTGTGTTTTTTTTTCCTTCTTTCTGTTTCACTTATTTCTTTCGTTTCCTTTCCTTTTCATTTTATTTTTTTAAAAAATGTTCTGTTTTTTTGAAAATATAGTTCTAATTTTTTAAAAATTATTCAGCTTTTTTTGAAAATGGTTTCGATTTTGAAAAATTGTTTCGATTTTGAAAATTGTTTCTTTTTTGAAAATGGTTCAATTTAAAAATGGTTTCGATTTTTGAAAATGGTTCCGATTAAAAAATGGTTCCGAATTTAGAAAATGGTTCCGCTTTTTCGAAAATGGTTAATTTTCGAAGATGGTTCCGATTTAAAAATGGTTCCGATTAAAAAAATTCTTCCGCTTTTCTGAAAATGGTTCTGATTTTTAAAAAATTGTTTTGTTTTTTGAAAATAGTTCGATTTAAAAATGGTTTCGATTTTTTTAAATGGTTCCGATCAAAAAATGGTTGCGATTTTTGAAAATGGTTCTGCTTTTTTGAAAATGGTTTGATTTAAAATATGGTTCCGATTTTTGAAAATGGTTCCGCTTTTTTGAAAATGGTTTGATTTAAAAAATGGTTCCGATTTTTGAAAATGGTTCCGCTTTTTGAAAATGGTTCGATTTAAAAATGGTTCTAATTTTTGAAATTGGTTCCGCATTTTTGGAAGTGGTTTGATTTAAAAATGGTTCCGATTTTTGAAAATGGTTCCGCTTTTTGAAAATGGTTCGATCTAAAAATGGTTCCGATTTTTGAAAATGGTTCCTTTTTTAAATGGTTCCAATCAGAAAATGGTTGCGATTTTTTGAAAATGGTTTGATTTAAAAATTGGTTCTGATTTTTTAAAATAGTTCCGCTTTTTTTAAAATGGTTTGATTTAGAAAATGGTTCCGATTTTTGAAAATGGTTCCGCTTTTTTGAAAATGGTTCCTATTTTTGAAAATGGTTCCTTTTAGGAAATGGTTCCGATTTTTGAAAATGGTTCCGCTTTTTGAAAATGGTTCGATTTAAAAATGGTTCCGATTGTTGAAAATGGTTCCTTTTTTAAATCGTTCCGATCCAAAAATGGTTGCGATTTTTGAAAATGGTTCCGCTTTTTTGAAAATGGTTTGATTTAAAAAATGGTTTCGATTTTTGAAAATGGTTATGCTTTTTTAAAATGGTTTGATTTATAAATGGTTCCGATTTTTAAAAATGGTTCCTTTTAGAAAATGATTCCGATTTAAAAACATGGTTCCTATTTTTTTTAAATGGTTCTTTTTTTAAAAAAATGGTTCCTTTTTTAAATGGTTCCGATTTAAAAAATGGTTCTTTTTTTAAAATGGTTCCTTTTTTAAAATGGTTCAGAAAAAAGTGAAGAAAATGGTTCATATTTGAAAACTACATTTTTTGAAAATGGTTCTGATTTTGAAAAATGTTCATTTTCGAAATGATTCGTTTTCATATTTTAAAAATGGAAGACCAAGCGGAAGAAGTAAGCGCACGCACGTAACGGTCAACGGAACGGAGGGGCGACCGAAGCGCACGTAACCGTCAACGAACGAAGCGCGCACGTAGGAAGAAGGAAGAAAGGAATGACCTGGCGGGGGTTAATGGGCTTCTTCTTCTTATTGGGCTTCCATCGGGGAAGGAGCTCTACGGGCGACTCGGCTAACTCGCGTCGCAGAAGGCGATGTATAGACGGTCCCGTCCGACGACGGTGCAAGAATCAAATTACTTGGGACGCCTTTGTAGGCCGCAGGAGGTCCGGCCAGACCCGCCAGATGCTTTGGGCCATCCCAAAGCATCGCTCACAAAAAAACACCGCTCGATAAAAAAACACTGCTCGATTTAAAATAAGGTCTACACGAAAATGATGTGCACCGATGATGTGGTTCCATTCCGGCATCGGTTCCGACTTTCGTGAAACGTTAACTTTGAATTTCGTGTTCTTGTTTTCAGCTTTTTTAGACGAATTTCGTCAAATTAATTGCACACGGTCGACCGTTTGAAATTTCCTTCGAGGAGTAGCTTCAACTCATCATTTCACACAACTCTCGTGTTGTAAGTTTTTCGTTTGCCTGATCATAAACGAATATATCTTGTGTCGTATGTTCGCGTATTTAGACTGTTCTTGTACGTCTCTTCTTCAACCTCTACATGATTGTGATGATGTTCATGGTGTGGTGTGTTTGTGTTGCTCCGACACAACCTCCAGCGCCGTCGCCGCAAACTCTGTCGTCGCCGTTGAGCTCCGTCGCCGCCATGTCGTGTCGTCTCCGTCGAGTTACGCCGCCGCCATGTCACGTCGTTGCTGTCGACCTCCGTTGCCGCCATGCCGCGTCGTCGCCGTCGACCTCCGCCGCCGCCATGGCACGTAGCCGTCGTTCCATTGGTATATCACGTACAATTGTGCAAGTGTGGTGGTGGATGGTAACTTCACCCATGTAAAGAAAGGTAAGACTAACCAAGATTTGGATACAACCAAATAAAGAGGGTTGCTAACCTAGCTCATGCTACGTTCTTTGCTGCACCCTACCAAACTAAGCACACAACATGGATCAGTCCATGTATCTGTTTAGCCGTGCCTTGGATTTCCAAGCCTGCCCGGCGAGCTCCAAAATGGCTGCTAGATATCAAAGGCGCCATAGAAGATCGCCCAAGCAAAGCAAGCACGTCGTCGTGTTCACCGGGCATCCGGACACAGTCGCTCGTCGTGGACTCAGGCTGGTCCACCGCACGCGCGCGACAGCTCCAACGGCCGCCGACTCATGTCGTGCCCGTCTCCCCCGCCACATAACGCGATCGAAGAAGATGCCTCTGCCGCCTTTATAAACAGTATGGAATAATGGAAGGGCTAGGGCCGAAAAGGGCCGACGTACGCCTTCATACAAAGTCTGACGATTCAACAAGATTCTGCCGGCAAATGCTGAACCCGGCAAGTGTATGAGTCGTATGGCAACACGTCGATCGTTTCGTTCAAACGGTGCACATCATGTAAAAGGGCTCTTTTGATCGGCACATACGGTACAACGCAAGTGTATCAGGTGGGCGTTGTCCATTCTAATATGCCACCCATGACAGAGGCTCTTTCATAGTAGTAGTACGCATGAATATGATTGCTGATTCGACCGTACTGAAAATCAGCGGCCATCGATTGATCAGTTACATGTTTTGGCCACCAGTTGACAATTACACCAGTCCCTTGTCGTTTACATCAGTGATAGGTTTGTCATTGGTGTTTTTTTTTTTTTGAAGTAATACGTATATATTAGGGCAAAGCCAAACAGAGTACAAAATACGCATACAAAGGATAGACCAGAGGGAGACGCAGCTCCATACAAATTGCAGAAAGACCCCTCGGGAACAAGAGAACTACAACGAAGACCCCCGAGAGCTCTGCCACACCAGTCCACCGCTCGACTCCGGCGCCGGCAAGCAGCACGAGAGAAGAAGACGGACACCCACACACCCAAGGTTAGAGAAGCTCCATCGCCATGACGGCTTTATGAACCCCGAGAAGAAGCACAAGAAGTGCCCACCTGTCGCTGTGGCACGCGGGTCGGGGAACAACCTCAAGCTCACCTCCAACCTCCAGATCCGGCCGCTCCCGTCGACGACGTCGAGGAACAGCGCCAGATCCGCCTGCCGCAGACCTCAAGCCCAGCACGGAACACGCGGACCTCCAGCCCGCCGCCAGCCTCACCAGGCCAACCGCGGTAGCTCCTGCAAAAGATCCCCAAATCTCCACGTCGGCGAGGGAGCAATCGCCGAAGCGAAGATGGAGAAGGAGAAACAAAATCCACCACGAGATCATCATCACCGCCATGACAATCTCGCCTGGAACCCTAACCACCCAGATCCATGACCGGCACGAGCCGAGGAAGCCGCGTCGGGGCCGGATCTGGAGGAACTTATTCGCCGCCGCCGTCACCACCGTCGAAACCGAAGCGACGGACGAGCGAAAACCTAGCCCTAACCTATCTACACGCCATGAACAGACCAGCGAGGTTCCCCCTCCCTCCCGCCGCCGGCGCGGCTGGCGGAGGAAGGAGGAACCCCTCGGCCCGCCGGCGGAGAGCGGTGGCACTCGAGTCTTCTCCCTTATCGCCTGTCGCGAGAGCGAGAGGATAAGAGAAAGAAAAGTTGGTCTGTGGCACCGGCTATGCCTTATGCGCGCGTGTTTGTCATTGGTGTTTGAGAAGACGATTGTCTTACAGCGGATTTATTTTTTCTTTCTGTTAGCTCATTTACTCTGCATCTATGCTTGACTTTGTTCGATACTGTTTAATGTATAATAATATACGATTGTGTGTATCAATAGCAGAGGCGTAGCTAGAACTATTCATGAACTATTCATGGGTATGCAATGAATATTCAAAAAAAAAAAAATCAAAACATTTGAGATATATATGTCCACATATACAAGTATGTGTATGGTAGCTTCATTTTTACGCGTATCACTAAGGGGAAAATGAAACGAGTAGCCTCGTGCGACACTCGTAATTCTTATTGTGATCAAATTCAGATACTTAAATTGCGTGTTTCTGTTTATTTTTCATGTAAGCGAAACATTGACGGCAATAACCACAATTTGTGATGCTTCATGTTATTATAAACTTTAATTTCTTGCCTATTTTGATGAAAAAAAAAATCAATCCTCATACCCAATTTGAAAATCCTAACTAGGCCACTGATCAAGAGATCGGGGGTTATAATCCTTTTCCAAAATCTCCCTGAAAAGTTATAATAATTAGCACTTTTTGTATCAATTCAATCCAACTGAATAACATGACAGAAAATTCCCGAGACTAATTAACTATCATAGGAAACTAGACTTGCGACAGAACAAGGCATAACTTAGCACATCTATCTCAATTGCATTTGCAGTAGGGAATTGACAACAAAGAAAAGAATCACGTACGAGTTGGTTCAAGGTATGACCAACGACGGTATTCTAGTAGCCGCATCCTTGGCGGCGGCAATGACATGCTTGGCGGAGTCACCCGAAATGATGATGAGATCGAAGGAGTACGTTGTCGATTAAACTAGCCTCGGCAATTGCGTCGAGGTGCTCCAAAAAAAATCTCGCTTCTCTCTCATTGCAGAATCACATGAGGCGGGGTTTCAGAGGCCTACTTTTTCAGACGGTTGTCCACGTGGCCCACATGATGTTGTGACTGAGAGCAACACAAAACGATCAAACAACAACCATATAACGAGAGCGCGAGGAGGAAGATGCAAACTAATTTCTACTAATGGCTAGATTTGGTGTTCGCCTCCGTACATACTGTTGTTTGGGTAAGACACCCGTAGAAAACAAATCTTCATGGTCTGAGGCCGGCATGACGCTTTCATGAAACACTCACGTGCGGGCGAGGTAGGCGGTGAAAGAGAAACCGCTCGTGAGCCACTCTCTCATGCCCTAGTGAGTGGTAGTAGACCCTTCTTTATAAGGAGTTCCAACTCTCACTGAACAAGCAATATGTGACTACCTAAAACAAGAAGAAACACTCATCGACAACTAAACAAGATTTAAGAAGCAGATTGAGTATCCTTTGACCAAATAACTGTTTTGATATACCAGCATTTCAATGTAAACTGTTAAATTGAACTTCTACCTAAAACAAGAAGAAACACTCATCGACAACTAAACAATAGACTATGCCTTGAATTGTCAATTTTGTGTAAATGGGTGTCACCAAATGAATAGGGTGGTATGAGGGGAGAGATGTTTTGGCTCCCGAGCTCGTATGCTCCTACCCAATTTTTTTTTTTAAATAGTAAAACATTTTTCAAATTATGAAAACAAACGGAGACAAACATATACAAGTGTTCTATATACGTGCAAAGTTTCATGAAGAAATGTTATTGTTGTTGCTCGGTGAGGAAAAATAAAATCAGTGCTCCAAAAATATAATTTAAAATTCTATTTTGTCCACTGATTTTTTAATTATGTAGCTAAAAACTACAAAAATCAAAATATTTAGGGATTGTGACTCCAATATGATGAAAATTGCAAAGTTCCAATTTGCAATCTTATTTGTGGTACCTGCTTCACAAAAATCATATGTACGTGGCAATTTGTGTACCGTATACATGGATATTTGGCAAGTGTTTGATTTAGTTAAAAAGTTATGTTTGCATGACAATGTTTATATTGTTGTAAGTGATGTCTTGACTATGTACCAGTTCTTAGAATAGAACCAATTCAAACTTTTCTCATTGTCTTCTGTAACAGTACTATACAAAATCAGTGTTTGTATGTATTAAATATTGGTCACCTCATAACTTTGCATGTACAATAAGTCATGTATTACAAAACACAGAGACCAGAAGAAAATGGCACATTTGAGAATTGAAACAAAGATATCGAAGTAAGTAAAATGGAAATTATCCATTGCTTATTTTCCCTACCTCTAAATGATAATGAATTCTGTTTTGTTTCACATTGTTGATAAATATATGTTGCTATGGTGCTAGAAATATAGCCTCAAATCATTTGATCATCACTCAATGAACACTAATTATTATTTGGACTGTAACATCTAGATGTATGTAAGTTCAACTACTACAATTGACAAAATGGATGCTAACCAAACTGCTCCAACACCGCATAAAAGCTGCCGGCTAGCTCGAGGTTAAATTCTAAAATCCATGTAGCGGTTGAATATCATGCTGATGCATGTAAAATGCATACATGAACTTTACATTTTATTACATGTTATTCCATGTTATTTGCATCATATAAGGGTTATATTCATGATTTATATTAAGTTTTGGGGATAATTAACAACTCCCCCATTTTTCTGGAATTAACCCTGCGCTGTCAGAAAACCCCTTTTTCTATATTTTGATGTTTCAGGGACCCAAACGACGTCCAAATGACTTGAAACTTTACGGGGATCATTTTTTTGGAAGGAACGAAACGTAGGCGCAAAGGAATCGAAGAAACGGAGACCAGAAGGTCAAAAGGGGTGGGCCCACGTGGCCAGATTCCCTGACCGTGTGGGGTCCCCCATCCTGGCCCTCGGACCTCCGCTGCCATCGATCTTTCTTCCCGAAGCTTCGTCTTGACCTAAAAACGACTATATATAGACCCCCCAGGGCTTTCGCGAAAGGGAGCGCCGCCGAAACACAGAAACCACGAAACAGAGACCTGGAGCTGAAGATTGGAGGGGGAAAACTCCGGCGGGGCGCTGCCGGTGTGATCTCCTTCCCCTCTAACAACATCTCCACCGACACCATGATGAAGAGGGAGTAGTCCACCCCTGGACTATGGGTTTGTGGAAGTAACTTATGTATCTCTCCTCTCTATGAGCTTCACTAATTAGTACCGTATGAGCTGCTGAACATGATTACGGTCATCTATGTAATTCCTTTGTGGTGGATCTTTATTATGAGTTAATACATGTTTTGAGATTGCAATGGTTTTGTTTCAGTTATGAAAGTAGATGCATATTATGTACCCCGTTCTTATTTACTTGTCATGATCAAGCATGTTTATGAGAGCGTGTGAGGGGGAACGTGTGCATTAGTTGGAGTAACGGGGGGTGGCTAGTGCAGTGAACGTGACAGATAGTTCTGCGATCCACTTGGGTTTTCTACCTTACTTTGTTGCCTCACTAGGGATAAACAAAAATACCATGCTACCGGAGAGTGGATGTGTGATGATCCCGAAGAGCAAGTCTTGATGCCTGCACAAATAACGGGATTAGGTTGAGACTCCATGTAACATCCCAAAATTTTGGAATGTTTTAAAAATCACTAAAAATTGAAACTTTTGTTTTGAATAAAATAAGTACTCGAAAACTGATTTGAAATCCCATATATTACCTTCAATTTCTTAATAAAACCCTATTTACAAATTGTTTTGAATTATTTAAACATACTCTGATTTCATTCATTCATATGGATTTGAAATGATTTTGTTAACTCCTATTCAAGATTTGTAATTGAAGTATTTTATTAAAGCTCATATTATAAATGGTATCTATATTAAAAATGATTTATCCAAACCCCTTTAAATAAAATATTTTGTGTCAAATTATTTTAACAAGTTTATCATATTGATATTACTCCTACTAATTATCCTTGTATTTGAAATTTGTTGCCCAAAAGAACTTATAAAAACCTAATTTAGAAAATGACATAAAGGTGTATATAAAACCTTTATAAATTAATTTGAACTTTCAAATTTGAAAAGGTTTGGGATAGTGTGTTTGTAAGTTTTAAAAGAAAGGTTTTAATTTTACAAATCTATAGAAACGGGTTCGATTTGATTTGGAATTTTAAAACAAAAGATATAAAAGAAATAGGAAAAACAGAAAAGGAAAACATAACAAAAAAAAAGTTAATGGGCCAAGCCCAGCCAGTCGCCGTGCTATCTATCGCGCGCGCGTCAGTCAGCCCAGCCCCGCGCACCCTCTCCCACTGACCCCTGGGACCCGCGCGTCAGCGTCTCCGCGCTCACTGACAGGTAGGGCCCACCTGTCAGGGCCGTCTTCGTCAACCGCTGCTCCGCTCCCATGACGCGCACGACGCCGTCGCCACGCCCCGCACCCTCCCCACTCACCCACGCCCCAAAACCGCGCCCCGACCACGCCGTTAAATCCCCCACTGTCCCCTCTACTCTTCCCCTCTCGCGCACCTCCGAACCACGCAGCCAGTCCGCCCCGATTCAAGATCGCCGCTACGCCACTGCCGCCGGTCGCCGTCTCAATTCCGGTGAGCAGCAGCCTCCCCACGCCCTCGCGTCCCTCCCCTCGACCTCGTCGTCCTCTCGCGCACCTCCCTCACACCTGGTGGTGGTCGCAAGACCACGGAGCCGACGCGTCCATCCTCAACCCGACGCCGTACCGCCGTACCCGGAAGCAATCAACGCCACCGCGTCCACGTCCACACCACGCCGTCGTTCCGGGACGCCCAAGCCGACGCCGCAGCCTCCATCATCTTCCCCGTGTCGCGCCGCACCTCTTCGTCTTCTCCCCGAGCCCGGAGCACCACGGGAACGTCGTCTCCTTCCACGACAGGAGCTCGCCGGAGCCGCGGCAACTCCGTCCGCGTCGCGTCGCCGCCCCAGGAAGCGCATCTCGTCGTCGACCACACCATCAAGTTCGCCGCGACGTGCCGCACCTCGTGGTGGTCTTCCCCGCACCCGGGAACCACCGGAGCGCCCTCTCCGTGCACGCCCGAGCCGCCGGTCGCCGCATCTCCATTTTCCGGCGAGGTCACCGCCACGGTAATGGTCAAACCTCTCTCAGCCGTCCGATCTGTGTCCTACGGCCAGGATTAGATCCTTTTAAAACGAAGGGGTACGACGATTGTCAGCCGTTAGATCCAGATCTAACGATCCAGAACAAATCACTTAAACACGTCAGCGTCCAGTCAGCTGCCACGTCAGATCCAGTCAGCGCCCGCGTGGAAAATGATTTTCCTATTTAGATTTAATTGGCAGTTTTGCAGAAAAGCCCCTGCATCTTAGAATCATCATAACTTTTTACTGGTTTGTCCAAATTTAACAAATTTTATATTTTTGAAAAGCTCTGGACTTGTAGAATCTTTTAGAATTATTTGTTTCTGTTTTGCCAAAGTTTAAATCATTCAAATTTCAAATGAGGATTTGAGTATATTTGGCATAACTTTATTTTTACAAGTCCAAAATTTGCAAATAAAATATTTTTGGAAACCTTAGGTTCTGAAGAATAACTTGGTCACTTTTAAAAATATTTTTGAGACTTCTAAATAATTTAAAAAACCAGATACTCAATGGAGTATTTTGGTTATAGCTTAAATCCTAGAAATTATTTTAATATGGTTTCTTTTTGAAAAGTGACCCAAATAGTTGCCTCTGACCAGAGAGAACAAAACCCATATTTATAATCGTTTGTCAAATCAATTATTAAGGTTTGTGTTTAAGATCTTTCTCAAAAATTGTGTTGCAAAAATCCTTGTTTAAAAGTGTTAAACCTTTTTCCAAAATTCCTTGTGTGACCATGTTGATCAAGACCAACCTTTTAGAACCCTTGGAACACCACAGCAAGTTATATATGACATCTATGATGTTCATACATAATTTCTTGACCATCCTTTAACCAAAATGGCAAACCCTAAACCTAATCATAATAATTCTTTTTGCATATTGAATTATGTGATGAACCTCGACCAAAGTTTTGTGAAGACCCTGATATGCATGTTTGCTTTTGTATGTGATGATGTTGTTGAATTGTTTGTTTACTATTGTGTTATCTCTATGTTTAGATTGTACGGAGTGCTTACGTGTTGTGAAGAGTGTAACTTCAACTCTTCAGTTGGCCAAGGCAAGTGACACCATAAAAGTCCTACTACTTTTACTACTATGCACTTAGTGTTTTCAGTAGTATGCATGATAGGCTTGTTACTGAATATTATACTATGCTATGCTCCTATTAGTGTGTAGCCATCCCCCACCCAGAACTTGTAGTATGGAACTTAGTATAGTCATGCTATGAAAAATGTTTTGATTAGTTGGATAGTGATGAAAACTAATAACTAATCAATGAACTACCTGGGTGCTGGTTGGAGAACCATGGTGGGTGACTACTCAGGGGGTCCATGTCTATGGTTCATGTCTATGGTAATTTGCCCTTGGTGGAAGTGCACAATTGTGGAAAGTCACCCAGGCTTAAAGAGATTGTAGACTCTCCTTGTTCAGTAGCTTCTAGTGCAGCCACATGTCATATGGGCTCTGTCTTGATGGAGTAAGTTGAGCGGACTCATCCCGGCTTGACAGGTGGTGGTAGAGGTTTATAGGTGAAGCGCGTCAGGCCGGTATGGGATGGGAAAGTTCTTCCGAAATATCTCGTCTCAGTCTTCTCTTTTCCATTTCATAATTGGTTGCAATGGAGGAGGGAATGATTGGGTCTTGTGGTGAAAGTGCACACCCTCTCGAGAGTTAAAACTAAGTATACTTAGCCGTGTCCCCGGTTATGGACAATTTTGAGCAACTAGACCGGGAAGCTGTTGAAGATCTCCTCATCCCAATTTCTAAATTAAAACTTGAGGGTGAACAAGGGATGGGAGCTCACTGATGTCTATCGGTGGTGCTTGTTGTGAGTAGTTGTCAAAGGTGTTCACTGATGTCTATCAGTGGTACTCTTTGTCTAAGAAAAATTGTTTTACAAATGATAGGATGAAACTGGCTTTATGCAAACCAGCCTCAAACTCCACTTAGCCAAATATTCATGTAGAAGATAGGTTGCCATTTATATCCACATAAGTGTCATCTTGCCATCACAATTCAATTGTGCTGACCCATATAGTTGGGCTGTAACTCACCGTTGCAGGTCCGTCAGACGATGAGTGAGGTTTCGACAGGGTTTCGAGTCTACAACCAACATGCTTGCCTGTGGCACATGAAGATGATGGGCTCACTGTATCATTTGCTTTCCGCTGTGTGTTTACTTTGGTTTGAGCTAGCCTTCGGCTATGCACCTTGTATCGAATCTTTTAAATTCTGGATCATCGTGTAATATACTTTGATACAATGTTATGGTATTGCATCTCAAACTGTGTGTGCTAGCAAGTCGATCCAGGGACTAGCACGTTACACGGGGAATCCCAACCTTTGTTAAAAGGTGGGGGTTCTACAGATGGTATCAGAGCACTGTGTTGCCTGTAGATTCGTGACCCTAGGTTTGGATAGAAATAGGTTTTGACCATAGGATTGAAAATCTATTTTGATTCAGTTTTCTAAAATTTATATACAATTCATGGTACCTCTTCTTGTACTCTCGTCTAGTATCTAACTTCTGAAAGTATCTTCTTTTGTTTTAGATGACCAGCCTCATCGAATCCATCAAGAAAGGACCGTGATGACCATGACTCTCCATTGCGAGACTGATTTCCCAAGGGTACTAAAGGATAACATGAAGAGCTTGGGTTTGAAGGTGAGGCAGTGTACAAGGGTTTCCCTTTTGTGGGCGAAGGTCAGGAGTACTGGTGGGTGCAACTCCACATATACAAGAGCAAAGGCGATGACCACAAGACCGAAGGATGCTGCATGTACACCAATCCCATAGTCCGAACTTCCTTCTTTGATTCAGCAAGGAGTGCAGCCTGGGAAGCTATCGAGTGTCTCGGAAAAAGACTACGTTTAGGCTTCACAACACCCAGAAGTACCTCGATGAACTCAAGGAGATAGGAGAGGAAATCGACGCACGAAACAAGAGATGGATTTGGAGAAGGATGCTCTCATCGAAGACAAAATGAAACTTGATATTGACAACATGAAGTTGGAAGCCAAGATTGAACACCAGGAGGCACAAATTCTTGAACTGCAAGCTCAGTGTACTCATCTTCTTGAGAAGGAGAATGAGAGTACTAATACCTTGAAGACCACTGTGAGTCAGTTGAGGGCTGACATAGTATATATGGCTTTGGAACTCTGCGATCAGGAAGACCTGATTCGTGCTAAGGATGCCCAGATTGCATCCATGAAGTGAGAAGAATTGAATTAAGAAGAATCAATCGAGTGTGCCAAGGAAGAACAAGTTGGCAAGGAAGTGTATCACCTGTTTACCTTAGATTGGACCCCAAATTAGTCTTATTTGAAACAACGTTATGTTAATGTATTGATCATATCAACCTATGTGGTATGGCAATACTAGTTTGCTTGTTAGT
Source organism: Poa pratensis (assembly GCA_947311845.1). Taxonomy (NCBI): domain Eukaryota; kingdom Viridiplantae; phylum Streptophyta; class Magnoliopsida; order Poales; family Poaceae; genus Poa; species Poa pratensis. The sequence continues at coordinate 60,976,405 of CAMZMU010000063.1, read as the reverse complement.
GTGTTGAACCATGTTGTTGTGACATTTGCTTGATTGGAAATTGTTGTCGTGTTTTGTTGTGTGGGTTGTGAGAGCTTTAGTTTCCTCCCTCCTTAGACCTCTCTATCTCTATTCTCATCTATGCTAAACCCACAGATGCCTCCTCGACGCAACAACCACAACAACAACAATGGGGAGAACAATGAGAACAACAACAACAATGGGCTGCAGCAAGTGATGACCCAGCTCATGCAAGTGATGACACAGTTCATAGCAAACAACAACAACAACCCCCCACCACCACCCCCTCATGTGGACATGCTGACCAGATTCCTGAGACTGAGGCCAGCAACTTTCACTAGTGCCTCAGAGCCCGTCGTAGCTGATGACTGGCTGCGCTCGGTGAATAAGAACCTAGTGACCATTGGATGTTCTGATGAAGAGAAGGTTAGGTTTGCGGCACATCTCTTAGAAGGACCTGCAGCTAGCTGGTGGGACAATTATCAGATCACTCACCCAATTGAGGAGGTCACTTGGGAGTCATTTCAGGAAGGTTTCCGCACTGCACACATATCCACTGGTGTGATGAGCTTGAAGAAGAGAGAATTTCGCAACCTGCGTCAGGGTAACCACACAGTTGCAGAGTACATAGAGGAATTCAACAATCTGGCACGCTATGCTCCAGATGACGTTGACACAGATGCCAAGAGAAGGGAGAAATTCTTGGATGGTCTAAATGATGAGTTAGCCATTCAACTGTCGGTGGTCTACACACCCAACTATCAGTCACTACTTGACAAGGCCACTATCTTGGAGAGCAAACAGAGGCAGGCTGAAACTCGAAAAAGGAAGCACAACTTTGACAAGCACCACTCTGGACCACCTCAGAAGATACGTAGCTTTCATGATGGTAGTGGCAACTCAGGATTCCATAAGCATCTTGAAGGTGAACATCAACCTAGAGGCAATGGATACCAACATGGAGGAAATGGCCATCACAACCACGGCCACCACCATAATGGAGGATATCGAGGCGACAACCACAATGGGCATGGAAACCACAATGGACAACACCACCACAACCATTCAGAGAAAAAGGATAACAACCAGGTGCAATGCTACTCATGTAAGAAAATGGGACACTACTCCAATGAGTGCCCAGAGAAGAAAGCAGACCAAGTTAAGCCAAACCCATTCAAGAAGGTACATGTGAATCATGTCAATGTGGAAGAAGTATACCATGGGCATGAAGATATGAACAGTAAGTCCAAGATCAATTAATTGTTCAACACTCATTCATTTGAAAATGTCAGTGCATACTTTATGTGTGAACCCATGAGGATGAAGCATAACTGAGACAACTAAAGATATAGCTGACCTATAGAGTCACCTCGACACAAGAAACAAGAAAGTTAGACAACCCACAAAAGTTTCCTTTAAGGGTGGTAGCCACCCAGATACCCCGAACCGATCCCTTTTGCTAGCCTCTACGAATCTCGGGGACGAGATTCCTTTTAAGGGTGGTAGTCTGTAACATCCCAAAATTTTGGAATGTTTTAAAAATCACTAAAAATTGAAACTTTTGTTTTGAATAAAATAAGTACTCGAAAACTGATTTGACATCCCATATATTACCTTCAATTTCTTAATAAAACCCTATTTACAAATTGTTTTGAATTATTTAAACATACTCTGATTTCATTCATTCATATGGATTTGAGATGATTTTGTTAACTCCTATTCAAGATTTGTAATTGAAGTATTTTATTAAAGCTCATATTATAAATGGTATCTATATTAAAAATGATTTATCCAAACCCCTTTAAATAAAATATTTTGTGTCAAATTATTTTAACAAGTTTATCATATTGATATTACTCCTACTAATTATCCTTGTATTTGAAATTTGTTGCCCAAAAGAACTTATAAAAACCTAATTTAGAAAATGACATAAAGGTGTATATAAAACCTTTATAAATTAATTTGAACTTTCAAATTTGAAAAGGTTTGGGATAGTGTGTTTGTAAGTTTTAAAAGAAAGGTTTTAATTTTACAAATCTATAGAAACGGGTTCGATTTGATTTGGAATTTTAAAACAAAAGATATAAAAGAAATAGGAAAAACAGAAAAGGAAAACATAACAAAAAAAAAGTTAATGGGCCAAGCCCAGCCAGTCGCCGTGCTATCTATCGCGCGCGCGTCAGTCAGCCCAGCCCCGCGCACCCTCTCCCACTGACCCCTGGGACCCGCGCGTCAGCGTCTCCGCGCTCACTGACAGGTAGGGCCCACCTATCAGGGCCGTCTTCGTCAACCGCTGCTCCGCTCCCATGACGCGCACGACGCCGTCGCCACGCCCCGCACCCTCCCCACTCACCCACGCCCCAAAACCGCGCCCCGACCACGCCGTTAAATCCCCCACTGTCCCCTCTACTCTTCCCCTCTCGCGCACCTCCGAACCACGTAGCCAGTCCGCCCCGATTCAAGATCGCCGCTACGCCACTGCCGCCGGTCGCCGTCTCAATTCCGGTGAGCAGCAGCCTCCCCACGCCCTCGCGTCCCTCCCCTCGACCTCGTCGTCCTCTCGCGCACCTCCCTCACACCTGGTGGTGGTCGCAAGACCACGGAGCCGACGCGTCCATCCTCAACCCGACGCCGTACCGCCGTACCCGGAAGCAATCAACGCCACCGCGTCCACGTCCACACCACGCCGTCGTTCCGGGACGCCCAAGCCGACGCCGCAGCCTCCATCATCTTCCCCGTGTCGCGCCGCACCTCTTCGTCTTCTCCCCGAGCCCGGAGCACCACGGGAACGTCGTCTCCTTCCACGACAGGAGCTCGCCGGAGCCGCGGCAACTCCGTCCGCGTCGCCGCCCCAGGAAGCGCATCTCGTCGTCGACCACACCATCAAGTTCGCCGCGACGTGCCGCACCTCGTGGTGGTCTTCCCCGCGCCCGGGAACCACCGGAGCGCCCTCTCCGTGCACGCCCGAGCCGCCGGTCGCCGCATCTCCATTTTCCGGCGAGGTCACCGCCACGGTAATGGTCAAACCTCTCTCAGCCGTCCGATCTGTGTCCTACGGCCAGGATTAGATCCTTTTAAAACGAAGGGGTACGACGATTGTCAGCCGTTAGATCCAGATCTAACGATCCAGAACAAATCACTTAAACACGTCAGCGTCCAGTCAGCTGCCACGTCAGATCCAGTCAGCGCCCGCGTGGAAAATGATTTTTCCTATTTAGATTTAATTGGCAGTTTTGCAGAAAAGCCCCTGCATCTTAGAATCATCATAACTTTTTACTGGTTTGTCCAAATTTAACAAATTTTATATTTTTGAAAAGCTCTGGACTTGTAGAATCTTTTAGAATTATTTGTTTTCTGTTTTGCCAAAGTTTAAATGATTCAAATTTCAAATGAGGGATTTGAGTATATTTGGCATAACTTTATTTTTACAAGTCCAAAATTTGCAAATAAAATATTTTTGGAAACCTTAGATTCTGAAGAATAACTTGGTCACTTTTAAAAATATTTTAGGAGACGTTCTAAATAATTTAAAAAAACCAGATACTCAACTGGAGTATTTTGGTTATAGCTTAAATCCTAGAAATTATTTTAATATGGTTTCTTTTTGAAAAGTGACCCAAATAGTTGCCTCTGACCAGAGAGAACAAAACCCATACTTTATAATCGTTTGTCAAATCAATTATTAAGGTTTGTGTTTAAGATCTTTCTCAAAACATTGTGTTGCAAAAATCCTTGTGTTAAAAGTGTTAAACCTTTTTTCCAAAATTCCTTGTGTAACCATGTTGATCAAGACAACCTTTTAGAATCCTTGGAACACCACAGCAAGTTATATATGACATCTATGATGTTCATACATAATTTCTTGACCATCCTTTAACCAAAATGGCAAACCCTAAACCTAATCATAATACTTCTTTTTGCATATTGAATTATGTGATGAACCTCGACCAAAGTTTTGTGAAGACCCTGATATGCATGTTTGCTTTTGTATGTGATGATGTTGTTGAATTGTTTGTTTACTATTGTGTTATCTCTATGTTTAGATTGTACGGAGTGTCTCACGTGTTGTGAAGAGTGTAACTTCAACTCTTCAGTTGGCCAAGGCAAGTGACACCATAAAAGTCCTACTACTTTTACTACTATGCACTTAGTGTTTTCAGTAGTATGCATGATAGGCTTGTTACTGAATATTATACTATGCTATGCTCCTATTAGTGTGTAGCCATCCCCCACCCAGAACTTTGTAGTATGGAACTTAGTATAGTCATGCTATGAAAAATGTTTTGATTAGTTGGATAGTGATGAAAACTAATAACTAATCAATGAACTACCTGGGTGCTGGTTGGAGAACCATGGTGGGTGACTACTCAGGGGGTCCATGTCTATGGTTCATGTCTATGGTAATTTGCCCTTGGTGGAAGTGCACAATTGTGGAAAGTCACCCAGGCTTAAAGAGATTGTAGACTCTCCTTGTTCAGTAGCTTATAGTGCAGCCACAAGTCATATGGGCTCTGTCTTGATGAAGTAAGTTGAGCGGACTCATCCCGGCTTGACAGGTGGTGGTAGAGGTTTATAGGTGAAGCGCGTCAGGCCGGTATGGGATGGGAAAGTTCTTCCGAAATATCTCGTCTCAGTCTTCTCTTTTCCATTTCATAATTGGTTGCAATGGAGGAGGGAATGATTGGGTCTTGTGGTGAAAGTGCACACCCTCTCGAGAGTTAAAACTAAGTATACTTAGCCGTGTCCCCGGTTATGGACAATTTTGAGCAACTAGACCGGGAAGCTGTTGAAGATCTCCTCATCCCAATTTCTAAATTAAAATTTGAGGGTGAACAAGGGTTTGGGAGCTCACTGATGTCTATCGGTGGTGCTTGTTGTGAGTAGTTGTCAAAGGTGTTCACTGATGTCTATCAGTGGTACCCTTTGTCTAAGAAAAATTGTTTTACAAATGATAGGATGAAACTGGCTTTATGCAAACCAGCCTCAAACTCCACTTAGCCAAATATTCATATAGAAGATAGGTTGCCATTTATATCCACATAAGTGTCATCTTGCCATCACAATTCAATTGTGCTGACCCATATAGTTGGGCTGTAACTCACCGTTGCAGGTCCGTCAGACGATGAGTGAGGTTTCGACAGGGTTTCGAGTCTACAACCAACATGCTCGCCTGTGGCACATGAAGATGATGGGCTCACTGTATCATTTGCTTTCCGCTGTGTGTTTACTTTGGTTTGAGCTAGCCTTCGGCTATGCACCTTGTATCGAATCTTTTAAATTCTGGATCATCGTGTAATATACTTTGATACAATGTTATGGTATTGCATCTCAAACTGTGTGTGCTAGCAAGTCGATCCAGGGACTAGCACGTTACACGGGGAATCCCAACCTTTGTTAAAAGGTGGGGTTCGACACTCCAAGTGCAGAGTGTATAGTAAGTGGAAGACAGTTTTCCCCACGAGGGGTGACTCGAGGGTTTAATATCGAACTCTCGGGGAATCTGAAGTGGTAGATTTATCTTCTTATCCTTCTTTTGGTTACCTACAAAACAAGGTTAGATGTTTTGGTCCTCAACCTCACCTGTGGTTGTCAAGCACAAGGTGTAAGAATGATATCAGGATAATTATGCAATGCAAACAAGAAATAAATATGCAATGATGGTGGATGCAATGGTAAATGATATTTTTGGGTTTTTTGAATGATGTATGCAAGATGAAAAGTATTTTTGTATTTTCGGATTTAATGATGGCTGAAAATAGAAAAGTGGTATATGGTGTTGGAAAGGTGTTTCTTATGATTAAAAATGGACTGGGGTTCATGGTTTCACAAATGCACTCTCTCTTTATAAAGTGGTAGACAATGGAACACACACAGTTAACATATGAGATTGCAACACAGGATTTGATAACAAGTTACTTAGATATATGGCATCACGTCCTAACATAGAGATCTTTTGGTTATTAACCTCTCTTATACTCCACCAAGATGCGAACTAAATCATAACACCTCAGTAATTAAGATAACTCAGAGTATAGCATTAAGTATCTTGACATGAAGTGAAAATACGAACATGCTAGATCTAGTCATGGAGTAGTGGCAATGGTCACATCCACATCTCCGGTAGCATGGTATTTTAATTTATCCCTAGTGAGGTAACAAAGTAAGGTAAAGATACCAAAGTGGATCGCAGAACTTTCTCTCACGTTCACTGCACTAGCCACCCCCCGTTACTCCAACTAATGCACACGTTCCCCCACACACGCTCTCATAAACATGCTTGATCAAAACAAGTAGACAAGAACGGGGTACATAATATGCATCTATACTCATAACTGAAACAAACATTGCAATCTCAAACATATATTAACTCATAAAGATCCACCACAAAGGTATTACAACGGTGACCGTAATCATGTTCAGCAGCTTGTACGGTGCTAATTAGTGAAGCTCAAGAGAGGAGAGATACATAAGTTACTTCCACAAACCCATAGTCCAGAGGTGGACTACTCCTTCTTCATCATGGAGACGGTGGAGATGTCGATGGAGAAGATGGAGACCACGCCGGCAGCGCCCCGCCGGAGTTTTCCCCTCCAATCTGCAGCTCCTGATCTCCGTTTCGGTGTTTCTGTGTTTGTGCGGCGCTCCTTCCAGAGAACGTCGGGGGACCTTTTTTATAGGCCTTTTTAGGTCAAGACGATGTCGGTGGAGAAGAGATCGAAGGCAACGGAGCCACGAGGCCCAAACGGGTGGGTCCCACGCGGCCCATGTACCTGGCCGCGTGGGCCCTGCTCATTTGGCGCTCGGGCCTCCGTTTAGTCGCTTCCTTTTTCCGTAGTCCTTCTTCCTTCCAAATATTGACGCCCGTAAATTTCCAGGTGATTTCGTTGACGTTTGGGTCCCTGAAACATTAAAATAAGAAAATGGGGTTTTCTGCCTGCGCAGGGTTAATTCCATAAAAATAGGAAATCATTAAGATATTCCAAAATCATGATAAAACATTGATATAACCCTTATATGATGCAAATATGATTGGCATATGAGTGAATAAAGTGCAAAGTTCATGTATGCATTTTACATGCATCAATGTGACCTTGGCCACTATCTCCATGACTAGATCTAGCATGTTCTTATTTTAACTTCATGTCATTGAACTTATTGCTATGCTCTGATTTAACTTAATTACTAAGGTGTTATGATTTAGTTCGCATCTTGGTGGAGCATAAGAGAGAGAACAACTTATACTTGAGATCTCTATGTTAGGACGTGATGCCCATATTATTAATAACTTGTCAAACCATGTCTTGCCATCTTACATGTTAATTTTAGTGTTCCATTGTCTACCACGTTATCAAGAGAGAGTGCATTTGTGAAACCATGAACCCCGGTCCATTTTTAATCATAAGAAACACCTTTCCAACACTTTTATCATCACTTTTGTTTGCTGCCATTATTAAATCCGAAAATACAAAAACACTTTTATATCTTGTATTCATCATAAAAAACCCAAAAATATCATTTATCATTACTACCATCATCCTTGCATATTTATTTACCATCATTGCATATTTACTACTGTTTGCATATTTATTTTATTATCATTCTCACACCTTGTGCTTGACAACCACTTGGTGAGGTTGAGGGCACAAAACAATTTATTTTGTTGCAGGTTCTCAAGAGATGGATAAGAAGATAACACCTGAAATACTGGTTCCCCGAGAGTTCGATATTAAACCCTCGAGTCACCCCTCGTGGGGAAAACTGTCTTCCACTACTACATACACTCTGCACTTGGAGTCTCAACCTAACCCATTTACTTTTCACGCAGGTACGACGCGAAGTGGCTAGCAACTGTTTTCTGGCGCCGTTGTGGGGTAACTACGTGAAGGGCCATCACATGCACAACCGACACATATGGTTAGACTGGTCACAATGGGAATAAATTAGGTGGTAACATCACACATTTCAAGACAAGTTTGCTTATGTGGCATGTAGTTAATGAGGAGAGAGGTGTTTATGGTAACTTAGCTAGTTACTGTAACATCACAATTATCAAGACAAAATGAGTCTATAGGCTAATAAATAAGACACCACACATATGTTACTCACCACTGTGGAGGTAGTAACATAGGCTAGTGACATCAGCATGTTACTAGTCTATGTTACTCCCCATTGTGAGCAGTCTTATTGACATGCATTATGCTTTTAATAAATGGCATAGTCATCAGTGACCCTTAAAATTAAAGATGATTAAACATCTCACCCGCACATGTCATGTTTTATTTAGTGTAACATCTTGAGTGGCTATAGCCATATTATTTAGTTCCTAGCGCAACTATGTTATTTCTCATTTACTTTGGACATATTAAAATGTTATCCTCGCATTTATGAGTGCCACCGTGCTAGTTTGAGAAAACCGATAAGTGTAAACTAACACTTGAACATCAACAAAAACTACACAGAGTCATGACAAACAAAATTTCATATGATTTGCAAATAAAAAGGTGGTTGGACAAACAACAATACTGGCGAGCAGCTACATCTCAGATCAAGCCGGCAATTCCGCCCATGGGCACGTCCGCCCATGGGCACCCGACCCTAATGGGCAGGGTTTGGGTCGCTATGTTCACCCATGGGTCTCGCCCATGGGTGACCCGATTAGTCGTGGGTAGGGTATGGGCAGACATATCTGCCCATGGGCAACCCGATTAGCTGACATGTGGGGTCCCGTTGTAAGAAATGACCACTTGATAGCCCACCACCAATTTAGCCCAGCCCAGCCCAGCCCAATAGTGGTCCGCAGTGCACAAACCCTAGGTATTAGGTAAGACTCGAGTGAAGTCCAACCTCAGCCTCCGCACCGCAGTAGGCACTCCCTCCCAGCCGCAATCCCTCTCCCTCACGTAGCTCTCACCGACTCCCCGACGCCGCCGTCACCGACTCCCTGCCGTCGCCTCAAGGATCCCGACGCCGCCGCCGTCCCCTACTCCCTGCCGTCGCAAGGGCCCCGACCAGGACGCCCCGACGCCGCCGTCACCGACTACCTGCCGTCGCCTCAAGGACCCCGACGCCGCCGCCGTCCCCTACTCCCAGCCGTCGCCTCAAGGACCCCGGGATATTGGAAAGATGTTCATGGTCTTATGGCTGTTGCAACAGTCCTTGATCCAAGATATAAGCTACAAATGTTGCAGGCTTTGTTTGGCTCTCTGTATGGATATGAACATGCAACTAGGGAAGTAGAAAAAATTAGAAATTTGATGGTTGATTTGTTGGAAGAATACCGGGCTGGTGTGGATGGTGAGGGTGCATCACATAATGGTAGGGCTGCTGCTCCCCAAGGTGGAGTTGGAGAAGATGAAGCCTTGAAGATATTTTCTCAATATATGTCTTCGCAGCCAGTTGTGAGTGCTTCTCGTGTGCGGACTGAACTGGACTTATATTTGGAAGAGCCAACTATCCCTATATCAGGTGAAGAGTTGGACATTATTGGTTGGTGGAAATTTGGAGGTATTAAGTATCCTACGCTGCAAAGAATAGCTCATGATATATTAGCTATCCCCGTAACAACTGTGGCTTCAGAATCTGCCTTTAGTACTAGCGGTAGAGTACTTAGTGCACACCGTAGTTCGCTTGCTCCAAATATGGCTGAAGCACTTATGTGTATGCAAGCTTGGTCTCGCGCCAACATGTTAGGTAATCATCTAGTTAGACTGAATTTATGCTTTCCATGCACGATAGTTTTCTTATTGTGTGTTATTTTGTATTAGGGGATTGCAATTCTACACTCTTTGCTGAGTTTCAATCTGTTCTTGCTGATGAAGAAGAACCAATGGTAATTCTAACTTGTACTCATTAATTCATACATGCTGTGTTTTTATAAATCATCTCATATATTGCTTATAATTTTCAGGAAGAAGATGTATCGGTCTTAACTGAAGATTAAAGAAAGGAGGAAAGGGCGAGAGCTAGGCGCTGGCTGCTAGCTAGCAAGCTTTCCTAGGCGTTTTTGCTGGCCTGCTGCTGCTGTGCCTTCCTGGACGTGTTTGATGTTGCCTTCCTGGGAGCTCTGAACTCTGAACTCCTCTTATTTGGCTCCTGTATAAGCTTGTTACCTTCCTGTGCGTTGGCTGCTGCTAGCAGGCTGCTGGCATGCGTGGGCGATGGCTGCTGCTGCTAGCTAAGTAGCTAGTTTCTTGTAATTCCTGGGAGCTCCTTGTTGTAATGCTTACTTTAGTCTATTAGTTATTTGTGTCTCGGAACTTCACAAGTTATTCCTTCCTGTGAATCAAACTTGATTTGTTATTTGTGTTTGTGTGAACAATCAGACTATTTGATGTACTGAATCTGATGTGCTGTCTGTAGACCCGATGGGTCGCCCATCGGGTCGGGTGACCCGACGGGTATGGGCATGGGCATGGGCATGAATTCTGACCCATGGGCAGGGTCGTGGGCAGAGAAGCTTGCCCATTTGCTTAACGGGCATGGGTCTTGAAGAGGTCGACCCGCCCCTTACCCGACCCATTGCCGGCCTTAATCTCAGAGGTGATACACAAACCTGTGTCATCGAGGGCCCTAAGAACGCGAGATGCTCTCCAGGTGGATGTTTTGAGCTAGTGTGAGTTTTTTCGTTGCCCATGACCTAGCGCCAATCTCCGGTTCAAACAAACTAGTAGGACGGTTTAAGGGAGATGTTTGTTGGAGTAACATCTGTTTTTAAGTTATAATGAAATAAAATGCTGCATGCATCAACCGATTTAGAGGTTAGAACTATGTTCCCTTTTCGGAAAAAAATCTATTTTTCGAAGAAAAAGTTTGTTAACATTCATTCATATGCTTGTCTGATGGAAATATGGTTGGTACAGGCAACTGTAGCCTATCTGTCGTATGACAACTCGTCCCTAACCTAGCCGCCGGAGCCGCCGCTCATGGTGATTAGGAGGTGACGCTCTTGTTCCACCAAACTCCACCGGCGGAAGAGCTGGGTCCCTCTCCTTCCGCTTGCCGCTCCGGTGGCAGGAAGGAGGGGGACCCCCGTTTTTGCATGGTAGTTAGGGTTAGGAAGGTTCTGGCATGGTGCGTCGTTGGGGTGGTGGGAGCGGCGCTCGGGAAAATAAATCTGCCTCAACTCTACTCCCACACCGGCGTTGTCCTTCATGGCGGCGCCTCGGAGTTGGTGGCATTGTGTGCTTGCCGATCTTTTAGATCGGCGGATGTAGGGTTCATGGATGGTGTCGGCGAGGCGGCGGCGGTGACTCCATCAGATGAGTTTTCCTCCTGTTCTGTCCCCGTTGCTGCGACGTTACTCCGGCGCCATAGTGGAGCAGAGAGGATTCGTCCAGGAGTATGTGCAGACAGTGGTCTGCACTGGTGACAGCTGGAAGATGGTGCACCTTGTGCTGGGTTCGTGGTTGGAGGCTGACGGTTCTGGTTTCCTACTCCGACGTCGTCGTGGGGGCGTGTCAGTGCTGAAGTTCGATGGCGTGTCCGGCGTCGTGCTGCCCCGGTCTGATTCTTTCAACGGCAATGGTTTGTCCTATGGCAAACTACTTTGGAGGTCCAAAAAGCTGATGATCAGCGATGGAGCCACGTCGAGCTCGGGTGAAGAGTTGATCTGTCTATTTTTTTCTTTGGTGGCTGCTACGGTGGTGCCGAAGAAGATGGATAGGCGTTGGTTTGTCGCATAGGTTTATCCTATCTTTCGAGATCTGTAAGATCGATGTATACGTACTTTGTATCTTGTATTTTATTTATTAATGAGAATCGTATTACCATGCAAAAAAATATGGTTGGTACAACACACAAGAGGCTTAGGTCCTCATCTGGCCATGTTTGTTCCTCATAGGGTACAGTCCGCATGAGTGGAGTGGTCGAATAGAAGAAACATGGAATAAACGGATGGGCATATTAGTGTTTGAGGGGAACGATGCCTCGTTAGAGTGCATCGGTTGCATGTTATATAGGTAGAAATAGCCTCTACCGTGGCATATTACAGAGGGGTATGATACAGGTTGGTGTACTACACCATACCCGTATTATACGTATACATCAAGTTTAACACCCTCCCTTAATCTAAACATTTACAAAGGTTTAGATTACACTTAAACTTGTTGAGCTCTCTAACAGGAAGGGCTTTAGTAAAACCATCTGCCACTTGATCTTTGCTTGAAATAAATTTGATCTCTAAGTTTTTGCTGGCAACTCTCTCACGAACAAAGTGATAATCAATCTCTATATGTTTGTTCTAGCATGGAAGATAGGATTTGCAGACAAATAGGTAGCACCTAGATTGTCACACCATAAACATGGTTTTTCCTGAAGGCGAACACCAAGCTCATGAAGAAGTGCTTCAACCCATATCAACTCTACAGTGGCATTAGCAACAGATTTATACTCAGCTTCAGTACTGGAACGAGAGACCGTGGCTTGTTTTCTAGAACTCCATGATGGCAAAACCTCCAGTGGACCTGCGATCATCAGGGCATCCAGCCCAATCTGCATCGGAGAAGGCACTCAGCCGTGTGTGTGAGGAGTGCATAAACGTAATCCCAAGAGACAGTGTACTTTGAACATATCTCAAAATTCGTTTTGCAGCTGTCCAGTGAGTTGTAGTTGGTGCATGAAGATATTGACACACTCTATTAACTGAAAAGGATATATCAGGACGTGTGAGGGTCAAGTATTGGAGGGCACCAACAATACTCCTGTATTCTGTGCGGTCTTCAGGGCCAAGTGGGGTTCCATCATGGAGCGACAAAGGCTCAGTGGAAGACAAGGGCGTGGGATTAGGCTTGCAGTTTGGGCTAGAAGATCCAGAGCATACTTCTGTTGCGTCAGAAGCAATTCACCCTGTTGTTTCTTAACTTCAATGCCCAAAAAATAATGTAAGTCGCCAAGATCCTTAATTGCAAAGTGTTCATTAAGATCTTTGAGTAGAGCAGAAACAGCTGCATTTGAAGAACTAGCAACAATAATGTCATCAACATATATCAGAACAAATATTGTGATACCTGATCTCTGATAGAGAAACAGAGAGGTGTCGGCCTTGGATGGTGTGAACCCAAAGTCATGAAGCTTGGAGCTGAGACGAGAGTACCAGGCCCTTGGACCTTGTTTTAAACCATAGATAGCCTTATCAAGCTTACAAATGTGATGTGGAGCATTTGTATCAACAAAACCTGGAGGCTATTTCATATAAACTTCCTCTTCCAGAACACCATGAAGAAACGTGTTCTTGACATCTAGCTACCGCAAAACTCCAGCCCCGAGAAACTGCAACTGCTAGAACCACCCTGATAGTTGCAGCTTTAACAACGGGACTAAAGGTGTCTTCATAATCTATGTCATATCTTTGCTTGAACCCTTTTGCCACTAAACGTGTTTTATACCTGTCAATAGTACCATCAGCATTTTTCTTGATACGATAGACCCACTTGCAGTCAATCAAATTTTTGTTGGAACTTGCTGGAACAAGGTGCCAAGTCTTATTTTAGGCATCATACTCTTCCTCCATTGCCTTCTTCCATTTGGGATGATCCATTGCCTCAGAAAGAGAAGAAGGTTCTCCTGTGGATGTTAGCAGACCATATCTAATAGAGTTTGCCTCTTTATAAATTTTGGGTTGTCTACCATATGTAATAGTGCCATCTTTATACTTCCTCGGTTGTTTTATACCTTTCTGGAGACGTGTACGGGCCGCAGGCGCAGGCTAGGCCACAGGAGAGGTTGTCGCAGAAGATCTGAGGTCCGGTGAGGAGATAAGAGGCGACAGTTCATCGCTGTCACTGTCTGCTGTTGGTGGCTCTAGGTTAATAGTGCCAGAAACAATTGCTTGTACGTCACACGTCAGTTGGGAACCCCAAGAGGAAGGTATGATGAGTGCAGCAGTAAGTTTTCCCTCAGTATGAAACCAAGGTTTAATCGGACCAGTAGGAAAACGAGGTTTGCTTCGAAGGTGTTGGTGGAGGAGTGTAGTGCGGCGCAACACCAGGGATTCCGGTGCCAACGTGGAACCTGCACAGCACAATCAAACTACTTTGCCCCAACTTAACAGTGAGGTTGTCAATCTCACCGGCTTGCTGAAAACAAAGGGTTAAACGTATCGAATGGAAGATGATGTTTGTTTGCATAAAACAGTAGAGAACAATGATTGCAGTAGATTGTATTTCAGATGTAAAAGAATGGACCGGGGTCCACAGTTCACTAGTGGTGTCTCTCCAATAAGATAACTAACATGCTGGGTAAACAAATTGCAGCTGAGCAATTGACAATTGATAAGTGCATATAACATGCATGTGTGAGCTGTGGTGTCTACTATGAGATTCATTTGGGCATTACGACAAAGTACATAGACCGCTATCCAGCATGCATCTATGCCTAAATAGTCCACTTTCCGGTTAACATCCGTACCCCTTCCAGTATTAAGTTGCAAGCAACAGACAATTGCATTAAGTAATGTGCGTAATGTAAACAATTCATTCATCCTTGAATAAATCATTGCTGTTTTACCCCTAGTGGCAACAACACATCTACAACCTTAGAACTTGCTGTCACTATCCCAGGTTAAATAGAGGTTGAACCCAACTATCATGCATAAATACCCCCTCTTGGAGTTACAAGTATTCACGTGGCCAAGGCTTCAACAAGTAACGGAGAGCATGCAAGATCACAAATGACATAGACATGATAATATAATATTCAGCTCCACATAGGTATCAATATAAGTCAGATCCCAGCAAACACAACATGTAGCATTACAATAAGATGATCTTGATCATGATAGGCAGCTCACAAGATCTAAACATGATGGCACAAGTGGAGAAGACAACCATCTAGCTACTGCTATGGACCCATAGTCCAAGGATGAACTACTCACGCATCACTCCGGAGGCGGGCATGGCGATGTAGAGCCCTCCGGTGACGATTCCCCTCTCCGGCAGGGTGCCGGGAAGAGCTTCAGGAACCCCCCCCCCCCCCGAGTTAGGGTTGACGACGGCGGCGGCAGCGAATATGTTCTGGATGAAAGGCTCGGTGTTTTAGGGTTTTCGCGTCTCGGGGAATAAATAGGCGAAGGGGCGATGTCGGCGGACCCCCGAGGGGCCCAAACCACCTGGTGGCGCGGCTGTGGGCCCAGCCGCGCCTAGGTGTGGTTTGGCCACCTCCTGGCACTTCTTCGTCTCTCCTTCGGACTCCGTGATGGTGCTGGAAAAATAGGGACGTGGCCTTTTGTTTCGTGCAATTCCGAGAATATTTCCAGAAGTAACTTTCGGAAACCAAAAACAGCAGAAAACAGGGAACTGGCACTGTGGCATCTTGTTAATAGGTTAGTCACAGAAAATGCATAAAAGTGATACGAAGTGTATATAAAACATGTAGCAAATGGTATAATATAAGCATGGAACAGCAGAAATTATGGATACGTTGGAGACGTATCATCTGCGTCGGGAGCCGGTGTAGAAGATCCTCCTGCAGCAGCAGGCGAACCAGGAGCCGACAGCTGGTCGCTGTCGCTGACGTGGATGTCGTCTTGCATGTTGTCGTCAGATGCATGAGGGGATCCACCCGCAGCTGCAGGCGAACCGGAACGCGACAGCTGGCCGCTGTCGCTGTCGAGGGCGCAGTCTTCCGCGTCGGAGGCGCTGCCCGCTGCACCGGAGAACGAGGAATCAACCTCGGGTCCCGCTCCAGGCAAATCAGCAGCAGACGCAGACGAGGCAGGATCCGCTCCGGGATCGCTGTCCACGTGACCCGAGACAGAATCATCATCGGAGACCACGCCATGGCTGTCGTGTTGTGCATGCATGGGATCATCATTGGGTGCTCCATTTTCACTCGTTTCTTCACCAATTGGCATAGAATTTTCAGCAGTTTGAGCTCCCGTACCCTGTGTATGATTAGTAACAGGTACATATGGCAAAGGCATGTGATCATTAACTTGTGCAACCCCATGTGTGGAAGATGTAGGAAGGAGCAAAATATCTTGTTGAAGGCGTTTTCCGGCATTGGGATTAAGAGAGGAAAACGGAAACACTTGTTCATCAAACACTACATCTCGAGATATATAGACGCGTCCAGTTTTTGGGTCTAGGCATTTTACTCCTTTATGACGAGGGCTATAGCCTAAGAAAACACACCGTGTAGAACGAAAATTCAATTTACGTTTGTTGTAGGGGCGAAGGTTGGGCCAGCAGGCACAACCAAAGACACGAAGTGAATCATAATTTGGTTTGGTGTGAAGGAGGCGTTCAACAGGAGTTTCAAAATTTAGAACTTTGCTTGGGAGCAAGTTGATAAGAAACGTGGCTGTAAGAAAGGCTTCATCCCAAAATTTAAGTGGCATGGATGCATTAGCAAGCAAGGATAGGCCAACCTCAACAATGTGGCGATGTTTTCTCTCAGCTGAGCCATTTTGTTGATGAGCATGTGGACATGATACATGATAGGTGATGCCAACTGTTTAAAAGAAGCTATTTAATTTCTCATACTCACCACCCCAATCAGTTTGCATAGTGATGATTTTTCTTTCAAATTTGCGCTCAACAAGAGATTGAATGTTTTTAAAAACTTGATAAACATCAGAGCGTTTCTTGAGCAAATAGATCCATGTGAATTTGCTGAAATCATCAATAAAGCTTACATAATAAGTGTGCTTGCCAACAGAGGCAGGGGCAGCACCCCAAACATCAGAAAACACTTGTTCTAAGGGAACAGTAGAAACACTAGTAGAGAGAGGATATGACAATTGATGACTTTTTGCTAGTTGGCAAGAATCACAAGTGTAAGGACTTATTTCTGGGGAATGAGATAACTCATTTTTCCTAAGAATTTGTTGCACCACAAAAGAAGACGGATGACCTAAACGTCGATGCCATGTAGAGGATGATGGCTTTATTGTGATAAAACCATGCTTGGATGACCCCGTAGAGATGGGCACTAGGGGGTAGAGGCCACCACGACAGGGACCTTTAAACAGAATTCTCCTTGTGGCCTGATCCTTAATCAAAAAGAAGAAAGGATGAAATTCAATGAATACATCATTATCAAGTGTGAGCTTATGAATGGACAACAAGTTTTTAGATGCATTTGGGACATGAAGAATATTTTTGAGATGTAAAGATGTGTGTGGGTGTGCAAAGTAGAATGACCAACATGACTTATAACCATACCTTTTCCATTGGCCGTGTGGACACGTTCCTTCCCATTGTACTTCTCACGAGTAGTGAGCTTGTTCAGCTCACCAGTAATGTGGTCGGTGGCGCCAGTGTCCCCGTACCAGTTCGTGTCCACGCCATAAGAGGCCATGTGTGCAGCCTTGTCATCTTGATCACCTTCACTGTCAGAACCATCATTCTTGTAGCGCCACCAACAATCAGAAGCTGGGTGGCCATGAATCTTACATATCTAGCATGTGGTGTCAACATAGGGAGTAGGCTCACGATCACGGCGACCTCCTCCATCACGGCGACGTCCATCACGTCGCCCATCATCACGACGACGGCCTCCATCATCACGGCGCCCACCATCATTGCGGCGCCCAGCATCATCACGACGGCGTCCATCTCGACGCCCGCCATCACGGTCACGGTCACCACGATCACCGCGACGTCCTCTATCATCTGAGCGGCCACGGCGATCACCATAGCGATCATCAAAGCGGCCACGCCTATCATCATACCGATCATCATCACGGTTGCGCCTGTCATTATAGCGATCATATTGACGTTCTCCACCTCCACGCCATGCAACATTGGCAGACGAAACAAAGCCATCTCCATCATCAGTTTTGTGGAGTTGATCAAAAGCCTGCAGCTGACTAAACAAGTCTGTCAAGGTGGTGCTAGGGTTTGCTCGGATGGCCGTCTTCAGAGTGTTGTAGGAGTCACCAAGACCATGCAAAATCGACCATATCAGCTCATCATCATCAAGCGGTTTTCCACAGGCAGCAAGCTCGGAGGCAATGGTCTTCATCTTGGCAAAATATTGCTCAGCAGATAGGTCACCCTTCTTTGTATCATTCAGCGCAGAACTGAGCTGTTGAGTCCGAGATCGTGACTGTGTGGTTGTGAGTTCTTCAAGGACTTTCCACACTTCAGCAGAGGTTTCAAGTCCAATGACGTGAGACAAGATTTCAGGCGACACAGAATTCAGGATGTACCTCAGAACCTGCTGATCACGGACAATCCAGGAGACATACGCTGTGTTCTCGACTTTCACCTTCTTCCCATTGGTGTCATCAACCTCGATCTCTTCAGGAGGCGCTGGCTCGAGTCCTTCCACCAGGTTGAGGACACGCCCACCACGCAGCGCAGGAACAACCAGAGCCTTCCACACGAGAGCATTCTCCCGCGTCAGAAGTTGGGCTGGCGGCGATCCGAGAGTCGCGGCTAGAGAGGTCACAGCGGAGGATGACGAGGCCATGGGTTTTGGATCGTGGGTTTTGAGCGGCGGCGGCAAAGGATGCGGCGGCGGCTGAGTTTGGATCGTAGTTTTGTAGCGGCGGCGGCAAAGAGGATGCGGCAGCGGCTTGGTTTTGATCGTGGGGTTTTAGGGTTTTGTGGCGGCGGCGGCAATCGATGCGGCGGCGGCTTGGTTTGTATGGGTTGTAGGTGTTTGGATCGGCGGCGGCAGAAAAGCTGCGGCGGCAATGGTGTGTAGCGGCGGCGGCAGATGACTGCGGCGGCGGCGGCAGGTTTTCGGTGGCGGCGGCTAGGTCAGGAAGAGACCTGCTCTGATAACATATTAGTGTTTGAGGGGAACGATGCCTCGTTAGAGTGCATCGATTGCATGTTATATAGGTAGAAATAGCCTCTACCGTGGCATATTACAGAGGGGTATGATACGGGTTGGTGTACTACACCATACCCGTATTATACGTATACATCAAGTTTGACAGGGCATATAACTCCAGCGGGGTACACAAAATGAGACGTTTCAAGTGTCATGTTGTATTCGATTGATAAGTTATTCCTCCATCAGTATCTCGAGTATAGTACCTATCATCACCTAGGCTAAAAAGCGGCGGAAACAAAAATAGAAAATGAAGAAATAGGGAATTTCCTATGATTAATTCCAAACAGCGGGCGCGCGTGCGCTTCTACGGTGAGATTTCAAGAACAGAAGCGATGGTCGATCTCGTTACAGGCCGTCAATAATGGGAGTGGTGTGTTTGAGGAAGTTGGGGAGCCCAATCTTTCTCCCGGTTCTCTTCACATCATCCTGCACTTTCTTCCTGTAGTCCCCGAAGGTGAAAGGCTTGTATGGCGACGGCTCGCCGCAGGTCCCGACGGGAGAGTCGTAGGACGGGCACAGCAAGTAGGCGACGGAGAAGCGCTCCGCCTTGGCGTTGGCCACCACTTTGTGCTCCACGCTCTTGTACCTGTTGTTGCTCCACGCCTGAATCCAAACAAAAACACATAATCAAAACTTAACCACACACGGAATATCTGAGGTGACACTGACAACATGTACTGTTCGGGTACATCTCACTAGCTGCCTGGTCAAAACTCCAGCACGTATGTACTGTAGAAGACTGTTACCTGAAACAGATCGCCGATGTTGACGATGAGGGCGTCGGCGTGTGGTTTCACGGCGACCCAGCGGGAGTCCTTCATGAGCTGCAGGCCCCCGACCTGGTCCTGGCACAGGATGGTGAGGAAGTCGCTGTCCGTGTGCGGCACCAGCCCGAAGGTCTCCGGCGCGAACGGGCACGCCGGGTACCGGTTCAGCCGCAGGAAGCACGTCGTCCCGTCGCACCCTGCCGGGAACGTCGTCGACCCGCCGGCGGCGTGCCCGAGGTTCTCCGCCAGCGCCTCCGCCACCGTGTCCGCCACCCGTGACATCGCGTCCGCCACCTCCTGCATCACTCCTCTGCACGTACGCCACAACTTGTGTTCATCAGCTACTTCTCTGCTACTGAAACTAGAACCGTTCTAGTGACCGTGGTAAAACGGTATTCCCTCTGTTCTGAAACAACTGTCGTGGTTGAACTAAAACAACGACAGTTGTTTCGGAACGGAGGGCTATCGCACACGTGCTCACATACTACAGACTATACTCATGATTATTTATATTCACGTGTGTATGGATCATCATACACGTATGCTGGCTTTGGCTTGAGATATTTCTCTTTCAAGGCACTGTACATGGAAGGATACCCCGAGCGGGCGTATACGCAGCACACAAATGTAAGAGTATCATGGCTTGGTGGGGATGGGGTTGGTAGAGGGCTCTTCTCGAGGCTGGTTCGATGGACACGAAGGCGTTAAATTGGTTAGTGTACTATAAACGCCCCCCCATGTGTGTTTCGTGGGCACAAACGCAGCCGCACACAGGATATCGTCACTCATCGACTCAAAACAAGCCGAATTAATGTAGTTGACAGGAAAGTTTGCCGCG
Organism: Poa pratensis; assembly: GCA_947311845.1. NCBI lineage: Eukaryota > Viridiplantae > Streptophyta > Magnoliopsida > Poales > Poaceae > Poa > Poa pratensis. Next base: position 60,956,017 of record CAMZMU010000063.1, on the reverse strand, counting down.
CGGCAGCCAAAAACTTCTAGAATATATGCCGACAGGAAGCGAATCTAAGGATCGCGCCCGTAATAATTGTCAAAAGTGTTAGCCCGTCCCCGTTCATTCAACAAGTGGAGTAAAATATCCCAAAAATTGACCTTTCATTTTTTCCATGTATAGATAAAAACATAGTTACCGTACTACTCGATCGATGGAGACCCAAAGTCCCAAACACAAGTAGTGAAGTGGGAAAGCCTAAAAGAAGCTTACTCTACTATGCAACCACGTACACTCATCATGCGTGGCTAATTAATTAAGCGCCACTACGTCGCTAAACCGATGTCCGGCGAAGCAAGCCGGTGGATCCAACAGACATGCATACACAGACTGGCGCAGGAGGCAGACATGCTGCTTGCGTAAGTATATACGTACCTGAGTGAGCTGAGCTTTCCGTAGTCGCAGTCCTCCCCGGAGATGCTGGCGAGCGGGACGTGGAAAGCCTCCGACCACGAGAGCTGCCGGAGCGACGTCGCCGTCGGGTTGCCCCACCGGTACGAGCCGTTGAGGAGCCCGGCCCGCTCCTTGGTGTCGAACGGCAGGCGGAACAGCCTCGTCTGCTCCCGCCGCATCTCCTCCAGCAGCTCGCGTCCCACGCCGTGCCCGGTCACCTGGAAGAAGCCCCACTCCGACGCCGCGCGCGCCATGGCGTCCGAGCACGCCTTCCTCTCCCTCGCGTCGCCGCTCCTCAGGCACTGCAGGTCGATCATCGGCAGCTCGCGCTCCAGCACGGCGCCCAAGCTCTCCTGCACGGGCGTGGGCGCAATGCCGCCTCCGTCGAGCTCGCCGCCGCGGAGCAGCGCGCGGTAGCTGTCCGCCAGAGGCGGATCGGCCGTGGTGGTGGCCGGGTCAGCCAAGGCCGGCATGGTCGGAGAGAGAGGTAGACACGTACGACGATCGAATAGCTTAGCTTGCGACGGGACCAGAGGTACGTCGTGTCACACGCAGTGCACACTCGCTCGCTAAGGTACCACTGGGCCACTGGCTAATGGCGAATGCTCCCTCGCGCTTCTTCTACGAAAGATCTCGGAGGCGAGAGGCCCATATATAGAGCTAGAGCTGGGGGATCTAGTGGCTGCCCGATGGGCGAAGAGCTGGACATGTGCTCGATCGCACGCTAGCTAGCCCTTGCATGGGGAGAGCGCGCGCGGCCGCCTTTACACGGTGGATCGGGGATAGCCTAGCCGTTTCGAGGGTAGACGCGAAGAGTGATTTCTTTCTCCGAGCGACGTCGACGGAGCGACACTTGGGGGCGTCCTGTGGGCCTCGCGCGCAACACGTTATGGCCTTATGGGGCCTCTGTCTTTGACCGCCTCCACTTGAGGTCGGTTATAAATGCGAAAAGTGCGAGAGGATTTTAAATGTATGAATGGTTCCAGACGACCCGGTGCATTGCATGTGTGACCATGCGAAAAAAAGGTCTATAAAAGTCACTATCTCAATCACATACTATTAAATAACAACTCGAGATAGTAAAACCAATTATTAAATAACACGATTAATTACATGAAAAACCTCATGTGTTCCGTGCTAATTAAATAGGTCGTATGTGGTGTGGTGCCTCTTTCTATATGGTTGCATGCAACATTAACATTAATGTGCACTGATGCAAAATTCTACGGAGTACTGAATTCTTCTTGGGAAGAGATAGTCCCCTTGTATAGATACAAATTGTACTAATGTGAGTGTGTGACTATCATGTGAGTCTGTGAGTATTTTTTATAGTGACTTTGTATTAAAAAACGGAGGAAATATTGATTTATGCATCTATCATGTGAGTGTGTGACTCAATGTGATGGACTCTTGGTGACAGCTAAGTGTAATGTCGATCATTCCGCGTTCCACCATTCTTGGTAAATCCTAGCTGCTACCTCGCTCTATCTCGAGTCATTATAACTTGCATATGATTTATCGGAAATGGTTGACACAGATTTGTTTAAATATGGAGGTACTTACATATTAAAATACGTTTACATACATCCGTATTGGGGGCGGGATCTGGAAATGACGGTCCCTGGCGATCCCGGCGATTCGCTCGCCTCCCAAGGCGAGCCCGCATCGCGGCCGGCCGGTCGGTTCTGGGACGTCCCAGAGCCTTCGCCGCCGGCAGCTCGCAGGGGTGGGCGACGCCGGCAGACTCTCGCTCCATGCGCGTGGACGGCGGAGAGCACGGGATCGCGTTTTGCCTGCCTTGGCGATCTCTCGGCAGTGCCGTCCGGGCTCGACGGCTTCGATGAAGATCACGTCGCCGTCCGGGTAGCCATGGCTTCGTTGACTGAGGGTGCGACGGACAGTGAAGGACTGCCGGAGACGGAGCCCCTGGGGATGCCGCGTTCGGATGAGGAGATCGTCCAGGAGTTCTGGGCTGCCGCCGGGTTCCCGTCGCCTTCGTGCAGATCATGGGAGAGGTCGTCGCCGCCGGCTAACCTAGGTAAGGGTTTTTCGTTGCCTGTGTGCAGGTCGCCGGAGACGACATCGGAGCTGGTGGTGGAGCCGCCGGGGAGACGCAGTGGCCGTAGGGGCGTGGTATCTTCCACGGCCGTGATCCGCCTAACGCGTTCGCCGCCCCGGATGGGGCCGTGGAGGGGGCCGCTTCCGCCCCGCCGCATCTCTCCGCCGCCGGTGCTGGGCACGTTTCTGGACAAGGCCTTGAAGAATCTACCGTCATCGGAGAAGACGACCGGCTCCGATCCGTTCCCCGCGGCGATCACGGAGGACTCCGCGGGATTCCAAACGCTGAACCCGCCTCGCCAGGGACCCACGCGGCAGGCTCGTTCCGGGTCAGATTCTGGCCGTCCATCGCAGTGGGTGCATCTCCACCGTCCGCGGCGGCCCAGCCCTAGCTCTTCCGTGGTTCGACTCAGTGCGCGGGCTCCCTCTCACTCGCCCGTCCTCGTCACATCGCCGCCATCCGCCGCACCGCCGCTGTCGTCCCCAGCAGCCGCGCAGTCGCCGCACCGGTGGAGACAGTCCTTCGCAGCCGTCGCTGCGGCCGCTCCTCGCCGCATGGCCGCCTCCCGTCCGCATTCAGGCGGGGACCCCCGCGCCCGCCCGGCAGCCCCCGTGCCTCAAGTTCAGCCGTCGTCGCTCATGCCGCATGCGCAGCCAAGGCCGGGGGGTGGGGTTGGACAGCTCCATGCTGGGGCGTTCCAGCCTAGGGCCGCTGGTCCTGTTCCGGCAGCGGCTGGTCAGCTTCGGCCTCCGGTCAGCACCCCGCCGTTCTTGCCGCTCCAGAACCCGTCGCGGCAGCCTGGGTTCCCGGCCTACATGACGCACCCGGGGCAGTACCAGTTCCCGCCGCTGGTCCCGATGGCACCCCCGACGTTTCCACCAATGCAGCAGCTGTTTGCTCCCCCGGCGGCGCAGCCGGCGGGGCAGGGGCCGCAGCCGGCGGGACAAGGGCCGCGTCCAAAGAGGAAGAAGAAGGCTGGTCAGCAGCCCCGGTTCAGCCTCAGTCCCGGCGTTCCAGCCTCCGGTGACGCAATTCGCTCATCAGCAGCCTCAGGTGATGCAGCAGTTCGTGTCGCCGACGGCCCCGTTCCAAGGGCAGCTCGCCATTGCGCCCGTGCCTGCCGCTGCTACTGCTCCTGTGCGCGACGTTGTGGCGGAGGGCGTTCCGCCCGCTGTGACGGCGCCGGCGCCCAAAGGAAGTGGCAAGAAGAAAGTCACCAAATGCTGGAAGTGTGCGGTTGCTACTCATACAACCAAAGGGTGCCCGGTGAAACACTATTGCCTGGTTTGTGACAATGGGGATCATCCTTCGATCAGGTGCCCAACTCTTAAGCTGCCATGGCCCACAGCGTTTTCTGCTGGTTATGGGTCAGAGGATACCATCTTTACACAGTTGCCTGATAGCGTGTACAAGCCTGAGTTGATTCCGTGGGGCAGCCCCACGGCGCTGGTGAAGATTAAGGGGGTTCCGGTGCCTGCAACTGCAGTGCAGAGCCTTGTCTCCAGGATGTGCCCCTCGAGTTCCTCTTGGACTTGGGAGGCTGTTGCGCACGGGGCTGACGCTTTTCTGATTGGCCTCCCGTCGGTTGAGGACCTTCAGCGGATGGATGGGATGGAGATGGGCGTTCCTTCCTTTGCAGCCACAGCTACGGTGTCGACTTGGACGCCTCAGGACTACTTGCCTCAGAGGGAGCTCGAGCAGGTTTGGGTACATGTCCACGGGGTGCCATACCCTCTCAGGCACTTCCTTGGTTTGTGGGCTATTGGTTCTCTCATTGGGACGACCCTGGACGTCGATCTTGTTACCCTCAGGAGCCAGGGGATTGTGCGGATTCTGGTTGGGATGCCTAGCTCCAGGCCTCTTGACAAGCAGATTGACCCGACTGGACCTTATCTCGGTACAGCTTGTGTGGTAAAGCTGAAGGAGTTCGTCTTCATTTTCCGCCGTGAGCCCGCTGATTTTGTGCCCCCAACAGAGTTTGTTCCGTTTTTCTGGAGAGGTGAGGATGATGATGCAGATGATGCGAGTGGAGGACTTGAGGAGGGAGCGCAGGGACCTTCGGGGGTCTCTGGTATGAACTCGTCTCAAACCTCCAACATGGAAGTGGATTCTTCCCAATCCGCCGGTGCTGCAGACAGTGGAAAGCAAGTGGCATACACTACTCCGATGAAGTCTGTGGCCTTTACTCCCTACAATCCTAACCCACAAACTCCGCGTGGGATCGAGATCGTTTCCCGTATTCGACAGGTGTCGCCGGACTTGCTGCGGAGCTCCACTGTTCCTGGAGCAGCGGAGGTTGCCGTCGAGGCTGCTGCGCTGGGTGTACGCCATGGGCCTGCAGGCGTGCCCGGAGACGCCTGTGCGGAGCCGACGCCCGCGGCCGCTGGTGGGCAGCCAGCCCATGGCGCACTGGAGGCGCCCGTGGACCAGGAGCTGCTGGGCTGGACCGCGTTCGCCCAAGAGGCGGCTGCTCCGGCCTCCGTAGCCGGGCCGTCTGGGGATTTGGCGTGGCAGGACGCGCCAGTGCCAGCCGTGCTGGTCACGGGGACTGGGGAGGCTTCTTCATCACCCTTGCCTCCCCAGAGCTCCCTGGAGGTCTCGGCCTTCGACGGTGGGATGGGCCAGGTCTCGACGCCGACAGTGACCTCCCCACCCTGCTCTCCTCCGACCGCTGTGGAGGGACTGGATGGGTCGGCTGCGACATCACCCTCGCCGACCTATCCCACTTCACCCTGCACTCCACCTCCGACTGCGACGGGATTTGGGACCACTCCAGTCCGTCGTAGTGTGAGGTTTGGGGTGGACGCGGACGGGGCTTCCGCGACAGATGAGGACTCCTTGATGAGGGCCATGCGTCGCAAAGCGGCCCTCAACCTTGACTCCACCGGTACGGATTTAAATTCAAAGTCCTTTCTTTCCTTTTCACCGCTTTCAATTCAGTCTAAACTCAATAGTGTAGGTTTTTGTCTTGGTAGTAGTAAGAGTTCGATTGATCTGTCAACTAAGGTCTTGAGGCATATGGAAGTTGACCGTCTAACGGTTATTCCTAAAGCTTCGACTGTGTTGGCAGCCACCTATTCGGATGAGGAAGAAGAGATTTCCACTTCTGATGGTCATCTTCTTTCACATCTGATTGGTGAAGTGTCGGGGGAGGGTTTGGATGACGACGGGCTAAGTTCATTGTATGAGCTAAAAGCGACCAGTCGGAAATCTAAATCCACCTCTAACAAATACCGGAAACGGTCTAAGTTACCCAAATCACCCATTGTTTACCAATGAATGGCATGTTTGCAAATAGCAGAGGTTTTGGAGACTTGGCTAAACATTTGCATTTTGCTGGTTGCATTCGGGATCATAACTTAGATTTTTTAGCTATTTCTGAGACGGGTAGACGTGAGTTCCCACAATCTCTATTGAACCGACTTTCGGGCGGTATAGAGTTTGAGTGGTACTCGCGTCCCCCTCATGGCCGCTCTGGTGGCATTTTACTAGGCGTCAGGACTGATACCATGGAAGTTTTGGATGCTACGGATGGTGATTTTCATATCAAAATGAACATCCGTAATAAATCTGATAATTTCATTTGGAGTCTTGTCGCTGTGTATGGGCCGGCTCAGGATGTGGCAAAAACCTCTTTTCTCTGTGAGATGGTAAACTTGGCAAAGGATAACCCACACCCTCTTATCATTGGTGGGGATTTTAATTTGCTTCGCTTTCCATTTGAGAAAAGTAAGGGTCGATTTGATAACCGTTGGCCTCTTTTGTTCAATGCGGTCATTGACAGCTTGGACTTACGTGAGATCACGATGGTGGGGAGACAGTTTACTTGGGCTAACTCTCTCCCTGAACCCACATACGAGAAACTAGACCGCGTCTTGATGGACACTGATTGGGAATCTAGGTTCCCTTTGGTATCTGTCCGGGCTCTAGAACGTATTGAGGGTTTGTCAGATCATGCTCCCATTCTTATGACCACTGGAACGCCTAGACCGCAATGCAAACCACGGTTCAAGTTTGAGCTTGGTTGGTTGAATCGCGAGGGTTTCCAGGAGATGGTTAAACGAATTTGGGAAAGACCAGTTGTGGGTGACACACCCATCCAGCGGTGGAACAATAAGATACGTGCTTTACGCACGCACCTTGCTGGCTGGGCACGTCACACGACTGGGTTACTTAAAAAAGAAAAGATACGCCTCTCCTCGATAATTGATGCCCTTGAAGCACTAGCAGAAGTTCGGTTATTATCCGAGCATGAGATTGAGTTGAAAAACCAATCCAATGCACAGATAGCGAAACTTCTGCGTGAGGAGGAGTTAAAATGGTATCAGCGTTCTAAAGCACAATTCATTCTAGAAGGGGACTCGAATACTCGCTATTTCCATAGCATTGCCAACGGCAGGCATCGGAAAAAGCGTATTCACTCTCTAGTACAGGATGAAGGAACGATTGAGGGCCATGAACAACTGACGGCGTATATCACAAATTATTATAAAAATCTGTTCGGGGCCCCAGAGGAAGGTAACTTCTCTTTGGATGAGTCCAGAACAGAGGATATTCCCCAAGTTTCACCTGAGGAGAACAACCTACTTACTAAACCCTATACTGAGGAGGAAGTGAGAAAGGCGGTTTTCCAAATGAAACACAATTCAGCTCCTGGTCCCGATGGTTTCCCGGCTGAGTTCTACCAGAACTTTTGGGATGTCATTAGGACTGATTTATTACAACTGTTCGCTTGTCTTCACAGTGGACAACTAGAGTTGTTTCGTCTCAATTTTGGAGAGATTATCTTACTTCCTAAAGTTAATGAGGCGGAAAGGATCCAACAATTCAGACCTATATGCCTCCTTAACGTTAGTTTTAAGATTTTCACCAAAGCGGCGACGATTCGACTGAACAGTGTGGCAGATCATGTAGTGCGCCCGTCGCAGACGGCGTTTATGCAGGGCCGCAACATCCTAGATGGGGTCGCAGTCCTACATGAAACAGTGCACGAACTACATAGGAAAAAGCTGAATGGGGTAATCCTTAAGATTGATTTCGAGAAAGCCTATGACAAAGTTAAGTGGTCTTTCCTTCAACAGACCCTCAGAATGAAAGGCTTTTCTACTGAGTGGTGTGCGTTGATTAATAGCTTTATCTCGGGTGGTAGTGTCGCCATTAAAGTCAACGATGACACTGGCAGATACTTCCAAACGAAAAAAGGCCTAAGACAGGGTGACCCGCTATCGCCAATACTATTTAATATAGTGGCTGATATGCTAGCTATTCTGATCGAACGCGCTAAAGCCGAGGGTCAGATTGAGGGGGTGATTCCACATCTTGTTGATGGTGGCCTATCAATCCTTCAATATGCTGACGATACAATTCTCTTCATGGAACATGACATCGAAAAAGCTCGCAATTAAAGTTGATTTTGTCAGCTTTCGAGCAACTTTCGGGACTCAAGATTAACTTCCATAAAAGTGAATTGTTCTGTTTCGGCGAGGCTCAAGAAAACGCCGCCTTGTACGCTGAGCTCTTCGGCTGTGTGCAAGGTCAATTTCCAATCAACTATTTGGGAATTCCGATTCATTTTCGGAGTCTTACAAATGCTGAATGGAAAAGAGTGGAGGAAAGGCTTCAATTACGTTTAAATAGCTGGAAAGGCAAACTTTTATCCCTGGGTGGAAGATTGGTTCTCATTAACTCAGTACTAACGAATATGGTACTGTACATGATATCATTCTTCCAGTTGCCTAAAGGAGTCTTAAAAAGATTGGATTACTTTCGATCGAGATTCTTTTGGCAAGGGGATTGTGAGAAAAAAAATATCGACTAACTAAGTGGAGTGTGGTTTGCTGCCCTAAAAACCAAGGAGGGCTCGGTGTTCATGACCTTGAGGTCAAAAACAGAGCCTTGCTTGGTAAGTGGCTTTTTAAACTTCTGTCGGAAGATGGAGTTTGGCAATCCCTCCTTAGGAGAAAGTATGTGGGTGATAAAGCTGTTTCTCAGATTCTATGGAAACCTGGAGACTCACACTTCTGGGCTGGACTTATGTCCACAAAGAAGTTCTTTTTCCCACATGGATCCTTCACAATTAGGGATGGTTCGGAAATTCGTTTCTGGGAGGATAAATGGCTAGGCCAATCACCCTCAAAGAACAATATCCGGCTCTGTACTCTATTGTACGAAACAAAGGCGACACGCTCGCTAAGGTGTTAGGTTCTCAACCACCAGATGTTTCGTTCAGGAGAAGTTTAATTGGACCAAGACAGACTTCTTGGAATGCTCTGTTAATTCGATTGGAGTCAATCCAACTATCGGAAGGTCCAGATAAATTTAAATGGAACATCACGTCGAATGGTAAATTCACGGTTGACTCCATGTATAGAGCTCTGATTCTTCCTGAAGTTCCGGTCGATAATAGGAATAATAATAAAATTTGGAAGATGAAGATCCCGCTAAAAACTAAAGTGTTTGCGTGGTATCTTCGTCGAGGCGTAATTCTTACAAAAGACAACCTTGCCAAGCGTAATTGGCACGGAAGTAAAAAGTGTGTCTTCTGTCATCACGATGAGACTATCGATCACTTATTCTTCCATTGCGAGTTCGCCAGGTCTATATGGTCAGCCATCCAGATAGGTTCTACCTTACATCCCCCAATATCGGTTGCTAACATTTTTGGCTCCTGGCTAAATGGGGTGGATACTAGGTTCAAACTATTCTGTAGGGTGGGAGCGATTGCTATTATTTGGTCGCTGTGGCTATGTAGAAATGACAAGGTTTTTAACGATAAAAATGCTTCTGTGATGCAGGTTATTCACCGGTGTACGGCTACGCTGCGCGCATGGTCGGCTTTGCAGCGGGTAGAGCACCGGGACTTTTTTGTGGAGGTGGCGTCTCGTCTGGAGGCAGCGGTTCGGGAGTTTTACACCCGACATGGATGGCAGCATAGACTCCGGATTGATTTACCAGTTTCCTAGGCGGATCTACAATTTCTCATTATGATATGTAATCCGTCTTTTTATTTTTTATGTTGCTTTGGACTCTCGTGGATTTGTGGCTGTGTGCATCTTAGTTATGCAGAGGCCGGGTGTAATACTTAATACTCTTAAGTAATAAAATCTCTTTATCTAAAAAAACATACATCCGTATTTAGATAAATTTGTGTCAAATCATTTCCGATCGGATACTTTTTTTAATAAATAGTACTCCAAAAGACTTCAATTTTATATTAATTAAGGAAAAGAGACTTTGGCCAGTTAACTAAGTAGCGCCACCGCAGACTTAGAAAATATCTCTAGCAAACTTACAGTTTCATCTGAGGTTAAGTGATCGACCTCTTCGCGATGATCGGAGAGAATGCAGCAGGGACAACGTCGTACGCCATGATCCGTTGCGTCCTGCTGCTCAGTTTGGAGCAGAGTGCTGCATTGAGGGTCCTCTTGGTTGCAGGCCGACAGCTCGACAGAGTTAGACTTGGGGTTTTGGCATCTCTGTCCAACCTAGGTACAAACAAGCTGGGCAACTGCACATGAAGAGGAATAGGAGCGCGGAGTTGCCCAAAATTAACAAATTCAGTCTGTGAATTTGCTTCTAATACAACTTTTAGAATTCATTAGGACTTAAAGAGTGATTGGCCATCGGTCACAGAATTGACAATAATAAAGTGGCCCGGCCGGTAGTATGTTCGAGTCCGCCAACTAGCTGGAGCAGACAAAATTTCGTGGGCCAAACACTGTGCATGTTAAATACCTCTGGAATAGTGCAAGATTTTTTGTATTTTTGGAAAGGCATTGAGATTTTTTTGTATACCAGTGCGGAGTGCAGCGGAATTCAACGGCTTCACACGCTGACAAAAACAATGGGATCACGCGTAGGCTTCGTCGTCCCTATATGTTAGGGGCCAACGGCCAAGGCAGAAGGAGCTGGAAGCCTCACATCTCGCTAACAAGCCATGTTCCGCCGCTGAATAGGGCACATGTAGGTTACGCGCCGCCATACCTGTGTATGTGATGTGCTCTAGCTAAGAGCATCTCTAGCAGTACCCGCAAAACGGCAACCCGCAAAACAATTTTAGGGGTCGGGTTTTGCGTGTTCTTGCGCAAGAAATTGGACCGCGAAGAACAGAGCCCGCAAACGAAACTGCAAATCTGAAATTCAACATCCAAATTTTCGCGGGAACAAAGTTCAGTTCATACTAGATAGATGTTCTTCGCTACAGATAGATTTCAACGTTGTATCTACACAAAATGCAAACCCTAGAACTACACGTCGCCGCCGAAACCCTAGAACTACACAAAATTTGCTCCTCACCGGAGCCACGGGCGCGGCGGCGACGCAGCGGTGGAGGATCTTCACTCCTCGTCGGAGACGAGGTCGATGATGGGCGGGAGATGGCTGATGATCAGCGTCTGCTCCATGAGGACGTCGTCGAGCACCTCGTCGCGCTTGATCTTGGCGGCGAACTCCACCGCCTCGTGCTGGGACCGCAGCACCATCGCCGCCAGCGTGCGCTCGAGGTGCTCGTCGGGGATGAAGTCCTCCGGCCCAAGCGTGACGCCGTAGTGCTCGGGGCGTAGCCCTCCGGCGGAGGAGCACCCGGCGCGGCGGAAGAGCTGCTGGCGCCCGCGGAGGAGCTGCTGGCGCCGCGGAGGAACTTCTCGCGACGGCGCCGGTCGATCTCCCGCTCCCGCTCCCTCCGGAGCCGGTCAAACTCCGGCAAGTCGCAGCGCACCGACCCGCCGTGGATGTACTTCCGTGCGCCGCGCTTCCGTGCGCCGTCGCTGCGGACGATCTGCGCGCGCTTCGCGTCGGAGTAGTCTCCGCCGAAACGGTCGTCGCCGGGGAGCGGCGCCTCTGGTTCCCGCTTCGGCGCCATGGCTCGGCGTCGCCGGATCTGTTGACGGGGACGCGAGATTTCTCGTCGGAAACGGCGGAGCGCACGGCGGATTGCTCGCCGGAGGAGGTGCGGGATTGGGGATCGCAATCCGCAAATGCGGTGGGAACCCAAATAAATAGGGGCACGCGGTGCGGATTTACGGGCCACCGCAAAACGTTTGCGGGCCGACGCAAATATGCAGACGCTGGTCTGGCCCAAAAATTGCCCCAAACCCGCAAAGTCGCCGAAATTTTGCGGGTTCGGCCGTTTTGCGGGTACTGCTAGAGATGCTCTTCTAGCCGGCCTGCAATATAGTGGCAACAACTGGCACCTTGCATTCTGACATTTTGGATATATTTTGTATAGTATAGCTAAATGAAGAAAATCTGCAGGAGTAGCTAGATACTCCTAGAAGAACACAGCACACAAAAATCTCCAATGAGTGGTGGAGGGAGAAAAATCCTCGTTGGAGGGAGAAAAATCACAAATCTGACTAGACGGATGAACAACATATCTACCGTGATCTCAAGACAGGTCATCACTGGATATGATGTCTATCCGTGGCCTCAAGACGAATCAGTCTTCACTTCTATATTTATCTAGTTCCATTATAGAAATACCAAAATAATTATTTAGAATCGAAGTTCGCATGAGTCACAATATTAGTTTAGAAAAAATAGAGTTGTCCGATTAGTTATACAGAAACAGGGCACAAAACGGCATGAAAATGAATAGCCAGGATAGGCGCCCTAGCCACCAAGGCAACTTGCAAACAACATCGCTCAACCAAGGAAGATTGTCCAACAATATCATTGTCATCACACATCGCTTTTGATCTATGACTTTAATTTCACCACATACGAACCTCACACATCAACGAACATGCATCGAGACCGTGCTAGACTTCCCATAGCCAGCCGCATAGTTATCTGAATCGTGATTCTATCATGCGATATTACAACTCTATGACCCAAACTGAGGGAACTGATTCTACGAATCTACTAAGTAGGGATCTAAATTTTTAAGACTCTGAAAGTTATGATCCTACGGTTTGCGATCCTACCATACAGGTTCCCATCCGACTTAGAATCGCGATTATGACAACCTTCCAACCGCACACCTTGACGACGAGGCAACTCCGATCTCGATGACAAGCCTCGCGGGAGAAAGAACCGGAACTTGTGTCGACTAAGCTCGACGCGGTTATTAATAAGAGATTGTTGCGCTTCAAACTCACCCTTCGAGGGCTAGGTTAACAGTAAACCTCCAATTTCACCACTACATAGTGTCATGATATTTTTCCCGACGGTTCATTTATTTCGGATGGGTCATGCTAGGAAGATCGTGATACTAGCACAAGGGAGACATATGTATACAGTTTCGGGTCTCGGCTCATGTTTGTGGCGGGTTCTTCTATCCTGTATGCCCGAGAAGATCTTGAGAAGGTATCGATCTCGTCTATGTATGGTGGATGAGATGTGATTTGGATGAATGGGATACCGCTCTGCACGCCCCTATTACTTCTTATATACACGATGGAACTTTGGGTTTACATGCGCCGTGTAGGAGGATTGATGAGAGAGGGTAGAGAGACATAGAATAAAAATGTATTGGACTTCTCAGAGCAAAAAAAAGGAGCTTTAAGCTCATGTTGAGATTGCTATGTAATTGGGGGCGCAGAAATGGATTTCATAAGAATGTGGTACCCACAATCCTATGATAAGGCCTTACATAGGAAAAAAATCTTTAATATTGAAATCCTCCAATTTTCTTATAAAAATCGTACAATTCTACTTTCGTCCAAATGTAGCCGCTTCGCTCTGGAGCATCTATATTTTCCTGTTCGCGTGGTGCGGCAGCACTAAAAGTAAATCGTGAACCTGTCGTAGATAGCAGGGCGCGGCAGGGTTTCAGGTATCCGTCTAATCTCCCGCCTTCTGTTTTACTTACTTTATCGAGTAGCAAAAGCACCTAAACCAGAATTATTATTACGTACCAAAGGGTGATGCACGAGTAAAACTTTTTCCTTGCCTCAGCCGGTCGGCTGTTGCGAAATCGATGAGAAGCTGCGGGATCACGTGAGCCATCCTGTTGGTGCTCCCGTGGTTGGATTCAGTTGGGGAAACCGGAAAAGGACTTGCTGCCGCGGGCCGGCCGCTCGCACAAGCGTCCCCCACGCCTGTGGACACAAGACATAACTAATCAGTGAAGGTAATCGATTTCTTTGCACTACTATTTTGTTCGCTAAAGCAGGAGGCAGTTAACTTAAGTCTGAACATCGCTCACCGCCGGTGTTCTTGACATTTCGCTCTTGTCTCAAGTCCCAACATCGCTCACCGCCATTTTTGTTAGGAGTAGTTAACATTTTTTTTATCTCTAGGGTAGGCATTGTGGGTGTTTTTCACCCTTGAGAAGCAACAAGCAAATCAAACTTTCACTCTTGAGAAGCAAGTCAAACTTTTGTGCCAAAAAAGAAGCGAGTCAAAGACATCGCGGAGGAACAGTAAGCCGGTAACTGACAGCTTTTGAAATCTGCTCCCATGAGAGGCAGGCAGGCAGCAACCGAGAAGCATGACAGTGAAGGAGTGCAGGTGTACAGTGACTCTTCTTGCCGCAACCAACCCCTGAAGGCACTCGATCGTACAACTAGCGAACAGCGTTCAATATGATTCGTTGCCGGACATGTGAAAGTAAAACTATTCAAGACGAGAACAGCGACGATTCGTACTGCAAAAACCGTTCCCGTTTGAGTCTCGTGAGCAGTGATTCTGATTTCTGAAGCAAATCTGACGGGCACGCATGTTTGACATCCAAAAACTAATCTGACGGAGAAACCACAATACATTGACGATTTTGGCACCCACGACGCCGCTGACACAAAATCGAGAGTGCCCTCACGCCGTGGCAATTTTGATTTGTTCAAGAGAGGAGCACCAAGATCTACACGGCACTTTGTGGGACGCCTTTCCTGCTACTCCTGACATTTTTCTCAACACTGCAACGACCACCATTTCGTTTGACTGCATGTGCTGGAGGACCGGTCTTCATGTAGATGTAGATACCCTGCCTGTCTACCTGGCTGTTGCTTATGATACTTGGCCTGCAAGTCAAAAGGATTCATGTGGTACTCCTTCACTATGACATGAAACAGCTAGCACTGTACTAGTTTTCCTCTCTTTTACGCTGTCAAATGTCAATACAGTTGGACTGTGTAACCAACAGTGCATGCCAGATTGCCAGTAAGGCTTCTTCTGGAATTGTGTAGATATTTGAAATGACATGAATATAAACATATATATAGCATGTTCACATAGGAAAATCCGAATATTGATCATATAAACTCTAAACTGAAACACGCTTTAAGGGTTTCAAAAGAAACTTGAAAACAAAACATGCATGTAGCTTATAGGATGAAGTTAATACTTGTAAATTTGGATTATAAAATATTAAAATATGTTACCGGTAGTACACATCTCGGTCTCAGCGTCCATGTTTCCGGCCTCTATGTGCCAGGAGCTCCGTTGGTTGTGATAAAGCAGTAGACATCGAAATCCTAAAGAGAAAACTCAGAAAAGCCCTACCTAAAGGCCAAATGGGATATATTAAGATTTGGCAATGCTTACCGCTTTGTTCCCTTATTGCTTAATTTTTACGGATTGAAGACCTCAGCATTATGCTCCTTAGAGCATCTCGAGCAGATCCATCGATTCTTAAGCCTCGAAAAAATTGCTCTTTTTAGGCCTTTCATTTCGAAACAAGTTGCGATAGCCTAGAGTTGAAATACATAAGATTTTGAAACTAAGTCATGGTTCCGGCATATGGAGCTACTTAAAATAGAAGATCGCTCAAAATTGGTAGCTCCTCAAATTTTGGAGAAAGATCCACAAACAGACACCCCCCCCCCCCCCCCACACACACACACACACACACATACTTGTACAGTAATTTGAGACTGGGGCACATCCATGATTTTTTTGGTCGGCATACCCCACCAGACCACTACCACGCGACCAGTAGGTCACACTTTCAAGACCCCGCCAGAAAGCCCTCCTCGCCGCCTCGTGCAGGAGCTGAGGGCTAATTCTTCGCCTTCCTTACTCGCCGACATGGGCAGATCCACCATCCCTCCAGCCCAGGAGGCCGCCTAGACTTGTCGGCGGCACAACGCCTTGTATCGCACGATTTTCTATAGCAATTGTCGAAAAAATGGCATCGTAGAAATGTTTGCCCACGCTTCTAAGTTTCTAGGTCTGCCACTGCTCGCCTTCGTCACCTCCCCGAAGCTCTTATACTATGTCAAAGTATAGTTCAAAAATCTTTACTATTAAAGGAGGCTTGGTGAATGCCTGGTGTCACACATCTCTTATTTACCCACTAAATGCCACCGAACCAGCGCCGCGGCTCTCCCGACGCGACCTATTCTCCCAATTGATCGCTATTCCCTTCTCTTAGCCGCTGAGTGGATCTGTTTTGCCCGCGTGAAAAAAGGAAAATAACCATAACTCCCGCGAGTCCGCGACCCACGCACGCATGCTCATCTAATCACCCCACGATCCAGTACTATACGCAGGCTCATCCAGTGATCCACGCATCGCCGCTGAACCTGCCCGCCGAAATCGCCGACTATTCGCGGCCGGCCGCCACAGGAAGAACAGCCGTCGCCTCCGTCTGGCTAGAGGGAAGGGTCTCCATGCCGCTCAAGCTCCCATGGGTCCTCTTCCTGCTGCTCTCGGTAGTCGGTCCTAGCCATCTCCCTTGGCCACTGGAAGATCCTCGGCCCTGACCGTCTATCCTGCGTCCAAGCCTGTAGAAAGCGAGTTGCAGCCTTGCAGCTCGCCGCTGCTCCGCCGGCTGACCCCTATCGAGAAGTTGCTGAATGCTGGGAAAACTGAGGGGGAAGGAAAGAGTTGTTGTTGGAGCGGGAACCATGGTTGAGGTCTGATGGCGGCAGCCCGCGATGTAGACGGCGGCCCTGAGTCAGTCGGGTGCTCTCACGAGTATGGCGCTCGCGTTCTCCGTTTTACGCTCAGAGATTTTAGAGGAGCTGCTCTTCAATCCGTTCTATAGTTTGTGTCCTGAGGTACTCTCCCTCGTACGTACTATCATGCTTCTGCTTATGTATTTTTGGGTCCAAGTGTTTGCTTGATTCGGCGTTCACTTCCGGATTGGATGCGTGATCCCTCTAATTGGTTCCTTTTGCCGGAAGTCCATTTTCTTTGTATTCCTGATTCCTATCTCTTCAAATTTGTGTACAGAAGAATTTTTTTAACTCTATTTTACGATTCATAACTCTAAGCAGTCGATGCCAATTTCTGTATTCAGCTCACTTAAATATTATCATCATATGTGGTGTACTTCTCATGGTACATGTCAGTGATGTCACTGCAAACGTGCTAAGGATTCATCAAATGGTGACAACTTGGTGAGATAAATTTACTAAGAAAGCTGGCTGGGAATAATGGGACATGGTCAATCATCTGATGAAGTGCTACACAAAATATATCTTCTTTCAGTAAACAAAAGCAAAAAAATTGCCTTTTCATATTCCTTTCCAAGAATGCCTTGCTCACGTTGTTTAGTATCTGACGAAATGTTGCGTCTCTCGAGAGTCCAGACTGCTACTTAGCTTTGTTTCCCAAACTGAAATTAACGTCTTCATGTAGTCATTTTTATATGAAAGGATAGTGTTAAAATCCTTTGTGCTGCTATTCAAACTCCTGTGATGCACATGTATATCGCTGCATATTTCTATTTGTAAAATCAACGATCACTTTGATGCTTAACAACTTGAAGATCTCGGCTTGACCTTTTCTTATAAGATTGTAGATACTTCAGATAGATAACAAATTCAAAGCTCTTCTCAGAATTTATACGACATTATGCTTAATTGTGCTTGTTTAAAGAAGTTTTTCTTACAAGTATGCCTTGCTTATTTCGTGTGTGGTTCTTTATTTGTAAGGATAACAAAAAAGGAGAGCGCAAAGGAGAAGGTTCGTTGGCTGAACATTGTTTATGGAGGGTTGGACACATAAAAAAATCTAACGTGCGATACGTTTCAAATGCGCGTAGCTTCTAGCATTTCAAAGCTAAAAACACAGGTCGACGAGACAATGACAAAAACTAGATGCATACTGCCGATGGCGGCTTGATGAGGCGATGATGGAGACGAGATGCGGCTTACGGACAACGACGATAGACCGGTGGTGGCAGTGCAACATGAACAAGCCGACGAGCGAGTGGCAGCGTGCCGAGGTTTAAACAGTTTCACGTATGGCCATTGATGCAACATGTAAGACTTCGTACTCCGAGTTTGCCCATGGGAGGCTGAACATGTGGAACAATATAATTTTGCACAGCGACTACTAGCTAACAAACCTCGATCTCATGTGAAATCAAACGCAAAGAGTAAAAGAGGCAAAGAAATATTGTTAGTTATACAATCTTTACTATTAAAGCTGAATCCGTAAATGCATGGTGTCACACTTCAAACGATTTACAAACAATGCCACCGCACTATCCTGCGTCCAAGCCTGTAGAAAGCGAGTTGCAGCCTTGCAGCTCGCCGCTGCTCCACCGGCTGACCCTATCGAGAAGCTGCTGAATGCTGGGAAAACTGAGGGGGAAGGAAAGAGTTGTTGTTGGAGCGGGAACCATGGTTGAGGTCTGATGGCGGCAGCCCGCGATGTAGACGGCGGCCCTGAGTCAGTCGGGTGCTCTCACGAGTATGACCGCACTAACAGCCAACTATTGCTTTCGCAAAAAAAAAACCAACTAATGTTTTCCGCATGATTTGTGGCCCCACAACAATTGCGATAAATTAATAAATCATAAACCCACATTATTCTCTAACAAATAAAACAAGCCACGGGTGAATCGCTTCGTGCGCATGCTGGTCAGGTGTACATCGTCCAGGAGCATGACGGCAACGTGTGGGGCGGCGACGAGCACGCCGAAGGGACACACGTGACACGTCGGCCACGAACATGGGTGCAACGAGTATGCCGACGGGGTGTACGCGAGCAAGAGCCACGCTGGCGAGGTACACGTCACCTACGAGTAGGGCTGCAACTAGCACACCGGCGAGGCTCATGTGGACACGAGCAAGGTTGCAAGGGAACGCCGGCGAGCTCTGAAACAATACATGAAGAAAGGTCAATAACTTAGTTGTCCATCTAGGCATCTAGCACGTGTCGTTTCTTGTGTATCTCTATTTTTTTTGGATAAAGGTCATATATTACACTCGGCCTTTGCATAGCTAAGATGCACAAGTACAGCAGCTCTATATGTTATTTCACACAAACATACTTCAGAAGTGAAGACAAGATTCAACTGAATTCCGATTCTCAAGTTTGTATACTGGATGGTATGGTTCTGGGCGTGCATGTCAGGATTAAGATTTTTGAAGACGAGTCAGCTTGATATGCTCCATATAAAATGGATGTTGATCGAGAAATTCACTATTTGCAAAACACTACCACCATGAGTCAAAGGCATAGGTCATGCTGTACAAATTTTATTCAGTTCTATAGCCAAATGATCACTCGAACTAGAGTACCTTGTACTCTGTATTTATTATTTGGTAGTAGTTCCATAACTGCAGTATAGGTGATATATATTGAGAGACAAATTAACAGTAGTAGATGTGCGCAAACATTAGCTAATCCACACTAGCAATTTCATGCATGAATCTTTCCTATATATATTGAAACATTCTCAGTGGTTGCTCATGAGTTTGTCAAATGCGGAGGCTTCGACTCAATGGGGCTTCGCAAGAGGATGGGACATCCGGCTGTATCCTAAGACGTGGGGACAGAGACCAGAGAAATTTGAGATGACGTGTTTCGTACACCTTATTTGTTTTACAGTATCCAAAAAAAAGTTAAAGTTGGAGGGGACAGCGTGTGGCAGGAGAACAATACTGAATTCTAGAGTGAAAATGTGCATTTCCGGTAGACTAGAGACAAACAAGAGGAGGAAGATGCAAGTATTAAAAGTCACCTTGTATGGTAGAATACATTTGGGCAATGGAGCTAGAATCTTACTTGAGGGGATTTATGCAAGAGGAACCTCCTACCATGATAAAAACAAAACTTGCTATTTATATCTTGTCATTTTTCACTGTGTCACAGATAATAATAACACATTCATCTATTGGGATATATGGATTTGTCTAGATACTTAGTTTTCAGTTTTGTGCTATCATAAGCTGGTGTTTCATAATTGGTTAATTCCACACTATTGGTACAAGATCGTTACAAGCCGAGAAAGGTGCTCAAGTACCATGCAAATGAAATCGGAATCAACATATGTATTGTCGTAAGAGAATTCTTAAGCGTGCCAAGTGAGAGACATAATTAGTTGGCTCCGTGCTTTCTATGCATATGGCATCAAATTATCCAAATTGTAAATTGTAATGTTTTTATAATATATTTTTTTGTTACGTGAAATACATGTATGTACAACATGTGGGATGATAAAATATTTTAAAAACCGTTGCAACGCACGGGCATTGAACTAGTAGTGTCTAATATGGGAGTAGAGACTTTTTGCTCCCGAGCTCCAATGATCCCTCCAATTTAAAAAAATCAAAAATCATATTTATAAGTTTTAAAAAATTCTAAAAAAACTCCGGGTGTAGACAATAGTATATTCCATGAACGTGTAAAATATCAACGACAAATACTTTGTATTTTGAGCTATACAAAAATGACAAATTGTGGATCCAAATATGCCTATTTTCAAATCTCTAAGTTTATCAGATTTTGTTATTTTTGTTTAGCCCATAATATAAAGTATTTCAAGCTGAAATTTGCATGTTTATGGGATACACCATTGGCTACACCCATGATTGTTTTCAGAATTTTTTTAAGTTCACAAATATATTTTTTGAATTTTTTTAAAATGGAGGGAGCAAAGGACACTTTTCGCTAATATGGTCACTATGTAAGAAATAGCAAAATAAAAAGTTTGAAAGTCCTCGGTTTTCTTAGGGAGGCCCTCAAAAGGGGTTTTGAGGGATAAAATTTGACAAACGATCTTCTGAAGATCCACTTAGCTAGCTAACTGGATAAAACCGAGAGAGTAGAGAGTACTCTTCACGAAACATGACCGATTGTTACGGCTGATGTTGCCGATTCTTGGCGCAGAGGGACAAGCTCAAGGGGTGCACTGCATGTCTGCATGTTCCGAGACGATGCCAAATCCTTGGTACCATCCTCCCGTTTCCGTGGAGACAAATCTCCAGGGCCCCTCGGCAACATGAGTTTGCGACACCCCAGATGCATGCACGAAGCTGCGATCGATGCTCCCGGAGCGTAGAACACGCCGCGGGCCATGGCCATGGCTATCTCTACTGGAGATCCTCTGTCTCCCCTCGTCTTCCCTGTCGGCATGGCGATGCATGCATGCTTCCGACCGGCCGGTGATCCGCCGACGCCTGACGGCGACCCCGGCGATCGGTTTGGACAAAATGGTCGGGACTTCCTGTGAACCGTTGTCGATCCAGCCCCCACACAGACGCTGTCTTTCGGCCCGTTCTGCACTCTAGCGTGATACGCAGTGCGTGGGGGTATTCACCTGGGTAGAAGCAAAGATTGCACAATCTTCATGCGCGACTTTGTGCAATCGATACTCACGAGTCCGTAGCATCGAAGAGACTGGACAAGTGACGCGGTGGATTTTTCCCGTTTGTGCTGACCATTGGCCCGGTTTCTGTACGCACGTTGAATCGTTGATAGATATAGGTTCAGCTCCACAATTGAGGGGATAGCATACTTCTGGTCACATAGTCTACGAAATCATACATTGCCCATGTTTTCTTACATTATATTGCTTTCCGGGATTTTTTTCCAAGTTTAATTTATTCATTTTATTAACTCATGGGAAAATTCTTCTAAAAATAAATAAATAAATTTCACGGTACGTTCTCTTTTTAGGAAGAACTTCTCGTAATCACGAAAAGGGAAAGTTTTTGGAGGGTCTCGCGCGCGGTTGTCGCGACAGCTGTCGTATTGTACCCTCTCATGCGCTCTTTGCTCGTCAATTGTCAGTATCTACTTCGGTGGGACAATGTGATGTGTCTGCATGTGTGACAAGTGTCAAACGAGAGAGTTTTGATGGGTTTTCGCCTTCTGATGTACGGGATTTGGTACATGCATTTATTTCGAGATTCGATCTTTCAAAACAAAATATGTTTTGAACCATTCGTCCGAGCTACGAGCGGTTTTCATATTTGAGATCCTAACGTCGAGATGTTCAAAACTAGAACACATATTATTAAGTTCTGACAATTTTTTGTTTTGTATTTCCAAAAGTTGAATGCATGGTTTTCGGGCTTCAACCTATTTTTACCTCAGAATTTCAGGATACTTTTGTACTCCGTGCGAGCTTGTATTTTGTAGTTCGGGTTTCACTTTTTTGTATTTAGGGTTTCATTGTTTTTGTACTTCAGGTTTCTCCCTCAACACCAGGCGAGACGAGCAGCCGTATATCACGCATCACTCGTAATAGGAGACTCTGGCACTTCATATTCACATCGCCCATTTTGAGGTATAAGGTGGTCGTATACACCGCCCGAATAGATAGAAAGAGGTGACCCAGTTTATAAGGGAAACCGGGTCCAAAAACCATACAAGCTGTACAAAAGAATGACACAGACGAGACGGCCTGCCGCCCACACGACCCAAGTCGAACAAAAGCCACAAAAAATACACCACCAGTTCCGGGGCCGCCGCCCCGACGTAACAACCAGATCGACTTTCGCGTTGCCCGAAAGTGATCCAGTCATGGTCGACGAACCGTCTGCCCACGCAGTCTTCATCCAGGTTGCCACCAAAACCACCATGAACCGGGGCCGCCGCCCCGGAATAGCAACCAGATCGACCTTCGCATTGTCCGAAGATCATCCAGTCAGGTCGACGAACCTGATCAAGGAAGAGTATTAGGAGGGTTTGTTTATCGTCTCCACAGGGATCAACAAGATTATGTTGGTTCTAAGGGTTGGCAGAAGCTAGGACAAAATCTTCAGGATTTTTACTTCAGAGCAGCAAAGGGGTTTGGAAAAGGGTTTTGGGAAAGTGATTTCATAAAGTAACTTGCAGGTTCTTGGTTGTCAATCAAGTCCACTGCAAGGGTCCAAGCAAGGTTTAGACAGGGAACATGAAATTCTTCAACAGCTTGCGGAGACTAGTTTTGCGAGCAAAAGGTTTTAGCAGGTTTAAAGCAGAAGCAAATTTAAAACACAAAGTTCACTCTTTTCTGGGTTGTCAAGCCAGATCAAAGTAAGTTAACAAGCATAAGAGGCTAGGGATGGAATTTCAACACACAAGTATGCAGGGACTAGCCTTACACACACAGATCAAATCACACAACAAGCAAAACATGCAAACATTCAGTAGAGGCAGAGAACTGTGTCACTCAATTCACTGCAATATCCAAACTTTTACAAGCTCTACTTAAAGATGAATGATCTACTCAGTTCGACACAAGATTACAAATAAGTTGGAGAGAGTTCCTTGGCTGAAGCTCACTGAAAACCTAGTCGAAGCAGGGGAAGCAGAGGTGAAGACAAGGATGGAAGCAGAGTTGCAGAGCATGATCTTCAGGTCACCAAGGCCTTGGGCTTCTTCTCCTGGACTCCATGTTCATCTTGTTCTTGTTCTTGGTCTTGTTCTTCTCTGTTCTTGAGGTGTTCTTGGTGGTTGTTGGAGTTGGTGGCCGAAAAGGTGTTGTGGTTGTTGTGGATGGGATGGAGTGAGGTGGATGGATGGGTGATGGTTGTGGATGCGGATGGATTGGTGTGTGGTGGTTGGTGGTGGCTTTATACTCCCTTTAGCATTTCTGAGGTGGAGTGGCACGAGGTGGAGGAGAGGAGGAAGTTTCCCTTTCCTATCTTTAGCTCACAGTGCACATGGGGTGTTTCCAACTTTATCACCTTTTTGCCTTTTTCCCTTTTTGGCTTGCTTGATCTCCAAGTTGATCTTCCCTCCTTCTCTGGTTCAAACTTGTTTGAATTCCTTCTTATCTTCTTTGGGAACTGCTGCTGCCACACTTTTGCATTGCTTCATCTTGAATTTGGAGAACATGAGTTAACTGACAGAAATTGCACTTCTGTCAGTTACTGTTCACTGTCTGGCACAGAGAAGGTTTTGATCTTTTGGCTTGATTTCTTCTTCCTCTGATGCTCCAATCTTGCTCAGTTATGCTTCATTGAACTTCCTTCAGATAGCACAAGGTTGCATTTGGACTTGAACTTCGACAGTTACACTGACAAGAATTTGCATTTCATTGTCAGTGTACTGTTCATCTTCTAGCAACAAGTGTTCTTGATAGCTTCTGTCTGAATTTCAACTTGATGATCATGTCCATCTTCTCTGTTGCATTGGGATCACATCTGTGGTGCTTCTTGCTTCACTTCTGCACTAAATCTTCTGAAGATAGTGTGACTATGCACACTGAACTGCAAAATGGATGTAAAGTGCTATAAATTGCAGATAAATGCAATACTGGATGATATACAGAGAGTTTTTGGAAGGTTTTAGTGCTCTGAATATGCATATAAATGATGGTGATCAAACCCCCAGACCAAAACCTTTGCTTGTCCCCAAGTAAAGCAAAATCTGATAAAAGATGTTCTAGTGACAAAACTCTGATAATAGTCTGATAATGATCAGTGCAAAGTCTGAAAACTTAGCAGTTCATTTAATTTGGATTCATTGCAGTTTCTGCTTATGATTAGTGCAAGTGCTAGTTTGGAAACAAATTTCAAATAGCAGGATTTAATCATTTCTAGGTTCAACAACTTTGGAATAACATGATAAGGCAGTTCACAAGGAAATTGAATAGAAAAGATCCAGATAATAGCCATAATGCATAGAGATGTTGAAATGCATGCAGAGTCAGTGCTTCACCTACTACAGTTCCCAGGAACATAGTAGGCTAATGCAAATGCATAGAATGAGTTAGTTATTTACTTTCTTGTAAGGTTAACACAGTTAGTGCTTCACAAGTTGCAATCCCAGGATCACAACTGCTAATGCCAAAAATTGCTTCAAGCTTCAGTTATAGAATTTTTAGTTAGTGCTTCACATACTACAATCCAGAGATCACAGTAGCTAATGCAAAAATTACTTGTTGTTGCCAAACTTTCAGTTAGTTTCACTGTTAGTGCTTCACAAATCACAATCCAGGATCATGATTGCTAATGCAAAAGATGCAAGCATGCAAAATGTAGTTAGTAAATGGCTCTAAAAAGGATCATCACATTCAGTTTCTTAGCAAATTGCATTATCAGGTATTCCAAAAGCTTTGAACAGAGAAACAAATAAATACTACATTGATAAGTGTTTCTGAACATGAACCTTTGCAAGAATAATTGACAGATAAACTGCAAGATTCTTAATAAAATGCAATGCTACTTGATCAGAACAGAGCAACACAATGAAAATTTTACTGCAACAGCTTTAAATTGCCAAATTGATAATAATTCAGAATCATGGCATAGCAATAATATTCATGCTTGTAAAATGGTTTTAGGGATTGGAATGTTTCCACCTGGTGATCACTTCTGCTCCTTGCTTCATGATAACACAGCCAAACTTCTCCATTCTCTTTTATTCCTTAACTGAAACACTAAAACAAAAGAAACACACAAAACAAGAATAGCAAATAAAGGAAATAAAAATGTAAATAATATAAAAAGGTATCAGGCTGCCTCCTGATGAGCGCTTGTTTATAGTCATGAGCCTGACTGTAGCTTCTTCATTGGTTCACGGCTGCAGAGGATGCATTAGCAGATCCTGTAGCTCATCTTCTTCTGTAACTTCAGCATCTTCAGAATCAATTTTCTCTCCCACAACATAATGCTTCATTCTCTGACCATTAACCTTGAACATTCCTTCAGTTGGACTCTGAACTTCGAAAGCACCATGTCCCAGGTCTCTCTTGATGATACAAGGTCCAAACCATCTGGACTTGAATTTGCCAGAGAATAAATGCAGCTTGGAGTCATAAACAAGCACTGTCTGTCCAATCCTGAATTCCTTTCTGAGAATGTGCTTGTCATGCCATTTCTTGGTCTTTTCTTTGTAAATCTTGGAACTCTCATAGGCATCATGCCTCAGCTCTTCTAGCTCACACATCTGCAACTTTCTTGCATCTCCAGCTTTTCCTAAGTCCATGTTCAATTTCTTGATAGCCCACTGAGCTCTGTGCTCTAGCTCAACTGGTAAGTGACATGCTTTTCCATAGACAAGCCTAAATGGTGACATACCAATAGGTGTCTTGTATCCAGTTCTGTATGCCCACAAAGTATCTGGTAGCTTCATTGACCAATCCCCTCTGGACTTGGACACAACTTTCTCTAATATTTGCTTAACTTCTCTGTTGGAAAGCTCAACTTGTCCATTAGCCTGTGGGTGGTAGGGTGTAGTTACTCTGTGATTCTTCACACCATACTTGCTCAGTAGCTTCTCTAGCTGTTCATTGTTGAAATGAGCTCCACCATCACTGATAACAACTCTTGGTACTCCAAACCTAGGGAAGATAACATCTTTGAACAGCTTGCAGACTGCCTTGGAATCTGCACTCACAGTAGGTACTGCTTCAACCCATTTGGACACATAGTCCACTGCAACTAGTATATGCTTGTATCCTTTTGATGATGGCAAGGGTCCAACAAAATCAACTCCCCACACATCAAACAATTCCACTTCAAGAATTCCTTGCTGTGGCATTTCATTTCTTCTTGAGATCTTTCCAGCTCTCTGACAGGGATCACACTGCTTGATATAATCATGCACATCTTTGAACAGATTAGGCCAATAAAATCCAGCCTGTAGAATTTTTGCTTGAGTTTTCATCACTCCAGCATGGCCTCCATACATGCCTGCATGGCATTGAAACATCACATCACCAATTTCTTCAGATGGCACACATCTTCTCACAATACCATCTGCACAATGCTTGTACAGAAATGGTTCATCCCAATAGTAGCTCTTGGCATCATGCAGAAATTTCTTTCTCTGTTGGTAGGACATGTCTGCTGGCACAATCTCACAGACAAGGAAGTTTACTATGTCAGCATACCAGGGAGTACTAGCTTTCACTTCCATCAGTTGCTCACCAGGTATACCATCTTGAATCTCTCTGTTTTCAGGACTGTTTATTCTAGACAAGTGATCTGCAACAGTATTTTCAGAACCCTTTTTGTCTTTGATTTCAATATCAAACTCCTGCAGCAAGAGAATCCATCTGATCAGTCTTGGCTTTGCATCCTTTTTCTCACCAAGTATCTTATTGCTGCATGATCAGTGAAAACAATGCACTTGTGTCCAACAAGGTATGGCCTGAATTTGTCAAATGCAAACACTACTGCTAGCAATTCTTTCTCTGTAGTGGTGTAGTTGATCTGAGCATCATCAAGTGTTTTGCTTGCATAATGAATCACATGGACAGCTTTCTCCTTTCTCTGGCCAAGCACTGCTCCTACTGCAAAATCACTTGCATCACACATCAGCTCAAATGGCAAATTCCAGTCAGGTGGCTGCACTATTGGAGCTGTAACCAAAGCTTCTTTTAGCTTGTTGAAGGCTTGCATACATGCTTCATCAAACACAAACTGCACATCATGATTTAGCAGGTGAGTGAGTGGTTTAGCAAGGAGAGAGAAATCCTTGATAAATCTTCTGTAAAAACCAGCATGACCCAAGAAACTCTGAATTCCTTTCACATTTTCAGGTGGAGGTAGCTTTGCAATCACATCTACTTTTGCTTTATCCACTTCTATCCCTCTGGCAGAAACCATGTGCCCAAGCACAATACCTTCAGTTACTAAAAAGTGGCACTTCTCCCAGTTAAGGATCAAGTTCTGCTCTGAACATCTGTGCAAAACAGCTGTCAAGTTCTCAAGCAAGTGGCAAAATCTTTTCCATACACTGTGAAATCATCCATGAACACTTCCATGATTCTTTCAATGTAATCAGAGAATATTGACATCATACATCTCTGAAATGTGCCAGGTGCATTACACAAACCAAAAGGCAATCTCTTGTAAGCAAAAGTTCCATAAGGACAGGTGAAAGTTGTTTTTTCTTGGTCAGCTGGGTGTATTGGGATTTGGAGAAATCCAGAATATCCATCCAGGTAACAATAGAATTCCTGCCCTGCTAGTCTTTCCAGCATCTGATCCATGAAAGGTAAAGGAAAATGGTCTTTTCTTGTTGCTTTGTTCAGCTTCCTGAAATCATTAACCATTCTCCATCCAGTGACAGGCCTTGTGGTCATCAGTTTTCCCTCTTCATTTTCTACCACTGTGTAGCCTCCTTTCTTTGGCACAATGTGAATAGGACTCACCCACTCACTGTCAGAGATGGGATAAATCATGCCTGCCTGAAGGAGCTTTAGAACCTCTTTTTTCACCACTTCTTGCATAGCAGGATTTAATCTTCTCTGCCCTTCTCTAGTAGGTTTACTAACATCTTTCTCATCAATTCCCTTGATGTCATCAATAGAATATCCAATCACATTCTTGTACAATCTCAACACTGACAACAGGTTTTGCTCCTGTTCACTGTCCAAAGCAGAGCTAATTATCACTGGATGAATTTTTTCTTTCTCTAAAAAGGAGTACTTCAGATGATCAGGTAATTCTTTTAGCTCAACAATGGAGTTGTGAGCTGGCTGAGGAATTTCACTTTGTACTTCCTCTGATCTTTCTTCACAAAGATTTATTGCACAAGTTCCTGTAAATTTGTATTTTCTGCAGTAACAAATACTTGAACTTCAGGTTCTTCTGACTGCAATTCTTTTAAAGCATTGTGAACACTCTTG
The DNA here is from genome assembly GCA_947311845.1 of Poa pratensis. Classification (NCBI taxonomy): domain Eukaryota; kingdom Viridiplantae; phylum Streptophyta; class Magnoliopsida; order Poales; family Poaceae; genus Poa; species Poa pratensis. Next base: position 60,927,848 of record CAMZMU010000063.1, on the reverse strand, counting down.
TCAACAACATCAATAGCCTGGCATTGCTCCAAAACATTGGGTAGATGGGAAGCATGCTTCATGCTGAATTCTGCTTGTTCTGAACCAAATTGCAGTTTCAGTGTTCCACCTTTTACATCAATTATTGCTCCTGCTGTTGCCAAGAATGGCCTGCCTAGAATCATGGATTTTGAATTGTCTTCCATTTCCAGTACCACAAAATCAACTGGATAAGCAAAATTTCCAACCTGGACAGGCACATCTTCAAGAATTCCAGCTGGTTTCCTCAGTGTTCTGTCAGCTAACTGAGTGTCATGGAAGTGGGCTTTAGAGCTCCTAACTGCAAAACTTGACTGACAGCCAAAGGTAAAACACTCACTGATGAACCTAAACAAAGCTGTGAATGTTCTTTTTCCAACCACACAAGGAATACTAAAACTTCCAGGATCACCAAGCTTCTTGGGCATATAATTCAAATGACAGCACTGCAGTCCTCTGTCAGAGCAACTATTTCTGGATCTTCCAAGCTTCTCTTCTTTGTAATCAAGTCTTTGAAGAATTTTGCATACAAAGGGATGTGTAGTACTGCATCCAGAATGGGAATGGTAATTTGCACTTCCTTCATGGTTTCCAAGAACTTGGCATATTGCTTTTCTTCCTTGGTTTTCTCTAATCTCTCTGGAAATGGTACCTTTTGCACATAAGTTCTCTGAACTGCAGGTACTGGATCTGCTACAGTGTTATCAGATTTTTTCACTGCCTTTTCCACTGTTTTTTCCACAGAATTTTCATGCTTTTCAGCTTCAACTGTTGGTTCAACTGTCTTTTCATGATTTACTACAGTGTTTTCAGGAACAACAGCTTGCTATACTTGTGGTCTTCTTTGTGGAGCAACATAAGTCATCATTGGTGGTGTTTTTAGCACTGGTGTAGTGTTTACTCCACTTCTGGTTGTGACTGCCTCCACTGTCTCAATGGTTGAAATAGCTCCACACTGTTTAGGATTTTTCTCTACTTGTGCAGGCAACTTATTCTCAGGCTGGACTGCTTGGGAGTTGGATATTCCAGCTGTAAGTGTCTGCATTGTCTTGAAAAACAATTCTGACTGCATCTTCATTGTTTCTTGCATTCCACTGAACATTTCTTTCTGTAGCCTCATCATCTCACTTATTTCTGCCTGACTGTGCTTGCAGAAGCATGTGTTGAGCTGCTTGCTGCTGTTGTTGGTGGTGGTACTGCATATTACCTTGAGGTCTGAAATTTTGTTGAGATTGTTGAGCAAAATTCTGTTGGTTTGCTTGAGGGTAGCTCTGTTGATTTGCATTCTTGTAGGAGAGGTTGGGGTGGTTCCTCCAAGCAGGATTGTAGCTCTGAGAATAAACACCTTGGTTCTGAGCATAATTCACTTCTGCCAATTGACTTTCAGGAGGAGTCAACAATGAGCACTCATGAGAAGCATGTCCTTCAATACCACATATCTGACAAGTCACTGAAACTTGATTTACAGGCACAATTGCCTTACTATTCTTCTCCTGCATGAGCTGAGCTAGTTGGGTTGTCAGGCTGTCAAGCTTAGCTTCTAAGGCATTCTGACCATTGCTAGCTTGATGTATTGGATGAACTGCTCTTTCATTGGTCCAGGAAAAGTTATGTGAGGCCATACTCTCAATAAGCTCTGTAGCTTCATCAAGGGTCTTGTTCATAATGCCTCCACCAGCAGCAGAATCAACAAAAGCTCTAGTTTGCTCTGTCAGGCCCTTGTAAAAAGTCTGCAGAATTAACCACTGCTCTTGACCATGATTGGGACACATTCTGATCAGTCCTTGATATCTCTGCCAAGTATCATACAAGCTTTCACCTTCATACTGCACAAACCTTGTAATCTTGTCTCTGCACTCAGCTGCCTTGGTAGGTGGGAAGTACCTTTCAAAGAAAGCTTGAACCAAATGCTCCCAAGTATCTCTGCAATGAGCTGGCAATGCATGAAACCAAATTTTTGCAGTTCCTGACAGTGAAAATGGAAATAGCTGCATTCTAATTGCTTCAGGAGGTACACCATTGTGCTTCAGAGTATTGCAATATTCCAGAAAATTCCTAACATGTTCATGTGGACTCTCCAAGGCACTGCCTTTGATTGAATTGTGCTGCACCATATTGATTAATGCAGGCTTGATCTCCCAGTTATTTGCCTGGATGGCAGGCATAACAACATCTGCATTTGAAACCTGATCCTTGGGGATCCACAAATCTCTCAACTTCTTGTCACCCATGTTGAAAACTGGCTGTCTTTCCTCTGTTTCTTCTACTGAGGACACTGATGCTGCTCTTCTTCTTGCAAGAAAAGTTCTCTCTGGCTCTGGATCAAATGGAGCAAGAGGAGAATCTTCAGAAGACTGCATCAACAGAAACCAAATACTGCAGAAAGGTGATCATGTTTCCCTACACACAAGCACAAACAAGAACTTTTATCAAGGGTTAGTGAACTAAATCCCCTAATAACAACTCTAGTTTCAGCTCACAGAACATCAAACAGCACAGACATCACAAATTCTGCAGAAAGTTCATCAATCTAACCACACAGCCTAGTCTACTGCACTACAAAGTTCCAAACATAAGTCAATCCACGGCAACGGCGCCAATTTGATCAAGAAAGAGTATTAGGGGGGTTTGTTTATCGTCTCCACAGGGATCAACAAGATTATGTTGGTTCTAAGCACTAGTACAGAACGACACATCGGATACCCCTCTATGGAAACGGCAGGCGTTAGGCGACGGAGAATCGTGATTTTAGCGTTGCGGACGAGGCCTGGCAGAGGCTGGTCCGTCAACATTGGTTACGGAGAATTTTATATCTCCGTTACCAAAAGTATTGGCAACGGTCATAAATTTGTCTCCGTTTCCAATATGTATCTCTATGGCTACGGTTGTTTATGTATATCCATTTGCGATGTGCTTGGGAAATTGCAGTTGCAATCTGGAAGCGCGCCTGTTCAATGCGGCTTAATTCACGAGGGATTGGAACTGCCTGATCGACGCTAATAAAATGTGACTGGAACCGCGCGAAGCCAGACAGGTCCCGCATTCTCTGCTTCGTTCTCTCCCACATTATCTACCACACTAGAACAACCACCATGGAGGAACCCTGGTGGCAGAACGAGGAAGTCCCGAGCGACGATGCGAGCGCGGAAGACCGCGGTGAAGTTCCATGGTGGGATCAATACGGGCCGCCGGACTCGGACCCGCCATCTTCACGCTCTGTAGAAGACGACTCCGACGACTCGGACCCGCCGTCTTCACGCGAAGGAGAAGACGACTCCGAAGAGGACGAGTCGCCGGAGGAAGAGGAGCCGGAGGACCCGCCGGAGCCGTATTATTCTAGCCAGGAAGAATACGACGCCGCCGACGACGACGACGAGGAGGCGTCGGAGGAGGCGCCGGAGGAGGACGCATCGGAGGAGGCGCCGGAGGAGGACGCGCCGGAGGAGGACGCGCTGGAGAAGGAGGATCACGCTCCGGAGAAGGAGGCGCGAGAGGAGGATTCGCCGGAGAAGGACGCACGGCCGGAGAAGGAGGAGCACGAGCCGGAGGAGGAGGAGGAGCACGCGCCTGAGGAAAAGGCAACCGGCAAGAAGCGACGCCGCGCCGCGGATGACAATGGCGCGGAGGCAGGGCGTAAGCAGAACAAGTAGAGTAGATAGTTAGTTCAATTACTCTATCGATCCTTTGTAAGTAGGCCCAGTGTGTCAGTGAAGAAATTAGAGGAAACGGTTGTTTATCGCCTCCGTTTGCGATGTTATATGCTATAAATGTGCCACTGCGGCAACCCTAACGTTCTCGCTCTCACTCTCACTCTCACTCTCACTCCACAGTCATAGTGTGGCGGCGTCTCCAGACCTAACCCTTATCTCGCAGATCTGAGCGGCGCGTTCGGCCGGCATCGCCGCCGTGCATCTTCCCCCAGCAGCGCGTCGGCGCATCTTCCCCCAGCGGCGCGTCGTGAGCCGCCGCGCATCCCCCCCAGCGGCTCGTCGGCGAGCCGCCGCGCATCTTCCCCGAGTATGTCGCCGACGCGGATCTACTGGTCTATTGCCGTGCATCTTCCCGGGTATGTAGCCGACTAGATCTTACATTTTGTTTAATGTAGCACAGAAAACTTGTCTAGTATTTGAAGTCTAGTATTGTGTTCTGTCTAGTGCCGATGATGAATACACCCCTCGACAGTAGATCTTACATTTTATTTAAAGTAGCATCTACCGATCTAGTATTGTAGTACTGTTTAGTATTGTAGTATTGTGTTCTGTCTAGTATTGTAGTACTGCCGATGATGAATACACCCCTCAACACTAGATCTTATATTTTTTTTTAAATAGCATATAAAACTTGTCTAGTATTTGAAGTCTAGTATTGTGTTGTGTTTGTTTTTAGTACTGCCGATGATGAATACATTACCTTCAACTTGTCTAGTATTTGAAGTCTAGTATTGTGTTGTGTTTGTTTTTAGTATTTGAAGTCTAATAGATTAATTTCAACCCTTTGTCAATGTGCTAATCCTCGTTATGGTTTTGTGTAGGTAGTGTATGAAGTAATAGTATATTTCGGCGACAATGCATAAAAATGGTGAGGCAATTGAAGGTAACATCACCTTCAAGTTCTGCCTCCAAATCGTTTCGATCGGACAGCAAGCACACGGATATAGGCGCTTAAGGTGTAAACTGTTTTCATCTTAAATTGTATTTATGTCATGTAGCATCATATTTGGCTCTTTTCTAACTAGACATCATGTATTTTATATGCAGAAGCACCATGCAGATCCAAACAAGCTTTAAAAGAGCTAAATACAAAGTGGGATCATATCCGTGAACCGTCGCTGTTGTGACGTTTCGCTGCACTGTTCAAAACACTTTTTTAATTAAGAGTGTCTTGGACAGTGTGGCCGAAATGTCACAGCGGTGACGTTATTATATTTCGGCGACACCGTCCAAGATGGAGCAAGCCTCGCTACGAAGAATTTGGCAAGATTAATTTGCTAAGGAGGCTTGCGAGCTCGGTGTGGTTTCTTGTTTTTAGTTTCTCCATCTATTTTGTGTATGTGTGTAGCAATTTGGCTGCAGATGTGATTTGGAGAAGCATGAAACCGCTACTCGAGTCTTTTGCCAGGTCGAATTCCGTTTTCGGCGCTTCGGAACTGAGGAAGAAGGTGGAGCTGGAGAAGAGTGGAGTGTCATAAAAGATAAGTTTAGGGAGGCATGAGAATGATAGGATTAGCGAGGCATGTGTAACTCATCTTTTGATGCTATGTAATGATGACAATTCTTATATACGTTATGAATGGATTTGGTATCAACTTTGTGCTTCTGCTGTGAGATTTTGAATGTAATTTGGCAACCGAATTGCTCCTGTAGGCATCTGAAAGAACCTCAATGCAAACGAGTAAAATAGAATCTCCGTTACTGATGCACCGATACATCGGAAACGGAGATGGGTCCGCAACCGTAGCCAACTTATGCCTCATCGGTGACGGTTTTTTGCCTCCGTTACCGAGGAAGGCCTTCACATCAGTGACAGGCGGGGCCACGGACCCTTTCTCCGTTGCCGAAGGGGTTTTTGGCCCGCTTCCGATGTGTCGTTCTGTACTAGTGAAGGGTTGGCAGAAGCTAGGACTAAATCTTCAGGATTTTTACTTCAGAGCAGCAAAGGGGTTTGGAAAAGGGTTTTGGGAAAGTGATTTCATAAAGTAACTTGCAGGTTCTTGGTTGTCAATCAAGTCCACTGCAAGGGTCCAAGCAAGGTTTAGACAGGGAACAAGAAATTCTTCAACAGCTTGCAGAGACTAGTCTTGCAAGCAAAAGGTTTTAGCAGGTTTAAAGCAGAAGCAAATTTAAAACACAAAGTTCACACTTTTCTGGGTTGTCAAGCCAGATCAAAGTAAGTTAACAAGCATAAGAGGCTAGGGATGGAATTTCAACACACAAGTATGCAGGGACTAGCCTTACACACACAGATCAAATCACACAACAAGCAAAACATGCAAACATTCAGTAGAGGCAGAGAACTGTGTCACTCAATTCACTGCAATATCCAAACTTTTACAAGCTCTATTTAAAGATGAATGATCTACTCAGTTCGACACAAGATTGCAAATAAGTTTGGAGAGAGTTCCTTGGCTGAAGCTCACTGAAAACCTAGTCGAAGCAGGGGAAGGAGAGGTGAAGACAAGGATGGAAGCAGAGTTGCAGAGCATGATCTTCAGGTCACCAAGGCCTTGGGCATCTTCTCCTGGACTCCATGTTCATCTTGTTCTTGTTCTTGGTCTTGTTCTTCTCTGTTCTTGAGGTGTTCTTGGTGGTTGTTGGAGTTGGTGGCCGAAAAGGTGTTGTGGTTGTTGTGGATGGGATGGAGTGAGGTGGATGGATGGGTGATGGTTGTGGATGCGGATGGATTGGTGTTGTGGTGGTGTGGTGGTGGCTTTATACTCCCTTTAGCATTTCTGAGGTGGAGTGGAATGAGGTGGAGGAGAGGAGGAAGTTTCCCTTTCCTATCTTTAGCTCACAGTGCACATGGGGTGTTTCCAACTTTATCACTTTTTGCCTTTTTCCCTTTTTGGCTTGCTTGATCTCCAAGTTGATCTTCCCTCCTTCTCTGGTTCAAACTTGTTTGAATTCCTTTTTATCTTCTTTGGGAACTGCTGCTGCCACACTTTTGCATTGCTTCATCTTGAATTTGGAGAACATGAGTTAACTGACAGAAATTGCACTTCTGTCAGTTACTGTTCACTGTCTGGCACAGAGAAGGTTTTGATCTTTAGGCTTGATTTCTTCTTCCTCTGATGCTCCAATCTTGCTCATTTATGCTTCATTGAACTTCCTTCAGATAGCACAAGGTTGCATTTGGACTTGAACTTCGACAGTTACACTGACAAGAATTTGCATTTCATTGTCAGTGTACTGTTCATCTTCTAGCAACAAGTGTTCTTGATAGTTTCTGTCTGAATTTCAACTTGATGATCATGTCCATCTTCTCTGCTGCATTAGGATCACATCTGTGGTGCTTCTTGCTTCACTTCTGCACTAAATCTTCTGAAGATAGTGTGACTATGCATACTAAACTGCAAAATGGATGTAAAGTGCTATAAATTGTAGGTAAATGAAATACTGGATGATGTACAGAGATGTTTTTGGAAGGTTTTAGTGCTCTGAGTATGCATATAAATGATGGTGATCAGAACCCTCTGCCCGCGCAGTCTTCATCCAGGTCGCCGCCCAGACCCCCGCTAAACAACGGCTCTGCCTCATAGAACCGTCGTTGCGTGGGAGACCGAGACCGCCGTCTCGACGTACCACCACCGTCCGGGGCTGCCGCCCTGGTCATCCGCTCCCCTGACAACAGAACCGCCCTTCCCGAGCACCACGATCCCATCACACCGTGAGGGCTAAGAACCTCCAAGGCGGCGCCTCCAACAAGGAAACAACGTGTCCGTCGTCGCCGCCCGCTGCCGAAGGAGCTTAGGCTTTCACCCGGAAATCTTAGCACCACCCACATCGGGTGGGAACGAGCACTCCACAACGACGCCCCCAAGAGGGAAAACGATGCCCAAAAGCGCCGCCGTCGCCGGCTCCGACCAAGTCGGAACAAGGCTTTCGCCCGGAGGTCGTCCCGACCGCAAAGTAAGGGAGCGGCGCCACTGGCAGTGCAACCCTACCGCCGTCCGCCGAGCTGGACCACCGGCCATGTCGGCCACAGCGCCCATGGCCATGGCCTCCATGTCGCACCGCAGAGGTCTTCGTTCCGGGGCCGCCGGCCCGGCTTCCACGCCACCCGGGCGCCGAAGCACGGCGGCAGGAGAGGCTCATGCGTCCGCGCCGGTTCCTCCGCCATCTCCTCTGCGCCTAGCTCGACGCCCTGCAATCGCGCCCGCGCCAAGCCCATCTGGAGCGCCTCCACTTCCGCTGCAGGCGACGGCAGCAGCGCATCCAGCACCGCCGCCCGCAGCCAGCGCCGACTCCACCCGCGCCTCCGTCGCCTCCACCCAGGCCCGCCGGCCCGACGTCCTCCGCCCCGGCCGCCGTCGCCCCCACGGGGCGGCCACCCTCCAACTGCGCAAGAGGACCTCCCCCCCGACCGCCCTTTTGGCAGCGGAGGGGTGCCGCCACCGCCGCGGCCGAGGCCGGCGACGGCAGTGGCAGGGCTTGCTGCGGTGGTGGGAGCTGGCGGCGGGAGACGGTGGCCCCTGGCGCCGCCTGGGGGGGCGACGCGAGGGGATGGGGTCTTGCTTACATCGCCCATTTCACTTCACTGAAAAGTGGTAACTTAGTTCTGTTGGTAGAGCCACCCCTCCCACAATGCACGCATGACTGGATCCAGCGTGATGGGAGTAGCACAGAGAGTAGTTTGAAATCCAAATTGAACACATACCAAACCGTATACATATTTCTACTACTGTTTCACCAAATCACGTGTCACATATTTCTACTACTGTTTCACCGAATCACGTGTCACATATTTCTACTACTGTTTCACCAAATCACGCGTCAAAAGTAAAAAAAAAAGATATAGTCTAGACTCCAGATATCCCTCAAAAGGAAAAAAGGAGAGCATGTTTCGTTCAGTTAGTTGAGTTCAGATTTTTTTTTTTTGACTTTGAGTTCAGAATTGTTGGGCCAAGTAATACTCACACTGACACACTTGATCTTTGAAGGCAGAAACGGGCCGCCTTGTCAAAAAAGAAAGAAGAAGCAGCATCCAACATTCCCTTCTTGCTTTGGTCTTTGAAGCCCACAATTGATCAAGGCCGGCTAGAGAACAGAAGGGGATCAGGGTTCATGATCAAACCTGGCCAACGGGCCGGCCCGGCACGGCACGGGCCCGTTTATGTCTTGGCGGGCCTGGCACGGCACGGCCCACCAGGGCACGTTTACTAGACGGGCCGTGACGTGCCGGCACACGGGCCTGGCCTTAAGGCCCAGGCACGGCCCCTCAGTTAATCGTGCCGGCACGGGCCCACGTGCCAGTTTTGACTGTTTTTGCTTAAAAAATGCGAAAAAATTCAGAATTAAATATAGAAAAATGTAAAATGCGATACATGATAAAACAGAGCTTTATTGCTAGCGGCCTCGTTAAAACCTTCTATCTCTAGATAGGAAAAAGAGTACAGCTTTATTGCTAGCTTTGCTCTAAAACTAGCCAATTACATCTCCTCTCCTGAGATGCGCGTCGTGGTGCCGAGTTAAGTGGCCGGTGGGTCCACGCCTCTGCACGTGCAGCAGAATCGAGCAAAATTTGCATTTTGCTTGGAGCTGCTCCACTCCATCCACTACGGTAATTACTTCATCGAAGTGCCGCCACACCGGGGAAGGCCGAGGCCTAAGGTATCCAGCTCCACCAATCTGGTTGTTTTGCTGGGGTTCAGGTTCAGCCATGGTGTGTGTGTGTGTGTGTTTGTGTGAGGTTGTGTGTAGTTGTGTGAGAGAAATGAGAGGGGTGGTGAGAGCTTTTTATAGCAGAAAAATTGATCTAGGTTTTGCATTTTACAAAATATGTCGAATGAAAAAATTGGTCGCCACGGCCGAGTGGCCGACCGGCCTCGTGCATGCATTGCAGATTTGCAGTGATAAGCCATGCACTATGGAGTATGCTCTGTATGCATGCACTCAGTGCAGTGATCAAACATCAAAGTTTGGCAGTGATAAGCCATGCACTATGCAGTATGCTGTATGCATGCACTCAGACAATCATCTTGGGCAATAATGCATGTGGCCACTCCAGTACTGCACTGCAATGTCCAATCCAAGTCACTCCACTCCAATGCAATAATGCATGCAGCATGCGGACTAGATTCCATTCTCATTTATTTATGTTGTGGCTTTATTTTTGCCCCAAAAATTTGAAAGAATAGGATGAAAAGAAAACATTGTAGAAAACAGAAAATATTCATTCAATAAAGAAAACAGTGTAGAAATGAGGCAAAGTGTCATTTGGGATAAAAGTGAGTTTTATTATTTGCTGCCTCATTAAAACCTTCCATCCCTGGGAAGGAAAAAGAGTAGAGCTTGCTCTAATCTAAATTACAAAAAGGAAAAGAGATTACAAAAAGATACAAAAAATTACAAATGCTACAACTACTGGTCTTCTTCTTCTTCTTCATTAATGGCAAGATTATAGAACGTGGCTGCCAGTTCTTTGTTTTCAACAGTGTGTTGGCATCTCCTCCTCGCTAGTTCTGCATCCTTCACGGTCATCAGTGTTTTCACCATATCAGGAGTGAGACTGGTCCGTCTATCATCGATTATTCTTCCAGCTAGACTGAAAGCAGACTCCGAGGATACATTTGACACTGGTACAGATAACACATCCCGTGCTAATATTGATAGCACCGGATATGTAACCTTGTGGTCCTCCCACCACTGTAGTATGTTGAAAGCAGCCTCTTCTCCATCCTCATTGGCGTCGTAGTCGGCGTAGGGGACTATAGGGCTGTTCAGGTACTTCACTAGCTCCCCGTCACCTGCAAGAATAGGCGTTGTTCGTCCGGAAGAGCTCGAAGCAGAGGAGGATCCACAATAAATCTTGCTCCAAAGTCCTTTCCTCTTCCCGAACTTGGTGCTGGTGGAGGCCGTTGTACTCGAGCACCATACCTTTGTTCATACTTAGCAAAAAGGGTAGAAAGCTTATCGCGAATGTCAGTGAAATAAGCACCATCGTAATTTCTACCTGTGGCCTCCGTTAGTAAAGACAAAGCAATACCAAGCCCTTCTGTTTTAGCCCTAGGATCCAACATAAATGCAAAAGCATACAATGGAGGAATATCCGTCCAATATTTTTCAAATTTACGTTTCATTCTAGCAACAGAATCGTGTAAAATTATATCATGCTCATATGTTTTCAAGTGACTGGCAATGTCTATAATTACATGCACCATCATAGGAGATGTGGGATAATAAACCCCCGACAAAGTAATAGTATAATCATAAAACATCTCCAGAAATTTTGTCAAATGTTCACAAATATGCCAAACTTGCGGAGTGAGTGCCTCATATCCATATGATGCATTAATAAACCCACTAAAAGAATTTGTGTCTCTCATAAGTGACTTAAGCATCATATATGTAGAGTTCCATCTAATAGGCATGTCTAAACTATATCTGCGAGCTACCATGCCTAATGCAATGCAATATCTCTTGTAATTGGCAATTCGACCATTATCACTACCGAGAAAAGTAATTGCATTGCGCAATACTTCAACGTGGTCTTTCACCTTCTTTAAAGCACATTTAGCAATAAGATTAATTATATGACAAGCACAACGTTGATGCATTAAATAGGGTGCAGCATAGTGGTCAAATAAAGGAGTGAGGTAATTCATTGCATTAGTGTTTGCCGAAGCATTATCCAAAGTTATTGCAAAAAAATTGGAGGTGAGAGCAAAATCTTGCACAACTTTATTTATAGCATTTGAAATGTTCAGACCACTGTGTGAAACATCAATTAATTCAAATCCTATGACTCTTTTTTGTAGTTGCCACTTTTCATCAACATAATGGGCAACCACACAAATGTAGTCTTGCTTAGCCCGACCACTCCAAATATCAGATGTTAAAGCGACAGAAAATGTGCATTCGACAAAGTTTTCTTTAATTTTAGCAAGATTCTTTTTGCATAATTTTTTCATATCCCTAGATGTAGTTTGTCTAGAAACAGGTTTAAAATTAGGATTTTGAGTAGTTTGAATATATTCGACAAAAGCTTCCGACTCACCAAAACCTAATGGTAAATCATTAGAAGCAATCAAAGCACAAAGAGCTTCTCTCTGCAGAGCGGGATCATAGGTCCAATTACGTACCGAACCGTCGGGGTTGAATTGGAGCGTGCTCTGGACGCCGGCGGCCGAACTTGCCGCGTCCTTCTTAGCCCTCTTCTCGTGGATCTCGATGTGCCTCGTCAAGTGGTCGGTTCCTCCTTTGCTTTGCATGGACATCACACTTGTGCATCCATGCCATTTGCACTTGGCCTTGATCTCCGGGGCACCTCCCCCTGCGGCACCACTGCTTGTTCTTTAAAGTGATCTGGTGGCTCTAGGTTAATAGTGCCAGAAACAATTGCTTGTACGTCACACGTCAGTTGGGAACCCCAAGAGGAAGGTATGATGAGTGCAGCAGTAAGTTTTCCCTCAGTATGAAACCAAGGTTTAATCGGACCAGTAGGAAAACGAGGTTTGCTTCGAAGGTGTTGGTGGAGGAGTGTAGTGCGGCGCAACACCAGGGATTCCGGTGCCAACGTGGAACCTGCACAGCACAATCAAACTACTTTGCCCCAACTTAACAGTGAGGTTGTCAATCTCACCGGCTTGCTGAAAACAAAGGGTTAAACGTATCGAATGGAAGATGATGTTTGTTTGCATAAAACAGTAGAGAACAATGATTGCAGTAGATTGTATTTCAGATGTAAAAGAATGGACCGGGGTCCACAGTTCACTAGTGGTGTCTCTCCAATAAGATAACTAACATGCTGGGTAAACAAATTACAGCTGGGCAATTGACAATTGATAAGTGCATATAACATGCATGTGTGAGCTGTGGTGTCTACTATGAGATTCATTTGGGCATTACGACAAAGTACATAGACCGCTATCCAGCATGCATCTATGCCTAAATAGTCCACTTTCCGGTTAACATCCGTACCCCTTCCAGTATTAAGTTGCAAGCAACAGACAATTGCATTAAGTAATGTGCGTAATGTAAACAATACATTCATCCTTGAATAAAGCATTGCTGTTTTATCCCTAGTGGCAACAACACATCTACAACCTTAGAACTTGCTGTCACTATCCCAGGTTAAATAGAGGTTGAACCCAACTATCATGCATAAATACCCCTCTTGGAGTTACAAGTATTCACGTGGCCAAGGCTTCAACAAGTAACGGAGAGCATGCAAGATCACAAATGACATAGACATGATAATATAATATTCAGCTCCACATAGGTATCAATATAAGTCAGATCCCAGCAAACACAACATGTAGCATTACAATAAGATGATCTTGATCATGATAGGCAGCTCACAAGATCTAAACATGATGGCACAAGTGGAGAAGACAACCATCTAGCTACTGCTATGGACCCATAGTCCAAGGATGAACTACTCACGCATCACTCCGGAGGCGGGCATGGCGATGTAGAGCCCTCCGGTGATGATTCCCCTCTCCGGCAGGGTGCCGGGAAGAGCTTCAGGAACCCCCCGAGTTAGGGTTGACGACGGCGGCGGCAGCGAATATGTTCTGGATGAAAGACTCGGTGTTTTTGGGTTTTCGCGTCTCGGGGAATAAATAGGCGAAGGGGCGATGTCGGCGGACCCCCGAGGGGCCCAAACCACCTGGTGGCGCAGCTGTGGGCCCAGCCGCGCCTAGGTGTGGTTTGGCCACCTCCTGGCACTTCTTCGTCTCTCCTTCGGACTCCGTGTACGTGCTGGAAAAATAGGGACGTGGCCTTTTGTTTCGTGCAATTCCGAGAATATTTCCAGAAGTAACTTTCTGAAACCAAAAACAGCAGAAAACAGGGAACTGGCACTGTGGCATCTTGTTAATAGGTTAGTCCCAGAAAATGCATAAAAGTGATACGAAGTGTATATAAAACATGTAGCAAATGGTATAATATAAGCATGGAACAGCAGAAATTATGGATACGTTGGAGACGTATCATGATCCCACACCTTGGAGGTTTTTTTGCGTGGCCTTTTTGCGGTGGAGGAGGTGGAGGTGGTGGGATGAGAAGCTTGAGAAGGCTGTGATTGAGATAGGGAAGGATCACCATAGGGATTGGGGTCAAAGAGAGGAGAATGAGCATAGGGATCGCTATCAACGACAAAATCGGGGTCGAGATCACCGAGGTTGAAGGTGGTATTCATATTGTGATCAGCCATGTTTGAGTGTGAGAAATGAGTGGGGTGTGCAACCCTTTTTATAGCAAAAATTTGACATTTTTCGGACTAAAACAACCCTCCAACGGCTATATACTCTAAATCCTGCTTAAAATGGACTAATATGTGAAAATCTCGATTAAAAAAGCTCAAACGGGCCGAAATTCGACCGTTGCACCCTCCAGATTCCCTCCCGCGCCTCCAAATTCTGCCCGTTGGGCCTCTAATCAACCGCACGGTGCGTCGCGTGCCTGGCGGGCCTTCGCGTGCCTGGCAGGCCGTCACGTGCCTCGCGGGCATCCGCGTGCCTGATCGCTAAACGGGCCGTGCCCATGCCGGCACGCGGGCTCGGCCTCCAGGCCCCAGCACAGCCCCAGGCGGGCCACGGGCCGAGCACGGCCCGTTAAGGCACGTGCCGTGCCAGGCCTATGACGGGCCGGGCACGCGTGCTCGCGGGCCAGCCCGCTGGCACGGGCCCATGTGGCCAGGTTTGCTCAGGATATCACTACACGAAAGAAAAAGTTCCTTCCCGAAGGTCCTCGTCCGACTCGCAGCTAGGGTTTTACTTCTTCGCCGCGCCGCAACACACCACGCTGCCCTAACCCTAACCCTACCCTCCTCCTTCCTTCCCGGCGGCGGCGAGCAGCAGTAGCCAGCGGCGGCGAGATGAGGCCTATTCTGATGAAGGGGCACGAGCGCCCGCTCACCTTCCTCAAGTACAACAGGGACGGCGACCTGCTCTTCTCCTGCGCCAAGGACGACACCCCCACCCTCTGGTTCGCCGACAACGGCGACCGCCTCGGCACCTACCGCGGCCACAACGGCGCCGTCTGGTCCTGCGACGTCTCCCGCCACTCCACGCGCCTCATCACCGCGAGCGCCGACCAGACCGCCAAGCTCTGGGACGTCAAGACGGGGAAGGAGCTCTTCACCTTCAGGTTCGGCGCCCCCGCGCGCTCCGTCGACTTCGCCATCGGTGACCGCCTCGCGCTCATCACCACCGACGGCTTCATGGAGAAGACTCCCACCGTGCAGGTCAAGCGTATCGCCGAGGACCTACAAGACCGTACAATTCGCTACGCCTCATCCGCCCTGTTTGCAAGTGTCTACTGCGATGTGGATGGATTTTTCAAGTGTGTGTGTTGGTGTTTTTGCAGAGACGGAGGAGTCGGCGCTCGTGATCTCTGGTATCACCGGCAGGATTAACAGGGCTGTGTGGGGGCCGGGGAACCGGACCATCATCACCGCTGGTGAGGATGCCACCATTCGCATCTGGGACTCCGAGGTTAGCACGTCCAGTTCTGCTCACTATTAGTAGTACTTAAATGATTCCGAAACATATAATTACTGTTGCATGATTGTTGAACTAATGGCTGTAGATAGCCCACTGATATTGTTTAATAGTAAAAAGTGTTGCTGGATATCATCCAAAAGTATTACCTGAGCTACCTAGGCTGTTATATGTGCTGATTCATGTTTCTTATTGCCAACAATACCTTTAGTAGACACAGCAGACAGTTAATATCTTTATATGTGGCCTCATATTCCTTGGTGACTACTTTGTACTTGGTCCAATCTTGCTAGAGTATTTTTTCCCCAGAATGCAGTCCAATGCTTTTTGTGGCTTGTTAACTAGAAAGAATGAAGGAACTAATAGGATACCGTCTGCAAAGTTTATTTAAGATTAGCTATCTTGCTTGTTATGTATGTGGTTTTTCTTATTGCCTTTTAACCTCTTTGCTTTACACGCCAGTTGTTTCATTCAATCAATATGGACATGTTCATTTCCCAACTTTTTACAACACCATGCACTTACATTTTATTTTATTTTGGCCTTTAGACTGGAAAACTGATCAAGGAGTCAGACAAGGAGGAGGGACATCAGAAAGCAATTAGTTCACTGTCGAAGTCCTCAGATTGGTCTCATTTCCTCACAGGTTCCTTGGATAAATCTGCTAAGGTGACGAGATTGCTGTCCTAATAACATGTTCATACTTCATTGTTATTATAGGGATTTCTGACATCTGTTATTTTGCTAGCTATGGGATGCAAGAACATTGACCTTGATAAAGACATATGTCACAGAGCGACCGGTTAATGCTGTCGACATATCTCCTACCCTTGATCATGTATGCTCCTCTACCAGTCCTTTTTCTTATCTATGTCAATGTTCATTAGTTCTTGTGGGCATTTCTCTATGTAAGCACATGTTATCTGTCCATGGGTTAAGACTATGATTCTAACTAGGTAGTGCTGTTGGCTCTCTCAAGTCTCAAATATGTAATGCTATTAACACTACGGAAAATGTTTCTTACTGTAAATTTGTGAGCATCCGAGTTATCTATTCTTTTTAATGCTTATCTCGTGCATGCATCTTTGCTGAACTAGGTGGTACATTCTGTCATTCTATTGAACTCATCTGCATCTGACTTCTCTAACATTATATTTTTTCTTCTGTTGTCAGGTGGTTATTGGAGGTGGGCAAGATGCTATGAACGTGACTATGACAGACCGCCGCCAAGGCAAATTTGAGGCTAAATTTTTCCACAAGGTCAACTATGCCTCTTGATTTTCTGTGTGAAGTTCCTTCCTGTATGCATATTATATTGCGTCTGTTGTAACACGACTTTGTTATACAGATTTTACAAGAAGAAATTGGCGGTGTTAAAGGACATTTTGGACCAATCAATGCATTGGCATTTAACCCTGATGGTCGGAGGTAAGTACTTATTGTAATGCTGTATGTGTATTATCGTATACATTTTACAACTGTGCTTTGTTTGTGATACGATTTCCTTTTTTTGTATGCTAATCTGCTCAATGATTAAGCCATGTAGATTCATGGCGATATACGCTATGCTGAGTCTTTACGATGTCATTAAACTTTATGAGAGCATTTCCTGATATTTGATTTCATATGGATTAAGTCACCCCCACTTAATATTTCACATTTATTTACCTTGTGGATTAAGTCTACATTTCTCTCACATATTGTTTATTTTGTTACGTCTTGTTCTCTTGACATATATCTTCTTTATGTTCCCTCTTTCTTCCTAGCTTCTGTCTTCTCTTAATTTTTTTCGATATGTACCTCAGTGATTAGAGCCAATTTCATTGGCAATATACGCTATACTGACCTTATATTGATGAAAAGTTGAATATGTGAGCTACATGTGAATTAGTCATCAGTCACTATTTCAGTCTTCCATATGTTTCTTGCCCCATACTCCCTATCTTGATGTTTTCTGGTGTTTTCTCTTTTCACTTTCTATCTTGTTAAAACAGTCTTTATGTTCTAATACCCTTTCTTCATAGTTTTTTTCTTGTTTAATTTCTTTCCCTTCGGCTACATATTTTTCAGTATGTGCCTCAGTGATTATAGCCAATTACATTGGCAATATACGCTATACTGATCTTATTTTGATGAAACTTGAATATGAGAGCTGCATGTGAAGTAATCCTGTCACCATTTTATCGTCTTATGTCCTGTGTCTTGACTCTTGACCCGTCCTCCCTACCTTGACGTTGTCTCCTTTGTGTTCTGGTGTCTTCTACTGTCACTTTCTATCTTGTTAAAACGCTGTTTCTTTGTCATGTTTATGAATATACGCTATACTGATCTTGTTTTGAGGAAAAGTTGGATATGAGAGCTACATGTTCCCCAAAATTTTGTTTCCAAAGATTTAACCTGATATGACCATCAATGATCATGCTTGTACATTCTGCTTTGAGTGTACGTTTTGATTATTTATGTGTCGATGGTATTGGCAGCTCAGTGATTTCAACCAAATACATTTTGGTTATATACGCTATTCTGAATGTGTTGTTGTAAAATATATTTATGAGAGCTACCAATCCTACTTTTAGATATTTTTTAATTTCTTTTGTGATGCCTAATTTATGTTTCTCTAAATGCTTTCGAGAATATGTTTTCAGCTCTCTTTGAACTTCTATTCGTGATTACTGATGTCCTTTATGAATTCTAACTTCAACAAACTGTTCTCCATGTAACGTCCGTAGCTTTTCGAGTGGTGGTGAGGATGGGTATGTAAGGCTGCACCATTTTGATCCAGAGTACTTCAACATCAAGATGTAAATCTTGTGAATTTCGCAGAGGTATGACTCATCTCCCCAGTTTTGGCCAAAGTGTGTACAACTGCTACTTCCTTATACATTTTGATCACCTTGTGTTCTTTTTGTTCCCTAATTTATCTTTGTTCTTGCCATAATATCTTTTATCTTGTATCAAATGTCCCTTCTTCAGGCCTTTCCTTACAGTCATTTGCTAACCTGTTTTCAGGTTGCAGTCTTGAGACCTCCCCTATCCCCTGGAGAGAACATAGCTTTTTTTTTTGGCTCAGCTTATTTACAGAACTTAACCTAGTTGGATGGTCTACTATGTATTAGCGCATTATGTAGACAGTGACAATGGAGATCTGCTTCTGGTTAAATTGGTGACATCGTGTGCCTGTACCATCAGTGTTTTCTATCTGAAAAATTGGGTTATGATTTGATGACCGATCTGCAGCACAACCTTGTTACTGATGTGAAAACTACGGACGTCTCCTATATTTCTTCTCTGACCCTTGTTTTAATTTTTTCTTCTGTGCACCAAGTTTATATTTTTATTCTGAAGATCCAAGAACACATGTTAGTTTTACTTTCATTCGCTGTAATTTGAAGGAAAAGTTTCTTCAAAGTCCTGACCGTAAAACCATAACGGTAGTAATCTATCCCTATCTGGGTGAGTTAATAGCATGAATAAAACGTGTTTGAGGCTAATTTTACCAAATGGTACTGTTTTCGGGACAGAAATGTGTTCAAAATTCGCAATCACTGTTTGGGACGGAAATCAGTTTTCTTGTCAATTTGCGATCAATGTACAATTACTGTCTTTTTGCCAAAACAAGAAGTGGTATCATTTGATAAATTTTGTCTCAAAAGTGGTCGTTTTCTGATATTAACTCTTATCTAGGTAGGTAAGCCTTGAACCATGTTAACAGAATATTTGCTTACCATGTATAGCAACTACACGTAGTCATCCTACCTAATCTCCAGGTTGAGGTTCTCTGGGTTAGGGCATCTCTAACCAAAATACGGCGCTATTTTGGGCCGCCTGGGGGGGGGGGCAACGGCGCGCTGGGGCGGCGTTTTCCCAGCCGTGGAACCCAGGCCGCCCACCATCCACGATTTCGCCCAAATTTGACATATAAAAATTCCACAAACATTTCGGCATACAAATCCACACATAAATAGTTCAACATACAATCCACACACAAATAGTTCAACATACAAATGCGCACACAAATATTTGAACAATGCAAGCAAATAAAACAAATCAAACTTAGCAGGCGAGGTGGGCGCGAGCCTTCCCGAGAGCCTTCCTTGCGGCTAGATCATGGCGGAGGGGGGAGGGGCGGCGCCGGCGGAGTGGATTGGGCGAGCTGGTGGGCTTCCTAGCTACTTGTGTGCGGCGGAGGGGGGAGGGGTGGTGCCGACGGCGACATGGCGGCGACGAGACGGGATAGAGGAAAGGGCGAGGCGGGGGGTTGGGAAATGCGCTGTCTCGCCGACAGTGCTGGCCCACGCTCGTTTTCCCTTCCGCCGGCCCCCCAGGCGGAACCCAGTGGGCTGGGTTTGGCCTTGGAGCGCCGGGGCTAGTTTTGGCCAAAACGGCGCTATTTGGGCTCCTGGGGGCGACTAGGAGAAAAAGGCGCTATTTGGCCCAAACGGCGCTATTTCGGCTCGTGGGGGACTGCTGGAGATGCCCTTAGGTGTAGATCTCGGCTTGGTTAGCAAGTAGGCTTGTATTATAAATACCCCAATGATCAATACGATTGATGTGTTGCATCCAATCTCTCATACATGGTATAAGACACCGGTTCTGAAAACCGATCTTAAACCCTAAAAGCTTCCGCCGCCACCCACGTCTCCCCTCGTCATATCCTCCGGCGCCTCCACCCCCAAGTCCTCCGGCTCCAACCCCTTCGCTGATCCCGAGCCCCAGCAAGCCTCTGCCGCCTCGCTCCACCATGTTAACATCCGGAACTATGTGTCGGAATCCCTCGACCTCCAAACCCCCAACTACTCTCGCTGGTCCTCCTTCGCGCTCACGTTCCGCAGCTTCGGCATCAAGGATCATGTCGACGACACCATCGACGCCGCCACCATGTTCCATGACGTCGAGTGGATGTCCATCGACTCCACCATCGTATCGTGGCTCTACACCACCGTCTCTTCCGAGATCCTCGACATGATCCTCACTCCTGACGGCTCAGCGCACGCTGTCTG
The DNA here is from genome assembly GCA_947311845.1 of Poa pratensis. Taxonomy (NCBI): domain Eukaryota; kingdom Viridiplantae; phylum Streptophyta; class Magnoliopsida; order Poales; family Poaceae; genus Poa; species Poa pratensis. Next base: position 60,907,670 of record CAMZMU010000063.1, on the reverse strand, counting down.
GCTCTCCATCGTCAACCTCTTCTGCGACAACCACCTTCAGCGCACGGTGCTTCTCCAACAGGAGTTCTTCGGCCTCTACCAGAACGACATGTCCATCCATGAGTACGCTACGCGTCTCAAGCTTCTCGCCGACGAGCTCCGTGAGGTCGGCTTCCCCATCACCGACACCAGCCTCCTCACCAACATGATGCGTGGCCTCAACCGCGAGTTCGGGCAGGCCGCCTGATACGTCTCAAACGTATATATAATTTCTGATGTTCCATGTTGATATTATACCAATTGTTACATGTTTTATATACATTCATAGCATTTTTATGCATTTTCTGGGACTAACCTATTAACAAGATGCCACAGTGCCAGTTCCTGTTTTCTGCTGTTTTTGTATTCCAGAAAAGCTAGTCTGGAAATATTCTCGGAATTGGACGAAACTTGGACAGAACCTCCTATTTTTCCAACACGAAGACGGAGTCCAGAGGAGACACGGAGGGGAGCCACGTGGCGCCCACACCATGGGGCCGCGCGGCCCCCCTGCCGCGCCGTGGGGTGGTGTGGGGCCCTCGTGGCTCGCAGCCGCCGCCCTTTCGCCTATTTATTCTTCCCGACGCGAAAACCCTAAATACCCGAGCCATTATCCACGAAAAGTTCCAGAGACGCCGCCGCCGTCAACCCTAGCTCGGGAGGGTTCAGAAGCTCTTCCCGGCACCCTGCCGGAGAGGGGAATCATCACCGGAGGGCTCTACATCACCATGCCTGCCTCCGGAGTGATGCGTGAGTAGTTCATCCTTGGACTACGGGTCCATGGCAGTAGCTAGATGGTTGTCTCTCCACTTTATGCTATCATGTTTAGATCTTGTGAGCTGCCTATCATGATCAAGATCATCTTATTGTAATGCTACATGTTGTGTTTGCTGGGATCCGATGAATATTGAATACTATGTCAAGTTGATTATCAATCTATCTTATATGTTATTTATGATCTTGCATGCTTTCCGTTACTAGTAGATGCTTTGGCCAAGTAGATGCTTGTAACTCCAAGAGTGAGTATTTATGCTAGATAGTGGGTTCATGCCTCCGGTAATCTGGGAGAGTGACAATAACTTCTAAGATTGTGGATGTGCTGTTGCCACTAGGGATAAAATAACCGATGCTTAGCTTAAGGGTACGCCGTTAGGTCTAATGCATTTGTTTACTTTACGCACATTACTTAATGCAATTATCCGTTGCTTGCAACTTAATACCAACGGGGAACTCGGTATGACAACCTGGCGGTGGATTATTAGTCATAGACGCTGTTGGATAACGGTCTATGTATTTTGTCGTAATGCCCACATGAATATCATAGTAATCATCATGTCATATATATGCATTGTCATGCGCTCAATATTTTGTCAATTGCCCAGCTGTAATTTGTTCACCCAGCATGTTAGTTATCTTTTATGGAGAGACACCACTAGTGAACTGTGGACCCCGGTCCATTCTTTTACACTGATAATACAACCAACTGCAAACACTGTTCCTTTTCATTCTCTGCAATTTACTACTGTTTTCCACACCATACGTTTAATCCTTTGTTTTCAGCAAGCCGGTGAGATTGACAACCTCACTGTTTCGTTGGGGCAAAGTAGTTTGATTGTGTTGTGTGCAGATTCCACGTCAGCGCGCCACTGACAACCTTCCGAAGTGATTTCTTGCTCCTACTGGTTCGATTAAACCTTGGTTTCATACTGAGGGAAAACTGCTGCTATACTGCATCATACCTTCCTCTTGGGGTCTCCCAGCGAACGTGTGATCCACGCAATCAAGCATATTTTCTGGCGCCGTTGCCGGGGAGCAGAAGCACTTCGGTTCAGAATCTCCTTGCCTTCCTTCCAACGCCATATTTTCTGACGCCATATTGGGAAGCAAGAGGATTTCTGCAAGGGGAGTTTCACGCTTCCAATCTCTTTACTTTGTTATTGTCTTGCTTAGTTTATTTTTATTTAGTCTTGTTTGCTTTATTTATCAAAAACACAAAAAAATTAGTTACTTTTATTTTCAAGTTGTTATCTTTCTGTTTTGTTTTAATTTTGCTAAAATGAGTACCCCTGAAATTGAAGTTCGGTCCTTTAAGCAACAAGGTGGAGAAAGTTTAAAAGATGCTTGGTATAGGATCAGTGATGCTCACCGTAGATGTGCTAAAAAATATTCTACCATGATCCTTCTTAGAAATTTTTATGTTGGTATCACTAGTTGGTATCGGTATGTTCTAGATACTCTGACAGGAGGCAACTTTCTGGGGACTCCTGCTTTGGAAGCACGCAATATAATTGAAAGTTTGGTAGGAACACCACTTATTAATGATCTTAAAATTGAGACTACTTTGGAAGATGTTATAAAAAAATTGGAGTCCATGGAGAAAAACTTGCCGGATTTGCTTGGTAGTTCTAGCAAAGTTAATGAATCACTGGAGATATTAATAAAAGAATTGCTATTTTAGAAGCTAGCACTGGCCATGATAATCAAAACTTCAGGATAGGTGAATAAAGTTCAACTTTCTCCTCTATCAAGTTTAAAAAGCAGAAAGCTTTTGTGGGGAAAGAGCAAAAATTCATGTATGTTCGAAAAGTGCCTCAACCAAAACCCCCTAATGTGCTTAAAACTGATAAAATTGAGGGTGAATCACATAATGAATTATTTAAATTTGCTTCCCAAGAATTACCTGAACCAAAAATGCCTATTGTTACAAGCTGTGTTTTTGAGGAAGTTTTTGATGATGTTGATGCTTCATCACTTGGAAACACTTGATTCTTACTTTCTGCGCCTAGCTGAAAGGCGTTAAAGAAAAGCGCTTATGGGAGACAACCCATTATTTTATTTCTGCAATTTTTCTTTTTTTTGAGTCAAGGAGTTGTTTACTTCTGTAACAATTCCTTTGTATCTTTATTTTATCGCATTGTTGTGCCAAGTATTGCCTCTAATAGGAAGATGATGCTAGATTTGGATTTCTGCGCAGGAACAGATTTCTGCTGTTCACCGTTTTAATTCTGTAAAATCACAGAAAAATTATTTAAATCTGAAATTTTTGTGCGTGATCCTCAGATATGTACGCATCTTTCGTTAGTTTAAAGTTTTTCGATCTGAGCAACGTAAGTGCCTCGAAAAAATTCGTCTTTGCGGACTGTTCTGTTTAGACAGATTCTGTCTTTTATTTTTCGCATTCTCTCTTTTACTAGTGTTGAGTGGAATTCTTTTTTAGGGTGAAGAGCTTCACATAACATCAGTGGCAGTAGCTAATGTTAAAAGTAACGGTCATGTTTGTGTCCTTATAGAACATGTGAGTTTTTGATTGTGCACTAACCCTCTAATGAGAATTACTTTGAGTTTGGTGTGGCGGAAGTTTTCAAGGGTCAAGAGAGAAGGATGATATAATGTGATCAAGAAGAGTGAAGAGCTTAAGCTTGGGGATGCTCCCATGGATCACCCCAGCATATTTCAAGAAGACTCAAGCGTCTAAGCTTGGGGATGCCCAAGGCATCCCCTTCTTCATCAGCAACTTATCAGGTCATCTCTAGTGAAACTATATTTTAATTCTTTCACATCATATGTGCTTTACTTGGAGCGTCTGTGTGCTTTTATTTTCAGTATTTTATTTTTCTTATGGTCAACTTGATTGGACCCCAGCATTCTTGATTGGGAGAGAGACACGCTCCGCTTTTTCATATGAATACTCCTATTCTTCACTTATACTTGTTGAGTATTCTTGTCTAGCTATTGCTATGCTTTTAGCTCCTGTTTTTCATGCATCTCTTATTCAGAGCTGTTAGTTCTTTTAAAGAAAGTACTCTCTTGCTTCACTTATAATTGTTTGGAGAGTTTATGTTGAAATAAATTGATTGGTGTTTGGTTGGAACAGAAAATGTTGCATGTGGTAGATGGTATAATGGAAAAAGCTTACATATTCTTGTAGATCATTGTATTGGATAATTTGATACTTGTCAATTGTTTTGAGTTATCAAGTAGTTCATGATTAAGCTTTTGTATCATGTAGTTAAAACCTATTAATGAAGAACTACCGTAAAGCTCGTTGAAATTTGGTTTGCATGATTGGTATCTCTAAGGTCTAGATATTTTCTAGTAAAAGGGTTTGGTTAACAAGGAAGACAGTGTAGAGTCTTATAATGCTTGCAATATGTTTTCATATAAGCCTTGCTGTGTCGGTTGATATCCTGTGTTTGCTTCAAATAACCTTGCTAGCCTAAACTCTGTACTGAGAGGGAATGCTTCTCGTGCATCCAAAACCTTGAGCCAAATCCATGCCATCTGTGTCCACCATAACTACCTATATGTGGTATTTTCTTGCCATTCCAAGTAAATTTTTCATGTGCTACCTTTAAACTATTCAAACTTTATTACTCCTATTTTGTGTCAATGTTTACCAAGCTCATGAGGACGGGTGGATGTCTTTATGTCAACTGTCAAACAGACTTTACCACCGGACTAGCGGCATATACATCCGCTTATCCATTAATTTTGCAAAAAGAGCTGGCAAATGGGGTGCCCAGTCCCAATTAATTACAACTTTAACCGCTTAATTCTCTTCACATTTTTGCCCTGATTTATCAGTCAAGCAATGACAAACAGTGAAATATCTGCATGTGTAAACAAAAGAGAAAGAGGGATGATCTGCCTTGCTGGTAGAAATAACGTCCTTCATGGGAGCCGCTCTTAAAAGTCTGGTTGGCAGGGGTCATATTGTACTTTCCATTTTCTGATTCGTTGACAATTAACAAACACCTCTCAAAACTTATTTTTACTCTCTATATGATTTCAAAAACTTAAAAAGCTCTAGCACATGATTTAATCCCTGCTTCCCTCTGCGAAGGGCCTTTCTTTTACTTTTATGTTGAGTCAGTTTACCTACTTCTTTCTATCTTAGAAGCAAACACTAGTGTCAACTTTGGTGCAACAATTTTTATATGCTCGTATATTGCACTTATTATATGATTTGTGTTGACAAATATCCATGAGCAAATGAAGCCTGCTACCCGCATGGGTAGCTACACACCATGCCATTATACGCCGATGTAAGCCGTATATACCTGTTTTGGATTGATATTGTAGTAGAGTAGGGTTTTTTGGTGTACAAAACTGGTTTCGGAATTTCAAAAAAAAAAAATTGGTCCTCTTTTTTTAGTCACTTTTTTCGTTGACTAAAAAAAGAGGACCAAAAAATATTTTTTTTGAAATTCCGAAACCAGTTTTGTACACCAAAAATCCCTACTCTAATACAATATCAATCGAAAACAGGTATATACGGCTTACGTTGGCATATAATGGCATGGTGTGTAGCTACCCATGCGGGTTGCAAATTGCCTATCTATCCATGAGATATATATGTTGAAAGTTGAAATCAATTGCTGAAACTTAAATCTTCCTTTGTGTTGGTTAAATACCTTTTGCTTAGAATCTATTGCTTTATGAGTTAACTCTTATGCAAAACTCATTGATGCTTGTCTCGAAAGTACTATTCATGAAAAGTTTTTGCTTATATGATTCAGTTGTTTGCTCATTATCTACTTGCTAGCAAACTATAGACCATTGACCTGGATCACTTCATTCATAACATGTGCTTTATAGTATTATTTGATCAAGATTATGATTGTAGCATGTCACCTCAGAAATTATTTTGTTTTTATCGTTTTACCTACTCGAGGACGAGTAGAACTAAGCTTGGGGATGCTTGATACGTCTCAAACGTATCTATAATTTCTGATGTTCCATGTTTCAAACGTACCAATTGTTACATGTTTTATATACATTTCATAGCATTTTTATACATTTTCTGGTACTAACCTATTAACAAGATGCCACAGTGCCAGTTCCTGTTTTCTGTTGTTTTTGTATTCCAGAAAAGCTAGTCTGGAAATATTCTCGGAATTGGACGAAACTTGGACAGAACCTCCTATTTTTCCAACACGAAGACGGAGTCCAGAGGAGACACGGAGGAGAGCCACGTGGCGCCCACACCATGGGTCCGCGCGGGCCCCCCTGCCGCACCGTGGGGTGGTGCGGGGCCCTCGTGGCTCCGCAGCCGCCGTCCTTTCGCCTATTTATTCTTCCCGACGCGAAAACCCTAAATACCCGAGCCATTATCCACGAAAAGTTTCAGAGACGCCGCCGCCATCAACCCTAGCACGGGAGGGTTCAGAAGCTCTTCCCGGCACCCTGCCGGAGAGGGGAATCATCACCGGAGGGCTCTACATCACCATGCATGCCTCCGGAGTGATGCGTGAGTAGTTCATCCTTGGACTACGGGTCCATGGCAGTAGCTAGATGGTTATCTCTCCACTTTATGCTATCATGTTTAGATCTTGTGAGCTGCCTATCATGATCAAGATCATCTTATTGCAATGCTACATGTTGTGTTTGCTGGGATCCGATGAATATTGAATACCATGTCAAGTTGATTATCAATCTATCTTATATGTTATTTATGATCTTGCATGCTTTCCGTTACTAGTAGATGCTTTGGCCAAGTAGATGCTTGTAACTCCAAGAGTGAGTATTTATGCTAGATAGTGGGTTCATGCCTCCGGTAATCTGAGAGAGTGACAATAACTTCTAAGATTGTGGATGTGCTGTTGCCACTAGGGATAAAATAACCGATGCTTAGCTTAAGGGTACGCCGTTAGGTCTAATGCATTTGTTTAATTTACGCACATTACTTAATGCAATTATCCGTTGCTTGCAACTTAATACCAACGGGGAACTCGGTATGACAACCTGGCGTGGATTATTAGTTATAGACGCTGTTGGATAACGGTCTATGTATTTTGTCGTAATTGATGGCTACGTGTTGGTGAACCCCAAGAGGAAGGTTATGATGTAGACAGCAGAAGTTTTCCCTTGAATAATCTACCCAAGGTTATCAATCCAGTAGGACTTGACGATCAATTGGAAGGTTGTTGATGTTGACTCCCCCTGGCGCTAGGGAGCTTGCACCAACGTGGAATCTGCACAGACACAAACCAGAACTTCGCCCAACACGAAACAGAGAGGTTGTCAATCTCTCCGGTCTTGCAGAAACAAAGAGTTAAACGTATGGTGTGGAAAACAGCAGGAAACACAGCAAGTAACAGGAAACAGATGATTGCAGCAGGTTGTGTAAACAGTATGAGGAAATTGGACCAGTGTCCACAGTTCACTAGTGGTGTCTCTCTCAGAACAGATAACTAGCATGTTGGGTAAACAAATTACAGCTGGGCAATTGACAAATAGAGAGGGCATAACAATGCAATACATGCCAAGATGTCTACTATGAAATCTAGTTGGGCATTACAACAAAGTACATAGACCGTTATTCCAACCGCATCTATGCCTAAATAATCCACCTTCAAGGCAGTATCCGCATCCTATTCAGTATTAAGTTGCTAACAACAGATTATTGCATGAAGTAAAGTGTGTAATGTAATCAATACAAGTGCCCTTGGACACTGCACCAATGTTTTATCCCTAGTAGCAACAGCACATCTACCATCTTAGACCTTTCTGTCACTGATCCAGATATCTAGAGACTGAACCCACTATCGAGCATAAATAACCCCTCTTGGAGTCACAAGCATCTACTTGGCCAAAACATCTACTAGCAACGGAGAGCATGCAAGATCAAGAGCACATAGATAAACAACTTGAATAAACATGGTATCAATATTCATCGGATCCCAGCAAACACAACATCTAGCATTACAATAAGATGATCTTGATCATGTTAGGCAGCTCACAAGATCTAAACATGGAGGCACAAGGTAGAGAGACAACCATCTAGCTACTGCTATGGACCCGTAGTCCAGGGGTGGACTACTCACGCATCACTCCGGAGGCAGGCATGGTGATGTAGAGCCCTCCGGTGATGATCTCCCCTCCGGCAGGGTGCCGGGAAGAGCTTCAGAACTCCTCCGATCTGAGATTGACGATGACGGCCGCGATGGAACTTTTCGTGGAATATGATCGACCGTAATAGGGTTTTCGCGTCGCGGAGAATATATAGGCGAAGAGGCGGCGTCGGTGGCCGAGGGGGGCCATCACGCCATAGGGGGGCGCGGGCCCACCCTGGGCCGCGCCCTAGTGTGGCGTGGCCCCTGGTGGGTCTGCTCCGACTCCCCTTTGGACTCCGTGATCTCCTCGTGATATTATTGACGATGTCTTTTGTTTCGTCCAATTCCGAGAATATTTCCTTAATAGATTTTCTGAAACCAAAAATAGCAGAAAACAGGGAACTGGCACTGTGGCATCTTGTTAATAGGTTAGTCACAGAAAATGCATAAAAATGATATAAAGTGTAGCCAAAACATGTAGCAATTGATATAATAACAGCATGGAACATCAAAAATTATAGATACGTTTGAGACGTATCAGTAATGCCCACATGAATATCATAGTAATCATCATGTCATATATATGCATTGTCATACGCTCAATATTTTGTCAATTGCCCAGCTGTAATTTGTTCACCCAGCATGTTAGTTATCTTTTATGGAGAGACACCACTAGTGAACTGTGGACCCCGGTCCATTCTTTTACAATGATAATACAACCAACTGCAAACACTGTTCCTTTTCATTCTCTGCAATTTACTACTGTTTTCCACACCATACGTTTAACCCTTTGTTTTCAGCAAGCCGGTGAGATTGACAACCTCACTGTTTCGTTGGGGCAAAGTAGTTTGATTATGTTGTGTGCAGATTCCACGTCAGCGCGCCACTGACAACCTTCCGAAGTGATTTCTTGCTCCTACTGGTTCGATTAAACCTTGGTTTCTTACTGAGGGAAAACTGCTGCTATACTGCATCATACCTTCCTCTTGGGGTCTCCCAGCGAACGTGTGATCCACGCAATCACCGCCTCCAACTTGTCGCTCCTCACCCAGTCGACCTTCGCCCACGCCGTCACGTACCTGCGTCTCGAGGAGCGCCGCAAGAAGAACACGGCGCAACAGCAGACGCACTCTGCTCTTCTCGCTGGCACTGCAACCACCATGTCGGTCGCGCCCCCGCGCCCTCTGCACCACCGGTACCCCGCCCCTACAATGGCAACCGCCCCTCCGGCAACACCGGCGGTGCCCCGCGTCCCGCCACTCTGCCTCCTTCTCCATGGACCACAAGTGTCAACCCGTGGACCGGTGTCGTCCACGCTGGTCCATGCCGACGCCACGCAACCCCGTCCCTGGCATCCTCGGGTCCGGCCCCCGGCCTGCCAGACACCAAGCTCTCTACGCTGCTCCCCAGCTGGGCTATGTGGCCCCACCGCCGACCTCTACGCTGCCAGCCCCGAGCTTCACGGCACCAACCTCCGGAGGTGCACCTTGGGACCCCAACCTGCTCGCTGCTCTCCACAGCACGCCGCACCCGTCTACCTACAACGGCAATGGCGACTGGTTCATGGACACTGGCACCACGTCTCACATGGCCTACAACCCCGGTATCCTCTCCTCTTCCTCCCCGTCTAGTACTTCCTCTCGCATCATTGTTGGTGATGGCAGCTCTCTTCCCATCACACACACTGGGGCAACCTCCTTTGCTACTTCATCTATTCCCCTTCATCTTTGCAATGTTCTTGTTTCCCCTTCTATTATTAAAAATCTAGTTCCCGTTCGTAAACTCACTCGTGATAATATTGTGACCGTCGAATTTGACTCTTCTGATTTTTCCATCAAGGATGCTCAAACCAAGGCGGTGCTCCACCGATGTAACAGCTTTGGCGAGCTCTACCCTCTCCGTCAGTCCGCCACTTCAGTCGCCCCTGTCGCCCTCTCCACCACCGTCGATGTCTGCCATGCTCGGCTTGGTCACCCTGGACGCGGCGCCCTAGACTCCATCATTTGCAATTTTCAGTTTACTTGTAATAAATCTGAAGTGCACTCTTGTCATGCGTGTCGTTTAGGAAAACATACTCGTTTACCGTTTCAGTCATCTAGCTCAGTGTCCGTAGTTCCACTTCAATTACTTCATTGTGATCTTTGGACCTCGTCAATTTTGAGTAATTCAGGCTTTCAATATTATCTAATTATCTTGTCATACTTGATGATTGTTCTCATTATGCTTGGACTTTTCCATTACGGCGCAAATTCAATGTTTTCTCACTTTGAAGTCCTTCCATGCCTATGTCTCTACACAATTTCAGCACCCCATCATGAGCTTTCAGACTGATAATGGCAAAGAGTTTGATAACCTAGCCATTCGCAATTTCTTAGCCACCCATGGAATCGTTCTCCGCTTAACGTGTCCTTACACCTCTCAACAGAACGGACGAGCCGAACGTGTACTTTGCACTCTCAATGATAGCGTTCGTGCCTTATTATTTCATGCTCACATGCCTCCACGGTTTAGTCCCGACGCCCTCGCCACGGCCACCGCCACTCTCAACGTGCGTCCCTGCCAACCTCGCTCCAATTTCACCTCTCACCAACTCCTTCTCAGCTCCACACCATCCTATGATGATTACCGAGTTTTTGGGTGTCTCTCTTACCCCAACACCGCCTCTACCTCTCCCCATAAACTTGCTCCTCGATCCGTCACGTGTGTCTTTCTAGGTTATCTACCAAATACTAAGGGCTACCGGTCCTATAATCTCCAAACACATCGCGTCATAGTGTCTCGGCATGTTTACTTTGATGAAACTGTTTTTCCTTTCCAAGAACAGGTATCACCGCCGGATGCTACGACGTCTTCCCCACGCTTGGCGAGCTTCGTCGACCCTCCATGCTGGCCTGCTACTCCACACCATCATGCCCCACCAGCTGCTGCCCCCGGCCCAGCTCCCGTGGCGTCACCAGCATCAACTCCTGCTGGGATCACCTCGTCGCTAGCCTCTGCTGCGGCAGAGAATTCTGCATCTTCTGTCGCGGCAGGGCACGCACCGGATTCGGCCCGTCATCTCCTGCTTTGACGCCGTCACCAGCTGCTCCACCACCGGCTCCTTCACGTTGTCCTCGACCCGTGCCGCCACCGCCGCATCATCCTATGATGACGCGGGCCAAGCGAGGCTTGTTCCAGCCAAACCCTCGCTATGCCTTGGTCGCCGACACGGCTATCTCGCCAGTTCCTCGCTCTGTGCGCTCTGCGCTCCAGGATCCGCACTGGCGTGCCGCTATGCAAGCGGAGTTTGACGCTCTCCAGGCCAACCGAACATGGACTCTTGTTCCTCGTCCCGCTGGCACGAACATCAACTCTGGCAAGTGGGTTTTTCGCCAAAATTTCAAACTTGACGGCACTCTGGACCGGTATAAAGCTCGCTGGGTTGTTCGAGGATTTGCTCAACGTGCTAGCGTTGATTTTGCTGAAACTTTTTCTCCTGTTGTCAAGCCTGCCTTGATTCGTACCGTTCTTCACCTTGCAGCTTCTCGGAATTGGCATGTGCACCAGCTGGACATCAACAATGCCTTCTTGCATGGACATCTGTCTGAACGTGTTCTATGTCAACAGCCTACAGGGTTTGCGGATCCCTCCAATCCAGATACCGTCTGCCTCCTCGCCAAGTCTTTGTACGGCCTGAAGCATGTGCCCCGTGCTTGGTAACAGAGGATTGGGGATTTCTAACCACACTTGATTTTCGATCCACGGTCTCGGATACGTCACTGTTTGTGCTGCGCAGTGGTTCACATACAGCCTATCTGCTTCTGTATGTTGATGACATTGTCTTGACAACATCCTCGGCCTCGTTTCTTCAGACCATCACTACTCGGCTCAGTTCAGAGTTTGCTCTTAAGGATCTCGGTGCACTCCATTTCTTTCTTGGCATTAATGTTCGACGAGACTCCGCTGGTTTCTTCCTCTCTCAATAGCAGTATGCTAATGATCTCCTCGAGCGTGCAGGCATGGCTGATTGCAAACTAGCCACCACTCCAGCAGAAACAAAGCCCAAGGTGTATGCCACCGATGGAAACCCAGCAGCTGATGCTCCTCTCTATCGCAGCATCGTCAGTGCCCTGCAGTATCTCACACTGACCAGACTGGATATTTGCTACGCCGTTCAGCAAGTCTGTCTTCATAAGCATGCTCCTCGAGACGTGCATTGGGCTCTCATCAAGCGCATCCTGCGCTATGTTCGTGGCACCACTCAGCATGGTCTTCGTCTTTGAGCTTCCTCCTCACACGAGCTCCTGCCGTACTATGACGCTGATTGGGCCGGCTGTCCCGACACTCACCGTTCTACTTCTGGCTACTGCGTCTACCTTGGTGATTCTCTTGTCTCTTGGTCCTCCAAACGGCAGCCCACCGTGTCTCGTTCCAGCGCCGAGGCAGAGTATCACGCCGTTGCCAATGCTGTTGCAGAAACATGCTGGCTTCGTCAACTCCTTGGCGAGCTGCATGTCCCAGTCGCCAAAGCCACTGTCGTTTATGGTGACAATGTGTCTGCAATCTATCTTGCTGCTAAGCCTGTTCAGCACAAGCGCACGAAGCACATAGAACTGAACGTCCACTTCGTTCGTGAGAAGGTTCAGCTTGGTCAGCTTCGAATTCTTCACATGCCCACCACGCAGCAATTTGCAGATATCATGACTATGGGCCTGCCTACGGCTACCTTCACGGAATTTTGGTCCAGTGTTTGCGTCACTGATAGCCACGCTTCGACCGCGGGGTAGTGTTAACAGAATATTTGCTTACCTTTTATAGCTAACTACTGTCGTAGTCTTCCTACCTAATCTCCCTTGTAATTCTGTATAGAAGGTTGAGATTCTCTAGGGTTAGGTGTAGATCTCGACTTGTTTAGCAAGTAGGCTTGTATTATAAATACCCCAATGATCAATACGATTGATGTGTTGCATCCAATCTCTCATACAAACCAAAACCACAACAATGCAAGGTAAGAATCGCAAGTTACATGTGAGAGCTCCTCCTGGAAACCTAGCGCAACCACCACCTCCGCCTCCACAAAGGACGACACTTCCGTGCTATCGTTTTTGCGACGCTTCTTGATGCTAACCTTTTCTTCCTTCTCCTTCTCCTCGTCCCCGTCATGGTTTTTCGGGTACTCCTCATCCGACTCAGGATACACCAACTTCTAGTCGGTCTCCGATGGCTTTTTGACCCTCCTTGAACTCGAAATATTCGATGTTAGAGCTGGAGGGCAATATCATGCTTTTTGCGCTCAAAATTCCTCTAAGCTTAACCTGGGAGAATGACAAGCCTCCTCAGCCCATACATCGATAACTATTTTTAGCTGTTGGATCTCCAATGATGTGGGTAGTCTATTTGGTCAAGTCGTTGAGATTTTTGATACTTTGCTCCGTGTATCTAAATTGTCTCACACTGAGTCCCATTTACTACTAGGCCATAATTCACTAAGATAGGTAGATCTTCATAGCGTAGAAAGAACATCAGTCGACGTCGCTTTCATTCCCACAGTCGCACCCCACGCTAGACATATCCGCGTAACCCAGCCCTTCTCTCTTTTCTCCTCTTCTCTTCTTCTAGGCGCAAGGCGGTCTAGGATTCACCGCCCTAAAACCCGTCGTCGCCCTCACCGCCCCCACACCCGCTGCCACCACTCTGCAGCTGCGTTGAACAGGAATCACCACCGCAACCTAGAAGGAGGTCGCCACCATGGACCCATCCTACATCTTCCCCGTCAAAGCCCTCTATCAAGACCGTTGTCCATATGTCCATCAAGTTTGCTTTTGAGGTCACCATCTAGCGACAAGGTCGACGCCCAGTACCATCCTAGGTCTGTCCCTCCTCCACTCCAGTTCCGGCAAGCACTTATGTCCAAATCATGTGTATATTTCCCATGTGGCGCTTCACGATGAAATTAGGGATTTTATTTTATTTTTGCCACACTAGTTTTTACCCATTTTTTTGCCAGTCTAAATTCTTACATTTTGCTTTTGCCCCCATTTTCCGTCGTTAAAGGGCAAAAACAGAACACAATTTCACCATTTTCATTTCTCTTTTGCCCCCCCATAGGGCAAAAATAATGTATTATCGGAACTGGCAGGACATAAGCAAAATGGGCAAAAACTAGTGTGACAAAAACAAAAATTTCACGTGTAATTGTCTCTTCAAGTGGTATTCTACTGCGAAAGGAGCTATGTACTCAATGGTATGTTAATCTTTTTTTCGGACCCATGTTGGGATTCTTCACCGGGGTTTGATGACACCGCAAGATTTGGTGATGGGGCGACTACCCAGCTACTTTGACGTCGATGACCTCCGTGATCATGTCGAGGCCACGATGGCTAGGTCTTCAGTTTGGTGATTGTCCAGCTACGTGTGTCACATTCAATGGTGATATGGAACGTCCAGAGAGTAGAAGAGCAAAGAACGGTCAGGTCGCTCGCGGCTCGCTAAACGTGGACGGGGAACACCTCTTCAGTCTTCACGCTAGGAATCTCGAAAAAAAAGTGTTTACGCTAGGGACAGGAAAAGGGTAAAACCCCATAGGACAAATGCCAAACTGGGCCACGAGATTAGGGATATACAATTTTTTTCCCAAACTTTTGGGTGGGCCACGACCCACCCCTGCGTCCGCCCATGCGTGGGCACATGGACAAGGTGAATGACACCGGCAGAGTCCGCACCGACCCCGTCCATGGCTAGTTGCCTTCACGTTCACGTGAGGGTAAACAACCAAGGGATCAGGACATCTCCAACTCCGCCCCACAAATGGATATGGATGTCCATTTGTATTTGTGCGGACACTAAGGCACGTCCTAACGGACCACCCTAAACGGACATTTGGGATGGATATGTCCGACAAGCCACATTTCCACCCCAAATTTGGGCTGGGAATGCGCCCACGTGATCCCGATGCTCCCCATGTCCACTCATGTCTAGCAAGGGCCCACTTGCCAGCGACACAACGCCCACTCAGCTACCTCGATCAAGTCCTTTTGAATGGGGACTGCAGCCACGTCCTCATCTCACCAGCCCCCACTTCCACCCCCTAGCGGTCCCGAAATCCAAAACACCAAGGCCGAAACCCTAGCTCCTCGCCAGGGATGAAGACCCTGGCATGGTGGAATCTCGGCCGCAACGACCATGAGGCCGAGTCCTCCTCCCGTAGTTGTTGTAGCCGGGCCTGCACCAACGTTTTCATGGAGGTTGCCCAGCTCTTCTAGGATATGGCCGAGCGGCTGCCGTGGCCGGATGTCCACCTACCCCACGGGTGGCATCTCAACCGCGCGCACATCCCGGTGCCTGCCATGCCCGCATCGGGGTCGGACCGCCACAACAAGATTAGGCAGCGTCGGTCCTTCCTCCCGCAATATCTGCGGGAGGACCCAGTGTACGCCTTTCAACGGCGTCCTTTGAGTCTTATGGTTCGAGACAGAGCCCGACGAGCACCACCACGCGTACTTCGCGGCCCAGCCACCGACCGCCGTGGCCGGACGACCCGAGGGAGGACAAGGAGGAAGAGAAGGAGGAGATGGAAGAGGCCGAGGACCCCTACGGCCCGTTCGTCAAGCGGGAGGATGACATCGACCACACCACCCATGCCCATGCCGATCACTGGAAGATTGTTCAGTTAATGTAGTTGCCGACGTCGACCACACCGCCCATGCTCGTGCCGGTTACTGGAAACTCGTTTAGTTAATGTACCGTGCCGGTCTCTGTAGGCGAGCCCCACATGTCGGCACGGTACGACCCCTGTATAAACGGGCCTCCACATGTCATGTCATGCCATGTCAATTTATGGTGGACTGGGCTATGCGATGCCCGGGACGCCCGTTGGCCACCTATTACTAGAGTGCCAAGACAAGAGACAACTCAAAACCGGCGTTCAGGTTATCAGGTAAGACCAGCGGGTCCACAGTCCGCATGTACTGCCACATAGTTCACGGCCGCGAGTTCCAGCCTCAAAGGATCTGCACACCTTCCTTTTTTTTTAACCCCGAGGCAAGTCTGCGTGTATATAATGCCCAAAGCCAGGTAGAACCACGGGCGGAGCCCAATGGGCTGACCCTGATGCACAGGAATGCGGGTCGAATTATTTTTTTAGTAGTACTTACCATCTAATGTAGGCGTGTGCATCAGGTTGGGCCACGGTGAGTGCATCAGGCAGGCCGCAGGCCCATGAAGAAGCGTGCTGCAGGGTTCAATGGCACGCACGCGGAGACAGGCCTGCTCGTACGTGAGTACTGCTTCGCTCGTTTCTTCCATCGATCGACCAGTAGTAAACAATTAGTGCCACGATTCCACGATGCGTCGCACGTCCAGGTGGGCAACACGAAGCGTCGCGCGTCCAGCCTCGAGCCGCCCTAGCGCATAGTTCCAGACTTCCAGTCGATCCCCGCCCGACGAGCCGACGCAGCGGCGGCGAGCACACAGCTACAAATTGCAATCGGCGGCGATTTCCGGCCACTGCGATTGCCGCGCTCCGAGTTTGTTCGTCTGCGAAATCGGGACGATCGATCCCAAATTTCTCTGCTATAGTCTCGATCGGCCCCTGTTCCTCTGGTAATTTAACTGAACTTTCCTCTATCTTTTCATCTTTTAGAATAACCGTGTCTAGTTCATGCCAATCTCATGTGAAATATTTTGTTACCTAATGCATATACATAATGGACAAGTATGTTCTCAAAAGAAAAGCTTCGTCACAAGATGACCCAGAAAACATGAACCGGAAAGTAGAGATTCAGTATGATCCAGGCAAGAGAAAATTGATAGTGAATTATCATCCGAATTTGAAAGAAGTGGTAAGAAGAAATTATTTGGTTAATGGACTAGTGAAAACATTTTTGCGCAATCGCCTCAATGACGACATCTTGAGTGATGATGTTATTTGCTACGTGGAGAAAGAAGAAATGAAGAAAGTCACCAATGATCAAGTGGTTAAGTATTTCATGAGTTTGAGGAATCGAATATACTTGAAGAGTAAAAGGTAATGTGAAAACTTTAGCTACTTGAATAGTATAGTTTTGGTCATTCTACTATGTTTCACTTGGAAATTAAGTCTACCTTTTATCTCGCAGGTTATTGAATCTAGGTGTTTCAGTGTTTGATGATGTATTCTGGAATTTAAAAATGCTAGACATCTTTTACAAGTAACGTTGTCCTTTATTTCATCAATATAGTAAGTTTTCATGTTTTTACCACGTGTTCTTATAAATTCTTGTGTTTGTCTTTTATTCTGCCATATTATCTATTTTAGGAGCTATAGACCATACTCTACACAGTAAAAAAAATTACAATACATTTTACTTTTAAAAATTACGTCATAATAAAGTGGTGCATCAGGGTCATTTGAGCTCCAGCTCCGCCCCTGGGTAGAACCAAACCGTAGAGGCGGGGCCAGTTCAGTACTACGCCACCATCTGTCCATCTCTCTCGCTCTGCAGCAGGGGAGAGTAGTCACGCGGCGCCGGGTAAACCGGCAAAAGGCAAGGTACAAACACCAGCCATGTTCGTCTGTTGCTTTCATCTCGGTTCGCTCACTGGAGCAATGATCAATCATTATGCAGTGGCTAAGCTGCCAATAGAATCATCGTTATGGCGTAATTTTACCATGGTTCAAGCGGAATATGGAACATCAGCACTGTTTCCTCGGGTGAATCTTAGCTTCGATCGCATCAATCGAGTCTTAAATATACAGAAAAAGGGCTTTGGCCGTATTTCTTGGTACCGGGGTCGGGGAATGGGAATCTCTGAGAAGAACAAGGAAGAGCGAGGTCTCCTCTTCTCGTCTCCTCCTCGATTAGAATCCCTTGGTTGCCTCTTCTGATTAAGTCGAACATGTTCGCAAAGTATCACCCCGCGATTCAGTGGCGGAGTCTAGAAATTTCCGAGGATTAACACATCGGATCGGATTTGGGGTGGACTGTGGGTCGATAATGTAGGGGGGAATCTGAGATTGCTCTGTTCTTTACTGCCCCCTTCCTCTCTTCTCGTCTCCTGATTCTGGGATTCAAGAGCGGCTGATTCGGGCCGTACCTCCTCCACATTCTCGGCTTTGATCAGCGTAGCATGGGAAATGATTGTCCTTTGCTGTTTCTTGTCCGTTTCTTTCCCGTGGCACTACTTTTCCGCAGCCCCCTTCTGAACCTTGTACAGCCATCTGCTTGTAAATTCATTATAGGGTTATGTTAAATATGTCGAAACTCCCAATTAGGAGAAAGCTCTATCTCTTTCGGTATCGATATTAAGCAGTGGAATTTTAGGTGTTTACCCATGTATGGAGGCAAAGGGGAAAAAGAGAGATGAGAAACCACATTTGGGCCCTCAGCTTTCGGTTTCGGAAGTTATTGCAATCAGTTGCTATCTTTGTCTGTCCCCATCTTCTTAGTATTCCAAGACTTGAACAACGACTGAAGAATATGTAGGACCCACAACTCAGCTTCTCAAATGTAAATCGGAATTGTTTATTTTTGCGAGCAGTTCAGAATTTTCTTGACCATCAGTTCATACGTTCTTGAAAGGTATGGGGCGGAGTGGATAGGAGAGAAAAGGAAGCCAGCTTGAATTGATTGTTTACAGATTGTTATAAGCCAATTTTGAGGTCAAAGTGAATACAAACTATAGCTAGGCAGTGTTTGGCGGCTCTCTTTAACTACTTCTAGGAACAGATCGTCGATAGCTTTCACCTGTCATACTCTTGTAATAGCAATATAAATTATATGAATATGTAACAAAACCCTCCGGCTTCTGCATCCCAAGAAGCCAAGATGCACATAAGATGAATATGCGTGAACTACCATTTGGCTGTTCCGGGATAGCTTTTCATCGAAGGTTCATATACTGAGATTTAACTTTATGAGGATATCATTTTATAGAGAATTGTGTTTAAGGATATACTGAACTTTAGCTGAAGAGCAGAACTGTTGAAACATGCCTCATTTATTTGGACATTCTTTATTTTTTTTAAGGAACACACGAGAAAGCACACCTTTCTTTAATCAAAAGAGCCAACAAAACATACTAGTATATTCTTCACATATTCGAATGTGAATTCTCATAATAATGAAGGCCCTGATATTAATCTATGGGTGTTCAGGAATAAACTCTTATTCTTCTCAGTTATTTGCTGTATAATTTATGGGTGTTCAAAGATAATCTCTTAGTTGACTCCTATGATTTTGATCTATGCTGCTGCCTGCCACTGAATTCTCATTGTTTCCCTGCAAGCAAGTAAATAATCTTATTGTTAAAAATGAAAAGAGGCAAAGGCCTGTCCTATTGAATTATTATTATACCTGAAAAGACTTGTGGTTGCAAGAGTCTAGTATATGACTACCTGATAAATCTTTCATATCAGAAATTTGCTATGGCTTCCTCTGCTGCCACTTTTCTTGCTCTCCAACCCTGTAAGGCTGCAAGGCACCCATTAGCTGAACGTGTCCTCCCCTTTTCAGCGTTTCTTGCGCGTCACCCCTGACCATCTTCTATCTTCTTATTGACCAATCTGGGCTTTGTTTTCTCATGCACTCGGTGACACCTGTTGCTTCCTTAATGTCCAAGAATCAATTTTCTCTCACCTCTCTCCTTTATGTGTCCTCTCCTCATTCCTCAACACTGTACCCTCTATAAATTGATAGGTACCACTCTGTAAATTGATAGGTTTTGTTCTTTTCCATACAGAAATCGGGATAAGAGGAAGCAATACAAAGAGATGGATTATGGGGTTGAACTGAGGGGATGTGTTTGCCGGATCAAGAACTGCGCTGTTGAACTCTTCTCGATGGAGGATGATTTGATGATCGATGATGAAGAGTCATGGGACCTCGTTGAGAGGGATCTCCGGCTGAAGGCCACCTTCTTGTATATTGACCTCAGCCGTGTGATCTCCTCCTGCGAGCGTGATGAGCGCAAGAAGACGCTCACCGACCTAGCCAACAAGTTCTTCTACTTCATGGACGAGGTGATGATTGCTTTCTTCCCCTTGCTAGCAACCTTTTTGCTCAAAGCATGCCTTATTTTATTTCAAATTCATATGATTAATATTACATACGCAATCTATCAGAGTTCATGAATGCCCTTGATTACCGAATTCTGTAAATGTCTCAATATCTCAAGTAAAGAAACATATTAGTACTAAAGTTTTGTTTGCTATGCCAGCTCAACATTTTCTGAAGGTAGTAATAGAGTAAGTGGTTTAGTTCACCTCAATAGTACCAATATTCTGATATTATTGATGCTGTATACATACAAATACTCGTTCCCCCTTAATCAAGTCATTTTCACCTTTCTTTATTTTCTTTTACCGGAAGTTGTTATGGTTCATGACTGGGCTTTAGCATATAGAGTCGAAGTGCTTGTTCACCAACAATAAAAGTAGCTCAAGTGCACTTGGTTCTCTTTTGCTGTTTGCGATGCATTTTTAATTCAGAATAGTCTTTGGTCAACTTTGCCAAACCACTGTTTGGTGTTCTTTAAGTAACATTTAAAAAATTCTATCTGCCAACGATTTTTTGAAACTAGCAGATCATGTTTGATGCTAACTGAATTAAGAAATGGCAGCTGGACAATGCGGTGAAGGACAGAAGCGTGCCACTGATGCAGGTGTGCTACAGCGACACAACTCACGTTCTCCGGGAGGTGGTCGCCGCCCTCGTGCCGTCCCATTAGCCCGGGCTTCTTCATGTTCTGCCGAATGAAGCAGGGGAGGCAGAGAGTAAGATCTGGGAGCTTCGCATTTCTTGGAAGCAAGAAATTGCCCTTAAAACTTGTACAAAAAGGATAGGCCGACATGGCAGAAATGAGGCGCTGATGGCCTGTGTGATGTGCATATATCCTAAAACGGCATTAGAGGCGGAACAAACGAAAATGGTTAGCGTCTGGTTTGCCATGATTGACGTGATTGGTGCGAGTGGTGGTTTCGATGCGGTGTAGAAAGAAAGCTAAGGCGGATCCGTGATCTAAGTTCACGCGTCTCACTCGGATCGCTCACATGGATTTGACAGGGCTCAACATGCTCCTGCTGGCTCTCGGTTACCCTGTTGAGAATCAAAACGGCACACCCTAAAGAACCGACTTGAAGGCAACCGACATATAGTTTTCTCACGTTTTTCTTGTGTACAAACAACTGCTCTCTCTTGTAATGGCAACTGCCACCTCTTTTGTAACCGTTCCCAACCTTGTATAAATAGGGCTTTGCCCTGATCAATGAGAACACAAGTTTCATTCTATTCGTAACACGTTATCAGCACGTTGCTCTCCATAGAGCAAGAACCAACCAGCGACTCGCCGGAACAAAACAAGACCGACAGGAAGTTCTACAGGCGAAAGGTGAGAACAACAATGCCTGGGGCTTTTCTCTCGATTTTCCTTCGACTCCCTCGCGACGATGATCGGCGCAGTTGATTCGTCGCTCGCCGCCGTCGTGGAGTAGGCGTTTTTCGCCGCCGCCTCAACCGCGCAAGCGCTCGTCGTCGTTTCGACGGACGTCGCTATGGTGAACGAGGCTACCGTGGTCGCCGCCACGGTGAAGGAGGATACCGCGTCCCTCGTCGCCACCACCAGAACGGCGCCGCGCGCCTGCCAGCGCAGGCCCTAGGGCCGGTCACGCAGCCTTTTGCGCCGGTGCCGGTGCAGGCCCATGTGCCGGCGGCGCCTCTGGTGCCGGCGGTGGCCGACTGGCTGTACGCCGGTCCGGCATCCCCGATGCTGCCCGACGACCCCGTCGCCCCTGTTGAAGCAGTTCCGCCTCCGGGGAACGACGTCATCATCCTTGACGACGACGAGCACGAGGCTGCGCCGCTGCCATCTCCGAGCCCCGTGGTCGTCGAGGTCGCTGCCAGCGACGCGCTCGCCTACGTATCGGCGTCGACGGGATCCACCGTATTCACCTTCGGCTTGGGTGTGGGAAGTTTCTCCAACACCGCAGCCGCAGACTCCGTCGCACCGCCTCGACTCCAGTCGCCATCACCGCCGTCGAGGACGATGCCGTGCCGCTGGGATATGTGCCGTCTCCCATAGGCCGCGGCTCCCCTGCCACTCCTCCATCTTCGGCTCGCGCGGGGGTTCGCCGCCGCCTTTTGGCTCTCGGCGTTCCGCTCGCCAGCCCGCCGTCGAGCAGCCGTGGCAACCGCGCGAGCACAAGGAGCCCGACCACGCTCGGACTCGCAAATGGTGTCTCCAACAGCATGGCTTCCAGCCACAGCCTCCTCGGTGGTTCCTCTTCAGAGGAAGTCGACGGAGCACGTCGCCGGTGATGCGGCCGGCCGGCCGGCCGTGAGGGTCTCGCCTGCTTCGCATGGATTGGGGATGGAAGCTAATGGGGATTTTTATCTCTGTCGCTCTCCCTTATCTGTTCAGTACTTCAGTTGATAAGTCTGCTGTCTAACCCGTAGTACGTGGCTTCACTAGTACATGTCTTAGTGCTTTGTCATGTTTTAGGTCCAGATTTCGTAGATAGGTCCAACTACCAGTGCTATAATTAAGTACTTGTCATGTTCTAGACTTTCTATATCTGTGTAAATACATCATGTACTGAATTGATGTTTTAGACCAAATTGTGTCTATAAATGATTATATGTTCAATGTGTTTGCAATATGCAATCCCTACAAACATATACAAATGGCACAATAATATTATTTTGCAATTGAGATTCATTTTTCTTGCAAAATTTAGTATCAACTCACCATCAATTAAGTCCAAAAATGCCTAAAAAGCATAAAATTGACTTAATTCGAATTGACTTGATATGCAAAATTGTGAAGTGACTATCTCAAATTTATATATGGGATCACAAGGTAATATGTCATCTACTGCATTATGTGCAATTATCCACGATTATTGTAAGGTCTACATTTTGTCAAATTGACATTATGACTACCTTCAACGTGCTCTCCATATATTTAAATTAAATCATAACAAAGTACTAAGATCAAGCATCTACTGATTTCGATCAGATTATGCTTCTTAGTGTTGTGAGACGGACTCCATAAAATGTTGATATCTCCACGCGAGACGGACTTCATAAAAATGGTGATATCTCAAAGTGTTATGATAATGTTTGAGGTCTACACTTAAGTCTTCACTTGAGTTCACAAAATTTTGCAACTTTATACGACATTACCATGACGACTTCTAATTTACACACAGTAAATTGAACAAGTCTATTGTTCAAACCCCATGTGATTTAAGTTGGCCAGAATTCAATGAGCTTGGTCTCGACGGTCAGAACTAACCAACATGGGATGTGGAAGTTGAGGTCAACCCTGCGTCACATGGAATGATAGTAGCACTTTCATTACTCCTCGATACCTGGTCAATTTGTACCAACATTCCGTGGGATGCAACTGCATACTCAAGTAAAAATGAAGCACGCTTCAATCTTCAATATGACAATACCTAGGAAGCTAGTAGTTCACATCATGTAACAACGGGCTCTCCAAATGTCACAAATACCACGAACAAGGAGAACACGGTTATCGAATATGCTTCAAATGACCTGTTTGGAGGCTTTACTAGTCTCCCAACTCCTTATGAACGACTATCTATTGTTGTAATAAATATGAAGTCGTTGTCATCAAATACAACAAATCACGGTATATTGTATCAGCACTCAAGATACAAATAAATGTGTATGTGTTCTATATATATGATAAAGATCTTCACACTGAAAAATCTGCAATTCTATGTATAGAATTTTACGGGAGTCAATCTGATGAAAGAGGAAACGTTCTTTGTGTAAAATGAACCACAAACTCTATACATTGGGAAATATATGCAAAACTCTTACTAAGAGATAATGATATATTTATTTAATCGCTGCACGCGATACCGTAGTTATTGGCTCTGATGATGCCATAATTACACCCCCAATGGGGTACTCAAATATTAATCAAGAACGCTTGATAGTATCTTGATTCAGTTTGTACCCTACATAATGTAGAGATATCCATAAGAATGGTTTCCATAACGAAACCCATGATGACAACAAATGAGGAGTATCTCCTTTTTACCAGAACAACGGATATGACAAGCAATTTATTGCAAAATCCCTCTTTCTCGTCAGGATTGCACTACAAATACATCAATACCGTAACACATGTTGCGAACAAGGTAATTTTTCAGAATGTCAATGCATTCCAAACTTGGCATGATCGCCTTGGTCATCTCACCATAGAGATGATGCGGAAAATTATCGGCAATTTCATTGGTCGTGATCTAATAAATGATGCTAAATTTCCTCAACCTCTACAATTTGTGGGTAGATCCAACCATTGTGTGTGGATTTTTTTTTAATTTCATGGTTCTAATAGACACATCTCCATGATGGTCTCATGTGTGCATTATCATCCACACGTAACCATGTATTTTCCATAATAATGAGACAAGCTATTAAACTACAAGCTCTCACTATTCAAAAAATCGAATTAAATTGATTCGAATGGACAATGCTGTTGAATTCTCCACACATGCCTTCGATGATTATTGCATGGCACTAGGGATTGAATTTCAGCACTCAGTTCCATATTTCCACACTCAAAATGGCTTGGTTGAATCTCTAATAAAGAGAGAATTAAGCTCATGACACATCTCTTACTAATGAATTGCAAATACCAACCTTGCGTTGGAGTCATGCAAATTTACACCCTGCTGACTTAATTCAACTGCGACATACTACATATCGTAGTACTTCCCCAATAAAATTAGTACGTGCAAATCAAAAGTATTTCCCATCTGCGATAATTCGGTTACATACCGATATCACCACCGCGGCATACATCAATGGCCCCTCACAGAAAATTTGGGATCTATGTGAGGAATAACTGTATTTCCGTCAACTATAAATACCTCATGCCCTGCCAGGGGGAGTTATTCAAGGCTAGTATGCTTAGTGAGGATAATTTCCGGGCATTAGGGGGAGATTTTAAGTACCAAAAAGAATGCCAGGAAATCAATTGGAATGTTCAACACATTTCGCCTCAAATTCACGTACTCAAAACATTGAACTTCACGTTCACAAATTTATTAGTTGTAACAAATTGCAATTAATCTGCCAAATTCATTTACTGGCTACAAATAGATTACAAATTCCTATAATTCTGCAACAATTGTGCCTGAAGGAGTGGAGGTACCAACAAAAACCACTCAACTCCTTGTTCAAAACAACAGGGGGAGAAGTACGGCCACATAGAAGGATTCAGCTTTTTTGCAAGTAACAAAGGAAACAGTAAATGCAAGTCAACTTCACGTTGATAGAAATAAAATGGGTAGTATACACCCTATGGATGGAAAACCATCACAACCCAGCTCAATAGTGCACACAATGACTGGGATATCGGAATACCTAGACTCGACCGTATTGGGAAACCACGAAGAGTCATCAAGGGTAAACAATATTTTCACAACTATATACATTCTGGAGAACATATAATTAAAAGCCTACAACTGTCGACATACATTTCTCAACCATGATTGCAAACAACCTTTACAATGATCCGGATTCAAAGACCATGGCCATGGCAGAGTTCGAAAAACGCTCGCTTGGACTGGACTCAATCAAAGGATGCAATCCAAGAAGAAATAGTCTTGCTCAATAAAGGAAGGTATACACAAAAGGAATACCTACACCAGTTTTCATCCAAAAACCGAATGAGAACAACAAGGTGGTGAGTCAATAGCAAGGCTTGTAGCATAAGGGTTCACGCAGATACCCAAAATCCATTCTCCGGATATCAGTGGAATCAATTTTCCGATAACTTTCTCAATGGCAGTACAAATCATCTATTTATGCAGTTGATAGATGTAGTGACCACATATATTCCTGTGTCACTTGATTCAGACATATAGATTCCCCATGGCAATCCCAAATTCTGAATCCAGATACAAATCGCAACATGCATAGTGTAAACTCAATAAGTCACCTCATGACTTACAATAGTCGGAGCAAATTTGGTACAACCGACTTAGTGAGTTCCTTATACAAAAGGATTACTCCCAGAAAGGTGATTGCTCATACGTGTTCATTAATAAATACTCAATAGGGTATTCATCAAATCAGTGTATGTTGATGGTTATAACGTCACTCACAACACATAAGATATTGATGAGCCACGTAATCATCTAGAGACGGAATCGTAGATGAAGGATGTAAGCAAAGTATCAAACTTTGTTTTAGCTACAATTCGAGCACCTTCACTCAAGAAATCTGGTACATCATTTAGCCTATATCCAGAAATAATTGGAGAATTTCAAATCATGGACAAGTCATATCCATCTAAACTCTATGGTTGTTCAATCTCTAGACGTAGAGAAACATATAATCAAAACCATGAAAGATGGAGAAGAGATGTTGGAACATAATGTTCCAAATCTCAGTGCCATTGAACCTAACTCTAGTGGATAGATTCAAGAATATCTTTCGATATCTCCAAGACACCAAATATCTTGTCCTATTTGTTATTTCAGAGAAATCTAAACTCCATTATCATCGGATTTGCTGATACTAGCAACTTATATGATCCCCACAAAAGGCTATATCACATAAGGGCTTCATGTACCTACATGGTGGGTTTTCCATTCCATTAATGTCTTCCAAACAGACTCCAATGGCTACAACCACCTATCATTCTAAAATACAAGGCTTCACATTGATATATGTGGCTTTACGGAATGATAAACCACATTCAACATTCATATTGAATCACCAACTATTATCTACAAGATAATAATACTTGTGTTGCTCAAATGCAAACAGGTTATACAAAGGCAATATCACTAAGCATATTGCACCTATATTGCAAGGATCAGGGGGAGTCTCTTCCTGAATTATAACCTACTCAAACATTATATTACACTCTTTTTCCCTTTATGAGTTTACTCTCAAGGTTCTCATCAAGGTTTTTAATGAGGTAATATCAACACAAGAATGTATGTCATACCTCCTATTTTCCCCACCGGGGTTTTTAATGGATGTATACAAGACATATCAATTGTCCTCTAAACTTACCAATGAGTTTTATCCTTTCGAGATTTTCTCATATAAGTTATCAAAGAGACAATGAACAATATATGTTGTGAAATTTTCTCCTTACTTTTCCCACTGGGTTTTAAAGGAGTTTTAACAACATATCAAATACTATTCTCCTCACATTTTTCCCAAAGGGTTTTTGGGGAGAAATAATCAACTTCAATAACATATGTCATACTTTTGTTTTCCCTACTGGGTTTGTAAAGGAAGTATACAAGACATATTTATTGATCTCTAAACTCACTAATGAGTTTTTCCTCTCCAAGGTTTTATCATATGAGTTACCAAAGAGACAATAACCATTATATGTTGCACCATTTTCTCCTTATTTTCCCACTGGGTTTAAAGGAGTTTTAGCAACATATCCTACACAATATTCTCCTCATATTTTTCCCACAGGGTTTTTGGAGGAGTTATTCAACAGTATATAGACTTGTGATCAAAGATCAAATATTCTCAAGATTATACAAGGAATACAACAAATACGAGGAGCAGCATTGTACAAGGGGGAGTGTTGAGAATCAAAACGGCACACCCTAAAGAACCGACTTGAAGGCAACCGACATATAGTTTTCCCACGTTTTTCTTGTGTACAAACAACTGCTCTCTCTCTCTTGTAATGGCAACTGCCACCTCTTTTGTAACCGTTCCCAACCTTGTATAAATAGGGCTTTGCCCTGATCAATGAGAACACACGTTTCATTCTATTCGTAACAACCCCATCTGTTCTGGGTTTTGGTTGTTCATACGCCAATCTACCCGTCAGACAGAGGTAGAGGAGGTAGCGATGGCATCTCCACAGATGCGTCTCGTGTAAAAAAAAAAGATGGTGGCGACAGGCCACTCTGAAACCGGCGCACGAAAGAATTTATAGCTGCAAGAAACCAAATACTAGTAGGATGATTCATTTTATGCCGTCTCCGTACTTGAACCTGAATTAACTGATTCAGACCATGTTTGCCAAGGAAAGAAACACGTTAGCCGTGCTGGGATCGTCGCCAAACGGTAGTCGTCTTCCGCCGGCGAGCCTCCGGCTTAGCGCGAAAAAAAAAAACAGATGGCATGAGCTACGGCGACGGGTGGGGTCTCCGCCAGTGCGTCACTCGCCGCCACCGAGGCGTTCTTTCACCGACGTGGCACAGCCAGGTGAACTTCCTCCTCGCGTGGCAGTGTGGTATCTTCACGGTGCCGGCCGAGGGGACACGGCTGGGAAGGTGGTTTACAAACCAGATATTGAGAGGAATCAAAAAGCGCGTGTATTAATTTGTTCTGAAAATACTCATGGTGGACATGGTACACATGAACTTGAATTTCAAGACATTTAAAAAATCATATATCAAAGTCTCGGAAATTTTTGAAATGAAACATGCACTTACATATTTCCTTGATACTTACTCGTGCAGAAGTTCAAGAAAAAATCCGGTCGTATGTAGCCTACACAACAAAAAGAAAAACTTTGTATTTTTTTTGCAGTAAAAATCCAGATCATTGTACATATCTTGGACACTTTGTATTTTTCGCACACATTACGTACTTTTTTATTTTAGTTTTAAACTTGACATGCACATTGCTGCATAAATTCTCTACACACATGATATATGCCATTTTTTTCATCCAGTGTTACCGTTTATCACGGATCACCTGTACCCATGTCCGCTAAATCCATGTCCCGCTTGTTCGTTATATTTAGGGTTTGGCTAGTGCAATTATATCCTTAGTCTAGACGGAGAGCATATAGTAATGCTAACATGCTATCTAGCCTAGGTTTTTCTAACACTCCCCCTTGGATAACCTTGTCTTATTTTGAATTCATCGTCTTACAGTTCTTCTTATAGTTTTGAGTGTTGGAACTTCCTAGTATGATATTGATAGTCTTTGATCTGGATATCTTGAGAATCTCTTCTAAAAACCTCGTGGGAAAATATGAGGAGAGAAATATTAGATATGTTGTAAAACTCCTTCAAAATCCATGGAAAATAGGAGAAACTGGTGCAACATGTATTGATTATTGTCTCCTTGATTAGGAAAAGCTTAAAAGGCGAAAACCTCACAAATAAGTTTAATAATAATAAATATGTCTTGTGTACTTTCTTTACAAAAACTCGGTGATGAAATTATAAGATATGGCATATAATCTTGTGTAGATATTGCCTCATTAAAAAGCTTTTATGAGAATCATTACCGAACTCATATAGTGAAAATAGTGCAATATGCGGTGTCACCGGAAACTCCTTTAAACTCCAGTGGAAAAATATAAGGAGAAAGCGATATGAAAAATTTAAACACTTGTATTTATATTGTATCATTGAAAACATGTTATGAAAAACTATTAGGAAAAATGCATTAAGATAAAAATAGTACAATACGTATGATCTGATCATTAACGTGTTACAGTTTGGAGTTTACTCTACCTGAATTTTGCAAATCTCCAAGTTCTCGCACCAATTCCATGAACATAATAATGGAATATAGAAGTTGTTAAAGGCATTATTAATAAATTTGTTAGATTTTCCCAACATATTTGTGCAACATGTTTATCTCCCCACTTTGGAGGAATATGAATTTAGGAGCAATTTGCTTTCAAGTATTGTCTTCTATATAACCCTTATGCATTTGAGAAATACAAGTGGGATTATCTTGATAGATAATGGTAGGTGATTCTGTTGAATATTAACCACATAATATGGAGTGTGCTAAATCACTCCGTGAAGCCATATAAATTTTATGATGATTCGTATAAAGTAATTAATTCACAAAGATTAATGATAGTAGACATTAGAGTCTAATTTGGAGAAATCCCTACTAAGGGTTCTCCAGTGGGATCACATAATTGTAGCCATTTTTAGATATTACAAAATGGTTGAATCTTGATGTCCCTGATGGAACTAAAAGATCTTTTGTGCCTTCAAGATATGAAGGATATTACTTATGCCAAACATTTTGTTGGGGTTTGGACTTTAAATAAATTGACAACAGAAATATTGTCACATGTTATGTAGTTTGCAACATTGGTATTGAATTTGGAGCTACGGGTCCCAATATCACTCCGTCGTTTCTACTATGTATGAAATAATTTGTATCCCTGTTAGAGATAGTATGATCATATGTGTATGTATTATGATTTATCTAGATTTAAGAAGACTAACAGATATGCATTCCTAAGGGAATATGCTCAAGTTATAACTTTATTTATATTTGTATAATCCAAATATCCGTCTAAAGATGATTGCGAGGACCTTTTATGTGTTGTATGATAAAATCAACATGTACATAGTTCATGTAGAATCCAATTAGAGATTTTGCTTATGCCTACATGTATGCAATCATCATTATTCGAGTGATCCTTTTGAAAATGAACTCTCTTAGTCGATTTGACAACACAATTGTTCGACTATTTTAAGGTCATTGATTGACGTTTGAAGTTTTACACAATAAAATTGTGATTTGCTCTTGGATTCGAACTTTAAGCGTCTCAAGGATTTTCCTATAGATATCTGAACTGATTGAGCTATATGAGTATGTTGTCACTACATTCATTAACTGCACATATGAATTTATCTTTCAAGTGCTAATAATATTGCACATCGATGCACAATTCCACTTATACCAAGTGGGTATGTCCCATAATAATTGATGTCCGATCTGTGCATGAACCCTTGTCCTACAAGTGAGGGCGTGGAGAGGAGGAGTCGAGACATAAGGAATCTAGTTCATAGGAGGCGACAACATCGAGGAATTTTCACCATTGGAAGAGCTACATGCAAGTGAGGGTACGCCACCGCCCCCAGCCAATGAGCTTTTTTTGGGTATAGCCCTTCGCCCCTAGACCCATTTGCCTCCTCCCCAAACATGCAACCCAAGCTTCGCCACTGGCCTTCACATGATTAATATGTTTTGCCTCACGAAAGAACGACACTGGCTCAATAGGGGCCCGGACACGAAAATTTCCCCATAGATCTGGACACCTGGAAAAACTGTCCTACAACCCCTTATCCACCCCAACTTTCGGGACCAGTTCGGGGTGCCGGACATGTCCAGACACGCCCGCCACGTCGGACTGGGCCACATGTCACCCACTCTAGTGCGAGAGTTTCAGAGAAGTTTCAGTCCAGTCCTTGATCGAATTCAATTGAGTGACTCCTGAAGCCAACCAACTATTTTTCGATATTGTCAATTCCTGAATTTTTTACTGGCTTCACCCCTTTGTCATGTTTTTTATGGGTTACAACAAATAAATATTTTATTTGGGCACAAGAGATCTAGCGAGCAATGTTTTAAATAGCGGGGTATCACAAATAACGGCGACCATCGAAAGCAGCTATAGTGGGGCTATAGCGAAGCTAAATAGGGTTATAATGGAAAATTATACATGAAATTATTTAGAGGCAGCATGATCAAATAGCTATAACGGGTTATAGCCGGCTATTTAAAACATTACCCGCTAGTGGAATGGAGTGAACCACGGGTAGGACTAAGAAAAGGTCTCCCTTTCCAAAGGTAACGCGCGTGATGCGAGAGGGACGCGTGGCAGTCGGCCGAGCGAGGCTAGCGAACGGGGATGCGCGGGACGAAGCCCGCGTACGATTGCCTCGCACATGCACGGATCCTTGTACAAGAAGCTGTCTCGCACATGCACGGATGTACAAAAACCTGGGACGGCACGCGCGGTACGTGAACTAAAAAACGTGATGTACAAAACACACATCACGATGAATTTTAAAAACTAAGATGTCCAAGCAATACGGGAGTACATTATACGGAACACATGTACATGATGCTACTCAATGTACACGCACGATGATACTGGATGTACACGATGCTACTGGATTGTACAACCACGTTGTTTCTGGATGTACATGATGCTACTGAATGTACACACATGCACAGCTACTGAATGTACACGCACGCTGATACTGGATGTACACGATGCTACTGGATTGTACAACCACGTTGTTTCTGGATGTACATGATGCTACTGAATGTACACACATGCACAGTTACGGAATGTACACTCACACTGCTACTAGATGTACACGCTGCTACTGGATTGCACAACCACGTTGTTTCTGGATGTACATGATGCTGCTGAATGTACACATGCACAGCTACTGAATGTACACTCACACTGCTACTAGATGTACACGTTGCTATTGGATGTACAAAGTACACAGAACTGGTTGTACAAAGTACGAGAAAAAAAAGTTTCTCAAAACCTATCAACATGGGATCTACTTTTGAAGATCTCGACGCGAGGATCTCAAATATGAAAACCGTTCCTAATTCGGATAAACGGTTCTAAAGATATTTCGTTTTCAAAAAACGGATCTCGAAATAAATGCGTGCTACAATCACCGGACGTGGGGAGAGGAAAATCCCACCAAAACTCTCTGCTGCTACCACTTGTCACAAATATAAGCACCCATGGGGGGCTGCGTGGTAGGAAAAGCTGCCACTTGGCGCGACCACGATGCGCGCATGTTTCCTTCCCAAAGGGAAGCCTTTTTTTAGTGATTTCGGTGAACCACTCATCGGTGTATCATGTTTTTCAAACGATTCCATTATGCCAATGTTTTTCCAAATCCATCTTTTTCATGGGCTACAACTAGAGAAGTCCAATGAGTAGATTTTTTTAGAGCAAATAAACTATCGGACACTTGTCCGATCCGTTTGGGGGCGTCGTTTGGGCAGCTGGCCCATAGGTTCGGACATGTGTCTGTCGGATACCCTAAAAAAAGATACAATTTCAAATGTGTCGGACAGAATATAGGGGACGCCTGTGGTCTTATAATTGTTGCGAGATTCATCTTAATAGCATACAATCGCCAAATTACTCCTAGCGAACGTGACTAACGTTATCCGGAATACATGGCACACCTGAAGTCCTGAACACATGGCGAACCGAACAAGATTACACCAAGATGGTCGCCATGGCATTTCAGCTCGCCATCCAATCACTCGCCGGAAGCTTCCTCCGCTCTCCTAACAAACCCAGCACCAAGCCGCCGAGCAATGGCCACCAGCAACCGCAGGACCCAAGCACGACCGGCAGCAGAAGAAGCCTCGCGACGGCGGCGGCGGCGCTGCTCGCGTCCCAGCTGCTGCCGCCCGCGACGGGCATCGCCGGCGCGTTCGACCTCGACCTTCGGATCACCATCCCGGAGCAGTCGAGCGAGGAGGCCGAGGCGAACGTGAGGACCCACGCGAGGAACCTGGTGCGCGTCAAGGAGTACATCGACGCCCGGTCGTGGCGGGAGCTGCAGGCGGCGCTGCGGGCCAGCGCCGCCAACCTCAAGCAGGACCTGTACGCCATCATCCAGGCGAGACCGGGGAGCCAGCGTCCCGAGCTCCGGAGGCTCTACTCCGACCTCTTCAACAGCGTCACCAGGGTAGGGATCACACACAAAATCAATGTAAACACAGGCAATCTAACACGCATGGCGTGCTGATCTTGCTCTGCTCTTGTGCCATGTGCAGCTGGACTATGCGGCCAGGGACAAGGATGAGGTACAAGTGAAGGAATGCTACGGCAACATTGTGGCTGCCCTTGACCAGATTTTTGCGAGAATCATGTAGTTTTTGCACAGGTTCATCCATCAGTGTAGAGGGAGAGACTGGATAAAACTAGACATCTTCATTTACGTTTACATACAGGGAGAAGAAGTAAATAGTGACAGGCAAAAAGGCTTTTCTTTTGCTATGTAGCTAGTTCTTATTATCCAGTGATCCCACACCTAACATGATACCATGATACCATTTTTCAAAATCTGATTTTTAAAGTTTCAAAAAAAATCTGAAATAATTTGTAGGTGTTCACAAGTTGTGTGTTTACGACTCCTAAAATTTGCATAACCAAATTCGAAATATCCGCATAGAAACAAAAAAGACAAATCCACCATGAATAGTGTCACAAAAAGACAAAACACAAAATGACACTATTCACTTCGCATTTTGTCTTTTTAGTTTTTCTGCGTGTATTTTGAATTTGGTTCTGAAAATTTTAGGGCATGTAAACACACATCTCGTGAACACCCAGCAATGTTTTCCAATTTTTTTGATACTTGTAAAATTGATTTGTGTAGAATGGTATCATAGTATCATTTGAGCTCTCGGATCACTAGATATTTTCCCCCTGTGCTACATCTTCTATTTAGAGAGAATTCCTTCTGTGACACTGGCTTAAAACATCGTTCCTTATTTGACACTCCTAAATATTTTCTTCCCTGTATGACTCTGAGAAGTTTTTCTTTCCTTTGCTGACACTTTAGTTCATTTTCTGCACTGACGGTGTTAAACTGAGGCATGCAAAGACCATTTTACCCCTGACATGCAAAATTTGATCTGCATTCAAAAAATAAAAAATTTGGACAGAATCTCCCCTGCCTAAAGCTTAGGACAAATATTTTTTCGAGAATCTGTAGGACTAATAGAACAGTTGATCATCTACAATAACCAGGCAGCCAATTCAAAGAGGCAGAGTTCCTGACATACAGGGTTCACGGCGCAAGCACGCAAACAAAAGAATCAATCAAAGCACCGATTTTTTTGCTCCCGATTCCGAACCACCGGAGCCCCCGCCGAGATCTACGGCTAAACCACCTGGGATTCACGAGCCAAAACTCTGTCCTCACCTTCGGAGATGGTGGTCTGGATCTCGGCGCACTTGAGGACGACGTTGTGGTCGTTGAGCCCCTCCTCCGGCAGAAAGCAACTTCCAGGGCGGAGGCAGAGGGCAGGATGGTGGCGGAGGCGGAGGGCTGGAGGCGCCGCGGGTTCCTGCTCGCTGGGCTCCGGCGCGTGGACGGCGAGGTTGGGGCGGGATGGTGACGGAGGGCGGAGGCAGAGGGCGGGATGGTGGCGGAGGGCGGGAGGCGCCGCGGGTCCCTGCTCGCTGGGCTCCGGCGGGAGCGCGACGGAGGCGGACTCCCTCGCCATGGCTGTAGCCGGCGGCCGGAGCCGGGCGTGCCCACGCGCGGTGAGAGAGATGGACACGGTTCAGTTTTTTTTTTTTTTGACTTGGTCTGGTTTATTCGATAGGATGTCAATGAGGGTATTTTTGTCCACCCTATTTTATTTTGACGGAACAGTGTAACGGAGTGTCATGAAAGGAAAGAAAATTTGAGGAGAGTCATGTAAGGAAGAATTTTTTTACCGATGTCAAATAAGGAACGCAATTTTAAGGCAGTGTCACACAAGGAATTCTCTCTTCTATTTACTCTACTCTCTGGAGGAGAAATCCAAAACTGAATCATATTTGCAGGTGCAGTAAGACGAAAAAAACTGCAGTTTCCTGGAACCATCTCTGCTCGATCAATGTTCAGCCATCAATATACAGGCTTGTTGTGATGCAATGCGGAGTGGTTTCTCAGTAACCACTCACCTCTCCTTCGATTCCCGATAGAGAAAGAAGGTTCCTTGGTAACTCTATTCATCGCCATCTGGCGTATATGCTGAAGCAGTATTTATCTTCACTAATTCCGCAAACTACCGATGAAGTTTTAGCGTCTGCCTCATCTGTGACCTGTTTGGCTGTGACTCACCATCCTCTTGGCTCCTCCTTCAAATGGCTTTTTCCATGAACTTGTGCCTTAAGAGAGAAAGGTTACTCAGTAAGTTGGTTTAATAGATCAAGAACAACACACAATTGTGCATTTGGAACTTCAAAGAAGTTCGTGAAAGAACATGAAATCACTAGGCACAATGCAGAAATTCAGACTGTTTTGTGATAAATTAGCGTCAACCAGTGACAAAAACTTGAAGAACTTACCATTGCAAGATCTGGGAGCAAGTAGTTAGCAAGATTTTCATTCACCGAAACCGGCAAACGAGGCATCTCACTCATTTTTCCAGGCATTTGGCTCATGCTGTTTATAGAAGAATTGTCATTAGAGGCACTGGATTTTTCTCTTCACAATCTCAACACTAGTGCTTTTACAACTGAAATATACATGCATCAGAGGCGGAATATGCTTACATTCGTAAAAGGCCATCAATGTTCGTTCTCACGCGATGGAAGAGATCAATGTTATTTTGAACCTGGAATAAAGAGTATAGTTGGTATGAAATTCATTCTTAACAAATAGTGCTCCAGATGAATGCTGGCCGACATAATCATGGAACTCCTTCATTCTGAGTTTCTGACTTCACATGTAAGGAAAACATACTAACCTGAAATCCTTGAATATTTGTATCTATCTGATTAAGAAGCTGATTGTTTTTATCCAGTACATGCTGAACTGCACGATCTATCTCAGAGTCTGCATGGTGGAAAAGAGGCACTTGATCAACTATGGAACAAATGGAAAGCATTAGGCGAATCTCGCCGACCATCAGGATCTCATTATCTACCAATATCTTTGAAGTTCTGGAGAACATGGCTTGTTATTTTACAGTAAGTTTTATCTCCGACAATTATAACATAGTAGATGGTCAAACAGGTTCTAGGTATCCACATGTACTGAATGTCGAGTGAATGAGTTCTAAAATGACAACAGCCTCAATATTTCTTGCAAGTACAACAATAAATATCTCAACTTAGTAAGTTTCAATGGAGTTAAGTAATCCCCTGCCTTTGACTGAAGTAGTCCCTGCCAATACGAGTTAAATTTAGCCCTGGAGTCAAGAACTAAGTCACTAAATCAAGGACTGTTTTCTTGTAAATTCTTTAGTCCTATAAAGATATAAACTGGTAATCCAAGGTTCACTGTTGGATCGTGTGAACCATCAGATCTAGATCAACCGTTTCACCTCTCTCTTCCCTTCTTCAGTAGAACAGCACCCAATCCACTTTTGCCCATTGCCTAGCCACTTCGCTAGACATTCAGGGTGATATGATTTTATTATTTTGTAGCAACCCACGGACAATATGCTAATTAGTTTAACATGTGAGACCCGAGTATTTACTCTCCTATGATGTAAATTTTGTTTTCGTTGCACCCCTTGCCTCCTTCTCCATCTTCTTGCCAATGTGCACTTTGTTTCTTTATTAACTACCAAGAAGTCCATGCTTTGCTACAAATAAAAAATGGGTATACTGCATCTTCACAATACTAGTTACTTTATTGGATTGAGATGATGCTCAGCCTATCTGCAAACTCATGACAGAACAAGGTGTTTTTGAGAAACATATTTAAGTTTGTAGAGAGTAATCTTAGCTCAATCTCAACCATTGAAAGCAAATCGGATGGTTAGTCTGATCCTAGGGAAAACGGGCCATCAGCACCAACTGGTTTGTTTTATATGAGTAAATAAATTGCAAAAAAATAGATAAATGGAATAGCAACCAATTGGACATGGCAAATTGTAAAAGACATCCTGATACTCAGGTGACCTACCCCTGTTCTGAATGGCATGATTTGGCACAAAGGAGGAAACTCTTGTATCCATCTGAACAAGATGACTGCTACGACTACCCCACGAAGAAGGCCCTACCATGTTATCCTGAGAAATAACCATGATTAACACCAGACAAAAATATGCACATAAATGTGATAAGCACGGAAATAATATATTATAAGGTATATTTACATAAATTAAATTTCCCCCTCCTCAAAAGTTTTCTTCCAAAAATACCTTCATAAATAACTGATTGCGTACATCTGAGATCCTTTATTCTTATTTTTCAAAAATATATCTAGTCCATACTAGGTATTCTTGTTTATACCTTTATATCAATTGGAACTGAAAACTATATCGAGCTTATTATCTCGCTAATAATTAAGGATGCCATAAAAACAACGTTCATTATATATAAAAAATGGCCTGATACCTTTCTATCTTTCATTTTCCTGCTATGATGCTCTGTAGGCCTCCGTCGTCTTGTATTTGGTTTGTTCTACAAAATAATAAAATCATTTGAACTATTAAAAAACAATATAAATAAATTACTTGGTCAGCTAGGAATGTATATCTTCTTAATAGCATATATGTCAGAAACAAATGCCAGCCTTTGTTGTTTAGCTAGCTATATTTTCAAACAAACTGTTAAAACATAAACTACATTTTGGTTCATGTAAAAATTTACCAGTCGATAAAGTAATCATACTTAATCTCTCAACAACTCAGAATTATTGATCAGCCAAAATCTCAGGTTGGTATTACCAGTTCAGCTGTTGTAACTAGTAAATATATTGGGCCCAAAAGGTGGAACACCGATGAAATAATTTATGTATGCTTTATTATTTTGTAATTAAATAAGAACACTCTCTGTCCTTGATATAACTTTCCTTTTAGGTAACACGAATGGACAAGAATAAACTAGCATACCAAAAGGATACACTGATTGCCAACTCATGTCCCACTATATAAGGTGCAAAATGCACAAATGCAGTAGTTGTATATACAAATGAGAATAAGTGTATCTGCCACTCATCCTAATATATGCAGACATTTAGAATAACTGCATATGTCACCCATCCCAGTATGTTCAGATTAATCTTGAAATTTAATAGTACAAGTTTAAGCATGTTCCCCAAAAGGAGCTGATCTAGGAGGAAAAAAAGATTAATTTCTTCTTGTAGAGTTGCACCTGAGGAATTGCCTACTTTGTGTATGTGTGGGCATCTTTCTTAAAGTTTGTACCCACTCAGTGCTCAGATCTAAATAAGCAGCTGCCCCTTCTTGAGCATGAACTATTTACTCATATACACAAGGAACACCTCAAACAGATAAAATCCGTGTAATCAGAAAAACGAGAATGAATATACAGAGAGTACAAATTAGAGATTACTTACCCCTATCCATTGGCATCTCATGGCGACATCCCTCACCGTCTTGGTTGGTATTGAAGCTGCTATCTTTATGTACTTCATGATGCCATGTTCATTCACATATCTGAAAGGATGCACATAAGGGGTGATCGAACAAACGCAAGTATCAACAAGAGATACAAAGATTTTGGCCAAAAAAAAAGAACAAGAGGTAGGAAGAAAAGCTTTATGCTACGATCAACCCACAGGATAAGAACATCTCTATCTAATGGACATAGTTTTAGGATAAAGCTCAACAATTCAGACCACATGTTCTATATTAATTTTCATATGACAAAAAGCATACAAGTGAAAATAGCTCACCTGTCAAGGCAATCTTTCAGCACCTGGAGCTCGAGATACGACCACTCCGCAGCCAGGGGTCCTCCATATTTGAGGTTTTGTGCAGAGTCAGCAACCATACTGGATGAACTAGTGGAGACAACCATGAAGGTGTTGTGTTCATCATCCCCATGTTATTCTCGATGGTGCTGGAACAATCCAGGTACATCGGCATGCCTCCTGACCCGCTAGTTGTCGCGCTCGTCTGAAATGAAACCACATTCTGGGTGCAGAATGGCTGCGAAAATTGCCCAAAGTTTTGATTGGGGTCGTCTGCCATCAATATTCCCAGTAAATCGTCTAGGACAGAATTTGGTGTTTCCAGCCTTGATGATACCGGCTCAACAACTTCAGAATGCTGGTACCGGCTCAGAGCTTTGCTATATTCAGTTACAGGTTGCAGCGCATTTTCACACAACCTGGGTGAGTTTGGTGAATTCTGCTCCACTAATTCTTCTGGACTGCTGGCAACTGTCTCAGCAGATGAATTATTGACGCCAATAGAACTTAGAACCGTGAAATTTGGATAAGGAGTACTCAATACAGGGAATAACATGCAGACAATCTTCTGTAGCGACAGAAAACTCGAAATGTTCTGTGTCTAAAAAGAGAAATACTATCAGCAGAAAGAAATAAACTCTGACAGAAACATAATTTACTTTACTTGTCAAAGACCTAATGTTTTGTCAGTTCCATAGCTAAACAACAATCTTTTTTAAATAGCATGACAGTTGAAGAACACCCTACTGAAACATCAACCTTTCAGACTAAGCGTCTTTCTCTAATTTTCTTAGGTAATACTCGGAGGAGTGAGTTCAGAAATCAGCCAAAATTATTTTCTCGATCTACCAAATACACCGTATACGAGTTATACGATCAAATCAAGAGGACGCAAGTAGGCCCAATATCTCACACATATATGCAGAGTTGCCAGTCAGTGTCTATGCTTGCAGAACACATGGAGTATAAAACTCCATGCACTACAACAATAACTCCATGAAAGGATCAAATCAAGAAAGTAACTTGTGGACAAGGACCCGGCCAATCTGCTCCTGCAGTTCATAAGTCATGGATAGGGACCTAAGATAAACATCTAGCTAGAAATGATTACGTAAAGTCAGACCTGACCAATCAACACACTGTCAGGCAGGGCGGCATGCATGCAAAGCGCCGTCAGGCGGCAGACTTGGAAATCCAACAGAGTTTGTACCCAGTTTAATCAAAACTTAGATGTCTCCTACGAGATAAGCAAACCAAGAAAACAACCGGAAAGGAAGAACAGGCAGCCCTGATCCTGGCAGAACCAGAATCAGCCATGAAACACAGGCAAGAACACACAGGTAACAAGACCAAATTGGCAGCAAACTTACTGGCTCGAATCCGATCTGCTTGCAGGGGAGAAGCCAAACTTCTGTGTGATTCCTGCGTGTCGCTTCCCTGGAGCGTGTGTTGTGTGACGGTGCGCGTGGTGGAGGTGGTGGTGGTAGTGTTAAATGGTGCCGCCCAGCTTTGTGCGCTCCAATGGGGCGGAGGCCAAAAAGCGGCGGCCCCGCTTGTCCAGTAAGCCGTATGTATGGTGGCCTCTCCTCCCCAAAAGCCAAAGTCGTGTGCCAGTTTAACAACTTGCGCGCACGAAAGGATGGAGAAGGATGAAGTAGGCAGACGAGATCTCTGTTGGAATTCAGATTTCAGAAGAGGGAGAAGATCATAGGCAAATGTTTGCCACTCTTGGTTTCCATCTTAGGTTTCCCTCCCTTCTTTTAGAAGCAGAAGAGCAGAGCACGGGGTTGCAATTTTTTGTTGTAAAGAAACCCCGAGAACCACTGTTTATACTTCCCCCTTACCTCTGCCTTTGCCTTTCTAGGCTTTCTTTTTTCATGCCAGGAAAGCAACAGGACAATACTCCTTTCCACCTAATTTCTATTGTTATGAATTCAACTGCCTTTGTTTTCCTCTCCGTGCCGTTTCGCCGTTTAGCAATATTAGGGCATCAGTAATGGTGTGACGTTAGTCTCCTCGTAGGGGAGGGAGAAAGAATACCACGTTGTCTTTCACGAAATGATATTTTCTTCGTCATAAGAGATGTCTTCCTTTCGTCACTTGTTTTCCTACGTCATATATATTATTATTAATCGCTCGCGAACAAATCTTTCATAAATGCCACCATCGACCATTAGAGGTGACATTTAAGACAAACTCCCAAACAACAAGTCAAAGTGGTCCATGGATCACCATGCGAGTAACTGGCGACGCAACTGCCAGATTCAATGTGCTACCTAGCTGAAATAACCCACTCAACATGCAAATAACCTAGCTGAAAAATACTTTAAATAGTTACAGTTTGATATAATGCCCGTGTAAGCCTCGTAGATACATGCAACACAAACTCGGAGTTTTAGAAGTTTTACACTTCTTAAACGTACCAACCATCTTTTGGAAGTTGTGGTTCAAAACAAGAATTCAATGTTCGAATGACATGTACGCATAAATAAAGGGAGTAATCTATTGTATAATAGTTTGATTGACATCACTATGGCAATGTGCTCTAAAGAAGGATATCTCCTCTACTGAGAGGGGTGCATTTACATTCTCTCACATCAGTTTGATTGGATGACTAACCATCTACGGATATACCCTTTTACCCCTCCTTACAAGTTATAAGTTTATAAGGCCCATGTATTTTCTCAAATTGAGCTACAAACTATGAGTTATATGGCACACAAAAATACCAGTAGAAACTTCTTTCGAATAAGAATACAATCATAGTCTTTTTTTGTGGCATATAACACATATTTTTCGGTTTATTTTGAGAACATAAAAAAATTGTGGGGTCTTGTAAATTTGGGAGGAGGTAGCATGGCATTACAGTTCTACTTACATGGTTGTCCCTTCTTTTAGAAGCAGATGAGCAGAGGGGTCTGGCGACACGGAGTTGCAAATTTTTGTTCAAAAAGAAACCGTGAGAACCACTGCTTATACTTACCCCTTACCTCTGCCTTTGCCTTTCTAGGCTTTCTTTATTCATACGAGGAAAGCAACCTGACAATGCTCCTTCGACCCAATTCATATTGTTATGAATTCAACTGCCTATTTTTTTTCTCCATGGCATTTTGCTATTTAGTAATATTAGGGCATTTGTAATGGTGTGACGTCACTCTCCTCGTAGGTGAGGGCAAAGAAATACCACGTTGTCTTTGACGAAATGATATGTTCTCCGTCATAAGAGATGTCTTCCTTTCGTCACTTGTTTTCCTATGTCATATATATTTATCTTAATCGCTCGCGAATAAATCTTCTATAAATGCCACTGTCGGTCATTGGACGTGACATTTAAGACAAACTCCCTATGTTCATGTATTTGTGACGTTTTATGAGTTATACACTTCTAAAACGGTACCAACCATCTTTTGGAAGTTGTGTGTTACAGTGGTACTACTAATAAATGGATTTCCAAAGGAGAAGCATGTAAGTGAAAATTTGAATAACGTTACTACGAAATGACAGGAAAGCAACAGGACAATGCTCCTTTCCACCTAATTTCTATTGTTATGAATTCAACTGCCTTTTTTCTCTCCATTTCGTTTCGCTATTTAGCAATATTAGGGCATCTGTAATGGTGTGACGTTAGTCTCCTCGTAGGCGAGGGAGAAAGAATACCACGTTGTCTTTGACGAAATGATATTTTCTCCGTCATAAGAGATGTCTTCCTTTCGTCACTTGTTTTTTCTACGTCATATATATTTATATTAATCGCTCGTGAACAAATCTTCCATAAATGCCACCGTCGGCCATTAGAGGTGACTTTTAGGACAAACTCCCTATGTTCATGTATGTGCGACGTTTTAGAAGTTTTACACTTCTTAAACGTACCAACCATCTTTTGGAAGTTGCGGTTCAAAACAAGAATTCAATGTTCGAATGGCATGTACACAGAAATAAAGGGAGTAATCTATTGTATGATAGTTTGATTGGCATCACTATGGCAATGTGCTCTAAAGAAGGACATCTCCTCTATTGAGAGGGGTGCATTTACATTCTCTCACATGAGTTTAATTGGATGAATAACCATCTACGGATATACCCCTTTACTCCCTCCTTACAAGTTTATAAGGCCCATGTATTTTCTCAACTTGAGCTACAAACATGAGTTATATGGCACACAAAAATACCCGTACAAACTTCTTTCGTATAAGAATACAATCATAGTTTTTTTTGTGGCATATAACCAATGTTGGGGATATCGCTTATCGGGAACTTATCGGTCGATTCAAGATAAGGGATAAATCGGCCGGTTTATCGGCATATCGGCCGATTTATCGGCTGATTTATCTTATCGGTCAGACACTGATAAGTGATAAATCGGTCGATTTATCGGAATATCGGAAGATATCTTGAACAGTGCATATAACACATATTTGTCTGACACCAAGAAGAAGATCTGCCTAACGCATGTCCTCCTTGATTTGGTCAGAGTGTCGGTTCCGAAAGGCTCCGCCGACGATCTCGCATGAAAAATAATCCCAATAAACTACACAAGGAGGAACCCTAGATGTCTCAGCGGAACAAAGTGGAGCGGCGGTGATGGTGCTGGCGGTGGAGATGGTGTGGATGATGATCCCGATGAAGCCCGTGGCGATGGCGATGACGATGGCGACGATTCCCCCCCCCCCCCCGGGAAGGAATTTCCCCGACAGATTTATCCCTGCCGGAGAGCTTTTCTCTCTCTGTAGTTTCCGCCCCCGAGGCGGCGGCGGAATATTTCTTCGAAGCTTTTTCCAGCTGATTCCATACTCTGGCAGTTAAATCCCCAATAATTATCAAACATGCAAAATAATATAAAATAACATAAGTATTGAATTCTAATAT
Organism: Poa pratensis; assembly: GCA_947311845.1. Classification (NCBI taxonomy): domain Eukaryota; kingdom Viridiplantae; phylum Streptophyta; class Magnoliopsida; order Poales; family Poaceae; genus Poa; species Poa pratensis. Next base: position 60,863,825 of record CAMZMU010000063.1, on the reverse strand, counting down.
GAAATATATCAATGAATAACAGTAAATTATGATACAAAATAGTGATGCAAAATGGAAGTATCAGGGAGCATCATCTTTGGAGTCACATGTCAGCTGGAGGGACAAGTATATGGCTTTGGTGGATGGAAGCAGGTCTCTGTGTGCTTTTCGCGCGTCGTCAAGGTAGAGCACCGTGACATCTACTGCATTTGCAAACGCGAGTTTGAGCAGCATGGTGCAGCGGGGCTCGGCGGCGGGCACATGATGATGGACGCGCGCGGGACATTGGCGTTGTTGGGCGTCGTGGTGGCGTCGATGGCTGACCTAACAAGGTCATTGCGTTGATCCCTCTTGAAGATGGGTTGGCGGAAGACGACGGCGGCAGCTTCTTGAGCGTGCGCATATGGTGCGTACCGAGGGTCTGCTGGACCTGTTTGTGCTTCCGGCTCGTGTCCATTGGCTGATTGGTGAGGCCTCCGGATTTAGATGATGTGTGTAGGTGCGAGGTCGGGTCACACGACTCCGAGCATGGCCACCTCCTTCATCAAACTTGTTGGTATTACGACAGTTGTGGCAGAAAGTTGGCTTCGAATTGATCGATGTATTTCTTGTAAGATTTGTTAAATAATATAATATAATAGAATAGAAAATGTTGTGTGCATCATTTTGATGCAGAAGCCGGATGTTTCAGCCTCCATTTCGAAAGAAAAAACTTCTTTACTAACTTGTCCATACCAAAAATTCAGCAACGAAGTTACATGAAAATTGGATTATCAGGAATACACCTATTCATAAAACGATGTTATTAATTTAACAGAAGTAGTTATCCTAAGTCCATGGCAACAACTTTACTGTAATAATGATGGAGAATTATGAACTTCATGACACTCGTCTGAAACCAACGTTTGCATGTTTTTTTTTTCCTTTCGTTTGTTGTTTTTTAAATGCAAGTAGAGATTAGGTACCCATCCCATTTCCCCGCTGGATCTCTCTTTTCCCAATTCATTGTGGACTTGGAATCGGATCCTACTAAAATTTTGGAATCAAAGACTGTATATGAAGGCAACATGCAATTTGCGCGTGTTCCCTCCACTAGTCCGCCTCCAGTGTCTATAGGGCATCGGTTCCGGTAGACCAGGTCGATCCATCAGTTTGTTAGTAAATCAACCATAGCCATTAAAATGAGGGGACCGGGCCATAAAGTATTGTAGAATGATATCACTCTGATATGCATGAAAATATTTTTGCAGCTACCAACCAATGTTAATGTGTTGTATAAGTTAAAACATTGAGACCACAAGAAGGAATAAGTTTGGTTGGGCAATTAAGTCTCTGTCTCCCCGCAAAAAATAATTAAGTCTTAGTCTGTATGGTTATCTAGCTAATTACTCCCTCCGACGTCCCAAAATACTTGACACGGATTTGTCTAAATATGGATATATCTACACACTAAGACACGTCTAAAAATATCCATATTTAGATAAATTTGTGTCAAGTATTTTGACACGGATGGAGTACTATGAATGATCGACCAACTCTAGCAGATTGACAATTTATTTAGAGGCCGCCTATTTTTAGGCATCTACTAGACGTGTTTAAAGAATAAATCAATCAGCTTTTTTAGATGATACATATGAATCTGCCTATTTCGATCTTTTTAGGTTTAGCTCATATTATTCTTATAACACGTGTCATGTGAACAAAGCTCAAACCAATAGTACTAGGCTACGACGCTGCATTGTTCATCTCCCGCTTCGTACAATACACGGGTCTATTTGGATTGTAGGATTGCAAAATGTTTCAATCTTTTAGGAGCTCTTGCCTAATGATGAGTGCTTTGAAACATAGAATGGGGACTTATAAATCATAAATCTCTACGGATGGATATCTCATATAAATTACCTGACAAGAAGTTATGCTACGTGGAAATTTATCTTTGTGTCTTGTAGGACCTACCTTTCAAGTAAATTTCTATGGAGCATGATAGTCACTTTTTGAAGATTCATGTTTCACTATAATCTTCTACTTTTTACTGGAAGACTATGGCTCGATGGTGTAAAATGTGATGCCCGTAGCCACTTGCACGTTACCGAGAATCCCATGTTCTGTGACATCACATATTCGCGCCGTACTCTACTTTTTTTCATTGCCATGTTTTGTGATATAACATATATATAACCGCCATATCTTAAACAATACTCTTTTTTTTTTTTTTGAGGAAGGATCCAATCCATATATTAAGACAGCTCGAACACTTTACAAAAAGGACCACAGAGAAACGGAAAATTACAAAGAGGTCCCGAAAAGTGCAAGGACCACCTCAAGCCGCCGATAGGAAACACGATTGAATCCACAGAGCCACACCCAAAGCTCCTACGCATCGCCGGAGACGCCGTACCGCCGCCCGTCGGGAAGAAGCGCCACCACATGTTGTAGACGGCCGCAGAAGCCATCCGTCGCGACGCAACGGAATCTGGTCTCGTTGAACGAGTACGGCCACAGCGCGAGCAACCCGCCTCCACCCTTCTTCCAGCCGCCACGACGACGCCCAGGACCACCATCGCCTGCACCAAACCACCTCCCGCCGCTGCTCCCCTCGCCGCCACGGCCGGCCAGAGCAAGGACGACAAGGAGAACCTCCAGAACCACCAAGCAACAGAAGCAGATCGCCACCGCCCAACCTCTTCTCCCCCCCACCACCACGGTCGGACAGAGCAAGAAAGAAGGAGAGAGCCATCTAACGGAGAAGATCCAGTTGCGGAGCTCCTCTTCCCTTTTCCTCCTCGCCGCCACGGCCGGCCAGGAAAAGGATCAAGAACCACAGCAATCGGACCCAAAAGCACTTATTGAGGAGAGCAGTCACCGAATCACCTTCGCAGATCCTCCCCCTTGGAGGCTTGACGAAGAGCAGATCCATGACGACCACGACGCCGCACCCAAGCACCACCATCTCGCACCAGGAGAGGAAGGAGAGGACGACGCCAGGCCACCGGCCACCGCCGCACAGCAGCGGAGAAGCCGCTCTCAACGGCATATCGCCAAACGCCACGAAGGACAAAGAAAACTAAAGCAAACCTAAGCCTACAAGAGCCTATCTACACACGCGAGCAAGAGCCGGAGCTCCCCTCCACCTCACGGTGCCGGAACGGCGACCGGAGGCGGAGGGGAGCGGCGGATCCGCCGCCGAGAAGAAGGGAACACGGAGTCGCCTTTTCCGCCTCTCTGCACTGAAGCATGGGACGGAGGGGAGGGACGAGAGCTTAGTCAGATAGACTCCCAAAACTATGCATATAAGCTCCGTCGTAAGTAAAGAAGGCCACGAGAACTTGCCTGTGGCAAGATGGTTAGGAGGGTGGTTGTACCCCCAGCCCACCAGAGTTCAAACCCCAGGTTTGACGCTGGTGTTTCTCATTTAAGGCGGAATATTCTTCAGTGGGAGGCGACGTTCCCGTCGACAGCGAGGCGCCTGTGGTGACTTCGTCAATCTCAAGACCCAATCCGCCGGCTCAGTCTCTCGGAGGTGCTCCTAGGGGTAGGGTGTGCGTGTGTGCGTTCATAGGGGTGAGTGTATACGCGTGTATGTGAGCGTCTGCGTTGTACTGTGTTTAGCAAAAAAAAAAAAGTAAAGAAGGCCACCGTATTTATAAAAAGCATTGATATTTATACTACCGAATAGAAAAATGAGACCATCAGGGGAGAAAACCTGCAGCAATATTATATTAAGAGAAACAACTCGAGCGGTGGAGGCCAAGTCCGTGAACTGTTGCAGAGTCGAAATAGGACGACGACTCTGATGCCTGCCGCATTACCGTTCCAGTGGACTCAGTTTAGATTACTTTGAGAAGCAAAGTCACGGTGCCACTTTGGCCTACTTAAATAGGTTTTTAGATCAAACTAGTGCTCAAAAACATATAAAAAAAACTATTTAATCACAAACTAGTGATCTAGTTTGAATGAATTATTTCCAGAATACAAAACGAAGTATGTATTTTTTTTAAGGGTTAAGACAGTCGTTCTGCCATTCGATTAGAAGAGAAGAAATTTTTTACATCGGCGTCTCGAAAGGCAAAGGCCCTAAGGCCGAAAGACAAAAAACGCCCAAGGCCAAAAATAAGCTACTACAATCTAGGGCACCTAGCCTCTAGGGTCATCTGTGTGGGCAAAAGCCATCAAGGCGATCTTGTCGCAGATGAGACGCACGGCCTCCAAAAATGGCAGCGCCACATTGGTGAAAACTCTCCTATTTCTCTCCTTCCAAACACCACAAATGATGTAGCAGATAGTGCCATTCACCGTCTTCTTTCTCATTTTTCTGCATGCTATGGATGTATTTGTTTGTCGAAGCGGCGGTTTGTGATGGCCGTGGGGGTGGCTGCTCCAAAGCGAGGAGAACCGAGTCCCGCACCGCCGTCGTGAAGAAGCACTCATGACACAAATGTTGCACCATCTCGGGAGCACCCAAGTATGTATGATTATTTTTTGAGTTTTAAGACGGTCGTATCCGTCATCCGATTAGATAGAATAGAGTGTTATTTATAGAATTTCGAGCTAGGGAAAAATCCCTTTACATGCAAAAACAACAAAAACTAGTCTCTAGAATCTTGTGTGTGGGCGAAAGCCTGCCTCGCCAACTCCTCCCGCACCAAAGCCGCCATCTCCAAAGGCGAGATTGCCACATTGCAGAAGGTCCTTTGGCTCCTCTCCTTCCATGTCCGCCACATCAAGTGGATGATGGTTTCGCCAGTCGCTCTCCTAGACTCGTGTGAAAAAACCACAAGTGCTTGCCATGACAGCAGACAACCTTGATCAGCAACGCACAGTTCTCCCTGTGCCCCACAGACACAAAAGGCACCTCCTCTCAACATTTGCAAGGAGGAGTGTCCAAGCATCAGAAGCTTCATCATCTAGGCCTCCCCCGGCGGCATCTGCCGCTCCATTCTGGTCCCTGACGTCGTCTTCTTCTTCTTGGTCTTGTTCACGGCGAGGACGAGGTCGTCGATGGCCGCCACCGCTTGGTCCGAGAAGGGTCCATCTAACAGGGCCATGAAGTCCTCTCGCCGGCGCCCCGAGGGGTGGGCCTCCTCGGTCAGTGAGCCGAGACGGCGCGCCACGGTCTCCCTGGCCAGCTGCTCGATGTTGGCACCTTTCGGGTGCAGCTTGGCGAGTCTCTCGCTCCTCCACACAGACGGCGCCTCCACCTCCATCTCATGGACCAACGGCGTGGCCGGCGTGCCCAAAACGGTGGCCTCAAGTGGCACCGTGATCCGGGCTAAGAAGCCCGACAAAGGGCACAGAGATGCACCGACCTCCATGCCCTGCTGTCCAAGTCCAGCCTGCACCGGCGTGACGATGGAGCGGGCTCTACCCTGTTGTCCGCTCAGGGTGGGATTGCTGTTGAGATGGAGGACGGGCAGCAGTTCGGGTATGTATGATTATTTAGAAGAAATGGAACATTTTTAGTTTTCAAGTTTAAAATTTGAGATATGTGTTGGGTCTAAAATATCGGCCAAAGTCTGCCTCTCCAAGTCACCCAAGTTGAGCCCGTCCCCGTGAGCTCTCTGTTCGCTGCATGGGCGTGCCGCCGGCCGCCATCTCCCGCTAGGTGCCTGTGCGGCGCCAAAACCCGCGAGTCGGCTACGGCCAAGAAGAAGGAATCACCAACCGGCAACCGCGGTGGAAACCACCACACCAACTCTCGCCTCCGGCCGCAAGCGACACCGCGCGTGCTCGCAGTGGTTGCGTCGTGTACGTAGAGAGATGCCATTGTGCAAGTTGCTACGCGCGGAGTAGCTCTAGGCAAAAACGGCCGAGCGTTTCACTCACCTCCATGATCTTCCTTTTTCAAGAACATGCATAAGAAATGCATGTCATGACATTAAGATTGGAAAGAGTTATTACAAGGTCCGAAAACCACCGCCCAAACTGCCTAAAACACACTCAGAGGCTACTCCTCCCCTCTCTCTGCAGGTTGTGCGGCTAACTGCCACAGCTGCAACAGCTCTCTGATTCTATTACAAATTCTATCTTCTGAATCGAATTTTCCATCGAAGTGGCGGCTATTTCTCTCTAACCAAAAGACTCTACAAGCAGCAATAACAGTTGTGATCAATGTTTTCCTTCTCTGTTTTGGTTGACAGCTGCTTAGATCACACCACCAAGAGTATAGCAAACTGTTCTGGGTGGGTGTGAACTGTCCGAAGCCCAATTCAGACAAAACCCTGAACCACATAGCTCGGATATGGGGGCATTGCACCATTAGGTGATCGATCGTTTCTGGTAGTTGATCACAAAATAAGCAGCGCAGCGGCATGATCTTCCAAAGGTTCCCCGTGCGATCTCACGCATTATTGCGAAAATTGCGAAAAGACAGTTCGCACAAGCAAGATGCGGGTTAAATATACGTCTTCTTTGCAAAGCATATAATATTTCACAAAATATCCAAAAGCATATTGCTAATTAGTCTCTTCTTGGACCAGTTACCAGCAAAAACACCGTCAAGGACAGACCTGGTCGATCGATAGAGAGGGCTCTGTACGCCTTGGAATTGCCCGTTCTTATCCCCAGATCGAGGTAACCAGTGAGTCACGGAGCATAATTGTTCGAATAGTCTTCCGCTTACGACAGATGGATCAAGATTATTATGCGAGAGGTGCGCCCACACAGCAGGATTCTACTGTGACATTCTTCGTAAAAAGGGATTATACGATGGCCACTCTGCTAGCTACAACCATGAGTCCATCATGACAGGGGCGAATCCAGCTGATGCTCTATCCATCATGAATATATTTTATTTTTCTTTAAAATGTGTTTTCTTATTTTGTTTCTGTTTTCTTAAAAACTAGCGGTGTGGCCCGCGCATTTGCGCGGCTAGATTTTCTTTTTGTGTGTGTTCATCTTGCATAATTGTTTGACTATTTAATAATGTATCATTGTTTATATTTGTTATCCGATTATACATTAAGATGCTTCGCTGCCATGCAAGTTTTTTAAATTACATCTAAGTTAATTGCTTCAATTGATTTGTGAGAAACTTACAGTTGTGTAAACTGAAAACATCGTATATTATCTCATATATTAGTAATTTAAACAAAGAAAATTAACTTCATTAGGAAGGTATTGTCAATAGATATATTTATACGACAACATAATAGAATACATTGTTGTCAAAGTATGCACACCTATAGAGTTCCGCGATGCCTTGTATAGATTTGCTTCTTCCACTTCACCTCTTCCATTGCTGTCCATGCGTATGTATATTTCTAAAATTTAAACTATCTATAATTCAAACACTGGGGCTCTAGATAAACCTTTGTTTTTTTCTTCCACTCGTCTCGTGGCCACTGCTTTTATGGAGGCTCATTTTAATTTAATCCGCTGCTTGGCCACCTACCTTCCTACCAGTTTATATTCCTCAAACATTACTAAAAGCATTCTCTCGCTATTCGCATGACATTTTGCTTTTCATTTTGCATAATTTTCTTAACAAAATTCTAGTTGATTAGTCACTTTTGAATTTTTGTGATCGAATTTTTTGCAAGGCCACCATAACAGCATCGACTCATCGATATCTTTTTGTCCAATTTCATTCATGGCATAGATCTCATATGTTTGATTCTGCTCAATCAACTAATTATTTCTTGCTTCATCCAGAACAGTACACAGTTAACTCATGGATTGCACCACTTGCCTTAATTATAACATCGAGGTTATCCTATTATCAGGCATATGCATGCTTGTACGTCTAATGATTTTGTATTGTACACTTGTCATCCTTCATCATTATATAAGGGAGAGAAAGACTACTGCTTGCATGTTGTGCTGGATGTGATAGCGGAAGCACGTTGAAGAACATGATCACGTGTGACTGAGGTTCATTGGAGATTGATTAGACTTGTATTTCTGCTACTTTTCTCCACTACACGGTGTGCGATCTAAAGGAAAACGAACTCAGAGTTGCGATAGGTTCCGTCATATACTCCCTCCGTTCGGAAAAGGATGTCACAAAAATGGTCTATCTATAGTTCATTTTTGTGACATCCTTTTGCGAACGGAGGGAGTATAAAGTAGCCAGAGTCGCCCTAATCGCACCGTGCCTCTTTATTTAGCACATCATGCGTTAGATACGTCTGTAAATCTCCACGGCTGAAACGTAATAAGAACTTAAAATTGGCACTATTCAATATTTATGTAATTTCCTGAAGATCCACTCTCATACAACTACGTACGTAGCAATAGACAAATATGAAATATTGGATGTTAATTTTTTTTCCATAGCAAAACTAATTGGTGATGAGCAGATATGATTCTCATGGAAGTACGTAGTAATATCCTTGGTAAGTTGCACCCGTTGGAAACCTTTGTGCCAGCTTCCCTTGCTTAAATGATTTTGTGCCAACAAGAGAGATCGAAAAGAGACTGCAGTGTAATCTACCTTATCTCCTCGATCGGGATGAGTTGGGATGGGGACCGAGTAGACACTCTTCCACACGTGTGGACTGACGCCAGGATTACATGGAGAAGCCACGGTACATACTGAAGAAACAATACTCATCTTATATTTACACATATGTCGCAGAGTTCGGCACTTCGGCCCTTGCTGCCGCGCGGAGACGGATGAGCATGGGAAGACTGGAGAAGACATGGCAGGGGGGGGGGGGGGGAGGGGGGCGACGATTATATGAGATTTGTGTTCTGCAATTTGTGTTTCGCGTGCCTGGTGATGTTCATGTCTGTTATCCTGCATCCATGCACAGATCCGCCGTCGGTTGTACTGCGCCGCTCGCCACCTGCTATGTCAATGTCCCTGGATCCATGTACACCTTCTCCGTTAGTTAATCTTGGTACGACGGCGATCGATGGATCAATCTAAAAATTTCTGGCCGATGATGGTGCATTGTTCCTCGCATCCATCAGGGGATACGATCATCCTTGAAGTTGCTGGTGATGATGGTTGGGTGCATGATGACGGCGCCGACGTGATCGATCAATCTAAAAATCTCCGGCCGATCGAGATACATCGTGTACCACCCGAAGTGACGGAACCCCTTGACGCCGAACTCCTTCCTGTTCCTGCGCTCTGTCAGGTTCCGTCTTTTAATCGCCAGAGATCATTGGTGTCGCCGGCCGCCGGCATCGTCCCACGTAGAGCTCGCCTTCGGCCCGTCTTTTGATCGCCAGAGACATTGGTGTCGCCGGCCGGCATCGTCCCACGTAGAGCTCGCCTTCGGTCGGTCGGCTTGCCTTCTATTGCTGTCGGCATATTTGGTGGTAGCGAGGCGTGCATGTTGAGGGATCAAGAGGTCTTACCAGCTTACCTCGTATCCATCTTTGCACCATGCACACAATAATCTTGCCTAAATACAAATTACTGGCTGCTGGCTACATCAATCTTGTTTGGTGTTGCCGAACTATAATCATCATACAGGATTACATGAACCATGTATAACCGACTTGCCGCTTGGCTTATCTTCTAGGCTTGCATGCCATGGTGTAGTTCTACCTGCAATCGTCTGTGCTCTTCTTCTAGGCTGCATGCACTACGTGGTGATTGCAGCGAGGACGACCTCTCGTATCGATCGGGACCAGCGGCCGGCGCAACCCGCACTGTAAAAGCTCGTTGATTTGGATGGCAAGTTCTTGCTGCCGCGCAGAACCATGCCGGAAGCGTGCAAGGCCGCCAACCCTCGAGAGCTGTACGATAATACCACGTACGTCCTTCGGCATGTGCTCGTTGATTTGGATGGCATGCGCGGATGCGCCGGCCGGCCGGCCGCGCAGCTACTTCGAACAACTCCATCATCGGTCGCTCCATCATCGGTCGCCGACTCGCCGAAGCGTATGTGCATAATCTATAGAACTCGCCGGTCCATTGTTTGCCCTCGCCGCCCCGATACACGATGGCATCCCTCTCCTATCGATTTGCTCCCGCTTCCGGTAGATATGGTCCAAATATAAAGTGATGCGTTGATGACCTAGCAATGATTAGGTTATGTGCATCTTTGGATACCGATCCAATTTTCCTAAGCATCCCGATTGTGTACGTCTCACTTTTCCTTCTTTTGATTACGTACGCCCGGCGGGCTAATCTCCTGCCGTTGTACGTTAAGCGGTAGTCCTGGAAGCGCGTCCTTTTATTGTAGTCTTTGATCTGAACCGTTGAGATCTTTACGTTTAGCATGGCAAATCTTGACCGTTGATTGTCTTGTGTTTTAATTATATAATAGATGGGAAGTCTTACTAACATTTTGAGTTCAGCTCTATCCATCACTGGACTGTTTGCTCCGCATCTGTCTCCGTGTTTTGTACTGTCTGCTAGCCATTATCCAGACAATAATGATGATGGTAAATGGTGGAGGAGATGCTTGATGCAAGTCCCTTTTACACTCGTTTTAAATGTTAGTGCATGCATGGGTTCATGACACATGGCATGCGCACAATATACACGTCAGCAAACTGGCTTTTCTGTTGCCTGGAAGACTAGAGCTCAGACCAGGTGTCTTTGGCTCGGCTTTACTAACTACTTTCTCCAACATGTGACGAATTTCTACCATGATTATTTGCTGAAATATTTGTGGTTACCAGCAGTTCGTTTTGGAAAGCACTAATGAGCGTAAGTTGGTCTTTCAAGATGAGGGTGGTCAGCCGTTTCAAATGGTATAAATTGAAAGTGTAGAGTGGGTTTCCTCGAGAACCTTCGTTTCGAGACAAACTTTCCTGGAGAACCTTGCTACCCTAATAGAAAAGCTTACTCTTTTTGTAGATTTGGCTTTGTTTATATTATTCCTTTTCCTTCACGGAGAAGAGAATGTGTGCAAAACAACAAAATGTCTATTCGTTAAGCTATGTTAGGATGCTCTTAGATTGACATGATAGGTTCATTTTGTCGTGATCCAGTGGCCATACTACTATTACATCTCACAAACAAGGAGGTAAAATTCTATCAATAATTATGTAGGGTTAGCATGGACTTTGCATTTCTGCAAACAAGGAAGTGAACTAGGAAGCGAAAAGTCATTTTGGCTCCCGAACTCTAGTGCTCACTCTATATGAAAAAAATTCAAAAATCATATTTATAAGTTTTAGAAAAATATGAAAATAATCATGCATGTTATCAATGATGTTTCCCACAAATATGCAAAATTTCAGTTTGAAATACTTTATATTCTAATCTACACAAAAAGGAAAAAAATCTTGTATATTTTGGAGATTTGAAAGTGCATAGATTTGTATTCACGCATTTGTCATTTTTGTGTAGCTCAGAATATAAAATGTTTCAAATCGATATTTTTGCATATTTATGTAAACATGAGAGCTAGCTAGTATGTACTCTCACAGTCTCATTCCTCATATATGCATGTGTTATAGTCTTTTATCATATCAAATATACTTTAATAGTAATTACTAAATATTACCAAGTTAGTCCCATTGAAATTTTCGTTTTGGTCCATATATTTTTAGCCAAATTCGTTTAAACTGATTTTATGTAAACCAAAAAGATATATTCTACAATCAAGGGACCAAATGAAAAAAATAGCCAAATCATCCAATTCATCGGGGGAAGCCAACCCACAATATGCGCCAGGACTGCCCAGAAATACCCTGAACGAGCGCGAAGAAATTAGCAAAGGAGTGCCCACCCGCACCCCAAAATGTCCCTCACACGGTCCCAAGCAAATTGATCCATTATGCAAGAGAAGAACATATGGTCTTGATCCCATCCATATCACACGAGCCACGACGTGCATGACCGGACCGTGGCACTTAAACTTGGTAAGCATTATTGAATTGATGTAATAGCCAACTCAACGTCAAGGCAATTTTACTCCTTAGACGTGGGTTCAATGTAGGATGCAGAAAGTTCTTTTTAATATTGTGTTGGTGGGGTCTTGAACTCGAAACCTCTTGATTCTGATACCATATTGAATTGATGCAGTAGTCAACTCAATCAAAAGTCTGAACTGATGGAGAGGGGGGCAATATATTTCAACAAGCATCCCCTAGCTGCCAAAGAAAGATCTTGATCTTCAACCGCAAACTCCACAACTCACAAACTTCGGGTCCTAGATGGAGGGCGGAATAGATTAAATGATGGTAAATGGTGGAGGAGATGCTTAATGCAAGTCCCTTTTACACTCCATCACTGGACTGTTTGAGTTCAGCTCTATCCATCACTGGACTGTTTTAAATGATGGTAAATGGTGGAGGAGATGCTTAATGCAAGTCCCTTTTACACTCCATCACTGGACTGTTTGAGTTCAGCTCTATCCATCACTGGACTGTTTTGCTCCGCATCTGTCTCCGTGTTTTGTACTGTCCGCTAGCTATTATCCAGACAATAATGATGATGGTAAATGGTGGAGGAGATGCTTAATGCAATTCCCTTTTACACTCGTTTTAAATGTTAGTGCATGCATGGGTTCATGACACATGGCATGCGCACAATATACACGTCAGCAAACTGGCTTTTCTGTTGCCTGGAAGACTAGAGCTCAGACCAGGTGTCTTTGGCTCGGCTTTACTAACTACTTTCTCCAACGCGTGACGAATTTCTACCATGATTATTTGCTGAAATATTTGTGGTTACCAGCAGTTCGTTTTGGAAAGCACTAGTGAGCGTAAGTTGGTCTTTCAAGAGGCTACACGCAACTCAAAGTGTATAGTGGGTTTCCTCAAGAATCTTCGTTTCGAGACAAACTATTATTCCTAATAAAAAAAGCTTACTCTTTCTATAGATTTGGCTTTGTTTCTATTATTCCTTCTCCTTCACGGAGAACAGAATGTGTGCAAAACAACAAAATGTCAATTCGTTGAGCTATGTTTTAATTTGGACACTCATTTCACATGATAGGTTAGTTAATTTGTCGTGATCCAGTGGACATATTACTATTACATCTCGTATATGAGGTAAAATTATATCAATGATTATGTAGGGTTAACATGGACTTTGTATTTACGCAAACAAGGGAGTGAACTAGGAAACGGTTATGTACTCTCGCAGTCTCACTCCTCATATATGCATGTGTTATAGTCTCATATAAAATATACTTTAATAGTAATTACTACTAGATAGTACCAAGTTAGACCCATGAAAATTTCATTTTGGTCAATGTATTTCAGCCCAATTTTTAAACCGATTTTGTGTAGGATATATTCTAAAATCAAGGGCCCAAATGACAGTTTTCACCCAAAGCATCCAAGTCATCGCGGGAGACCAACCCACAATATGCGCCAAGACTGCTAAAAATACCCTCAATGAGGGCAACTTAATTAGCAAAGGACCTAGGTGCGTACCCGCACCCCAAAATGTCCCTTACACGGCCCCAAGCAAATTGGTCCATTATGCAAGAGAAGAATATATAATCTTGATCTCATCCATATAACACAAGCCACAACGTGCATTACCGGATCGTGGCACTTTTAAACTTGGTAAGCATCCCTTAGCTGCCAAAGAAAGATCTTGATTTTTAACCGCACCCTCAGCTTCCAGAACTCCACAACTCACAAATTCTGGGTCCTAGATGGAGGGCGGAATAGATTGAGCTGATGGAGAACTGGCCCGACTGTTCCAAGGACCAGGAGACTGTATATTCTTCCTCCTAGAGTCAGATCTTTCTGAGGAGCTCCACTAAAGAAGTCCAACGCGCTACCAAATCCGACCTATGGACCGTAGAAACCTTCAAATCTTGATATTCTTATCTTCTTTTATATAGCCAAATTTACGTTGGGTCAATTGATGACTACATAGGACTAAATTGTCGTGTGAGAGCGTGTTAGAAGTTGTATAATCTTTCTCCTTCCCCCGTCTATGTGTAGCCTTTGTTACAATTCTAGGAGGGGGAGCGCCATGTCACGATTTTTTTGTTTTTCCTGTGGTTCAAAACGCTTTTGGACTAAAATTCATATAGGTTTAAAATCATGTTGGTTTCAGTTAGACATGACACTCTAATTCTACGTTTTTCCTGTGTTTTGAGAATCCTTCGAACCAAAGAGGCCATAAAGGACATTTCTCTCTTTTTTACAAGAATCTACTAAAAAATTTTGTGAAATGTAGATGTGCATACTGAATCGCGATGGATTAACGAAAATTTCTATAGGTTCTAAATCATGTAGGTTTCAACTGGACATGACACTAGATCTAATTCTACATTTTCCCTGTGTTTTGAGAATCCTTGTAACCAAAGAGGCCATAAAGGCCAAAGAGGCCATAAAGGACCTTTCTCTGGTTTCTCACAAGAATCTACTGATTTGTTTTGTGAAATGTAGATGTGCATGCTGAATCGCAACGGATTCTCCATGGTGGTCACTGACTAGGCAGCACAAACAGACGACAACGATGGGTGCAGCAGGCAAATTGTTTAGGGTGGTCCCCCAGAGCCTGGCCCTAAAGGCCTGCCCCTTGACACCCATCACACCACGACGCATATGTGCTCTTTCTCGTGAACAGCACAGGTGCACCCAAAAACATTTGGTGCTGCGTGCTTTAGGTTAAATCGTTTGATCGACCCACAGATTACAATTCGGTAACTATCTATCTACAGTACATCCGTTTTGTTTTCTACTCCTCTGTTTCGGCAGCATACATTGGATGGTTCCTTAATGGATCTTAATTGCCAATTAGTAGTGGGCAGGTCACTGTCATCCGTCGCACCGAACCGATCTCTGGAACGAGCAACGAGTCAGGTCGATAACTAAAGGCGATATACGTATAGTACTAGTAGTACTAGTTGAATGTCCGTGCGTTGCCACGGAAATATAAGACTTGCGATATTGTTGTAATAAATATCTATTTCTTTTAATTATCAAGGAAATATTAATGCATATATAGTGTAAAATAGCGCACAAAAAATTTCTCCAATGTTTCAAAGATGTAACCAGCCTTTAGTAATTGTTTACTCAATGCTAAACAATATGATCTGCAAGATCTACTTAGTATTACAATCAATGATCTGCAGATCAAACTGCATTTGTTACATGTCCTCGTCACAACACCTATGTTTATGTTTGAGAATCAACAAAACATATGCGGATTGTGATGTTGTTACGTCTGCATAAGCTTAAATCATCACACCGCAGCTGGCTTGAGCGAGTTGGAACTGAACATAGAGACCAATATCAATCACATGTAAACCTGCATTTTCTGGTATCTTCCTATTCTTCTAAGATGCATAAGAGAAGATTTTGACTCCAACTTGAGCGTTGATCCGAACTACAGCAGGAGATTGACAGTTGGAGCATGAGGTCTGATGGCATATCCGAAATCTGTATATTGTAAACACAACTATATGATTAGGGTGAATGATCAGTGGTCATATAACACACATGAAAATCATCTAAAAATGCCTACATAGTCACATTGCAGTCTCGGTAAGCTATACAAGACTGTATTTTCAAGTTAGATCATTTTCTCATATTTTACATTGCACTGTAAGAAAAGCTTTATTTACCACCAAAAAAGCATAGCAGTTATCTAAAAATGTGTTATAGCATTAAACATATTACACCCCAATGTCTGAGAGAGTATCCTCATCTCATTCCATCCATCGTGAAACGAATTTTTTTTTTTTTTTGCGAGGAAACAAGAGAATTACAGGAAGACCATTACAGAGAACACCCCAAGCAAGATGGAAATTACAAACCAGTTCATCTGCAACCTAGAGACGCCGGCGAAGAGCAGAACATGCCGGTGGCGCGCCGCCGTCGCGTCTTCCTTCAAGCCTTGGAATCGAAGACGTCCCCTGACGGACGGGAAGTCGCCGGACCTCGAACTCCGTGGACACGGAGCCTCCATCCAGCTCCCGCTGCACCTCCATCGTCTTCCATGCGCATCTCGAGCTTCAAGATCGTCAACCCAGATCCGCCGCCACGCGAGATCTGGGAGGGGAAAGGCGCCCCCAACGGATCCGTGGATCCCAGAGGGCGAAGGGGACAGGCACAGCACCACGGACCTCCACCGAGCTCCGCCGCGAGAGGAAGGATGTACCTGCACCAAAAAGGACGACGGCTCCACCTCCTCCATAGCTCCGCCGCCCGGAAAGCACCCAGCTCCTACACTATCTACACGCGAGAGACAGGGATCCCCCGCCCTCCCGCCGCCGAAGCGGCCGGCGGAGGGCGAGGGATCGACTGGATCGACGGTGAGGTGGTGGATCTGCGCGCGGGCGAAAAATCGCCTCTCTCTACTGTAGCGGGAGAGAGGAGACGACCAAGGCTTCGTCTGTAACATCGTGAAACGAATTATCAATATTTCTTAAGTAGTTTTTTTCGCGTGCAAGCTGAAGCTTTCGAAAGACACAGGCTTTTGTCGATTGGGCAGGTAACTACTTAAGAATTAAGTAGTTACCTGCCCAATCGACAAAAGCCTGTGTCTTTCGAAAGCTTCAGCTTGCACGCGAAAAAACAGTACATACAACAGTATACTCAGGATGCATTTTTACAAGATAAATGTAACTCTTCGGATGTTTCCCATCAATAAGAGCAGAGCATGAGTACATCTACAGAAATTGACAAAATAATATGTGGCTTGCCTAATTTTGTTGCTGTATTTTTTATCTTGCTTCCAAATATTTTGGATTAACATGAATGCTGTGGGATGGAGGCTGGGATTGGGATTTCGGCTTCGATGGTGCAACACCTGACAATGAATTAGCAGATGACTGAAAACCAAGTTCCTTCTCAATGATTACAAGTGAGTCTGGAAAGTTAACCTGCGATTACTGAAATGATTTAGACAATACTAATAACCGAACCAAGCAAACGATTTATGTCAGCTGAATTACCCTGAATAAACAGTTTGCTCGGGGAGCATGATATCGAAAAAATGATTACTATGAACCTAGTTTGCAAGATAAATATCAGAGAACGTGTTGCTTTAAGATTTATTACTGGAGACCAACTACATCTTCGGTTGCTAAGAGAGCTAGTGATTAGGCCATAATATGTATGTGAACCTGCTCCATACACTACCTTTGAAAGATTTGACACCTGACCTGATAACAGAAACGCATCAAATGGAAGAACTCGTCATGATTCATGTTGAAGAAACATTGACCTCGTGCAGAGAGTAATACACTGAAAGCGCACATGGACAAGAAAAAAGAGATCATATTATCAATAAACTCAACGGCTGGGTGCTTGGTGCTTGGGCGATCAGTAGAGACACTGTAACATCAATCTTACATCTCCTAGTCTTCTGCACAACGGGGTTCAGAGTAGATCACGGGAAACAACGGGGTAATCAGACTCACCGGCTTCTTCTCGTAGTCTTCGTACGCCTCCGTCTCCGGCGTGGTGCTCTGGATCTGAATGGCGAATTCAGGATTGGCGGCGACGCAGTCAAGGGAGGAGTTGAGCTGCGCAGATCGACCGGGGGAAAATGCGGCCAGGGTGTCTAGTGCACATGGAGATGCGTTCGGAGGCGGGGGCGTTGTGCGCCGTGGAGCTGGCCGGCTTAGGAAACCATGGTGGATGGGAGTGGGGAATGAAGAAGGCGGCGTGAGGGACGGTGGTGGCGGCACGGTGGGGGAAAGAAGACGGGCGGCGCATCGTCGACGCTTTGACTGCAAAGACGCGCGCCGATCCGCACACGACCTCCGAACGCCGCACCAGCCGGCAACCTCTCCGCGCCGCCCCAGCGAGTTCGCCGCCCCCGTGCTCCTCCTGGTCCTCTCTATCCGGAGCTCCCCCACGTCGAGGTCCCCGTGCGCCACCGGCTCCATGGCCCGGCTGCCACCGGCGACGGGGCTGAGCACGGCGGCGACGTGGAGCAACACCGGGCGACGGGAGCACGGGGCGGAGTAGAGCCTCGGCAGCGTAAGCTGGAGGCGGAAATCAGCCCGGCCGGCTGGGATCCGGCAGCGAAGGGAGGGGATCCGGCGGTGGGAGAGCGGCGGTGGGGATGGGGAGGCGGCCGGGAGTGGGAAGCGGCGACCGGGGCCCTGCGTGAGGTCGGGGGTGGCCGGGGGTGGGTGTCGAGGGTGAGTTCCTTTTTCTTTTTTCCACCTACCGCTTCGCTGTGTTGACCACGAGATTTGGTGGAGGGCAAAATCGGAACGAACCGGTATATGACTTATGGGTGGCAGTGGTGGGTAAATATGTGATTTGGTGGAGGGCAAAATTGGCAAAAAAAATGACGTACCAACACCTCTTCAAGCCATATTATATAGTAGAGATATAGCTTGCACACAAAGCAAGGCCGGCACTCGTAGACACAACATGTAGCCTTGCATTTTGCTTTTCTTTTCCACATCAAAGGGCACCTGAGACGAGACTGAGAGGGAGATGGATGCGTGGTAGATATTATCTATGCACGGCAAGCACAGGGATGGATGTGGATGTGGTGGCTTTATCCAACTAGGATCAAGCAGTGGAAAGGGAGAGCACCACCACACAGTACACATACATAGACCTAAAGCAGAATCCCACTCACTTTGTTCGCTAAAAGAGGCAATAACCAACTTGGTTGGCAACGGGACGCAGAATCTAGCTATAACGCAGATCCCTTCCCCCTCCAAGAGTCAAAACCCTCGAAAAGCCAGGGCCATGGCCAGGACACACACACACACATGAGATTCCTTGGGAGAAAAAAGGCGAGGGCCGCGAGTGACCACCTTGACAGAATCCACTCCTCCTCCACACGGAGAGATTCCAAGGGGCCACCAGGATACTATTTCTCCCCATAGATAGTGCTCCTGCGACTATGGATGGCCAGCCTTCGCCCCGGCAGCCCTCGCCAATGCCGGCGTCGTTTCATGGCTGCCGACGACGAGTCACCATATACGCCTTTACTTACTTGCATGGATCCCTCCTCAGAGATGTAAACTGTGCCGTACTGTGATGGATGCCCATATCCGGCTGGCGCCACTGTACAGTGGTCCGTGCATGGCGTAGAGGATTCATCCCGATCTAGCCGTGATCTATCGTTGGATTCCTCTGGCCAGAAGATGCGCTTCTCTGTATCTATCTGCACAAGCGTTTTGACGGAGCGTAGTGACGTAGTGGTGGCGTTGGCGTGAGCACTGCCGGGCGAGGCCATCGGAGGCTCGTGATTGCTGGGTGGAAAGTTGGACGCCGTTCCTCGTGGCAGAGATGCACAAACCCGCCCCGGGTTAATCATGGAGAAGAGGCAAAGGGGAGCGCTGTGGTCCGCCCAGAATGATGAGGCACCGAGGACGGGAACAGCTCCAACGAGTAAAAAGCGCACTCAGAAAGGTGGTACGCCCATACTAGTAAGTACTCTCTCCGTTCCAAATTACTCCCTCCGTTCGAATTTAATTGACACACATTTGGTTACACACGGATGTATCTAGACATCAAACAAGTATAGATATATCCATATTTGGACAAAACCAAGTCAATTAATTTGGAACGGAGGGAGTACTTGACTTGAGTTTGTCTAAATACGGATGTATCTATACACTAAACAAGTATAGATACATTCGTATTTGGACAAACCAAAGTCAAGTAATTTGGAACGGAGTGAGTAGTAGATTGGATTCTCGTGCTCGGTTTCTACCGTTTGCAGTGGCATCATGTGTCGCAGTTGCAGACTCTTCATCTCAGGCAGTGATCACATCTTATGTACAAGAGAAACCTCCTAAATCTCTCCTAAATAAACCTGTTAGACGAGAGATAACAGTCACTTTACATGTGCGACTGCAACCATGCGGCTGTTAGCCCAGCAGAGTAAGCCACTTCCAAAATGACGCTACGTTTCATCCTTTGGGTAACGCAAACTTACGTTAAGAACTCCTAAGGCCAGCGATGAATTAAACCGTGATTTTAGTTACGGCCAGAAGGTCACCTTCCCCTGCCATAACCATGGTACATCCGCCGGCGATGCAGAACCGTTGCTGCCGACCACGTCCACCTCTGCCTGTACCATCCCAGGTACCACGCCCGGCGGGGTTGATACTGCTACCCGGGCTGCCTCCACCTTGACCGAAATACGCAGTCAACGCTGACTCTCGGATGAATTCTTCCTCCTCCCTCTGGTTGTACTCAAGAATTTTCTGCTTGATGTTTTGCTTCTCCACAAGCAGAGCCGCCTCTTGCTGCTTTGTGCTCTGGACAAGTGAGCAGTCTCCAGGAACGAGCATCTGCTTCGTCTGCTGCTTGTGCCCTTTTTTCACTAGAACCCTGACGCACACTTTGTCCTTGCTATCGCCCCCAGCATTACCGGTTTCCTCCGCTGTGATCTCCTGTCCACTCTCTGTTTCAGTGGCCCTTGGGTCCTTTGACCCCTCAAAGACCTTCATCGGTACAGCCATGTTCAAAGTGGGTTTCACCCGTAGCTCCAACTTGCGCGACTCCAAGCTTTCCTGTAGAAGGGCCTTCAGCTCCCGGTCAAACTCTTCTTGCTCCTTGGGATCAACTTTGACCACCTTACGCCTAACCTTCACATTTTCTTCTTCATCGGAACCAGCAGGCGTATCATCCTTGTCACTGTCGACACTATTCTCCGACCTATCATCTGATTTTTCTTCATTCAGGGAGTCTCCGTCTTCATGTCCATCGCGACGGATGCTTCCGCTGCCTGAATAGCTTTCATTGTCTGCTACTTCTTCGTGATCCCTATCACTTATGTCAGGTCTGTTTGCTGAGCTTTTGCAGCTCACATCACAAGCAGCGCTTTCAGATTGTTTCGTCTTCTCATTTTCTTCAAACTCGGCCAGAGCAGAAGCCAATAGTTCTGCAGATGAATACCTGGTCATGTTCGGTTGTAGCTCAGCAAACATATCCTGCACCAGGTGTAAAACAAGTAAATTAGGTGCTCCATTTACTGACGAGACATCTCTTAGAATATACAAAACGATAATTACATCTACTATGATCTAGCATCCCATTTGGGTATTGCATAATTGCTAAGAAATTTAAAGCAGTCCAACACGGAAGTAAACGGCTAAGCACATTAAAGTGGTCTAATAAGAAGGAAATAAACAGTTCCATGTCCACCAACAACAGAAATAATGCACTTCGCTATAAAAAAATAGAAATAATGCAGAAGACATTTAAAACAATAATAACAGCGTGCATAAGCAGAAACAACAAATGGAAGCCCAGCTCCATGGTGGCCACTTTTTTTGAAAATAAGAAATAGACATTTGTCAGTTTGAAAAAATTTAGAACAACAATACTACGCGTAGATAATGTTGAACTCTACCAGTGTGCAAAATCTCAATTCGAAATTCCTTGTACTCTAGGCTACAGAAAAATTACATATCTGGCAAATTTTCATGTTTGGAAAATGTGCAATGTTCACCGCACCCAGATTCATACTTGTCATTTCGCTCAGCCTAAAATACAACGAATTTTGGACTGGGTTTTTGCACACTAGTAGAGTTCCATTATCTACGTCTAGGATTTCTTCCCCAATCTTTTGGAACTTTCAAATTCCATTTCGATTTTTTTTAAACGAGCTCCCTGGAGCTAAGGAGCCATTTGTCTGCTCTCCATTCATAAGCTACAATAAATGCTAAGTTGATGACCCACTTCTGTCAGTGGTTTTTAAGGCGTCCGTAAGGCGGCGCCTAACCCCCCGCCTTAGGATGCCTTACCGCCTTAAAAACCATGTCTGTCACAAATGTATACTATGAATTGCTATCAAATCGAGAATATCTAGTTACTTACGTATTACTAAATATTAATGAGAGCCAAGGTACCACTTGCTTCAATATTAAGTTTGAAGCAAACACATTTAACAGTTCATTGATCCATTACAGGTGAAAATTTTGAAATGTCACTACCAGCTATATCCAAATAGTTTTCTCTTTCTCTCGAGCCACAGCATAATAGCAATGATCTCAAGACGAGACGCAAACCCAGCACAATTATATTGGCTCACCTTACACCAGATATTTAAGCTAATGAATGTCAACAGCTCTTCTCCAATTTAGATTGGTATCGTAATCATATGACATGTACACTAAAGACTAACACATGTATTTATGCTTTCAGGATGCAACCGCTAATAAGTTGCCGGTGTATAGAGGAACACTAACCTGAACGTCAAACTCGACGTCAAGTGGCAATGGACCTTTGTTAAGAACATATCTTTGAAAATATAGCAAAAATTTGTCAAGCTTTCGTTTTGAAGAGCCTCTATCAAAATAGTGACCACAAGTCTGGAGAAGTGTAATGATCATCCTTATCCTGAAAAAATCTTCTGGGGGATCAAGCAGGTCTTGCTGCACATGATAAATGCAAAGGATAAATTCACTGAAGTGACAAATATATAAATTCCTTTGAATATAGGTGATTAAGAATGCATAAAGTATTAGAGACGACGAGTGACATGTTTACTTTTGGGTCATACTTATCCAGGATTGCAGAAAAGGAATACAAACATGTTTTTTGTACATTCACAAGTCGTACAGTTCGAATTGAAAAAACATGCATACCAAGCATGTTAAACAACGAATTTAAGAATTAAAAACAACTTAAAGAATGACAGGGTACAACATAGTTGTATCAAGACCCTTATCAAATTTATAAGTGCATGCCTTTCCATAAAATGTACTAACTTAAGCAGTTAACATTAGTATAGGGCTATAGGCCAGTCTCTGGACTGCTGCAATATCAATTTAAAAAACAAGTAAAGACAGCAAAAGTAAGTTCCGACTTCTGTTTTATGGATGTGTTTACTTACTTCTGTTGTTCCATGACCAAATACAATAATAAGGTACAGTGTCTCAAATATAACTGATGAATCAATATGCTCATAGTTATATAACTCCCCAAGGAATCGCATGTGGGCAAGTTGTCTTTGTTGCAATGCATAGTCATTCAGCTCAAGTCCAACTCTAATCTCCTCTAGAACCTGAAATCCAGGTAGACAAGGAAACCACAGTGTCAGCTAGTCCATTCTTAGCTTAAGTGTCATCCAATAAAATGGGTTATAATCTGTTCATTGCTTTTACTATGCTACATACGCATACAAGATCTTGTAAGTTGTAACAGATAATACTCTAAACACTAACAACATGGTATTAATCTGAACTACAAAGAACCAATAAACCTCAGATCACAAAATGGAATACATTTGCTACGCATTTTGTTAAAGGAGTCAGAGCTCAGAGAAAAGAAAGAAGCCAGTAATTTGAGTACCAAACACAAAATATGTAAAGAAAGAAACAGGATAAACATACAAGTGCAGGATAGTTCAGAAGACTGATCCAATATTAGTCTTGGTGAAACTTTGCATGACATTTTTTTTTGTGTATTGTGTAAAAAAAATGAAGGGGAGCCTTGGCGCAGCGGTAACAGCTGCTGCCTTGTGACCATGAGGTCACGGGTTCAAGTCCTGGAAACAGCCTCTTGCAGAAATGCAGGGAAAGGCTGCGTACTAAAGACCCAAAGTGGTCGGACCCTTCCCCGGACCCTGCGCAAGCGGGAGCTACTGCACCGGGGCTGCCCTTTTTTTTATTGTGTAAAAAAAATCTGCTACCGACTTCTCATCTAGTGGTACACTATGTCAACCGAAGTTTCTCGACTCATCCTTTTTACCATAAGTAACTCACCTCATCTACCACAGCGACAGGAAAATCATCATGATAGTGACTAAGACCAGCAGTTAGAAGAGCAATGAGGTGAACTTGGCTATACTTTCCCTTGTGAACTTTAAGAAAACACTTCACCAGGTACTGCTCACACTCAGCCCAAGGTAACTTGCGTAACTGACGAAGAACATGTTGAACACTTGTTTTGTCAAGATCCGAGAAAAGCAGCTTCCTTATGTACTGCATGCATTTATAAACAATATTAGTTATTCAATGTAACGGATCAAAATACGGGAAAGAAAACAGAACAGAAAAGGGATAAAAAGCCTTACCTGGTGCAGAGGTGGCCGAACTTTAGATACTCTGGCAGATCTTTCTGGTGGTTTGCATAAGTAATAGGCATTCTCCACAAGTGTGCTGTGGTGTGGATCCAAATTCCTCACATTTTTCAACCTCCTCAGTATTTCCAGCATGTTTGACATGCGAACTGTAGTTCCTTGTGAGAGATAAAGAAAGCGCCCGCAGGTCTCAAGAAGATTGCAGGCCACATCAATGTTATGATGGTTAAAATCATCTAAGCAAGCCTGCAAATACATATGATCACCTGACTAAATAAAGTTTGTTGTTGCAAGGTGATTTATTGTCTTTGTTCCAAACTTGCAAAATATGATAAATCACATCATGTTTTGTTATGGATGTATGCACACAGGGCATGTATTTGCAAACTTGTAAATGAAGATCATGAGGCATGCATTACGTGGGGGGGATTCAGTGTTCTGTTGGCTATGAGATATGCCAGACCATGGCGCCTTCAGCCGTGAAAAACTAAAAAGGTTGGGGCATTCGTCAAAGCCGGCATTCAGCGTATCTGCGCCTACCAGCTGAGCATCGACACCAAATAAGAATAATGAATGGGGCAACCAGCCAGGGCAGAAGGACACATTTGCCGAACACGTACTTTGGCATAGTGGGGACTCAGCTGAATCACAGCACCTTCGGCCATCAACTTTACATAATAATAATGAAAGGTGGAATTTGGCAAATACGACCTTCAGTGTTCTCGGAACCTCCAGTCCTCAGGTGTCAGGCTTCGCCAAATTGAGTGGGGCATAACAATGCTTTGACAACTTATAAGGATTAAAAATTAATATGGCCACATGAGCATGCAGCCTGGGCGTCATGCGCAGAAAAGGTATAGTAGTTTTCAGCTGAGCACAAGCTCCCCGCTTAAAAGGGGAATAGTTGGGATGCTCATGTAGCCCTTTTCAGACCAAAACAGACTGGTCCGAATACCTTGTTGAAAAAGGACATAATCAATATTGTGTGGTCTGAAACCTGCCTTCAGCATGAAATACCACATCTTTCCATGTGGTTAGAAATCACCCGCGTGATAACAGCATGACAGACCGCATCATCGGTAATCAAAACACATAAGTAGCTAATTATGCTTCCTAATCAATCTAGTTAACCATTCTCTTTCCTACCATGTCTAGTGCACTAATTATTATTCCACGTAGAACACAAGAGATAATATGTTCCAGTTAGAAACTATACATGATATCCCAGATGTCAAGCAGCATATCATAAATAGAGACTATTCAGTACCATCTCAAATGTAGTAAAACAAAAGCACAAGGAAGTTAGAAACTCAACTAAAGTATAATTAAAAGGAAGACACTGATTTGTAAGTGGATTTATTTGTAGATTCGTACCTTCAAACAGCTAAAAACAAGGCCTGAGGGTGCAATTTTGAATTTGCATAACTCCCCAATAAATCTTATGTTTTTAATTTTTGATTCAATTTTGATCTGGTCCTGAAAGAGTGAACATAGTAGAAAACAACAATTAGTGCTGGAGTAGATAGCTCTATTAGTTATACTGAATTTAAAATTACATGTGACTACTTAACAACAGAAGAGTACACAAACTGAAAGGAGTAAAGGCTTTTTTCTTACAAAAATAAAATAAAACAGTCAATTAATTAGAAGCGTATCATGGACACAAGTAAGAAGAAATGCATGAATAAGAGCCAAACCTTCTGTTTTATCGAAGAGTTAAATTCTTCTTCAAGCATTGACAAGAGCATACTTGGAAGATCCTTCATGCATGTGGACAAAGTGGCAACTAAACGAGAATAGTACGGTAGCAGTTCCAACGAAGTCCTTGGAACATTGTATAAGGCTTGTGCAAGTTTCTTCCTGTTTGCTTTAGAATTCAGATAGCAAAATTCTACCTGAAAGAATTAAATACATGGAGTTTAAGAATAAGGCAGAACCATCTCAAAGGCAGAAGTACATGGCACATTGTTATTACCGTCAATTGATCTATTAGATCTCGGCTAACACATCTTGGCAGTCTCTGTAGCAGGTTGTCCAAACTGGCGCTATCTGCGACTCTTACTGCTTCTCTTTCAATATCTTGTTTTTTGTCGGCATCTTTCTCTTTGTTTTCTCTCTTCTTCGATCCAACGTTTGTTTTTTCCTCCAATTGGTGTTCAGGGATAGAAGTTTCAGCTTTGTCTTGAACTTTAGTTCCTTCCTAAAAAGATTAGATGATTTGTCACAGATCGATCAAATGTGTTATTGAAGATAAATAAAGTGGGGTCACCAAAAGGGAGCAAACCTATAAGAAGCAAGAAAATATGGAAACTGAAAAAATTATCAGCTAGCCTCATAGTCACCAGCTTGTCATTATCATTATAATATTTGATAATTCTGTTCATGAAGTCAATTATTACTGAACCTTACATAACCTCCACTTGGGGTTGCGGTTGATTATGATAATCACGTTTGCTTGAACTACTTTTAGATATATAGGTGTATATTGTTAATTTTGAGTGCCAAAACATTTGAGATGAAATGTGAGAGTGATTATTGGATGGCATAATTTATCTAGCTTTAGTTTGATTACCAAATAGAATATTAGATGTTTCGTAATTTCTTTTTCACAGTAATTTTAAAGATAAGGACGCAAAAACAAACACAAACTGAGCCTTTATATCGCCAACACACAATTCTTGAGTATGAGAGACTTCTTACACTAGTTTGTCCGTGAACCTTTCCATGTTTGTCTCCCAACTTTGGTTCCGCTTCTCCCAACAGTACACCAGGCACGAATACTCTGCTCAAAAGGATGTGTCGCATAGGTTCAAACGAATAATCACTAAATATAATTACTAACTTCTGTAAACTGTAGAATTAGTAAAATATGATCAAAACCAAGGACAGACCTCAGATCAGGCAAAGATTCATAAAATGCCTTGGTGTCTTCATCATCCCAGATAGGTTCTACTGCAGAGAAATCTTTCACGGAAGGGGATAACTCAGTCCCTGTAGTTACCCTTGTTGTGTGTCCATCATCTGGCATAACAGGGGGCTGCATATCAAGAGCTTCAGCTAAGCTGCAAGAGAGCATGTTTGAATTTTTCACGAGATTTATGTGAACAGATGTAATGGTCCTAATAAGATGCCAATAATCTGAAAAGCAAAGCGAATATCATACGTGAAGCAGCAATCATACGTGAAGCAGCAAGCAGCATTTTGTATTTATTTTTTTAACAGTTTTTCTTGATTTAAAAGGAAAGAGCGAGAGCTCAGATGAACACCAGAAACTGTTGGTCATCTGTAGACAACTATGATACTAATAGGCACTATATTGACTCCTAAAACTACTAATTAACTAATTCAGATCATAGGTTATTCGTTGCTGAATATTTTGCCTCTTGGTCTCATCTTATGAACAGCACATTACCTTCAATGTTGTACTCCCTCCGTTCCAAATTAGATGACTTGCATTTGTCTATATACGGATGTATCTATACTTGTTTAGTGTCTACATACATTCGTCTTTAGACAAATGTGTGTCAAGTAATTTGGAACGGAGGGAGTAATAGAAAATAAAGATGAAGGTGCAGTGAGGCAAGAATAAGAACTGAAAGAAACTTATTTCAATTGAGCGAACAAATGAACTACTTGTGCAGCTACAGAAGCGACTGATGAACAAAGTAAGATGGATGCTCACGATGTAACACAGCGGAGTAACTGATCGAAAGATTTCCGAAGCTTCTCATACAAGGCAGTATTCTCATCACTTAGTTCACCTTTGGTATTCAAAATCTTTGCATTTTCAGACTCCATTGCACGAAGAGACTGCATGGTGGATCATATGCATGAGATGGTGGCTAATAAACATGCTGAAGCAATAACAGAGTAAAAGAGTAGCCTAACAACAAAGTTCACTTGAACGAAAGATAGTTACCACATGTTCTGACTGCAGAACTGCAACTACAGCATCATAGTAAGAGCTCAAGGCTTTCTTAAAGAATGTCTTCAGATCATCAGTAACATTGAGGCCCATATAAAACTGCAGCATACAGAAGAAATGTCGTCAGAACTCACAGGGTGTTAGAAGTGGAACTATCACGACAGAACAGCACCAGTACTGAAAGAGAGACAAATGTAAGGCAAGGACTTCTCTCCTTGCCTTTTTCTAAAATCTGCCTAACCTCATCAAAAGCTTCTTGCCCATGTTTTTGTAATCCAAGAAAATGTTTTCCTTGGCGAGCAAAAGTAGCGAGGAGAGACAAATTTGTCTGAGTTGTTTCACGGTCCTTCAAATGCTCCATTGACGTAAGATCCTTTATAATGTTTATGAAAGTACTAGCATCTTCAACAATTCCAACAAAATATAATTCCATAAGAAGTTTCAGCGTGCTTCTTTTCTTCATGGCCCTTGAATTCTTATCTGAATCTAAATCATCTGCAGATTTCCCAGGAAAGAAGGCTTTCAGGAGTCCTTGAATGAGGCAAGGAGAGAAGTCCTTGTATCTTTGATGAAGCAATGAGCAAATCTGCATCAGATATATAAAGTACAGATGACTATTCAATTATGTGAATTTGACGCCCACACATGAAAACAGATTTGAAGAAAATGAGTTCTGTTGAATTCATTAATCATTTGAAGATCCATGAAATAGCAAAAAGCAGTAACATCAGATACATGCCAATAAATTAAAAATGAAGTTAAGAAATCATATGAGACAACGTGCTAAGCCGATATAGATAAAGATGCATATTAATACTTAGGGAGCACCCATTTATACAAGCACAACTCCACTCTCAGACAGGAGATTCCGTAATCTAGAAAAACTTAACTCATTAAGTACATGGTCGAAGCTTATATAGAAAATTTGGTGAGTAAGGCTGCGAGACAGACTAACAATATACTTCAGAATGTTTTAAGACTACGAGGTACTGTTACTACTTACTACTATACCTGAACAGCAGCTTGCATATCAGCAGAACGAAGTTTGGCCTCACAAATGTAAGAAACTGCTTCACTGACAAATTTGCTTAAGTTAATACTTTTCAATTCTTCCATTAAGCCATCCTTTTGTTCATCGCTTATCATTTTGAGCTTCTTGATAACTGCTGTGTTGCGCTTGATGCTGGAATCAAGAGTTCTCAGGTGACTTGCATCTAAAATGAACGATTGACCATGTGATAATTATGCATTCCAAGTACTATGAAGACTGAAATATGTCTATAAAGTATAAAAGACTGAGCTTAGCAAAACAGCAATCACTGTCTCTCAAACAAGAATAGCAGGATATAAAAGGAAATACCGAAATAAACAAACACACACATAACAAACATAGTTCCAGTAGGTTCGCATCATGTTGTTCGTACCGGTACACGGAAAGGTGTGTCATTATAAGCTATAGGTATCTGAACGTCTGGTCAAGAGAATTCTAAGGTCTCCAATAAGGATGCTAGCTGCCGAGAGAACTCAAAAACAATTTGATTTCTCAACTTACATGTCTGGATTAGCTACCTGAGCAATGCAATAGATCCAATATGAGTAGAGCTTCTGAGCTCAACATGGCTCACACTCCAAACCTTGAATGGGTAGGGTACGTGGGTATGCCAAATAACTGTAAATACTGCCCTGCGTCTAAGCAGCTCCGTTTCTTTATTTTTAGGATATCAAACACATATTTGGAATGGATATGGATCTCTGAGTTGCACACAGAGTCTAAATAATTTGCTACTGATTTAGGCCTACCAAGATTCAGTACGGCAACAAGCTTTTCGTGCACATAGTAGGAACTGACTCATCTGCCTAGCAATAAACTTTGAGCTTTACCTAGATGGGACATATTACCATATGAATATTAGTTTGTCCTGGTAAACAATCCCACAACAGCCACTGTAGACTAAACAATCACATTACTTCCATTAATAGCCTTTAGCCCAATACTCAAAGAACAGCGGAAGTACCAGGCCTCTCAGGGTTTAGGTTCCTCTGGCGGAGAGCAGTCTTTACATCAATAAGCTTCTTGTATTCTTCAGCACGGGCAACCTGCAAACAATCAACATTTAGAACAAATTAAACATTCTGAACTTGAAGAAGCGGAAAGATTGCAACATATACAATCACCCGCCATATTCTCTTTGGCCCAAGCTTTTTAAGATGTGGGAGAAAGGAATCTAAACATGCTAACAAGGCATTCAGACAGCTTGCTCACAGTGATATGGGAACCTACTAAGTGCTAACAAGGCATTTGGACAGCTTGATCACGGTGACATGGGAAAAAAGTGCAATAGGAGAGATTTTACGTCAAATAATGCCAGGTAACTACCCTTTGTCGCTTTTTTTTTATACACTGTAAAACTACAAAGGTGGACTCTATATAGGGTGTAGTCATACTTTTTGTTAACCACTCCTAGTCAAGCAAGAGAAACCTAAGCAACTTAGACTATAAAAGTACATCCTATATAAGAAGGGCTATGATAGTATGAAATACAAATACATCTTCAACACTGAACAACAATCCACACAACTTTTAAGCCCATTTACTCACTAGATATCGAGGTAAATAAACCCACATTTCCGCTGCATATGGATATTATATTACATTTGGCTCTGGGTAGCAAGCAAGCAATGGTGGTCAGATTATGCAAGTGAGAAGGGAAAGTGGCAGCCACTTCTTCCACGGTATCAGTGGCATATTGATAGGGAATTGGCATGCCTCCACAATCAGCACCAGCGGCTGCTTCATGATCATCATGCTGACAAGCAAAGGTAGCAGGCAATCCTTCACAATGGTTGGCTGAATCAAGCTCCTCTATAGGGAATCTCAGTACCAGGTGACAGTTGATGAGATCGGGCACCATAACTGACCCTTCCGATAAACCATTGCCCCTCAGGGTGGATTACTTTTAAAGGCCGCAGATGGTAGAGGGCTTACTATTGGGAAAACAGGGGTGCCAACTGCCTGACTCGGTACTCTAGCTTATTGCGGATCACATTTGGACCATTCATGGCATTGGACAACTCCAATTGCTTCAGTTGCGAGTTTGCCAGTGCAGAAGAGCCAATTTGGGTCCATCAGCAAGGCAATGGTTTTCTAGCCAATGTAGCCTAGTTTTGCTGGCAAAGTTAGTTTTTTTGGGTTCCCCCTGACAGCTCCTTACCTAGAAGGCTAGAACTGTCTAGTATCCAAATGCATGCTATTTAAGGATCGTGTAGTGTTGTAGTTCACTGGTAGCATCAAACTGCTACATGATCAAGACTCTAATACAGCATTTATGAAATGTCCACTGAAGTTTGCAGGGAGTAACATTTTGTGGTATGTGGTCAACTGAACATCAAAAGTGTACATAGTGAGGACAGTAACACTGTAACAGGACATGGAGTTGCCAACTTCTGAATACAGGGTTGATACTTGTTCAAAAAAAAAGAATACAGGGTTGATACATCAGTAGAGATCAGGCATGCAGTTACTTGAGTACTACCGTTCTTACCTCGCTGTTATGATGCCCCTCTTCACCTTGCCTTTTCCCCTCCGGACTTTCATTTTCCATGTGCTCCATCAATTTTACCCCACAAGCGAAATGTGAACAATCATGCAAAGCTGCCAAGCAAATCCAAAATGTAAACAACAACATCTCTAGATTAGAACAAGCAGAAGCACCCCAGAACAAATAACTAGTCCCGGTAAATGAAGTACTCTAAAACATCCAAAACAATACAGCACCGCACACCTGCTGCTCTGCTAGAAACCTAACGATAATTACTGAAATTAAGGCGTAACCGCTCGCACAAAGGGGCGGATCTAGATGGTGCGCCAGGTGCGCACGGGCGCACCAAAAATTTATGGAGGCCAAGTGGGGTTTAACTAATCACTGGATGGCAAAAGTCTGGTACCTTAAACCCCGATGTCCAACTTGGCGAACGGGGTGAGGGGGTGGAGACGCCGAGGTCGCGATGAGGCAGAACGGGGGACGGCGGTGGCGGCGACGCCCGCGAGTGGTGGAGGGCTGACGCGGAAGCGGAGGCGTGGCGCACGGCGCGGCGCGGCACGGCGGCAGCTCTAGGGCACGGAGACGATAGTCTGATGGACTGCAGAGAGGGATTTTGGAGGAGTCGCGCTTGGTCGGGTCGGTCGGTTTGGTTTTGGTTCGCCCAGCACGAGGGAAAAGAGGGAAGAAAGATAGAAGGAAACGAGACGACGGACACGTGTCGCCTTATTTTTTTTTGAACCGAAGGCAAAAGCTTTGCCTTATTCATTAATTAAGCAGAAGGTGCCCGGTTTATTAGAGGGAGAAACCGGGCGAAAACCATACAACGAACACGACGGGGCAAAGCCCACACAACAACCACTCCACGGCCGGACGGCCAACAACACACCCTTGGCGGAGAGAAGAAACCGCAACTGCTATGGGAGGAGCAGGTACGGGACGGTCCGTCGCAGATGAAAGCGGCCACCACCGGGAGCCTCGACGACGAACAGCACCGAGAGCAACCTTGTCGCCCACACGACACAAGGAGTAACGCCCTCGATGATGCAGAAAGACTCGGAGCCGCCGCCCCGACATCCAACTCTCCATCATGCCCTGCGCAAACCACCTGGACCACCTTCCGGGGCCGCCGCCCCGACATGCCACCGCCCGCACGCGAGCCACGACGCCGCACAACTCGGTCACCCACAGCCCAAGCTGCACCAGGTAAGCCGCTCGCAGACCACGGCCGCCGTACCAACATCCGGGGCCGCCGCCCCGGCCTAAAAGGCAACCGCTGCTGCCGCTGCCCAAGCAGCCTCGACAGCCTCGCCGCCAACACCCCCTTCCGGGACCGCCGTCCCGACATAGTACCGCTCGCAACCGAGCCACGACGCCGCACGAACCAGCCACCCGCAGCCCAAGCTGCCCAGGGAAAGCTGCTCGCAGACCACGGCCGTCGTACCAACATCCGGGGCCGCCGCCCGGCCTAAAAGACAGCCGCTGCTGCCGCCGCCACACCAGCCTCGACACCCACGCCGCCACCCTCCCACAACCACTTGTCCCTTCGACCACAGCACAACTCCAAGAATGATGCCCCAAAGAGGGGAGCGACGTGGAAACGCCGCCATCATCCGATCCAAGGATCTAGGGTTTCCCCCGGAGGTAGCAGGAGGAGATGGGAGCTTCACCTCAGTGATGCCTTCAGGAAGGAAAACGGCGCACGAGGCATCGTCATCACCGGCTCCGGCCACAAGCCGAAGGCGAGGTTTTCACCCGGATCCGCGCCCACAACTCCATCCTTCGCAGCAGGTCCACACCAGCACACCACAAACCACCACCGTCGAACCACACCTGCAGGACGCAGAAATGGAGCAGCGCCACCGTGCCAACCACACCTTGTGGAGGCAACCACGAGAAGTCGCGCCAACACCCTGCGGCCGCCAGATGCGGGTACGGCGCCGCCACGCCGCCGTCCTCACCGGGGCCTCCTCCGCCGCGGAGCTGCAGGCGCTGGCCGGAACCTCCGCGCGACTACCGCGCCAAGGAGCCGACGACCACCTTCCTGCACCTCCACCGCGACTCCGGGCCCGCCGCGCCCCTGCCCCGCCACCGCTGCACCGCCGGCGCCCCCCAACCGCCTGCACGCCCGCAGCGCCATGAACGGCGAGCTCGCCGCCTGCAAGGGCCCGCCAGGCCCAGATCGGGCCCGACGGGGCCTAGGCCCGCGCCCGAGCGCCACATCGACGGAACCCTCGCTAGCGATGGTGCCCACCGCGCCACACCGCCGCCAGAAGGGACCGCCGCCCTCCATTGCTGCCCGAGCCCGCCGGCTCGGCGTCCTCAAACCCCGATCGCCGCCGCCCCCACGAGCCGGTCCTCCTCCAAACCAGCTCGCGAGAGGCCACCCCCCCCCCCCGACCACCACTTGGCAGCGGGGGGGCGCCGCCACCGCCGCGGACGAAGCCAGCGATGGCAGCGGCAGGGGAGGCCGGTGGGGAGAGGGCTCGGCGGCGCCGCCTTTTTTCCCCTGGCGCCGCTGGGGGGCGACGCGAGGGGTCGAGTGGTCCGTTCTCTGGTAGGGAGGCTCTCCCCAGCTCCATTTTACTCGAAAACGAAAACATCAGATTCGGTTACATGACGGCAAAGTAAAAGAGGCTGCTCAAGGCATAAGCAGTTCTCAGATAAAAGTAAGACTACAGCTATTACAGTCACCGGCCAAAACACGGCAACTCTTGGCCAAAATCAACTTCACACTAAATCTAGCCCAAAATGAGTGCATTTTCCGCACCCCCAGCACTATCCATCTTCATTTCTGCCTCTGGAACAGCATCACTTGACAGCAGCAACTCACATCACCACGTGAATGGAGTATGCTTCATGCGGGGTGCTTCTGCAGGTAAGCAAGGCTTGCTCTGCCGCCATACTGTTATAAACGATAGCAAATAAACGACGAAGAGCGGAACGATCAAACCAAAAGGGGACACGAGATTTTAACGTGGAAAACCTCTCGAAACAAAGGAGAGGAAAAAACCACGGACGCCAGCCAGCAATACTTCACTATATCGGGGTGAGGTTACAAACGACGGGGATTTACACAATGCGACTTATCCCAGCCGGCGGCTTACAAGATGTATATATAGTGGTAAAACCCTAGGTCAACTGCAGTCCGACCCGGAAACAACTCGTACCTTTATCAGTATATACGAATTTGGATCACCACAAAATAACACTCCACCTTGAGACAAATTCCATCTTGTAGCATGAACGAGAACTTCACCCTGAAACAACAAAGAAAACACATTCGGCGCCAAAAAGCCTCTTAGGCAAGACAGTGATACCAACTAAGCCCGAGCAAAGCTCGAACTTAGTAACAGGAACTGGCTTTGTCATCATATCAGCAGGATTATCATGAGTACTTATCTTGCATACCTTCAGCTTACCTTGTGCAACAACATCACGCACATAATGGTATTTGACATCAATGTGCTTTGTTCTCTCATGGAACATCTGATCCTTAGTAAGGTAAATAGCACTCTGACTGTCACAAAACAGGTTAATGCAAGTATCATCTCCACAAAGCTCAGCAAACAAATCTTTCAACCAAACCGATTCTTTACATGCTTCAGCAATAGCCATGTACTCTGCTTCAGTGGTAGACTGGGCAACAACGGATTGCAACGTTGCCCTCCAACTCACGGCACAACCACCAAGCGTGAACACATAACCTGTGAGGGATCTCCTCTTATCCAAATCGGCAGCAAAATCTGAATCCACATAGCCTACGAGTCTCTCATCAGTCTTGCCGAACTTGAGGTAAGCATTGGATGTGCCACGAAGGTACCTGAAAATCCACTGAACAGCCTTCCAATGTTCTTTACCAGGATTAGCCATATATCTACTAACCAAACTCATAGCATATGATAAATCTGGACGTGAGCAAACCATGGCATACATTAAGGAACCAACAGCACTAGAATAGGGAACTTTAGACATGTACTCAAAATCCTTATCCGAACTAGGACATTGTTCAGCTGACAATTTAAAGTGAGGAGCAATAGGAGTACTAACAGACTTTGCATCATGCATGTTAAAACGATGAAGAACTTTCTTAATGTAATTTTGCTGACTAAGAAACAAGTGACCAGATTTTCTGTCACGGGTAATCTCCATACCTAGAATCTTCTTAGCAGCACCAAGATCCTTCATCTCAAATTCGCTGCTCAACTGTGACTTGAGAGCAGCGATATCTTTCTTGCTCTTGGCAGCAATCAACATATCATCAACATATAATAACAGGTATATAGGCGATCCATTAACAAACTTAATGTACACACAGCTATCAAATTCAGACCTCTTAAAGCCATGTGACAACATAAAAGAATCAAACCTTTTATACCACTGTCGAGGAGATTGTTTCAAACCGTACAAGGACTTTTTCAACTTACACACAAGATACTCCTTACCCGACACTATGAACCCTTCTGGCTGGTCCATGTATATCTCCTCCTCCAACTCTCCGTGCAGAAACGCAGTCTTTACATCTAACTGCTCAAGCTCAAGATCACGCATAGCAACAATACCGAAAAATGTACGAATTGAACTATGCTTAACAACCGGAGAGAAAACATCATTATAATCCACACCTGGAATTTGACTGAAGCCTTTTGTAACTAACCTTGCCTTAAACCTTGGAGGCTCGCTAGGAGATAAACCCTCCTTTCTCTTGAAGATCCACTTACAGCGGACAGGCTTCTTTTTCTTGGGCAAGCGCACAACATCCCATGTGCCATTTTTCTCGAGTGACTGCATCTCTTCTTGCATGTCCGCTCTCCTCGTCACAAGTCGGCCTTTATCAGTATATACGAATTTGGATCACCACAAAATAACACATACGGGGAGGGCACAGTGGACGCCCAGGAGTGAATCCAGCCGAAGTCCACGCACTTCAGCCTGGTTCGATCGCCAGCGACGCCTTGAGCTTTGCCAGCAGCAGGCTTGCGAACTGCCCTGCCTTTCCTCCTGCCTGATCTTTTAGTGGTATCATCCAGAGCTTTAGATAGTTTAGAGCCAATCGCCACACCTGTTTCAAATTAATCCAAGTGCATCGATTAAACACTACATTATTTCTATTATTCCAAATGCTCCAAAGGACAACAGCAGTAACTATATTAAGATGCAAATATCTAGTATTGCATAGCCATTTGGAAGCAAGGGACCTAAAATCTACTATGTCAACAACAAAAACTTGAGCAACTAGCTCCCACATGTTTCTAGCTACAATACACTCAAAGAACAGATGAAAAACTGATTCAATTTCTTTACAGAGCTCACATTCCAAAGGTTTAGGCATACCCCTCTTACGGACGTTGTCTTTAGTCATTATTTTGTTCTGTGAAAACAGCCACAAGAAAATCTGAATCCTGGGGGGGGGGGGGGGCGGGGGGGGCTTGAGCCCCCAGACAGCAGGCAAGTAGACAGGAGTCACGCCTCTAAAGTTTACTAGTGTATACTTAGATTTAGAGGAATAAACACCATTTGTTTCATATTGCCAGATAAGTTGGTCTTCCTCTTCAGATAACACTAGCGAGTTAGCTATACTAACAAACTCCATCCACTGAGCCATCATCTCATCAGTGAATGTTCTTCTAAAATTACATCTTAGCTGAGTTCCATCCCAAAGCTCAGCTACTGTTTTTGTTTGCTGGTTCGAGATAATGTAAATGTCCCAGAATTGAGAAAACAAAGGGGAGTTTCCAAACCATATGTCTTCCCAAAACTTGACCATTTTTCCATTTCCTACTTTCCATCTATATCCTATCTTAACTGCTTTTGCTGCCCACATTACCCCTTTCCAAAAAGTAGATGGATGGGTATCATGACAGCAAAGGACATTAGGACTCTTAGTGTTATACTTAGCATCTACTACTTTTTTCCACAGGGCACCCTCTCCCTGGATATATCTCTTGATCCAGGACCCAATCATACACAGATTCATATCTTGTAGATTTGGTATTCCTAGACCACCATACTCTTTCTTCATACAAACCGAGGCCCAATTAGCTAGATGAATCTTACGGTTACCCTCGGAATCATCCCAGAGGCAGATAGCTAATTGAGTGTTAATCAGCTTTAAAGCCCATTTAGGGAATTTAAAAAGGACAAGAGATATATAGGTATACTAGCTAAACATGATTGCACTAGCTCCCTTTTTGCTGCGGATGAGAGTAATTTACCTCTCCATCCAGCTAACCTCTTAAGGAGGTTATCTATTAGTGGTTGCAGATCTTCTCTCCTAAGCTCCCCATAATGCAAAGGAATACCTAAGTACTTTATGAGGAAATCACCAAGGATACACTGCAAAATTTCTACAAACTGCACACACTCTCCTTCCTCTAAATTAATGGGGATGAGTTCACTTTTGTGGTAATTGATTCTCATCCCAGACAATTGCTCAAAACATGTAAGTATCCACTTCATGTGGAGAGCCACAGTGGGATCAGCATCTAGGAAAAGGAGTGTGTCATCTGCATATTGCAGACAGACAACACCTCCAGGTATAAATCTAGGGCACAAACCTCTAATAAGTCCTGCTTCACTGCCTTTTAGAAGCATTTTTTCAAAGACATCAACTACGAAGTTAAAAAGGATGGGGGACAGAGGGTCTCCCTGCCTCAGCCCCTTCCCGGTGATAAAAAACTCACCCTCTACATCATTTACTTTAACACCTACGGAGCCATTCTGGGTTACTTGTTTAATTAACCTAATCCAGGTCGGCCCAAAGCCCCTCATTTCTAAAATTTCATAGAGAAATTCTAGGTTTACTTTATCATAGGCTTTCTCGTAATCTATCTTAAGCACCAAGCCTTTCTCCTTGCTCGTATGCACCTCATGTATAACTTCATGAGGAGTCACCGCACTTTCTAGAATAAATCTACCTTTAATGAAGGCAGACTGACAGTTAGAGATAAGTCTGTCCACCGCGGTTCCTAGTCTATTTGTTAATACTTTAGTAAAAATCTTAAAACTGCAGTTAAGAAGACTAATAGGTCTAAACTTTTTCATAGAACTAGCATTTTCCTCTTTGGGAATCAGTGTTATCATTGCAAAATTAATTCTAAAAATATCTAGCTTATTGGCAAACCAAGCATTAAACAGGTGAAGCAAATCCTGCTTAACTATATCCCAGTACTGTTGATAAAAGAAGAATGGGAGCCCGTCTGGACCCGGTGCCCCATCAGAGTAGGAGCCAAAGACAGTAGTTTTGATCTCATCTAGAGTAAAACTACCTTCTAGAAATCTATTCTCCTCCGCACTAACTTTTTCACTATCATTGAAGAAGTCCTGTCTAAGTCTAATATCAAGTTTGTCCTCATAATGAAAAAGGTCTTTGTAAAAGTCAGTAGCAATTTTAAGCATACCATTGTTTTCATTAACTGGGCCCTCAGGCCCATCTAAGGAACTAATCATTTCCTTTCTTCTTCTTTGATTTGCTACTACATGGAAGTAAGCAGTATTCCTATCACCCTTAGTAATATCTCTATCTCTAGATCTCTGCTTTGCCTTAATTTCCTCTATCAACCAATAAGTATTCAGTTCCCTAAAAATTGCATCTAATTTACCTCGATCTTCCTCAGATATTTCCTGAGTTTCAGCTTTAATATCAAGAGCATCATACTCTACCATGAGCTCTTTTTTATGTTTCCTAATCTCAGCGTCAAGATTAGCACTCCACCCTTTAGCTAATCTCCTGAAAAGCCTTAGCTTCCCCTACCATATGTCCATGGCATTTCTAGCTCTTTTGTCTAAAGCCCAAGCCTTGGTAACTGAAAGAGCATTTCGTGATCCCTTGTGTTTTGTGTTTTAGTTAACAACACTAGCGATATTTTAATCAAGTGTTAAGTGATGCAGGTTTAGCTCTATAAAACATTATGCATCAACACCAAAAGGAAAAGAGGATTTTATCGAAGTTCTGGAGACTTCCAGGCCGGAGTCTCCGGACTCAGGGGATTCAGTCGAAGAGGCTCGAGTTGGTTCACTCCCTGGACCCTGTCCGGAGTGTTACCGGAAAGTTACCGGAGGAAGGGCGGAGTCTCCGCCCCAGGCCGGAGTCTCTGGTCTTTGGGCCAAAAGACTCCGGTCTGAGCTGCTCCAAGCCTCAAGGTGGTTCAGCCCCTGGACCCAGGCCGGAGTCTTGCCGGAATCTGCCCGGAGTCTCTGGTGCAGGCCGGAGTCTCCGGTCACTCTGACCGGAGTCTCCGGTGTGAAGATTGTGGCAACGGTTACATTTTGTGGAGGGGGTATAAATACCCCTCCACCTACCTCCAGCCAGCTAGCTCGCCCAACATTGAACAACACCATTATTGCAAGCTCAAGAATCACTAGATCTCCCAATCCCTCCACCCCAACTTGTTGATTTTTGGAGGATTAAAGGAGAAGGCCCGGATCTACATCTTCACCAAGCCGATTTACATTTCCCCCTCATTCACTTGGGGGACCATTTGCTATGGTTTCCATTGGGAAAACCTAGCCCCTTGTTGTATTCACTTGTTGTTCTTGTGACAGATTGTAGCCGTTCAGGAGCCCCCAATCTAGTTCTGGGTTGGGCCCCGGATTGTTGTTGTAAAGGCTCCGGACTCCGCCTTGAAGGTTTCCGATAGTTGAAGGTGAACCAAACCTTTGTGGTGCGGTTCATCGGAGAAGAAGGTGAAGCCTTTGTGGTTGTTGAGCCATTGTGTTGGCTCACACCTCTCCAACGAGACGTACTCCCCTAAAAAGAAGGAACTCGGAAATACATCCGTGTCTCCGCGTGCTTTCATTTCGGTTACCTGTATCCTCGTTTACCGTCTTTGCCTTGTGATACCCGATGACGTAGTTACCTGCGTCAAAAGAATATGGGTTAGGTTGAGACTCCAAGTGCAGAGTGTGTAGTAAGTGGAAGACGTGTTTTCCCCACGAGGGTGACTCGAGGGTTTAATATCGAACTCTCGGGGAATCAGTAGTGAAGATTTATATTTCCTATCCTCCTTTGGTTACCTACAAAACAAAGTAAATGTTTTGGTCCTCAACCTCACCTAGTGGTTGTCCAGCACAAGGTGTGAGAATGATATCAAGATAATATGCAATGCAAACAAGAAATAAATATGCAATGGTGGTAAATAAATATGCAAGGATGGTGGTAGCAATGATAAATGATATTTTTGGGTTTTATATGATGAATGCAAGATGTAAAAGTGTTTTTGTATTTTCGGATTTTTAAATGGCAGAAAATGGAAAGGTGGTAAAAGTGGTTGGAAAGGTGTTTCTTATGATTAAAAACGTTCATGGTTTCACAAATGCACTCTCTCTTTAATAAAGTGGTAGACAATGGAACACTAGAGTTGACATATGAGATTGCAACACAACAGTTTAATGACAAGTTATAAATATATGGGCATCACGTCCTAACATAGAGACCTTTTGGTTATTAGTCTCTCTTATACTCCACCAAGATGCGAACTAAATCATAACACCTCAGTAATTAAGATAACTCAGAGTATAGCAATAAGTATCATGACATGAAGTTAAAATAAGAACATGCTAGATCTAGTCATGGAGTAGTGGCAATGGTCACACCCACATCTCCGGTAGCATGGTATTTCTTTTTATCCCTAGTGAGGCAACAAAGTAAGGTAAAAATACCCAAGTGGATCACAGAACTTTCTCTCACGTTCACTGCACTAGCCACCCCCCGTTACTCCAACTAATGCACACGTTCCCCCTCACACGCTCTCATAAACATGCTTGATCATGACAAGTAAATAAGAACGGGGTACATAATATGCATCTACTTTCATAACTGAAACAAAACCATTGCAATCTCAAACATATATTAACTCATAAAGAGATCCACCACAAAGGTATTACATAGATGACCGTAATCATGTTCAGCAGCTCATACGGTACTAATTAGTGAAGCTTGAGAGAGAGAGATACATAAGTTACTTCCACAAAACCATAGTCCAGAGGTGGACTACTCCCTCTTCATCATGGAGACGGTGGAGAAGTCGTTGGAGAAGATAGAGACCACGCCGGCAGCGCCCCGCCGGAGTTTTCCCCCTCCAATCTGCAACTCCAGGTCTCTGTTTCGGTGTTTCTGTGTTTCTGCGGCGCTCCTTCCAGAGAACGTCGGGGGACTATTTTTATAGGCGGTTTTAGGTCAAAACGGAGTCGGTGGAGGAAAGATCGACGGCAACGGAGCTCTGGTACGTCCAAAACGTATCTATAATTTTTTATTGTTTCATGCCATTTTTATGCTTTTAGCACTTGTTTTATATTAAGTTTATTATTTATTTGGACTAACCTACTAATAGTTGTAAAAGTACACAATGTTCTTGTTTTACTCTTTGATGTGTAGAAATTATCAAAAATACAAGAGGAAACCTTGTTGGAGTCGAATTGGGACTTTCCTGAAATCTGTCTTCACTTATATTTGTTGAGTATTCTGTGTGTTTTTATTTTTGTTTTTGTTTGAATAAATTCGGATCCTAGCGTCTGTGTGTTTTTATTTTTGTTTTTGTTTGAATAAATTCGGATCCTAGCAATCCTTGTGTGGGAGAGAGACACGCTCCGCTTTTTCATGTGAATACTCATGTTCTTCACTTATATTTGTTGAGTATTCTTAACTAGCTACTGCAGTGCTTTTAGCTCCTGTTTTTAATACATCTCTTCGAGCTGTTAGCACTTGTTTATAAATACTCTCTTGCTGCATTATATTATCATTTGGAGAGTTTATGTTTAATTAAATTAATTGGTGTTTGTTTGGAAGAAAGAAAATGCTACATGTAGTAGTTGGTATTGGAAAAGACATATGCATTCTTGTAGATCATTGTCTTGTTTTGATTTGATGCTTTGCAATTGTTTTGAGCTCTCAAGTAGATCATGTTTAAGCTTTTGCATCATGTAGTTAAAGCCTAGTAGTGGAGAACTACCGTAGAGCTTGTTGAAACTTGGGATGCATATTTGTTCTCTCTAAGGTCTAGATATTTTCTGGTAAAATGTTTGAGCAACAAGGAAGACAGTGTAGAGTCTTATAATACTTGCAATATGTTTTTATGTGATTCTTGCTGTACCGGTTTATACTTGTGTTTGCTTCAAACAACCTTGCTAGCCTAAACTCTGTACTGAGAGGGAATGCTTCCCGTGCATCCAAAACTTGAGCCAAAACCCATGCCATTTGTGTCCACCGTACCTACCTACTATGTGGTATTTCCTGCCATTCCAAGTAAATATTTCATGTGCTACCTTTAAACTATTCAAAACTTTATTACTCCTTATTTGTGTCAATGTTTTATAGCTCATGAGGAAGTATGTGGTGTTTTATCTTTCAATCTTGTCATTTACTTCTGACAGACTTTCACCTGGACTAGTGGCATATACATCCGCTTATCCAATAATTTGCAAAAAGAGCTGGCAACGGGGTGCCCAGCCCCAATTAATTACAACTTTCATTAATAATTCTCTTCACATGTTTTGCCCTGATTTATCAGTAAGCAACTTAATTTTGCAATAGACACTCCTCCATGGTATGTGAATGTTGGAAGGCACCCGAGGATTCGGTTAGCCATGGCTTGTGTAAGCAAAAGGTTAGGAGGAGTGTCATCTATAAAGAAACTAAAATACATGTGTAAACAAAAGAGAAGAGGGATGATCTACCTTGCTGGTAGAGATAACGTCCTTCATGGGAGCCGCTCTTTGAAAGTCTGGTTGAACTAAGCTTGGGGATGCTTGATACGTCTCCAACGTATCCATAATTTCTGCTGTTCCATGCTTATATTATACCATTTGCTACATGTTTTATATACACTTCGTATCACTTTTATGCATTTTCTGGGACTAACCTATTAACAAGATGCCACAGTGCCAGTTCCCTGTTTTCTGCTGTTTTTGGTTTCAGAAAAGTACTTCTGCGATTATTCTCGGAATTGCACGAAACAAAAGGCCACGTCCTTATTTTTCCAGCGCCGTCACGGAGTCCGAAGGAGAGACGAAGGAGGGCGCCGAGGTGGCCAAACCACACCCCGGCGCGGGTGGGCCCCCTGCCGCGCCACCAGGTGGTGTGGGCCCCTCGGGACTCCGCCGACATCGCCCCTTCGCCTATATATTGCCTCAGACGCGAAAACCCTAAAATACCAAGTCATATTTTCCAGAAGAGTTCCGCAGCGCCGCCGCCATCGACGACAAGTTTCGGGGGACATAATCTCTGTTCCGGCACGCTGCCGGGACGGGGAATTGCCCCCGGAGTCATCTCCATCGACTCCACCGCCATCTTCATCGCCGCTGCTGACTCCCATGATGAGGAGGGAGTAGTTCTCCCCGAGGCTGAGGGCTCTACGGTAGCTATGTGGTTCATCTCTCTCTCACATGGTGTGATCTTTATGTGATCGTGTGTATTGCTAGTAACGCTGAATACATTAATAATGTTTATGCTACTCAAGTGATTTTGTCTAGTTTCTGGAGTCGTTGTGACAACACGGTATCAAGGTGACAGTGTGGGTACTTGTGTGACTCTATGAATAATTTAGACATTTATCATGGCTTATTCTTGGGAACTGTGGTGTTTGTTTACTCAGACTTTGAGGAGTGCTTTTGCAGCCCTACACGTAGTACTCTTGTGTTATCAAGAAGGAGAATAATCCCGAGCAGTATTTACTTGTGTTCAGTTGTGCTAATCTAGTTGAATATGTAGATGTTACTCTTTATCTATTATGCACTCCAGAGGTTACTTTAATATGAACTCCGGTACTCTCCACGGTGTAAAGGTGACAGTGTGTGCACCGTGTGTGACTCCTTTATGACGTTGTGGCGCTTGTTTACTCCGGCTTGAGGTGTGCTTTTGTAGTCCTACACAATGAATGGTGTTTGTTATCCAACAAGAGAGTGTTTAAGAGTAGCTTTTACTTATTCCGTTATGAGATCATTGTTGAGAGTGTCCACTAGTGAAAGTATGATCCCTAGGCCTTGTTTCTAAGCATTGAAACACCGTTTACAACAAGTTCTGCTACATGTTTGCTTGCTGCCATTTTTATTCCAGATTGCAATTACCACTTATAATCATCCATATTACTTGTATTTCACTATCTCTTCGCCGAACTAGTGCACCTATACATCTGACAAGTGTATTGGGTGTGTTGGGGACACAAGAGACTTCTTGTATATTAATTGCAGGGTTGCTTGAGAGGGATATCTTTGACCTCTACCTCACTGAGTTCGATAAACCTTGGGTGATTCACTTAAGGAAAACTTGCTGCTGTTCTACAAACCTCTGCTCTTGGAGGCCCAACACTGTCTACAAGAATAGAAGCGTGCGTAGACATCACCCCACGGTTTGCAAACC
This sequence comes from Poa pratensis, assembly GCA_947311845.1. Classification (NCBI taxonomy): domain Eukaryota; kingdom Viridiplantae; phylum Streptophyta; class Magnoliopsida; order Poales; family Poaceae; genus Poa; species Poa pratensis. Next base: position 60,819,198 of record CAMZMU010000063.1, on the reverse strand, counting down.
TTTAAACTTTGTTTTTTGAGCAACATAGGAACTTAACTAAACTTGAAGCGGCTGTATTTTATTATCTATTTATCTTAGCATCAAACACCAGTTACATTAATAAGTGGAACATCACATATTTTATTTATCCTCTGTTTTCAATGTTTACTTGGTTAATGGATTACTTGTTGAAACTTAAAAATGATGTGTGAATAATACTGTTTAGTAGTTTATGTTTTCTTATGGTTAGTCTCAACTAGCTAATAGTGCATATTATGTTATTTTGATATCAACATGCATTGTCCTGTTCATAAGATGGTATGGTATTGTGGTATCCTCCTCTGAATAATTCACTTGAATCGACTTGGCACATGCTCACACATGTTATGACTGAAAAATAAAAGTCAATTAAGCCTTGATGATCTACTTTGCCTCAGAGTTTTAGTATCGTTTTTATGCCTCCGTTAATTTTATTTTGTCGCAAGCATGATTATGACCGTTATCGCTCTCGTGGTTGTCGCTTCCCAGTCTATTGCTAGCCTTCACTTGTACTGAGCGGGAATGCTGCTCGTGCATCCAAATCCTTAAAACCAATTTATCCCAAAGAGTCCACCAAAAAATTCCTATGCATGGTATTTCAAGCCATTCCAAGTAAATTTGCATGTGCTACCTTTAAAACCTTCAAAATATTTCTCTTTTTGTGTCAATGTTTACTGGCTCATGAGGAATTAGTGTGGTTATTCTTTATTCTATTTGTCAAATGGACTTTTACACCTGGACTAGTGGCATATACATCCGCTTATCCAATAACTTGCAAAAAGAGCTGGCAACGGGGTGCCCAGTCCCAATTAATTACAACTTTAACCAATTAATTCTCTTCACACTTTTGCCCTGATTCATCAGTAAGCAATGACAAACAGTGAAATACCTGAATGTGTGTAAACCAAAGAGAAAGAGGGATGATCTGCCTTGCTGGTAGAAATAACGTCCTTCATGGGAGCCGCTCTTAAAAGTCCGTTTGACAGGTAGAATACTGTTCTCACCCGCTACCATTCGTTGACAATTAACAAACACCTCTCAAAACATTTTTACCTCTGTTTTTAAAACAAAAAGCTCTAGCACGTGTTAATCCCTGCTTCCCTCTGCGAAGGGCCAATCTTTTATTTTTATGTTGAGTCACCATCCTTTCTTTGAGCACTTCTTCGAGAGCATAGCTGTCGTTCTTAGTGTAATGTGCTTGTCCCAGAATACGATTAATTGAGGTATAACCATGATGCTTTTATCTTTGATATCACTATATCTAGTCTTCACTTGAACTTCAGAGGTGCCTTGGCATTTATGTTTTGCTCCACAATTAAGGGCAAGCGAGATACTACTCTATCATGCTTTATTATGGTCATTACAATCTTGTTGATGTTTATAAATTTCATGTTATAAGCTCTTAGTTCGTTGATACTTTTCATTACGTAACATGGTTGCTAAGTTTTATTATCCATACATCATGCAATTGTTAAAGATCTGATCATAGCATTTACAATCAAAAATTATTTTGTTATCATTTACCTACTCGAGGACGAGCAGGAATTAAGCTTGGGGCTGTTGATACGTCCAAAACGTATCTATAATTTTTGATTGTTTCATGCCATTTTTATGCTTTTAGCACTTGTTTTATATTAAGTTTATTATTTATTTGGACTAACCTACTAATAGTTGCAAAAGTGCACAATGTTCTTGTTTTACTCTTTGATGTGTAGAAATAATCAAAAATACAAGAGGAAACCTTGTTGGAGTCGAATTGGGACTTTCCTGAAATCTGTCTGAGAACTTTTTACGAAGTTTGCCAGTTTGACCCTCGAAGATGACGTCAAATGGAGACCTGGCTGTTACGAAAGTTGTCACAATTTTCCATACGAAGATTTTAAGCCCGAGATCAGCCCAATCGGAGTTCGGACGCGGCCTGTAGGCCCGTTTTGGTGGAACCCTAAAAGGGGGTGACGGAAATCCGAGAAGATATATAAAGGGAGGAAACCTAATTCGTGGAGGACTCCTCCACCCACGAATTTCAGCCATCAAAAGCCACGTTTTTGCCTCCCCCATGGATCCCATCTCCATGGGGGAGGGCTCCCAAGAAGCCATGAAGGAGGGAGGCTAAGGGGCGGCGCTCCCCAAGCTTGCCGGCGGCGGGGAAAGGAGTTCCCCGCACCGCCGGTGCCGCCGCCGCGCTGTCTTTTTCCGCCGTCTTCACCGCCATCTCCAACACCATCTCCTCCTTGTATTCAGTGGTTCATCCTCCCACAAACCTCTGTACCGTCCTATGTAAACATGGTGTTTGATGCTATAATATTTATCCTATGATTTACATCATGTTTCCGTAGTTTATTTGTCTTTTGATTGCTTAATTGAATCCATGAGGTTCATTAGAGTTGTATGTCTATATGGTGCTGTCCTTTGGTGTCCATTATATTTGTGCGCGCATGGATCAAACACCCTAGGGTTGATAGTATTTGTAACGAAGCGGGGGAAGTTCTGCCGGAGTGACAGAAACCTGAGAACGCGAACCGATTAGTTGCACGTATGGGAGTAAGAGGACCTTGAACTTAAGGCTATGGTTGGGGAAGCCTTAATGCATTGTTAGTATTTGCGGATGCTTTCTAACAATCCAATCATATAGTACTTGTAATCCCAAGTAGTGGAGTGCATGTATATTTAGCCTCTCCCACATAGAAAACTGCATCGAAGACAATGAACCAAGTACCTTCACTAATTAATCTTGGACAAAGCCACCACAATTACCACCACTTTTCCACACTCATGGTACTATTAGTATATGGTTACTTAGTGTATTTTATTGCTGCAGCACTAACATTTACTTTCTTGTATTTATTATCTTGCAAAACTACCTCTCATACCCGTATTGCTACCGTAGTTTTATTTTCTAGATAATGCAAACGTTTAGTGTGCGTAGAGTTGTATCAGTGGTTGATAGAACTTGAGAGAATACTTATCCTACCTTTAGCTCCTCGTTGGGTTCGACACTCTTACTTATCGAAAAGGCTACACGCGATCCCCTATACTTGTGGGTTATCAAGCTCCGAGGCCCAAAAGGAGGGGCCCCACGCGGCCAGGTACAGGGGCCGCGTGGGCCCACCTATCTTGGCCCTCGGGCCTCCGCTCGTTTGCTTCCTTCGCTCTCACGCTTTGTTCCTTCCAAAAAATGATGCTCGTACAGGTCATTTGGACGTCGTTTGGGTCCTGAAACATTAAAATATAGAAATAGGGTTTTCTGCCTGCGCAGGGTTAATTCCATAAAAAATAGGAAACATGTCAAATATTCCAAAATCATTATAAACAGTGATATAACCCTTATATGATGCAAATATGACTGGAATATAAGTAAAATAATGCAAAGTTCATGTATGCATTTTACATGCATCAACATCCCCAAGCTTAACCTATACTCGTCCTCGAGTATGAAGGTGATAAAACTAACATGGACTTTGCAATTTAATACTATCAATGGATATCAAAGATGATTACTATTGCTACATAGAGTCAAATGATTCATTCTTAAAAGGAGTAGCAATATGCAAGATAGTTTATGAAGTGATATCAAGTATTCAATGCAAGGATGTTCAATGATAATTCACAAAGTGTAACATAAGAGAAGAAGTACTATGGACCACATGTATGCATAATAATAAGTAAGAACATCCTACAATGGTCATAGAGTATTGATGAAAATCTGAATATAAAAGGTGGACACTTTGGAAAGATATATATATGAGTAGAGGTAAAGCATGAATAAATTTCATCTAACTTCTGAACTTCTCTACTTAAGTCAATGATTGTAATATGGTAATCCTTGGTGTCAAGCTCTCATTCCCCTATCATAGCATCTTGAATGATTAAGTTTAAAGTGAAAGCAATACGAGTAGTGTGCTTGACAAAGTACAGGTTGAAAGTCTCATGCCCCTTGAATACAAGTACCTACTCCATGTGTTACTCAACTTGGAAAACAAAGCAAGTTCAAGTTAAATATCATTGTAAGTAATAATAGTATCATTAAGAGCGTCAACTGGGGTACCTCTTGTCCCAGGATATGGAACAAGCCCATATCAAAATGACAAGACAAACAAACACAATGAACAATCTCAACACCCTTTTTATTTACCATTAGATAGCTTTTTATTGTAAGGTGTATCACAGAAGGTTCACCATAGCATGTAAGTAAATTTCCACCATGAATGATGCATGGCTTAGATTAGCGGCCCAGGCGTCTCTCTAACCATTTATACAAACTCATTTAAACTCACTTCATTTCCACATTTATTTCACCCATGGTAAGCATCCATAAACAAAAGTACATGATATCAACTAAATGAGATGAGTGCAATGTTGAAAGCTTGCCATGTGACAGCACATATGAGCTAACTCTCAACCAAAGACATTTGTCAAGTCCACAACATCATAATTTTAATCACAATGGGTATTTTATTTATGCAATGAAAGTAAAGTGTGCATCAAGTTCGAGAGAGCTATATAACCAACTTTTCCCACAACAATTAACAACATAAGCATTTTCATTCAGAGGTATAGATAACACAAATATCATGATAAACATACTCGGAATAGCATAAAGCTAATAGGTAGATATGGTGGACTCACTGGAAAAACTTTGGTTGAAGGTGTTGGAAACAAGTTTTTGCTTGTTGGAATTTTTGGGCTAGCAAGAGGGAGAAAGTTGACCATCTAAATGCATGCATGAGTGTCCATAGAACTAACTAATCCATGTTAAAACAAGGTAAATAACATTTAGCATCAAAACATGAATAAAAGATAGCTCTTGATAAAATATTTGCAAATTATTACTCATTAACAAGCTCATGAATCATGCAATTATATGTATCTTTTAAAATTAACTCAACATCCCTTTTCCCAATCTTATAATAGCATCCAACATAATTCAACCCAAATTTCCAGTAGCTCTCTCATATATAAATGATAGTGTGGTGGTCTCACAAAATAAAAATCAAACCTAAACAAACAAAAAGACGCTCCAAGTTTATGCGATAAAGTGTTTCGATCGAAAAACAGAAGTTAGACGTGTGCAAACCGAGAGTGTGTAGGTCCAGTGGGGTTGTCTTCACATCCCCAAGCTTATGGTCTTCACCATCCTTGGATAGCTCTTGGTGCATCTCCTCTAATCCCTGTGAAAAAACTTCAAAACACCGTTTCTCCCTTTTTTTTCTGTGGGGCATTAGTAGTGATAAACAAATAGATTTCTTGCTGCATATAATCCTTAGACAAAAATTCATATGAATGTCCAGAAAGTGTATAATGTTGTATGCCTACTCATAAACTCAATTGGATCAAAAAGATTCAAGTTAAAAGTTCTAAGCATGCATCAAACAAAATGGGACAGAATCTGTCCAGAAAAACAGCAGCAGCTAAACGTATTTTTCTACCCTACTTAACTTTGTCGAAAATTCCGAAAAATTCATGCATACAGAGGATGAAAAGTTGCAACTACAGTTTAAATATGAGCTCATTCGGAGTTACAGAATAAGAATTAAAAATCATACCGTGCACAGATTCGTGCAGGAATAAAATCTCCGAACGCTATAAGCAACTTTTCAAACCAAAATGAGTAAAACTTGGCACTTTATTAAAAATTCCAGAAACTAAACTAAACACTAAGTCTCTTGTTACAGCAAGAGGACACAAAGAAAATCACAAATAAAAACAACCGGGTTGCCTCCCGTAAAGCGCTTTCTTTATAGCCATATAGCTAGGCTTCTTACTTGATGTTTATTGTGGACGAAGCTCATGAGGGAGCTTGAACTTTGATGTGCCCTCTTCCTTGGGAAGTGTTCCATGCACTTCTTGTGTGGAAACTGAAACTTCACATTCCCTTCTTTTGAATCAATGATAGCACCTGTAGTACGAAGAAAAGGTCTTCCAAGAATAATTGGACTAGAGGTTTTATTCCCCATATCCATGATTAGAAAATCAACAGGCACAAATGTCATATGTAACTCTACCATAACATCACTTACTTTTCCTAAAGCATGTTTAATGGAATCATCAGCAAGTGCAAGTTCAATAGAGCATTTTTCAAGATTTTTCAATTCAAGTACTTCATATAGTTCTTTAGATAAAACAGAGACACTAGATCCTAGATCAAGTATAGCATGGTGTGTCTCTTTTCCAATGGTTACTAGGACTTTGGGAATCCATAATCCCCAAGCTTAGGTGGTATCATAGCCTCTTGGTTGTACCTAGCAATCTTTTCTTTTAAGACATGATTAGCAATATAAGAACCAAAACCAGCTTGGTTAATTGATGGAAGGATCACTTGCAAATTTTTGTAAGATAGATATTAATTCATGCAAGCTACAATTCTCTAAGTCAAGCAATGGTTCCTTGACTTCACTAAGCATTTTAACTTCCTCAACTTTCTTTTCTAACTCAATTAACAGAGAGATTCATCATATTCAGTTTCGTTAACTTCTTCTTTTAATCCAACAAGTTGAGACATAAATGGCAACAAATATTCAGGATAGTTCAATAATTCATTAAGAGTTTCCTCCAAAGTAAGAGGAACATTTTCAGCAATATTAATAGAATTCATTCCAACCACAGGTGGTGCTTGTGGTTTCCCTGCAGACATACTCAATAAAGTGGCTTGGTTATCAGCTAGTTTTGACAAGGCTTTGTCTAGTCCTGCAGTTTGGAGTTGTAAGCCTTTAATATCAGAACTAATAGAAGCAACAGACTTATTCAACTCTTGTATCATGGTATTATGACTAGCAACTTGTTCCATAAGAATTTTATTAGCCTCAAAATTATCATTACGTGGTGGCATAGGCTTCCAATTATTATCACTAGCATTAGGATATGGAATAGAAGGACGTTGTTGGGAACATATGGGGGTTTATTATAAGAGTTATAATTGTTGTTACCATACCCATTATTACCATAGTTCCTAATGAAGTTGACATCAATATTTTCAGGATTATTACCAACTAGTTCTTGCAAAGGCACATTTTCAATATTTTGTTTATTAATGAAAGCAAGAATAGTATCCATTTTAGATGACAAATCATTTGTTTCTTCTATGGAGTTCACTTTCTTAGAAGGATTAGGTGCTCTATCAGTATGCCATTGACTATAGTTTTGCAAAATACTTTCCAATATGTTCTTAGCTTCTACTATAGTTTTTCCCATAAAAGCACCTCCAGCAGCAGAATCAAGAATATTTCTAGACATGTAATTTAGACCATTGTAAAAAGAGTGTAATATGGTCCATTCGTTGACCCCATGTGATGGACAAGTTCTAAGCATAAGTTTAATCCTATCCCAAGCCATAGCAACATGTTCATTTTCATTTTGCCTAAAAGAAAGAATGTTGTTTCTATTTTGCAAAATTTTAACAGGGGATAGTATTTCTTAATGAAAGCTTCTTTTAAATCATCCCAAGTTTTAATGCTATCAATAGGTAATGAATGCAGCCACTCTTTAGCTTTTCCTCTAAGTGAGAAAGGAAATAACTTCAGTTTTAGAATATCACTTTCCACATTTTTAAATTTCTGCATGTCACATATTTCAACAAAATCATGAAGATGCATAGAGGCATCCTCCATAGCACTACCGCCAAATTGTTCCCTAGTTATCAAGTTCAACAAACTAGGACTTACTTCATAACTCAGCATTTATCTTAGGTGTGGCAATGGGCCTAGCAATAAATTGATCATTTGGAGTGTTTGTGTAATCACACAACTTAGTTCTTTCTCCCATTTTAGCAAGTTTTTATGTGTTTTTTAATTTTTTATGCAAAACTGAAAATAAATATGCAAACCGAAAAAAATGCAAGACAATGACAAAACAAGATAAATTGCTTTGAAGGTAAAGATGGATAAGATGATGCTCACGTAGGTGCAACCTCCCCAAGCTTAGGTGTTAGCACAAGTTGGTGATGAAGTTGACTTGGTGAGATATCCTTGGATAAACCTTTCAGCAATGATTCCCCGGCAACGGCGCCAGAAAACAGTCTTGATGGCCCTTGACGTAGTTACCTGCGTCAAAAGAATATGGGTTAGGTTGAGACTCCAAGTGCAGAGTGTGTAGTAAGTGGAAGACGTGTTTCCCCACGAGGGGTGACTCGAGGGTTTAATATCGAACTCTCGGGGAATCAGTAGTGAAGATTTATCTTTCCTATCCTTCTTTGGTTACCTACAAAACAAAGTAAATGTTTTGGTCCTCAACCTCACCTAGTGGTTGTCAAGCACAAGGTGTGAGAATGATATCAAGATAATATGCAATGCAAACAAGAAATAAATATGCAATGGTGGTAAATAAATATGCAAGGATGGTGGTAGCAATGATAAATGATATTTTTGGGTTTTATATGATGAATGCAAGATGTAAAAGTGTTTTTGTATTTTCGGATTTTTAAATGGCAGAAAATGGAAAAGTGGTAAAAGTGTTGGAAAGGTGTTTCTTATGATTAAAAATGGACCGGGTTCATGGTTTCACAAATGCATCTCTTTAATAAAGTGGTAGACAATGGAACACTAGAGTTGACATATGAGATTGCAACACAACAGTTTAATGACAAGTTATAATATATGGGCATCACGTCCTAACATAGAGACCTTTTGGTTATTAGTCTCTCTTATACTCCACCAAGATGCGAACTAAATCATAACACCTCAGTAATCTTATATTTACTAATTGGAGGCACCATACGAGGCTCCACGTTAATTTTGGATTAGCAAACTTGATCCATTAGATTAAAATTTGATTAGTCTTGAACTGTAGGATTAACCGCGAGTCCGTGCCTCATTGACCCGCATAAGTACTCGCCATCGACTCTCCTCATTGGTCACGAGTTCGATTCTGCGCACCTCGATGCTCCTCCGGTTATTTAATTTCTTCATGTCGTGCAGCTGCCGCGCGTTGCTCCTCCCATTATTTCCTTCCTGCTACAGCAGCGTAAGGCCGGCTGGGAACTCTCCCTTGGGATTTGCATCTCCCATGTTTTTTACTTTGATCTGACAAAAACGAGATCGAGAAGCAACATGGCGACCAGCATGGCAACATCCATGGATGTGGCACGTCCTGCCTCCACTTAACTCTTTGACAACAATGGAGGAAGAAATTGCAACATGGGGCCAGCAGCCATCCATCGCTGATATCCAGGCTTTTGATTTCAGGTTGTGTGTCTGCTCGCATTATTTAATCAATCAGGCCTAGGGGAAAAAATCGGTCATTTATTTGGTTGCCACCACTTCTGAATTTCATGTACGGGTCTGCACACCAGTGTTCACCAGTTGATTCGATCATCAGTCTGACTTACAAGTTAGTACTACTCAGTATGGCATATAAATTAGTATTACTCACTCCGTCCATAAAAGATGTATTAACTTTGTCTAAATTTGTATATATCTACAAACTAAAATACGTCTACATACATACAAATTTAGACAAATTTGAGACATCCTTTTATGGACATAGGGAGTAAGAAACTTCGGTTAGACGGTGACCACTATGATTAAGGCCATGCTTGCAAATTAATATAAGTATATTTGTTAGAGTAAAATAGCAGCACAGTATGAAAATCATTATATTGTCTTGAAGTTAATTAACATAAGTTATTAAGTACAACTAGCCTAACTTATTCAGTACAACTAGCCTGCCAAAGTTAATCTAATTTGCACAAGACGTTACAACTACCATGCCAAAGTTAATCTTATTTGCACAATTCATAAAAGTAAGTTTTATTGGGTTTCATAGGTGAGGACGTGAGAATTACCATGCCAAAGTTAATCTTATTTGCACGTTACAACTACCATGGCACCTCATTTATTATCGCTCCGTCTATATCAATGAAACAAAAAAAAAGTTATCTAAAGCTAATTTGTTTCATAGGTGATGACGTAAGAAAGCATAGTACATAGAATGTAAAAATTAGGTTTCATATTCATTTTGGTTTGTTTTACCTAGAGTAGGTAGTAGGTTAAAATTTGATGTCATATTTTATTTTCTTAGTTTATCCTACCAACAAGTGGGATTGTGAAGATATTGGGTTCTTTGTACCTTGGCAGTTAATGAAGGTACGTAATGAAACCCGGCACACTTGGTCAATGAGGCTGGTCCGGGCTTTAAAGTTCCACTTCTCTCTTTTTTAATTATTATGTGGTTTGTTTTAATATTTACTGTATTCTCTTACTTTCCACATCAGAACGATTTTCGTCCGCAGAGGTTAGCTTTTCAATGCATTTAATATTTAGTGTATGCAAATACCTCTCACTCTTTTTAACGATATTGGTACCAAAAAGTTAGACATGTCATACAGCCATCCATAATCACGTATGTGGTTCCTACACATTATTTCACTATCTCAGCCTTAGTGCATCCATCACATGCCATATCAATTATTCATAGTAATCTCTAAATTACCATATTATTCCATATGAAACCAATTGCATGCATTTAATTGACTATCAAAAAGAATTTTCTTAAAGCTTTACTGTTATCTATGATTGCAGCATATGAAACCAATTGCATGCATTTAAATTGAATATCAAAAGAGATTCTAAAGCTTTACTGTTATCTTTGATTGCAGCCCGTGCGGATGCACGGGGTGACGACTAGTTAAGATAACTCAGAGTACAGCAATAAGTATCATGACATGAAGTTAAAATAAGAACATGCTAGATCTAGTCATGAAGTAGTGGCAATGGTCACACCCACATCTCCGGTAGCATGGTATTTCTTTTTATCCCTAGTGAGGCAACAAAGTAAGGTAAAATACCCAAGTGGATCGCAGAACTTTCTCTCACGTTCACTGCACTAGCCACCCCCGTTACTCCAACTAATGCACACGTTCCCCTCACACGCTCTCATAAACATGCTTGATCATGACAAGTAAATAGAACGGGGTAAATAATATGCATCTACTTTCATAACTGAAACAAAACCATTGCAATCTCAAACATATATTAACTCATAAAGAGATCCACCACAAAGGTATTACATAGATGACCGTAATCATGTTCAGCAGCTCATACGGTACTAATTAGTGAAGCTCGAGAGAGAGATACATAAGTTACTTCCACAAACCCATAGTCCAGAGGTGGACTACTCCCTCTTCATCATGGAGACGGTGGAGAAGTCGTTGGAGAAGATGGAGACCACGCGGGCAGCGCCCCGCCGGAGTTTTCCCCCTCCAATCTGCAACTCCAGGTCTCTGTTTCGGTGTTTCTTTGTTTCTGCGGCGCTCCTTCCAGAGAACGTCGGGGGACTAATTTTATAGGCGGTTTTAGGTCAAAACGGAGTCGGTGGAGGAAAGATCGACGGCAACGAAGCTCCGAGGCCCAAAAGGAGGGGCCCCACGCGGCCAGGTACAGGGGCCGCGTGGGCCCACTATCTTGGCCCTCGGGCCTCCGCTTGTTTGCTTCCTTCGCTCCCACGCTTTGTTCCTTCCAAAAAATGATGCTCGTAAATTTCCAGGTCATTTGGACGTCGTTTGGGTCCCTGAAACATTAAAATATAGAAATAGGGTTTTCTGCCTGCGCAGGGTTAATTTCATAAAAAATAGGAAACATGTCAAATATTCCCAAAATCATTATAAAACAGTGATATAACCCTTATATGATGCAAATATGATTGGAATATAAGTAAAAATAATGCAAAGTTCATGTATGCATTTTACATGCATCACCTTGTGTATCTTGTTTAGTTGATAGCTTGTCATATAGGTAAATTCACCGTAGTTGCATATCTAGAGAATTTACCTTTCATGCCAAGCCTAAATTGAAAAAGAACTAAAATTGGTAGTAGCACCTATTCACACCCCCCTCTAGGTGTCATACGATCCTTTCAATTGGTATCAGAGCCTCGGCTCTCTTGTTGGGCTTAACCGCCTAAGAGAAGTATGACTTTGGGAGAGTTGCCCCCGGAAGGGCAAGGTACACCGACATCCATGGTCGATCTCAATTCAATGGAAACATCATTGAGATCGTCCATGGATACCCAATTTGGTGAGTTACGTGAATTGCTCACAAAACTCACTTGTACCAAGCCTCCTCCTTCGGTGACTATCCATTAATAGAGGATCCTCTTATTTCCAACACGGGTGATTCCGATGAAGGAAATAATAAGAAGGAAGGGGATGAAGAAACCGAACCTAAGAAATCTCCTTCATCCTTAACCAAGCCGTAAGGTGGGAAGCCCGAGTACCATGAGGTCTCTCCTCTTGGTGTCTACTCTCCCGACCCACCTATCCCTCATCCTCGCATAAATACCTTAGGTCCTCCACCTAAGCTTAATGCATTGGCTTTTACTAGTTGGCGACACTCAATGAAATCTCATGTCAACAGTGCCTCTATCGAGCTTTGAAGGATCATATGAGTGGGATTCAAGGCTGTGGATCCAAACAACTTGACAAGAAGAGAGGTGGTTGATGCTCAACTCAATGCCTCCGCTCTTCACATGCTTGAACTTGCCGTTGGAGAAAATGGTCTTCATCACATTCAACATGTCACCACCGCCAAAGAAGCTTGGGATTGTCTTGAGGAGGTGTTTCTTGGAAATGAAAGCATGAAGAGGAATAGATTTGATGCCTTGAGCAATGATGCCGAAGGTTTCTACATGCTTGATAGTGAAACTCATGAGGAGATATACGGAAGGCTCAAGATTCTTGCCAAAGCCTTTTATAATGTAGGGGCAACCTATGTGGATGATGCTTGGATCAAGAGGAAGTATGTGAATGCCCTCATGCCCTTTGAGCCCATTGAATTGAAGGCCATACAAGGAAGACACAACTATCTTGAAATGTCATCCAATGAAGTTATGCAAGAAATGCAAGCCTCCAAGGTTGCTACCAAGAATGCTCAAGACAATCGTGCTAGGGCCATGGGGATGAAACAAAGTCCATCTCTTGCTTTGAAGGCCAAAGTGGTGTGCCCAGATGATAGTGTGGAAATTGAAGAATGCCCAAGCAACATCATTCCGGATGATCTCCAACAAGCCTACCATGAACACTTGGCCCTTGCGTCAAGAGCATTTTGGCGTGACCCGGCCAAGGCAAAGGCCCAAGTTGATCAAAGGAACAACCCAAGTGGGAAGAAGGAGTTTGCATCCAAAACGAAGACATGCTTCAATTGTCATGACAAGTTTCACTTCATCAAAGATTGTCCTTATGAGAATAGAGAAGAACATGGTGGGAGACTTGTACTCAAGGATCAATCAAAGTTGGTTCAAAGGAAGCCAATTGTCAAGAAGAAGTCATTCTTCAAGAAAGCACCAAGAATTGTGTTGATGACTCAAGAAGAGTACCCTTCCGATGATTCCGAAGAAGAAGAACCCACACGTGAGGTGGCCGCATTGGCTATTACCTCAACTTCATCACCTTCTCTCTTCGAATCCCCCAATGAGAACGCCTCCAACAACACCGCTCGTTGCCTCATGGCTAAGGCCACCGAGGTATCATCCTCCACCCTAAGTCTATGAATGAAATGGATAATGTCACTAGTCTTACAATTAAGAAAGAACTTGTTGCTTTCGATACTTTTGTGACTAACTTGCAAGGTGAAGCCAAGAAGCATGTTGAGCCTCTCATGAGTCAACTTGGTAAGGCCGAAGACCTCCTTGAGGTCAAATGTCGAATTGAAAGAGAAAACTCTATCACTATAGAATCTTTGAATGCTTCACTTGAAGAAGAACAAGAATATAGGGGTACTCTTGAGGAGAGACTTGAGTCTCTTGATAGTACTAATGATGAAATAATTGCTAAAATTCTTAAGGAAAGAGACCATGCCATTGCCAAGTATAAAGTGATTAAAAAGGAGAAAGCTGAATTTGTGGTTGCTAATGCTAGACTACATGGAGATATAGAGAAGCTTGACAAGGCTCACAAGGCCTTGGAAACGACTCACTCTCTTCTAGTCAAGTCTCATGAGCAACTACAAACTCAACTTTCTAGATCTAACTCACCTAGCACCTCTACTCCCTCTTGTGATCATGCAAAGGCGCTAGTGCCAAGACCTCCGTTCCCAAAGGTAAATAAAAGGTTGTTGCTCATGTAGTTGAGCAAAAGCAACGCAAAGGGAAGGAGGGTCTTGGTTATGTAGCCAAGGCAATGAACAAGAAGAGCAACAACAAGGAGGACAAGGCCAAACCCGCACAAGCCAAGACTTCCATTGCGGGTGGTGATGCCACTAGGGGCAAGACCACTCGTAGTGACTTTGCGGGGCATAATAACCCCAACTACATTCTTTATGTTGATTATTATGGGGATGTTTATGCAAAATATGTTGGTCCTTATGATGGTTACATTGCTTATTCTATTTGGGTCCCAAAGACCCTTGTTGCTAACAAAAGAGGACCCATTGCGAAATGGGTACCTAAATCCAAGCAATGATTTCTTGTAGGACTATGCTTCCGGTGGGTCTAAATGGGTGGTTGATAGTGGATGCACTAGTCATATGACCGGAAGCAAGGAGCTCATGACGGAGTTGGGACCAAATATAAATCACTCAACCGTCTCCTATGTTGATAAGTCAAAAGCTGAGGTAAAGGGCCTCGGCAAGGTGGCAGTTGCAAAGGATATCACCCTTGTAAATGTCATGCTTGTCGAGTCCCTCGGTTACAATCTTATGTCGGTTCGTGCACTTAATAAGATGAACTTTGATGTCCATTTTACTATTGATATGGTGGTACTCTTGAGGAGCAAGACTCTAAAGGTCATGTTCGTTGGGTATGTTGAAAATGAGTTGTTTGTGGTGGACTTTTCGGGGTCAACCAACACTCAAGCAATATGCCTATTTGGAAAGGCCGACGTGGGGTGGTTGTGGCACTGCCACTTGTCCCATGTCAATATGAGAACTTTGCAAAGTCTTCACAAGGGTGGCCACATTCTTGGACTAAAAGAGAATGTTTCTTTTTCTAGAGATCGTCTTTGTAGGGCTTGTGTTGACGGAAATATGCATGATTCTCCCACTCAAGCAAGACCATCATCTCATCAAAGAGGATATTGGAACTTCTTCATGTTGATCTCTTTGGTGCCGTTCCTCAACCGAGTCTTGGTGGGAAGAAGTATTGTTTGGTGATTGTTGATGACTATTCAAGATTTACTTGGGTTTATTTCTTCAAGTCGAAGGATGAGACTCAACAAGCCGTCATCGACTTCTCCAATGAAGTTCAACGTCAACACAATGTTCCCATATTGGCCATTAGAAGTGACAATGGCTCCGAGTTCAAGAACTATACCCTAAATGAGTTTCTTAGTGAAGAGGAAATTCGTCATCAATATTCCGCTGCATATACCCCTCAACAAAATGGTGTCGCCGAGAGGAAGAACCGAACTCTCATGGATATGGCAAGGTCCATGTTGGCGGAGTTTAAGTCTCCGCTTTACTTGTGGGCCGAGGCCATCTCCACGGCGTGTCACTCATCAAACCGGTTATTCTTTCACGTTGGAAGAAAAGAAACTCTATATGAGATGCTTACCGGCAACAAGCCCAATATTTCCTACTACCGAGTGTTTGGTTATAAGTGTTTCTATAAGATCAAAGGTGTTCATTTATCTAAATTTGAATCTAAAGCTTTAGAGGGTATTTTTGTTGGTTACGGTGCCGAATTTCACACTTATAGAGTCTACTACAAATCCTTAGGGAGAGTTGTGGAATCTTGTAGTGTGAAGTTCGATGAGAATGACGGCTCCCAAGTGGTGCAATTTCATGTTTGTGATGTAGATAATGAGGAACCTCAAGATGCAATAAGAAGAATGGGCGTTGGTTTCTATCGCCCCGTTGAAATTCATCATGAGCCTCCTCAAGCAAGTCAAGCTCCACTCAAGTGGAGACACCATCATCACAAGTTGGACCGGCACCTACCATGGAAGCAAATGATGCACCAACCCAAGAACAAGTTCAAGACCCTCCTCAAGTTAACCAAGTTGCTATGCAAGAACCAAGTACTCCTATTGTTGATGCTAGCCAAGGTCAAGACCAAGATCAACCCTCTCCTTCTATTGTTGAAGATGTGCATCAAGATGATATCAACTTCCGGGGCATGCCAATTCCTTGGTAGGTCCTTGGTGAGTTGGTCTTCTAAGAAGCAAAATTGTATATCTCTCTCCACCTCCGAAGCCGAGTATGTGGCAGCCGCTAGTGCTTGCACTCAATTGTTGTGGATGAGGCAAACTTTAAAGGAATACGGTGTAAATTGTGACAAAGTGCCTCTTTTGTGTGACAATGAAAGTGCTATCAAGATTGCTCACAACCCGGTGCAACACTCAAGGACGAAGCATATTGAGATTCGTCATCATTTTATTCGAGATCATGTTGCTCGTGGTGATATTGAGCTTGGCTATATTCCAACCAAAGACCAACTTGCGGATATTTTCACGAAGCCTCTTGATGAAGCAAGATTCACTTATTTGAGGCATGAGCTAAATATCGTGGATTCAAGGAGCGTGGCTTGACTATCTTGCATACACACCTATTTCTTGACTATCTATTTGGTTTAGGTGTAGGCATGGACATAGGGGAGTGCGGTCCTAATCCATTGGACTATCCCTCCCCCATTATGCCGATAGTAAGAACTCATTTTGCATCTCTACTTTCATCCTTATGAATCGTGAGCTTAAATGACGAGTAGTGGTAGTGAACCCAAGATATATCTTCGCGGTGTCACGCCACAACACTCATACATGGTGGCCTAGGCTACCGCCCTCTTCTTTGTGAAGAGTTGATTTTATTGGAGCTTATTTGGTTTTTATTGCCTATCCGTTGTTCTTTATGGAAAACACACTCAAATGTTGGTTTTTAGTGTTTTATTTGTTTCTTACAAAGTTTGAGTGTGAAGTACCATTTCCAGTGACTTTGTTCCAAACCCATGCCCATCTTATCTAAAAACATGCTCCTCTTGCAACATACATGTCCACCACCATAAATCTGGCATTTTCGAGTCTGTGGGGCCGGAGACTCCGGTGTTCAAGCCCGGAGACTCCGGTCTGACTGAAGTCTCCGCCTCAAACCCCGGAATCTCTGGCCAGGCCGGAGACTCCGGTGTGTTTGGGCCGGAGACTCCGGTCTCGGCAGTTCCGCTGGGCTCCAAAGGGGATCGAGGTGGAGAGTTGTTTCACAACTCCTCACACACCCCCGACCCCAAAGCACTCCCAGCCGCCGCCGCCGACTCGAAGTGCCGCTCCGGCTGCTCCCCGCCGCCGGATTTCGCCCCTCCAGCGCTGGGGATCTCCTCTCCTCCGTTTGGACCGCACCATGAAGCCCAAGGGATTTCCTCTTTCTCTTTCTCTCTAGGATTTCGTCCTAGATGAAATTTTGATAGTAGATAGCTTTGTACTTGATGGTGTAGAATCTTTTGCTGGCAATGTGCATCTTAGAAGTAATCTTCAATGTCTTGGCACCAATTTTTGACCTAGATTGGAGTCTAGGGTTTCAGGGCCGGAGACTCCGGTCTCCCTGGCCGGAGACTCCGCCCCCTGACACCGGAGACTCCGGTCTAGATCAGCCATTAGTGCCCAGAAATTTTTGATTACTTCTTTTTGAATTCCATGGACATGTATGCTTATCTCTATGCTATCCTCATACTCTGTTTATCACAGGTAATCAGAGAACCAAGGCTTCCTCATCCAACCCCACAAGATTTCGAGAAAAGACCATGCTCAAACTCGGGACACTCTTCTGTATGATACTAATACAGACAGCTTTCGTCAGCGTTGTGCCATGGAAGAGGAAGCCACCAGGGCTCAAGCCGAGGCAGATTTTCTCGAGCAAGAGTTGGCCAAGAAAGCCCGTTATGACAACCTGACCACTATTTTGGGCATGGGGAAGAGTGACTTTCACTCTATGAGGGAGCAGCCTTTCTACTCCATGGTCCGCACCTCCGAAGACCCAAACTTTTGGTGGAAAGAGCAAGAACTCATTATGCATGAGATATATGCCAAGCTTTCACGCAAGCATGCCGTGTGTGAGCAAAAGGTGCTCAATCTCGACGCTTTGAACTTGAACCCTTACTTACAAGAGGCTGTTTGGATTGCTAGGAATCTCGGGCTTGAGAAGCTTATCTCTCATCAACAAAACTATGATATCACCTTTGTGCAACAATTCTTTGCAACCCTTGTGTTTGGAGATGATGAGAAGATCACTATGACATGGATGACGGGACCAAACCGTTGTTCATCCAACTTTGAGGAGTTTGCTAAACTTTTGGGATATCCGTTTTGAGGTGCCTCTACCTCCGTTGGAAGAAGAATGCATCATGAAGGGGTGGCTTATGACAAAGCCTGTTTGGCTCCTCTCTACTACAAGGACTCGGATAGAAGCTCAACCTCCGACCTCCTCCCCACTTTCAACATCTTTCTTCGCATGACTCGGTTTGGCATTTCTCCTCAAGCCGGGAATGTTGATGCTCTTCGTGGAGGAGTTGTCAACCTTCTATACCATGCTTACAAAGTTCAAAAGGTCGGTCCGGATTGCCAAGGTGCTGAGATTGATGTTATGGATTTCATCAAGTGTGAGATTCATTAGATTATTTGTGAGAAGAAGAACCCGATTTATGCACCCTATGTGATGATGCTAATTCTCCAAGAGGTGTCCAAGGTGACCACTCTCAACACCTCCGCCTTCACCATCCATCCCAAGGGCACTCTCCAACAACTCAACAAGCACAAGAAGCCCCGTCAACCTTCTTCCTCTCGTGTGCCTTTTCAATCTAGTGATGAGGAGGAAGCTTCTGAGGCCCCAATGCCTAGACGAAGCAAGAATGCTGACCCTCCCTCTCATGCTCGCGGCAAGGCTCTTGTGAACAAAGAAGTGAGTAAGCTCTCTTGGTGGAAGAGAAAGATGCTTTGCATGGGTATTGCGGTTCACAAGGAAAACCATGATGCTTATAAGGAGAGGAAGCACATTTTGAGCAACCAAGGTATTATCATCCGGGAATTGCGCAAGGTTAACAATGGTGGCACCACTCCTCCTCCCGAAGAGGATGAAGATGGGAATGAAATTGTCTCATCCGAGTCCGAGCCCACTATCACCATTGGCCATTGGAACCAAGAATATTTTCCTTGGGCTGATTGTGAGGATGTGACTTCCGTTCCATCCACTTCTCGCAACACCGACAAGGCTCCTATGGTTGAATCCAATGAGGACTACAATGAAGATGGTGGAGGTGGTGATGAGGAAGACGAAGATGAAGCCTCCGGGTGATCTCCTTAGGTTCGAGTAGCATCGCTCTTTTCCCTTTTTGGCGTTTCGATGCCAAAGGGGGAGAAGTAGTTCTATTAGCTTCCTATCGCGGGATTTGCATGGGTCGGACACAAGCATGCTCTTTTATCATTCTTGTTGCGCTTGTGTCCATTTATCTTTATTTGTCTAACTTATTTGCTTTTTGTGAGATTTGAACTATGTGGTGTGTGAGACATATGGATTTCTTATTATGTATGGTTGAGACTACATTATATTGTGCTATGATCTCTATGGATGTTTATCTACATTTATATGCACAAGGTATGGTTTTCATCTCAAGTCTCAACCTAATGTGTGATATGTCTCATTTGTGCAAATTGTTGTTCCTATATCATGTTGATGTATCTTGTTGGAAATTGTCTCTCTATATGTGTGTATTTGCATTCAAAGGCAAATTGATTATATGCACACATTTAGGGGTAGTGCTTTCCATTTTTCTTGAGAACATGATCTAGTTGTGGAATTTTATTGCAAATCCTAGTGTTGTCATCTAACACCAAAAAGGGGAAGATTGAAAGAGCATTTCGTGATCCCTTGTGTTTTGTGTGTAGTTAACAACACTAGCGATATTTTAATCAAGTGTTAAGTGATGCAGGTTTAGCTCTATAAAACATTGTGCATCAACACAAGAAGGAAAAGAGGATTTTATCGAAGTTCTGGAGACTTCCAGGCCGGAGTCTCCGGTCTGTTGGGCCGGAGTCTCCGGACTCAGGGGATTCAGTCAAAGAGACTCAAGTTGGTTCACTCCCTGGACCCTGTCCGGAGTGTTACCGGAGGAAGGGAGGAGTCTCCGCCCCAGGCCGGAGTCTCCGGTTTTTGGACCAAAAGACTCCGGTCTGAGCTGCTCCAAGCCTCAAGGTGGTTCAGCCCCTGGACCCAGGCCGGAGTCTTGCCGGAATCCGCCCGGAGTCTTCGGTGCAGGCCGGAGTCTCCGGTCACTCTGACCGGAGTCTCCGGTGTGAAGACTGCGGCAACGGTTACATTTTGTGGAGGGGCATAAATACCCCTCCACCTACCTCCAGCCAGCTAGCTCGCCCAACATTGAAGAACACCATTATTGCAAGCTCAAGAATCACTAGATCTCCCAATCCCTCCACCCAAACTTGTTGATCTTTGGAGGATTGAAGGAGAAAGCCTGGATCTACATCTTCACCAAGCCGATTTACATTTCCCCCTCATTCACTTGAGGGACCATTTGCTAAAGTTTCCATTGGGAAAACCTAGCCCCTTGTTGTACTCACTTGTTGTTCTTGTGACAGATTGTAGCCGCTCGGGAGCCCCCAATCCAGTTGTGGGTTGTTCCCCGGATTGTTGTTGTAAAAGCTCCGGACTCCGCCTTGAAGGTTTCCGATAGTTGAAGGTGAACCAAACCTTTGTGGTGCGGTTCATCGGAGAAGAAGGTGAAGCCTTTGTGGCTGTTGAGCCATTGTGTTGGCTCACACCTCTCCAACGAGACGTACTCTCCTAAAAAGGAGGAACTCAGAAATACATCCGTGTCTCCGCGTGCTTTCATTTCGGTTACCTCTATCCTTGTTTACCGTCTTTACCTTGTGTATCTTGTTTAGTTGATAGCTTGTCATATAGGTAAATTCACCGTAGTTGCATATCTAGAGAATTTACCTTTCATGTCAAGCCTAAATTGAAAAAGAACTAAAATTGGAGTAGCACCTATTCACCCCCCCCTATAGGTGTCATACGATCCTTTCAGTAACAATATTAACAAAGTCTGGCCTGGTGCTCCACCATTTTTCAAACTTAAAACTCCCTTTTTTTGGTATCTGACCACAGCCAGAATCCCAAAGAAGTGGGGTATGATCACTACCTAATCTAGACAAAGTTTTTGCATGAGCCAAAGGAAAGATGGCCTCAAAACTAGTAGTGCAAAAAATTCTATCAATTCTACTCATGACTGCATTCTCCTGATTATTAGACCAGGTATACATCCTCCCAACTGGGGTGATTTCCATTAATGACCAGATTTCCACACAGGCATTAAATTTATCCCCCCATCTATAATCTACAATACCATTGCTCTTGTCTTCCTGAGACCTCACTAAATTGAAATCACCTCCAATGATAGCAGGTCCTTCCCAATTTAAGAAAAGTTCATGAAGTTCAGATATAAAGGCTTGCTTGCCCTCCTCGTAAGGAGAACCGTACACAGTAGTTATTCTAACCACATTATTATCAGCTTTAATTTTAACCACTACACTAACTAAGAATCTTTTGATTTCCCAAGCAATAATATCGAAAACATCACCATTAACACCTACTAGAATACCCCAGCAGAACCAATAGCAGGGAGATAGTTCCAGAATTTTTTTCTATTTCCTAATAAATTTTTCAAGAAGGAAGCAGTAAACTTCTCTTGTTTAGTCTCCTGAAAACCTATATAATCCACTTTCAAAGGGATAATTGTATCTTCTATGCACTTTTTCCTACCAGGAGCCAACAAGCTCCTTGAGTTCCAAAAGGCGTATCTCATAATGCTAGCTTCATGGGGTGCTTGCCCCGAGATTTTCTAATCACAGTAGTCCAATTTTCATCAAGATCCACTATTCTATCATGAGCAGGACTACTTCTAGGAGAACATACATCATTTTGCATATCTAAATAACTACAACTACTACTAGCAACAATAGAAACATCTATTTTTTCTCTAGCATCATCTAAAGCAACTAAATTAGCACCACTAGTCACATCACTGGCAGGAACAACTAATTCTGTTACCTCCACTACATTATTATCAGAGGCATCACATTCTATTATTTCACTAATGTCTATTCCTACTTTACCAACAATAACTTCTAATTCATTTGATTGCATGATACTAAAAGGATTGGATCTCATTATACCTGTCATTTTCTTGTTAAGAATCTCCAGATTGCGCCTCATTTTACTTTCTTTAGCCTTTTCCATCACATTCCTTGATCTATCTATCCTTGCACTCCTCCTGCTGGGTTGAACATGACCCCACTTTGATTTCTTGCTGATTCTATTATCATCCTGACCACCATTTCCCCTGACAGACAAGTCATCAAAGCTGGGCATGATATCCTCTGGCAACTGTACCTCCTGAGCTTTCGTTTCCTCCACAAGCTCTAGTTTCTGAGAGAAAGACATCCCTTGTTCTTCCAACCAGTATCCATTAGCTTCATTCCTAGCATCAGAGTTCCTCTTAGCGCTGTCATCCCAGATAAAGCCATTACTATTCACTACCCCTCTCTCCACCAGTAGTTTGTACACAGCAGAGCCACTAAGGGTGTGTTTGGTTGAGCTGTGGATTCCTGAAAATCAGCTGTGGGGAATCTGCTGTGAGAAAGCTGCTGTGAGCTGACGACTGTGGGAAAGCTGGAAGCTGTTTGGTTGCAACAACTGCCAACTGTGGATTTGATAGGAAATGTCTGTAATGCCCTGTGAGACTGTTGGTGGTTATTTATATGCTTTTTGATCGCAGAACAATGACTTGACACTTACGGACATGCAAATGGCCTTTTCGGAACGCAATTTTCAAATTCTTAATATTTACATACATACCATAGAAAGTTATGCCATAAGAGTACTGCAAAAGGCATCGACTAGACAAAAGAAACATGTTCACGACATGGTTCGCCATCCACATAACTATCCTAGGTCGCTCGCGCAATAAACAAAGCATTCGCAATCCTATCACGAACGGTATTCATGGTAACCTCGTTCTCCTCCTCTAGAACTTCATCTCCTTGTGGTGGTGCCGTTGTTGCTTGGGTCGCTCCGGGCATGTAATCTTCATCTTCATCACACTTGTCAAACTCCTCATCTCTCAATTTGCTATCACGGATAAAATTGTGTAGTGCCATACAAGCAATAATGATATGTTTCTGTGTACGTGGTGGGAAACTTGGCATAGCCTTGAGTATGCGCCACTTTTGCTTCAAGACTCCGAATGCACGCTTTTTTTTTTGACCGTGATACCGTAGGGAAAAACCCTACGGTGTAGATTTTGAATTAATAAATGGAGAGAAAAACCAGAGGTTTTTCACTCAAGATAGCAGGTGCCTTACAAACCGACAACACGGTCAAAACTTTAAGGAGGTAAAAAGCTAAAGAAAGCCAAGCTAGGCATCTAGGTAAATGTATCGAGAACCCAAGATAAAAGGGGCTGCACTAAAGCAGCAGCAACACGGTGTTGATGGAGCAACACATCAGCTTGGAAGGATACCTTCCAACGGTCCACAGAAGGCTGTATCCCTTTAAAGATCAGGTCGTTTCTAGCCTTCCAAATGTTCCAGAGGCCACAGACCGCAATTTCCATGAAGCAGGGGCCCGAGAAGAGAATTTTGGCATGCATAAATCTGTCCGAGATGGCCCGAGCGCTATCCCACTGCATCTGGATGTGCCCCCAGCATTGAGCAGCAAACTGACATGAAAAGAAGAGGTGGTCTCGAGTTTCTAGCATCGCAAGGGACCAGAGCACACAATCAGGGCCAGAGTCAACATGCCAATGCTTTCGAATCATCAAGTCTTTGGTGTTCAGTCTGTCTTTTTGTAGAAGCCACGCAAAAACCCTCAGCTTGGGCAAACATTTAGACTTCCAAATGGCCTGAAGGGAGACATCTTGCCGTAGCTGAGCAAACATGAAGTTATAGAGTTTGCTGGAGGAGTATACAGGCGAGCCCCAGGGTAAGATCTTGGTGTCCAAGGCTGTGTTATCAAGATCAAGCTGATCCAGTATATCCTGCAATTGTTCCAATTCATCAAAGGCTTGAGCCGAGAGAGGCAGAGCATACTGGGATGTGTGATCAGTTTGAGACTTCATATGAGCAACAGAGGTGTCCTCATCCAGGGTGAAAGAGAACAAGTGATCAAATGTGTCACATAGAAGTTCATTCCCAAACCAGCGATCTTTCCAGAACAAAGGGTTGCAACCACTACCAACAGTAGTCCGAGTAAATGCTCTGTAGTCAGACATGAGACTGAAGATGTCTCTCCACCAGAATGAGCCCCTGCTGGACTGAGCTTGAGGAGGTGTATTGGGATCATACAGGCTCCACCCCAGATGGACCCAGGGAGTGTCCACCTTACTGAAAAACTTATGAAGCTGCTTTAGAAGCAAGGCTTTGTTCTGCAGTTCCAAATTCATGACACCAAGACCTCCATATTTTTTTGGGCGACATACAATAGACCAGGCGGCAAGCGAGTTAACAGAAGTGTTGTCTTCCTCCTTTGCCCAGAGACAGTGTCGTCTGGATCGATCAAAAAGCTGAATTATCTTCTTCGAAAATTTCAGAGAACAGAGGTAGTGAATTGGCAGAGAGGAAAGAACCGAGTTGACAAAAGTCAGTCTGCTGCCGTAGTCAAGGAGGCGAACACTACCATTGAGACGTCTTTCAACCTGGTCAACAACAGGAGAGAGGTCTTGCGCGGATGGACGTGTCGTGCCAAGCGGGAGTCCAAGATAGGTGAAAGGGAGGGAGCCAACTGCACATCCAAAAGTTGCAGCAAGTCCATTAAGTTTGTTGGCGTCGATGTTGATAGGCATCAGGCAGGATTTAGAGTAGTTCACTTTCAAGCCAGTAGCAGCAGAGAACACTTGCAACAGATCTTTTAGAGCAAGGAGCTGGACAGGGCAAGCTTGCAAGATTAGCAAGGTGTCATCCGCATACTGAGTAATGGGGAAATCTGTGTTAGGAATCGGCAGGGGCGGTTGCAGAACACCAGAGGCAGCCAGCTGATTCACCATTGACTGAAGAAGGTCTGCACCCGCAACAAATAAGATTGGAGAAAAGGGGTCACCTTGTCGAACTCCCCTGCGACAATGAAATTTCTTTCCTGGAACCCCATTCAAAAGGACCGAAGATGTGCCAGTAGAGAAGATCATTTGAACCATTTGTAACCACCTCTCATCAAAACCCCAGGTTTGCAGAATCCTAAGGATGGTAGCATGCTCAATAGTATCAAAGGCTTTAGCAAAATCCAGTTTTAGAATGACCACCTCTTTCTTAGTTTGCTTGCATTGATGTATGTACTCGTAAGCCCAGGCTACACAGTCCTGAATTGTGCAACTTTTAAGGAAGCCGTACTGGTTAGCATGAACAAGTTCTAGGATTTTTGTCTGTAGGCGGTTAGCAAGAATTTTCGTCAGGAGCTTGAGGCTAGAGTTTAGCAGTGAAATAGGGCGATAGTCATTAGGGCCTGCAGGAGAGTGTATTTTGGGAATCAGCGTGATATAGGCGTCATTGATGCTCTGCAGATTAACGGTGCCTTCCCAAAACTGATGACAAAGCCAATAAAAATCATATTTGATGATGGGCCAACAGACTTTGAAGAACAGACCAGAGAAGCCGTCCGGGCCTGGAGCTTTATCAGAGTGTAGTTCAGAAACCACATTATCAATCTCCTCGTGCGTGAAAGGGGCAGAGAGAGCTGCAAGGCCATCTTTAGGAGACAAGAAAGCAGAGAAATCAAAATTGTGATCAATTGGAGTAGAAACGCCAAGTCGATCTTTGAAAGAATTCCACAAGATACCCGCTTTCTCCTGATGATCAGTGGCCACCGAGGCATCTTGCCTAGTTAGGCTAGTAATAGAGTTGTTTCTGTAACGAATGGTGGCCATAGAGTGAAAGAACTTGGTGTTTTCACCGCCAAACTTTGCCCAGCGAACGGTGCAACGCTTTTTCCAGTATTCCTGCTTGCGGTCAACGAGGAAATGGAGCTTTCTTTTTACAATGTTCCTGAAGTTCCACTCTGTGATATGCAACACACGGAGCTCCTCAATATCATCTAGTCTAAGGATAGTGGTGTTACAATTCTCAATGAGATGATCAAGGACCGATATGCTGGTGCTCCAATTACGCAGGGCCTTCCGAAGCAATTTAAACTTAGCAGAAATGCATCTGGCACTATCTCCTGGGCAATGGATGTCCCAAATCCGCTGCACTACATCAAGGAAGCCTGGCATTTTGGTCCAGTGATTCTCAAAACGAAAGATGGCAGCTTTAGGAATACTAGTACCAATTGACACAACGCAAGGGGTATGGTCAGATGTGGGTTTAGCAAGAGGTCTGACAGTAGTATTTGGGAATTTCAATGTCCAAGCAGGTGAAGTAAAGAACCAATCGAGCTGGACCAGGAGAGGATCGATCTGCATATTGCTCCAAGTGAAGCTACGTCCCTTGATGGGAAGCTCAACCAAACCAAGGTAACTGATAATTTCGTTAAAAGTGGCAATATCAGTGAGGTTAGCACCAGGTTTATTCCTGCTATCAGTGTAACGATAAAAGTTGAAGTCACCAAGAATTAACCATAGCGCGTCGTCAGAAATATCAAGGTGAAAAAGCCAAGCAACAAAGTTCTCCCGATCCACACCATCACACGGCCCATAAACGTTTACCAGAATGAAAGAATCAGCAGAGGATGTGGAGGTGAAGCTGATCACAATGGCAAAGCTTTCCTGCAGGAGGACATGTCCAGTGAACCTGCTACCAATCCAAAGCACTAGTAAACCACCAGAAGCACCATCAGAGGGTATGAACGCGAATTGATCAAATCGTTTAGGAGCAAAGGATCGAATAAAGTGGAGGTCAATGTGAGTACGTTTAGTTTCCTGGAAACACAAAATAGACGCTGCACTTTCCTCAATTTTATCACGAACAAGGGGCCATTTATCAGATCGATTAAAACCACGGATGTTCCAGCATAACACGTGCCAAATGAGAGAAGCAAAACACGCTTGATTTCGAGAGGGACTTAAGTGGTGCGACATAGTTCAGTAACGCAGAGCAAGATGAAGTGACAAGCAGAGGCGCTTATTCGTCACGAGCCTTCATGAGCTGCACCTCAGTCAGCTCGTCAGGGTTGATATCGCAGTCCTCGACCCCAATGCGTTGCATCTCCGAGACCTGGAGCACAACCGGGGCATCAGCTTTATTCACCTGAGATTTCTTGCGGCGGGAGGAGGTGCTTGGCAGTGCTTCAATCATGAAGCCGTCTGGGACACGTCGAGGAGAGCGGCGAACCACGGTGTCCACCTTAGGAGCCTCAGCTTTGCGAGGACAGCCACGACGTGCAGTAGCAGTAGCAATTGTTCCAGGAGACGAAGCAGAGTCAGACATTAGGCCGTCATCAGAGAAGGTGAGCTCTTCAATTGCAGTAGCAGAAGTTCAAACAGAGAACACATCAGAGATGGTGTCACCCAAGGACAGGGCAGGTGAGTGTCCAGAAGCCATCAGGAGGAGCGGCCCAAGGCCCATAGCAGCGCGCGGGAGAACCAGATTGAACACTGAATCAGCCCATGTTACAAAGATAACACTCACATTCTCAACCGGAGCCCAAGAATGAAGGGCAAGGTCCAGCATCTTCTCCTTTAGATCAGTCAACAGCTTCAGGGTTGCCGCAGCAAGTTCAGAGACAGCACCATGTTCAGCAGAGAGAATAGTGCGAGCATAGGGCTTGCATAACATCCACCTGAGAAAATGCAGAAAAGACGGCCACATGGGCACCTCAACCTCAACAGGATCACCAGCTTGCACAAAAAAGAGGTTTGAGCCTTGGGAATTGTAACTAGAAATCACAGCCTTCGCTGCCAGTTCAATTTCAGAACTGTGATCATTCGAAGCAGCTAGCTCATCA
Organism: Poa pratensis; assembly: GCA_947311845.1. Taxonomy (NCBI): domain Eukaryota; kingdom Viridiplantae; phylum Streptophyta; class Magnoliopsida; order Poales; family Poaceae; genus Poa; species Poa pratensis. The sequence continues at coordinate 60,791,335 of CAMZMU010000063.1, read as the reverse complement.
TCTTGTATGTTGCCTTCAGGGGTCACACCATCCAACATGGAGGGGCCATCGTACTCAGTTATGACACGTAGACCATTCGCCGGAGTTATAGAGGAGCTCGGAGCGCAAGGAAGAGAATCAGCAGAAATGGAAGGCGATGAAATGACCGGTAAAACAAATGATACTGTCTCGGGAGAGCAAACGTCTGTAACCGATTTCTTGCCTTCTGGACAGGGAGCAGAGTCCAAATCCGTAACGGAGTGAGATCCCAAAGGCGGAGATTTGACTGCCCAGCGGCAACGAGTGAGGGCCTGGTTGGATATATCACAATCAATGTTTTTATGGCCCCAACAGCGGCAACGAGAACAGTAAATCTTCCTAGGGCAATGACGCGCCAAATGTCCTGGGCCAGAGCAAGAGTGGCAGGGAGGAAACCTATTAGCGGGAGCAGTTCTCCGCACCAGACAGGCCAAATCAGAATGCCATGCGGAGCCACAGCCTCTGCATCGGCCCAAGAGCTCGTAGATTATGTCAGTAGGAGGAGGCGGTCTCCAAAGCCCAAGCATAGTTTGAATTTCGAAATCCGAATATCTCGCTTGACGGAGATCAAGGGCCATCTCTAAATTAGGTCGCGAGAATAAAGGATCGTGATTGAAAAATGTTTCCCAGAATGTTAACGAACTGAAATCACGCCCCCCAAAAAAACGCCGTGACTGACTTTCCAAATGATCTTTCACAGAGCAAGGCACTGAACCAAACAAGATGGATGTGTGGCATGCCGGCGCCGGCGCCACAGCCGGAGGAGAAGACATATTCATCTCAGAGAACGACCCGAATTTGATTTGCCCATGAAAACCATCATCAAACGAGGGGCCCAGACCAAACTGCGCAAGAACTTTAGCAGACTCATTCCCAATGGTAGAACTTTTGAGAAAATCCAGGGAAGATTTAATTGCCAGAGACTGAGTCAGAGCAGATAACTGAATTTGTGCCAAACTGTTCTTCTTTTTAGAGGGAGAAGACCAACCAGCATCATCCTGTAACACTCCTTTCCCTTTCAAATCCGAGACAAAACCAGGGGCAGAGCAATTACCACGAAAGAGAGAGAAAACACAGTGAAAGTCCGGCCAGACCTGATCTCGAAGGGAGAAAATGAAGTGCCCGACTTTGTTGGAAGCAACTGAAAACCTGAATCTTCTGTCGCTAAGTTTGCAAACACGCAATCCAGTTGCATCACCACCCAAGCAGCACTGCAGGGCTAAACCAACCGAATCTTCCGACAAGGCGAAGGAAGCGTAGGGGAAGAAGGCCACCAAAAAGAATTCCTTGGTGGGAGAAGGGTGGGAGAAGTGGACAGGAGATTTGTACCGTCGAGGCACCTGAGCCGCCAGGGCCCTGCCCGGCGAGAAGTCCCAATGGAGAAGGACGTCCATGGCTGCGACTAGGCGAGGAGATCACCATGGCCGGAGAGGGGTGAGAGGCACCGTGGGTGGGAGAGGTGGGAGAGAGCCATCCGTGTTTCAGCCTCCGAATGCACGCTCTATGACATTGCGTAGGGAGGAATGCAGAAAATTGAATATCTCAAACTTCCCTTGAGGTGCACGTTGACGTCGAAGACGGAATTCTGGTAGATGATATGTACTTCTCTTGAAAGGAGCAAGATATCCGGTTTTGTTTGGATAACCGGAATCCACAAGATAGTATTTGTCTAAAATAAATAACACAAGTTAGCAGCAATAACATTGTGCAAACGCCATATGAAACATTTTAAATTAATAACACAAGTTTGTACCTTTAGGAGGTACGGGAAAATGATCTGCAAATTCTGTTAAAGCGTGGTTGAGGACACGAGTGTCATGTGCAGAGCCTGGCCAACCAGCAACCACAAATGTAAACCTCATGTCAAAGTCACATACAGCAAGCACATTTTGAGATGTATATCCATGACGACACGTGTGGTTAACCACGTCCTCTGCGGGTACCGAAACTGGGACATGCGACCCATCTATAGCACCAATAGCACCTTTAAAATGAGGCCAGAAAAGCTTATCCTTAACCTTTGCATGCTCTGAACTGAAAGTAGGATCTCTCGGTTTGATGTTATCTTTTGCTAATTTCCGCAAACACAGCAGCACTTCTTTGAACTTCATATGAACTGTCCACAATGACCTAGTAAAGTGGTTCTCAGCCTGTGCGAATGATTGAGGGCCTCCAACAATCCATAGAAACATGGCAAGCGACTCAACTGATGATACATTGTTGGTTGACTTCAAACCATAGGTAGAGACAAGCAAATCATGTAGCTCCATAAAAACCTTTGGGGTCATCCTAAACATCTTATAAAAGTATCTAGGACGACCTAAGCACTCCATGACCCACTGAATTCCAGTTTGTTGAGCAATTCGATAACCATCTTTGTCATAATATTTCTCAGTGTATAGGTTACCTAAGTGACCAAGGGTGGCAGCCTGTTTGGACAACTCAGATAGAAGTAGCAGTGACTCCTGCGCCTTCTTGGCCACTTCTTCCATATGTGCATCCATCTACATAGAACAAAAAGAAGATAAATATGGCAGCAAGAAAATCTGGCAGCAACAAGTATATGGCAGCAAGAAAGTATATGGCAGCAAGATATATATGGCAGCAACATATATATGGCAGCAAGAAAGTATATGGCAACAACATATATATGGCAGCAAGATATATATGAAAATATGGCAGCAACAAGAATATGACAAGAGAATATAGCAGCAACACATTATTGTTCACATACAACAAGCAAGTTCACATACAACACACAAATATTGTTCCAAATATTCCAACATAAGCAAATAGATAATGCTGCATGGCAGCAATACGATTCTACATTTGTTTCCTCATCTCCTTCTCATGTTCCTTCTCTAGCAAATGAAGCCTTCCTTTTTTTGTTTCAAGCAAGCTAAAAACTTCTCTAAATTCAGGCTTCATGATAAGAAATGTGGTTGTATGCATGATATCAGTTCCTTCTTCCACCCCACAATCTTTCACCATCTTCAACGCCTCGGCCATGCTTGGAACTTGGTTGTTTTTAGAAGAAGTTGCTGAAGCTTCAAAACTTGACGCTATCTTTTCCGCTACGGTCTCTATCTTTCCACAAGTACCCTTGAAAACTTTTAAAAATGGGCTTTTTGCTTCCTTCTCTTCAACAATATTGTTGGCTGCCTTGCGCTTCTTCTCTTTTTTCTTCTTCAAAGCGGCCAACTTCAACTCTCCAATGTCATCAATGTTCTCTTGTACAACCGGCTCGTCATCATCACTAGAGTCGGACAAAACTCCTGGGATGGAGGCGCTGGACCCATTGACATGGGCACTCTCAAACATAACCTCCAAGGCCTCCAAGTTATCCGGTCCTCATTTCTTGAACTGCACATGCTTGCATTTCCTTCCATTGGTTGGATCATTGCAACTCTGAAATACAATGTTCAATATTAGCTACTATCAACAATTTAATAAGAGAAACTACATGACCTCAACACAAAATAAATAGGGCACTTACTGCAAGATGTTCTTTCCACCATTCCTCATCACAGTCCACAGTTTTCCTAGCATCATCCCATCCAAGTCCAGTGGCAGCATGTTTTAACTCCATAAAACATGTATAGCTTCTTTTCAAATTGTCCCATTTGTTCTTTAGTTGCAAATGCTCTAACTTCCTCCCAGATTTTTCTGCAAACTTATCTTCAAGGTTCTTCCACCCCACTTTATTCAAATGACCTAAGGGCCTATGCCCAGCAAGAACCTCCTCTTTACAAATGTCACAGTAATGCTTGACGTTTGCCTTATCCCATACCGCCTTCTCACCCATACTTCAATGACACAGAGTCAATTACTTCAGCTAGTATGCAACAATATCACGAACTAATATGCAGGAAAATATAACATCACAATTCGAACTACAGATTATAGAACAACCATGCATCTTCCTACAAGCATTTTCATAAACACATTGCAAATCATGTTCTGGAGAGGGCAAACTGCTATGTATCACAGATCATACACAATAATCATCGCTATATATCATACACAATAATCAGTGCTATATATCACACACAAATTGCAAGAAATCGTGGAGAGCAAAAATCAGAAAAAGAAATCACTATGGGACAGGGGACGGGTCAGTACAGGACAGGGGATGGGAGGTAGGAGATGGGAAGGAAGGGGAGGAAGGGAGAATCATACCTGCAGGCGCGTAGTCAATCTCCGGCCGAGCGGCACCGACCGTCGTCCTAGAGAGGGCGGCGCGACGGGCTGAACCTTGACGAGGCGGCGGCCTGGCCGGGGGCGCAACGGACCGAGCGACGGGCCAGCAAAGGAGGTGAGGGAAGGGATGGAGGAGAATGGAGGGACGGAGGGCGATTGACTGCCGGCGCGCCGCCGGAGGCTGCCGGAGAGAGGCGGCGCTGGATGATACGTCTCCAACGTATCCATAATTTCTGTTGTTCCATGCTTATATTATACCATTTGCTACATGTTTTATATACACTTCATATCACTTTTATGCATTTTCTGGGACTAACCTATTAACAAGATGCCACAGTGCCAGTTCCCTGTTTTCTGCTGTTCTTCTGGAAATATTCTCGGAATTGCACGAAACAAAAGGCCAAGTCCCTATTTTTCCAACACGTACACGGAGTCCGAAGGAGAGACGAAGGGAGCCACGAGGTGGCCAAACCACCTGGCGGTGCGGCCACCCTGCCGCGCCAGCCTGTGGTTTGGGCCCCTCGGGGGTCCGCCGACATCGCCCCTTCGCCTATTTATTCCCCGAGACGTGAAAACCCAAAAACACCGAGCCTTTCATCCAGAACATATTCGCTGCCGCCGCCGTCGTCAACCCTAACTCGGGGGGTTCTGAAGCTCTTCCCGGCACCCTGCCGGAGAGGGGAATCATCACCGGAGGGCTCTACATCGCCATGCCCGCCTCCGGAGTGATGCGTGAGTAGTTCATCCTTGGACTATGGGTCCATAGCAGTAGCTAGATGGTTGTCTTCTCCACTTGTGCCATCATGTTTAGATCTTGTGAGCTGCCTATCATGATCAAGATCATCTTATTGTAATGCTACATGTTGTGTTTGCTGGGATCTGACTTATATTGATACCTATGTGGAGCTGAATATTATATTATCATGTCTATGTCATTTGTGATCTTGCATGCTCTCCGTTACTTGTTGAAGCCTTGGCCAAGTGAATACTTGTGACTCCAAGAGGGGGTATTTATGCATGATAGTTGGGTTCAACCTCTATTTAACCTGGGATAGTGACAGCAAGTTCTAAGGTTGTAGATGTGTTGTTGCCACTAGGGGTAAAACAGCAATGCTTTATTCAAGGATGAATGTATTGTTTACATTACGCACATTACTTAATGCAATTGTCTGTTGCTTGCAACTTAATACTGGAAGGGGTACGGATGTTAACCGGAAGGTGGACTATTTAGGCATAGATGCATGCTGGATAGCGGTCTATGTACTTTGTCGTAATGCCCAAATGAATCTCATAGTAGACACCACAACTCACACATGCATGTTATATGCACTTATCAATTGTCAATTGCCCAGCTGTAATTTGTTTACCCAGCATGTTAGTTATCTTATTGGAGAGACACCACTAGTGAACTGTGGACCCCGGTCCATTCTTTTACATCTGAAATACAATCTACTGCAATCATTGTTCTCTACTGTTTTATGCAAACAAACATCATCTTCCATACGATACGTTTAACCCTTTGTTTTCAGCAAGCCGGTGAGATTGACAACCTCACTGTTAAGTTGGGGCAAAGTAATTTGATTGTGTTGTGCAGGTTCCACGTTGGCACCGGAATCCCTGGTGTTGCGCCGCACTACACTCCTTCACCAACACCTTCGAAGCAACCTCGTTTTCCTACTGGTTCGATAAACCTTGGTTTCATACTGAGGGAAAACTTGCTGCTGCACTCATCATACCTTCCTCTTGGGGTTCCCAACTGACGTGTGACGTTACACGCATCAAGCATAGTTTCTGGCGCTGTTGCCGGGGAGATATTCCCTCGTCAACTTAGCGCTAGCAACACGTTTTCTGGCGCCGTTGCCGGGGAAAACCGAATTGCTTCTGCAAGGGGAGTCTCTCACACCCAATCTCTTTACTTTGTTATTTGTCTTGCTTAGTTTATTTTTATTTAGTCTTGTTTGCTCTCTTTATCAAAAACACAAAAAAATTAGTTACTTGTTTAATTCGTTTGATTTTGTTTTTCAAAATGAGTACTCCTGAGAACACTAAGTTGTGTGACTTCACTAGCACAAACAACAATGATTTCATATGCACTCCTATTGCTCCACCTGCTTCTACAGCAGAATTTTATGAAATTAAACCTGCTCTATTAAATCTTGTTATGAAAGAGCAATTTTCTGGTGTTAGTACTGATGATGCTGCTGCCCATCTTAATAACTTTGTTGAACTTTGTGAAATGCAAAAGTATAAGGATATGGATGGGGATATTATAAAACTGAAACTTTTTCCTTTCTCCTTGAGAGGAAGAGCTAAAGAATGGTTGCTTTCTTTGCCTAGAAATAGTATTGATTCTTGGACAAAATGCAAAGATGCTTTCATAGGGAAATATTATCCTCCTGCTAAGATTATATCCTTGAGAAGTAGCATTATGAATTTTAAACAACTTGATAATGAACATGTTGCTCAAGCTTGGGAAAGAATGAAATCTTTGGTGAAGAATTGTCCCACTCATGGACTGACTACTTGGATGATCATCCAAACCTTTTATGCAGGATTAAATTTTTCCTCAAGGAACTTATTGGATTCGGCCTCTGGAGGAACCTTTATGTCCATCACTTTAGGTGCAGCAACAAAGCTACTTGATGATATGATGATCAACTATTCCGAATGGCACACCGAAAGAGCTCCTCAAGGTAAGAAGGTAAATTCTGTTGAAGAAACCTCCTCTTTGAGTGATAAGATTGATGCTATTATGTCTATGCTTGTGAATGGTAGATCTCATGTTGATCCTAATAATGTTCCTTTAGCTTCATTGGTTGCTCAAGAAGAGCATGTTGATGTAAACTTCATTAAAAACAACAACTTCAACAACAATGCTTATAGGAATAATTTTGGTAGCAACAACTATAAGCCTTATCCTTCAAATGGTTATGGCAATTCTTATGGTAATTCCTACAGCAACAATAGAAGTGTGTCCTCTGATCTTGAAGCTATGCTTAAAGAATTTATTAGCACACAAAAAGCTTTCAATAAAACTGTTGAGGAAAAGTTTGAAAAAATTGATGTTCTTGCTTCTAAAGTTGATAGTCTTGCTCATGATGTTGAAATTCTAAACCTACTTGATGATATAGTATGTCACGGATTTGAGCTTATCTCCCTGTAGAAAATTCAAAAAATTCTGAAAAAAATTCCGACGCTCAAGAATCTTGCATCAACTTTCAATATAGAACTTTACTTGGCACAACATTGCGATAAAATAAAGATACAAAGGAGTTGCTACAGAAGTAACAAAACTCCTTGACTCAAAGAAAACAAAAATAACAGCAAATAAAAACGATGGGTTGTCTCCCATAAGCGCTTTTCTTTAACGCCTTTCAGCTAGGCGCAGAAAGTGAAAATCAAGTGTTGTCAAGTGGAGAAGCATCAACATCATAACTTGCTCTAACAATAGAGTCAAAAGGTAACTTCATTCTCTTCCTAGGGAAGTGTTCCATACCTTTCTTGAGAGGAAATTGGTACCTTATATTACCTTCTTTCATATCAATGATGGCACCAACAGTTCGAAGAAAAGGTCTTCCCAAAACAATAGGACAAGATGCATTGCATTCAATATCCATAACAATAAAATCAACAGGGACAAGGTTATTGTTTACTGTAATAAAAACATCATTAACTCGCCCCAAAGGTTTCTTCATAGCATTATCAGCGAGAAAAACATCCAAATAACAATGTTCCAAAGGTGGCAAATCAAGAATATCATAAAGCTTCTTTGGCAAAACCGAAATACTTGCACCAAGATCACACAAGGAATTGCAATCAAAATCATTCACCTTTACCTTAATGATGGGTTCCCAACCATCTTTTAATTTCCTAGGAATAGAAGCTTTAAGTTTCAACTTCTCCTCCCTAGCTTGCAAAAGAGCATTTGTAATATGCTTTGTAAAAGCCAAATTAATAGTGCTAGCATTGTGACTTCTAGCTAATTTTTGCAAGAACATAATAACTTCAGAGATGTTACAATCATCAAAATCATTATTGTCAATGGTGGTGGAACCATTGTCACCAATAGTTTGAAAAAATTCAGCACTTTTATCAGAAAAAGTTTCAGCAGTTTTAGGCAATTTCAAACGCTTTGCAGAAGTAGTAGAGACATTACCAACACCAATAACATTACCATCAATAGTAGGAGGCTTACTAGCATGTAAAACATTAGCATTACTAGTGGTGGTGATAGTACAAACTCTAACTATTCTATTCTCTTTTTCAAGCCTTTCCTCTTTTTCCCACCTAGCATGCAATTCAGCCAACATCCTAATATTATTATCAATTCGAACTTGGATGGCATTTGCTGTAGCAAATGACTTAGTATCTTTAACTTCATTAGGCATAACTTTCAGTTTTAGAATTTCAACATCATGAGCAAGACTATCAACTTTAGAAGCAAGAACATCAATTTTTTCAAACTTTTCCTCAACAGTTTTATTGAATGCTTTTTGTGTGCTAATAAATTCTTTAAGCATAGCTTCAAGATCAGAGGACACACTTCTATTGTTGCTGTAGGAATTACCATAAGAATTGCCATAACCATTTGAAGGATAAGGCTTATAGTTGTTGCTACCAAAATTATTCCTATAAGCATTGTTGTTGAAGTTGTTGTTTTTAATGAAGTTTACATCAACATGCTCTTCTTGAGCAACCAATGAAGCTAAAGGAACATTATTAGGATCAACATGAGATCTACCATTCACAAGCATAGACATAATAGCATCAATCTTATCACTCAAAGAGGAGGTTTCTTCAACAGAATTTACCTTCTTACCTTGAGGAGCTCTTTCGGTGTGCCATTCGGAATAGTTGATCATCATATCATCAAGTAGCTTTGTTGCTGCACCTAAAGTGATGGACATAAAGGTTCCTCCAGAGGCCGAATCCAATAAGTTCCTTGAGGAAAAATTTAATCCTGCATAAAAGGTTTGGATGATCATCCAAGTAGTCAGTCCATGAGTGGGACAATTCTTCACCAAAGATTTCATTCTTTCCCAAGCTTGAGCAACATGTTCATTATCAAGTTGTTTAAAATTCATAATACTACTTCTCAAGGATATAATCTTAGCAGGAGGATAATATTTCCCTATGAAAGCATCTTTGCATTTTGTCCAAGAATCAATACTATTTCTAGGCAAAGAAAGCAACCATTCTTTAGCTCTTCCTCTCAAGGAGAAAGGAAAAAGTTTCAGTTTTATAATATCCCCATCCATATCCTTATACTTTTGCATTTCACAAAGTTCAACAAAGTTATTAAGATGGGCAGCAGCATCATCAGTACTAACACCAGAAAATTGCTCTTTCATAACAAGATTTAATAGAGCAGGTTTAATTTCATAAAATTCTGCTGTAGAAGCAGGTGGAGCAATAGGAGTGCATATGAAATCATTGTCGTTTGTGCTAGTGAAGTCACACAACTTAGTGTTCTCAGGAGTACTCATTTTGAAAAACAAAATCAAACTGAAATAAACAAGTAACTAATTTTTTTGTGTTTTTGATAAGGAGAGCAAACAAGACTAAATAAAAATAAACTAAGCAAGACAAATAACAAAGTAAAGAGATTGGGTGTGAGAGACTCCCCTTGCAGAAACAATTCGGTTTTCCCCGGCAACGGCGCCAGAAAACGTGTTGGTGGCTCTAAGTTGACGAGGGAATATCTCCCCGGCAACAGCGCCAGAAACTATGCTTGATGCGTGTAACGTCACACGTCAGTTGGGAACCCCAAGAGGAAGGTATGATGAGTGCAGCAGCAAGCACTAGTAGGAAAAAGCTTTTCTATGGATCCCTATTCTGTGGCGCACGAAACTAGCCGTGCGCCACAAAACACATTCTGTGGCGCATCTGTCACAGTGCGCCACAGAAATGTAACAATTCTGTGGCGCACTGCAAGCATGGTGCGCCACAGAATGACCCTATTCTGTGGCGCACCAATAGTGGTGCGCCATAGAAAGTGTGCGGGCCCCACACCCACCCACGGGTCAGCCACTTTTGGGCCCATTCTGTGGCGCACGTGTCAGATGCGCCACAGAATATGCACATTCTGTGGCGCACCCCTGCCCATGCGCCACAGAATTAGCATATTCTGTGGCGCACGTGTCAGATGCGCCACAGAATATGCACATTCTGTGGCGCACCCCTGCCCATGCACCACAGAATTCCAACACTTAGGCATATTTCGCGTCCCCGCCAGTTCTTTCTCTTCTTCTTCCTCGAGACCTCGACCCACTCGTCGCCGTCGACCTCGAGCCGCCGCCGACGCCCCCGCCTCGGCCTCGCCCACCTCGCGCCCGTGCCGCCTCGGCCTCACCCACCTCGCGCCCGTGCCCCCTCGGCCTCGCCCACCTCGCGCCCGTGCCACCGACGACCTCGCCCGCCCCAATTCGTCGCCGTCGACCTCGAGCCGCCGCCGACGCCCCCGCCTCGGCCTCGCCCACCTCGCGCCCGTGCCGCCTCGGCCTCGCCCACCTCGCGCCCGTGCCGCCTCGGCCTCGCCCACCTCGCGCCCGTGCCACCGACGACCTCGCCGCCACCGCCCGGACACGGCGCACCGCCCTCGACACCGCCGCCGGCCACCTCCTCTCCCTCCTAGCACCGAAGGTGACCCCTCCTCCTCCCCTGGTCTCCTCTCCCTCCTAGCACCGATGGTGTTTGTCAAAATGCCTACACTAAAATTCTTGAACGAATTTGATAATTTCAGTTGCTATTAGGTTAGTTGTTAGTTTAGGTTAGTTTGTTGCTTGCTTGCTTGTGCTTTAGGTTAGTTTAGGCTGTTAGGTTAGTTGTTAGTTTAGGTTAGTTAGTTGATAATTTTACTTGTTAGTTTAGGTTAGTTTAGTTGCTGTTAGGTGTGTTGCTGTTAGTTGCTGCTTGCTGTTAGGTTAGTGTTAGGTTAGTTGCTACTAGCTAGGTTAGTGCTTGCTAGTTGTTAGTTGCTACTAGCTAGGTTAGTGTTAGGTTAGTGCTAAGTTTTTGCTAGTTGTTAGTGCTTGCTGTTAATTAGTTGCTGCTTGTTAGTTGATGTTAGTTGATGTTAGTTGCTGCTGCTAGTGCTAGCTAGGTTAGTTTCTAGTTGTGTTGCTAGGTTAGTGCTGCTGCTGTTAGGTTAGTTTTACTTGTATTTTTGAAATGCATTTCATTTGTAAACTAATATATTGTTTTTCCGTATGCAGGAAGTTGGGAAGAAGCACCGCGTTCTTTCAGGTGAGATGTGGGATGTGGCGATGCCGGCCGGAGATGCCGGCCGGACATGTGGATTTTTTTTTTGAGATGTGGATGTGGCTCCGACCATCGTGTCGTGGAGTTGGGTGTTTGTGCTTGTGCTCCGACCATCGTGTCGTGGAGATGCCGGCCGGAGATGATGTGTTTTTTTTGTGAAATATATGCAGGTACCCCGAGACCCTTGAGATTGCCGGAACGTCGATTAACTTCCGTTCCGGCAATTTCGGGTACTCCATATGTCCCTTTTTTAGCAAAGGTCATGCCGATTTTTTTCGTGAAATTTGGCATGACTTTGCTAAAAATAGGACATATGGTGTATTGTGCTTGTGCTCCGACCATCGTGTCGTGGAGATGCCGGCCGAGATGCCGGCCAGAGATGTGTTTTTTTGTTGGAAATGCTTGCAGGTACCCCGAGAGGCCCTTGAGATTGCCGGAACGTCGATTAACTTCCGTTCCGGCAAATTCGGGTACTCCATATGTCCCTTTTTTAGCAAAGGTCATGCCGAATTTTTTCGTGAAATTTGGCATGACTTTGCTAAAAATAGGACATATGGGGTATTGCGACTAATGCATGGGCCGGGGTATCTTAGTACTTAGTTAGGTGATTTTTTTTCTCTTATATTTGTTATACTAACTTTTTGCCTCTTTTTAATGCAGTTCAAACATGTCGGGCGACGCTTCTAAGCGCATGAGCGTCGAAGAGCAAGCAAGAGAACACAACAAGGACTTCTGGGAAAAACATATGGGGGATGCCGCGGCCACTAGTGGCCCCGAGGCTGAGCAGCAAGAGGTACGGGAGTCCGACCCCGAATACAACGAAGAAGGTGGTGAGGATGACACCTCAGGAGATGGTGGCGACCACACGGATGGCCCCACCACTGGCGATGACCGCACGGATGGTCCCACCGATGGCGGCGACCAAACGGAACCCGGCTGCAGCAACCCGGCCGCTCAGAACAAGAAGAAGCGGAGGCCAAGGACCAAACCGCGGAAAGTGCAGTCGGTGGACAATGTCACGGACGTGATCACGGAGGTCAGTTTAAGTGGCGCACCATTGATGCCTAAGAAAGTTGCACGAGGGTACAGCATGCAACTAGGGTGCATCCTCCGAGAAGGCGTGTCGATCAACACGACTGACCTCAGAAGCGACGATAATGCGGCTTTGGTCGAACACCTCCTCAGGAGGGTTCACAAACGATACACGTTCCCGAACCCGCTCCCCAAAAATGTGGATAATTACGCCATCACGAAGATGAGCACCGCCTTGAGCAGCTGGAAAAGCCGGGTGAAGGCGAAGATTCAGAAGAAAAAGAGCTGGGAGGATATTAGTATACAAGAGCCTCACATCACCTTAGAAGAGTTCGAGGAATTTAAGGAGTTTTTAAAATCTGAGGTGTGTGCAAAATGGACCAAGTGGGGGAAGGAAATGCGGGCGCTGAACTTAGGAAACCACCATTTGGGAAGCGGCGGTTACAAAGGGAAACAACCCACTTGGGAAAAGGAGGATAGGGAAATAGCACGTCGTAATCTGGAAAACCCATGGGATAAAATCTTAGACGAGCAGACCAGGAACTTTGTCCGGTCCCGCTACTATCTCGACTGGGCGACTGGGGAGTTCGTTACCAAGTACGACGATGTGAAGAAATTCCAGGAAAAGCTGGTAAGGGAATTTAAATACCACAGATATCTCAAAGTCCATTGCGTTGATCTCAAATTTCTAAGTGTGTTCACCTTTGTGTGCAGGAGGAAGAGTTGAAGGCTGAGGCTGAGGCCGGCCCGTCGTCCCAGGGTTCGAGGGAAGTGTGGGACACTACTTTCAACCGGGCGATGAACTCTTTCAGGGAAAGGGACAAGTCGGCGCCGCCGACATCAGCTGGCCGTGTGACGGGCTATGGTACGAGCATGAAGTTCACAGAGTACTACAGCTCGGACGGCGCCGGCGAGACGAAAAAGAGGAGGAGGACGTCCAAGCAGGATAAAGCCGAGGTTCAGCAGCTAAGGGCGGAGCTGGAGGAACTGAAGAAGAACACCGTGGATGCCGGCACGGTGGAAAAGCTAGTCCAAGATAGGCTCCAACAGATCCTTCCCCCGCAGTTAATGGAGGGGATAGCTGCCTGGGCTGCGGGAGGTCATCAGGGGTCGATACACGTGCCCAGCTTCTCCGGCAGCAACTCCACCATGAACCAGCAGCACCGGTCGCCGGACGACATGGTGACCCCGCCGCCCATGGCCCCTTTGGTCACACCGGCGCTGCGTACGGTACCGGCACCCGAGAAGAATACTCCAGCCGCCGCCGGCACCGGCGCCCTTGTCTCGACGGAAGCCGAGCTGGACGCCGTCACCAAGGTAACTAATTAGTTAGTCCGCGTCGTCTTCTCTATAACTATGCCTGCTTCGATCGATGACTGCCATCTCATGCATGATTAATCACAAATGCATATGGTGCTTAATTTCACTCTAGGAAACGCCTTGCATACTCCTGCATAGGGTAGAGGCCGGCGGCGAGTTGAAGGAAGTTGCTTCGGGCCTTGTCCTACAAACAGGCAGCACACAAATGCACCACGCTCCAATGGACAAGGCTTTTATGAAGGTCAAGGTAGTCACGGTACCGAGGGCGTATTACAACATTGACCCCCCCGTTCAACCTCCGGGATCCGACAAACACTTGGTCCTTGGAAAGTGCCCGAATGGATCACGCCATGGCCGAAGACCCAGATTCGTCTTGGGGGGGGGGGGTATTATTGATGAGGGCCCAAGACGCAACACCGGCGCCACCTCAAAGTTCCGGCGGGACGCCCCGATCCGTCCCACGAAGCCCCCGAGGAAGCCTGCAGCCGTCGCCACTACCACCAACCGCCAGAAGCAACTGTTGGTAGGCTCTGAACCACAACCTTTGCAATTAGGCTCTGAACCACAACCGGTGCAATTAGGCAACGCCTCTGCACCTCAACTTATTGATGGCAACGACGACGACGATGATGATCCTATGGACATCAATGCCTTCATCAACACTGGCGCCGAAGACCACGACGCATTCATGCCTCCTGTGGATCACGAACCACCCTTCCGTGCCCACGCCGATCAACCTGCTCGTCTCAATGCAGTCACGCAGCGCCTGGACTTCCAGGGTTTATCTCAAGAGACACCTCCAGCAGCCGGCGCTGCAGCTCAAGACAAACTGGCTACCGGCGTTTTCTCCCCTGGCACGATTGCGAAATCGGTTGCAGAGGGGCTTGTAGGGCAGCCACGGAGCAGTAAGCCCAGGAAGCCCCCCAACAAGATATCAAAGGGATCAAAGGGCGCCTCTGCGAGCCAGCCACCTCCTATGATTATCCAGGGTCGTGAAGACACCATACCACCCCGTCCGGACAAATCGGCGCACATGGTTCATGAAGCTGGAAAACCGATATTGCCTCCGGAGATGGTCCGCCTCGCAACTCCGCCAATGATCTCTTTGAACCAGTCTATCCTTATGCTAGAGGGCCTTCTTCTTAAAGACAGGGATCCAAATTACCCGGTGTGCACTGCCCAAGTGCCAATGGAAGATGGCGGGTTGGTAGTCGTCCGTGAAGACCCCGCGGATCTGTTCTTCATAGCATACGAGGACTTGTTCAATCTATTTCACCAGAAGCGGCTCAACTATAACTTGGTCCGCCTATACGCGCTCAATGAGGCAATGACTATCCACAGAGATAATATCCCGCACGTCGCGGTAGCGGATCCCTACTACATGCGTGACAGCCAGCTCGTGGAAGGATCAGTGACACGGACCAGGGCAGTTGAGTACCTCGAGAGGTTCATGCTGCAAAACCAGCAAAAGAATAGCCTTCTTGTGCCTTTCTTTCCCGAGTAAGTACACATCCGCTCGCCACCGTCTTGTGCCTTTCTGAGTTCAATGCCTGTTTCTGATCATCATCATTTAAATTGTGTTGAGCAGGGACAAGTACTGCGTCCTCATCATCCTAAACCCGAGCTATTCCTATGCCACTTATTTTGACTCAGGTAGTAGTACTAAGAAACGCTATGCCAACATAATTGCTGTCCTCAATCAAGCTCTTCAGGGCTACGCCCAAAAGGGAGGCGTCTTCGACAAGAAAGCGAGCATTTTTGTCAATCCTCAAAACAAGTTGCACCATTTCAAGCATGTCACCCAGTTCTCTTGCCTCAAGGAGCAGCCGGGCAGCGTGATGGATGCCTTCTACGCCCTCCGTCATATTAACATGTTAATCCGAGATGCAGCACAATTGATTTTGCCATCTGCTTTGCAAACATGGGTCGAATATGACAAAGGCCACTCCGATAAGGATCTTAGAAAAGACTTCCAACGCATCAAGACCAGGTTATCGGAAGTCATCCTCGAAGATGTCATCAAAGTAGGGGGACCTTCAATTGCCGCCGAGGTATCTAGGATGTATTATAAAAGAAAGCCTTACACATGCATACATACATACTCTATTTATCCACTTAGATGAATAAATCATGCATGCATACTCTATTGATATTATTAACCAATATATATCTACCTCCATCTACAGGGTTGCATCAGAGGGAAATCGAAGAACGCCTAGAGTTGCAGAAGGACGACAGGGCGTGGATGACGAAAGACGCGTGCAAACCGTTCCCGGCGCCGCTCCCGAAGAAGAAGGCTAAATGAGATCGTCGTGCTCCCGCTCTTGCTCACCATCAACACGCCGAGATGTGTAATCTATTTGATCCTAGTGTAGGCGGTGAACACTTCATTTGTAACGTGTGCAACGATCGATGAACTTTTGTATATATCTCAACACTTGTGTAAAACTTCCGCACTTTTGTATCAACTTGCGATGACATTAGTAATGTGTTTGTTTTTATATACCTGTGAAAATATATCTCTGTTTCTGTTATATCTGTGTAAATATGAAATATACATGTATTCTGGTATTATACGGGTATTTGTATTCTGGTATTGTACGGTACAATACTGCATAGGAATTCTGTGGCGCATCCAAAATATTTCTGTGGCGCACCCTATTCTGTGGCGCACTCTTAGGGGTGCGCCACAGATAGTTATTCTGTGGCGCACTAGGTGGGATGCGCCACAGAATTGTGACAATTCTGTGGCGCACGGAGTGGTGCGCCACAGAATTTACAATTTAGTGGCGAGTATTCTGTGGCGCACCCCCCATGCGCCACAGAATAGCTTTAGGGTGCGCCACAGAATGGCTTTTTCCTACTAGTGAAGTTTTCCTCAGTATGAAACCAAGGTTTAATCGAACCAGTAGGAAAACGAGGTTTGCTTCGAAGGTGTTGGTGAAGGAGTGTAGTGCGGCGCAACACCAGGGATTCCGGTGCCAACGTGGAACCTGCACAACACAATCAATGTACTTTGCCCCAACTTAACAGTGAGCTTGTCAATCTCACCGGCTTGCTGAAAACAAATGGTTAAACGTATCGTATGGAAAATGATGTTTGTTTGCATAAAACAGTAGAGAACAATGATTGCAGTAGATTGTATTTCAGATGTAAAAGAATGGACCGGGGTCCACAGTTCACTAGTGGTGTCTCTCCAATAAGATAACTAACATGCTGGGTAAACAAATTACAGCTGGGCAATTGACAATTGATAAGTGCATATAACATGCATGTGTGAGCTGTGGTGTCTACTATGAGATTCATTTGGGCATTACGACAAAGTACATAGACCGCTATCCAACATGCATCTATGCCTAAATAGTCCACTTTCCGGTTAACATCCGTACCCCTTCCAGTATTAAGTTGCAAGCAACAGACAATTGCATTAAGTAATGTGCGTAATGTAAACAATACATTCATCCTTGAATAAAGCATTGTTGTTTTACCCCTAGTGGCAACAACACATCTACAACCTTAGAACTTGCTGTCACTATCCCAGGTTAAATAGAGGTTGAACCCAACTATCATGCATAAATACCCCCTCTTGGAGTTACAAGTATTCACTTGGCCAAGGCTTCAACAAGTAACGGAGAGCATGCAAGATCACAAATGACATAGACATGATAATATAATATTCAGCTCCACATAGGTATCAATATAAGTCAGATCCCAGCAAACACAACATGTAGCATTACAATAAGATGATCTTGATCATGATAGACAGCTCACAAGATCTAAACATGATGGCACAAGTGGAGAAGACAACCATCTAGCTACTGCTATGGACCCATAGTCCAAGGATGAACTACTCACGCATCACTCCGGAGGCGGGCATGGCGATGTAGAGCCCTCCGGTGATGATTCCCCTCTCCGGCAGGGTGCCGGGAAGAGCTTCAGAAACCCCCGAGTTAGGGTTGACGACGGCGGCGGCAGCGAATATGTTCTGGATGAAAGGCTCGGTGTTTTAGGGTTTTCACGCCTCGGGGAATAAATAGGCGAAGGGGCGATGTCGGCGGACCCCCGAGGGGCCCAAACCATATGGCGGCGCGGCAGGAGGTGGGCCCGCGCCACCAGGTGGTTTGGCCGCCTCCTGGCTCCTCTTCGTCTCTCCTTCGGACTCCGTGTACGTGTTGGAAAAATAGGGACTTGGCCTTTTGTTTCGTGCAATTCCGAGAATATTTCCAGAAGTAACTTTCTGAAACCAAAAACAGCAGAAAACAGGGAACTGGCACTGTGGCATCTTGTTAATAGGTTAGTCCCAGAAAATGCATAAAAGTGATACGAAGTGTATATAAAACATGTAGCAAATGGTATAATATAAGCATGGAACAGCAGAAATTATGGATACGTTGGAGACGTATCAAGAACTACCGTAGAGCTTGTTGAGACTTGGGATGCATATTTGTTTCTCTAAGGTCTAGATATTTTCTGGTAAAATGTTTGAGCAACAAGGAAGACAGTGTAGAGTCTTATAATACTTGCAATATGTTTTTATGTGATTCTTGCTGTACCGGTTTATACTTGTGTTTGCTTCAAACAACCTTGCTAGCCTAAACTCTGTACTGAGAGGGAATGCTTCTCGTGCATCCAAAACTTGAGCCAAAACCCATGCCATTTGTGTCCACCATACCTACCTACTATGTGGTATTTCCTGCCATTCCAAGTAAATATTTCATGTGCTACCTTTAAACTATTCAAAACTTTATTACTCCTTATTTGTGTCAATGTTTTATAGCTCATGAGGAAGTATGTGGTGTTTTATCTTTCAATCTTGTCATTTACTTCTGACAGACTTTCAACCAATGGACTAGTGGCATATACATCCGCTTATCCAATAATTTGCAAAAAGAGCTGGCAACGGGGTGCCCAGCCCCAATTAATTACAACTTTCATTAATAATTCTCTTCACATGTTTTGCCCTGATTTATCAGTAAGCAACTTAATTTGCAAATAGACACTCCTCCATGGTATGTGAATGTTGGAAGGCACCCGAGGATTCGGTTAGCCATGGCTTGTGTAAGCAAAAGGTTGGGAGGAGTGTCATCTATAAAGAAACTAAAATACATGTGTAAACAAAAGAGAAGAGGGATGATCTACCTTGCTGGTAGAGATAACGTCCTTCATGGGAGCCGCTCTTGAAAGTCTGGTTGACAAGGGGGTTAGAGTGCCCACTACCATTCGTTGACAACAACAAACACCTCTCAAATACTTATTTTGTGCTCTCTATATGCTTTCGAAAACTTAAAAAGCTCTAGCACATGATTTAATCCCTGCTTCCCTCTGCGAAGGGCCTATCTTTTACTTTATGTTGAGTCAGTTTACCTACTCCTTTCTATCTTAGAAGCAAACACTTGTGTCAACTTTGTGTGCATTGATTCTTACATGTTTACTTATTGCACTTGTTATATTGCTTTATGTTGACAACTATCCATGAGATATACATGTTACAAGTTGAAAGCAAATGCTGAAACTTAATCATCCTTTGTGTTGCTTCAATGCCTTTTACTTTGAATCTATTGCTTTATGAGTTACCTCTTATGCAAAACTTTTTGATGCTTGTCTTGAAAGTACTATTCATGAAAAGTTTTTGCTTATATGATTCATTGTTTACTCTTTATCTATTTGTTAGCAAACTATAGATCATTGCTTTGAGTCACTTCATTCATGACATGAGCCTTGCAATATATTGATCAAGATTGTGTGAAAGCATGTCTCCTCAGAAATTATTTGTTGTTATCGTTTTACCTACTCGAGGACGAGTAGAACTAAGCTTGGGGATGCTTGATACGTCTCCAACGTATCCATAATTTCTGCTGTTCCATGCTTATATTATACCATTTGCTACATGTTTTATATACACTTCATATCACTTTTATGCATTTTCTGGGACTAACCTATTAACAAGATGCCACAGTGCCAGTTCCCTGTTTTCTGCTGTTTTTGGTTTCAGAAAGTTACTTCTGGAAATATTCTCGGAATTGCACGAAACAAAAGGCCAAGTCCCTATTTTTCCAACACGTACACGGAGTCCGAAGGAGAGACGAAGGGAGCCACGAGGTGGCCAAACCACCTGGCGGCGCGGCCCCACCCGCCCGCCAGCCTGTGGTTTGGGCCCCTCGGGGGTCCGCCGACATCGCCCCTTCGCCTATTTATTCCCCGAGACGTGAAAACCCTAAAACACCGAGCCTTTCATCCAGAACATATTCGCTGCCGCCGCCGTCGTCAACCCTAACTCGGGGGTTCTGAAGCTCTTCCCGGCACCCTGCCGGAGAGGGGAATCATCACCGGAGGGCTCTACATCGCCATGCCCGCCTCCGGAGTGATGCGTGAGTAGTTCATCCTTGGACTATGGGTCCATAGCAGTAGCTAGATGGTTGTCTTCTCCACTTGTGCCATCATGTTTAGATCTTGTGAGCTGCCTATCATGATCAAGATCATCTTATTGTAATGCTACATGTTGTGTTTGCTGGGATCTGACTTATATTGATACCTATGTGGAGCTGAATATTATATTATCATGTCTATGTCATTTGTGATCTTGCATGCTCTCCGTTACTTGTTGAAGCCTTGGCCAAGTGAATACTTGTGACTCCAAGAGGGGGTATTTATGCATGATAGTTGGGTTCAACCTCTATTTAACCTGGGATAGTGACAGCAAGTTCTAAGGTTGTAGATGTGTTGTTGCCACTAGGGGTAAAACAGCAATGCTTTATTCAAGGATGAATGTATTGTTTACATTACGCACATTACTTAATGCAATTGTCTGTTGCTTGCAACTTAATACTGGAAGGGGTACGGATGTTAACCGGAAGGTGGACTATTTAGGCATAGATGCATGCTGGATAGCGGTCTATGTACTTTGTCGTAATGCCCAAATGAATCTCATAGTAGACACCACAACTCACACATGCATGTTATATGCACTTATCAATTGTCAATTGCCCAGCTGTAATTTGTTTACCCAGCATGTTAGTTATCTTATTGGAGAGACACCACTAGTGAACTGTGGACCCCGGTCCATTCTTTTACATCTGAAATACAATCTACTGCAATCATTGTTCTCTACTGTTTTATGCAAACAAACATCATCTTCCATACGATACGTTTAACCCTTTGTTTTCAGCAAGCCGGTGAGATTGACAACCTCACTGTTAAGTTGGGGCAAAGTAATTTGATTGTGTTGTGCAGGTTCCACGTTGGCACCGGAATCCCTGGTGTTGCGCCGCACTACACTCCTTCACCAACACCTTCGAAGCAACCTCGTTTTCCTACTGGTTCGATAAACCTTGGTTTCATACTGAGGGAAAACTTGCTGCTGCATTCATCATACCTTCCTCTTGGGGTTCCCAACTGACGTGTGACGTTACACGCATCAAGCATAGTTTCTGGCGCCGTTGCCGGTGAGATATTCCCTCGTCAACTTAGCGCTAGCACTGGACTCGGCCGGCCGCCGGAGCTTGGCGGCGGGGCGGAACCCTAGGGGCGGAAGGTGCGACGCGGTATGGTGAGGAGACGAGTAGGAGTTGGGTTACTCGATGGGAAAATATCTGTGCGAACCGTGCAGTTTTCCACTCAGCGGTGGCATAGCGCGTAATTTCTCCCAGGTGGGCTGGACGCAACGCAGTGGAATCTGGGGGTACGGGTGATTTCATTTTACACTGCGGAAATCTCCTGCGTTGCGGAAGTTGTGGAGGCCGTCGGAACCCTTTGGTTCAGATTCTAGCGTTTCGGTAGTGAATCTGTCTCAGGAATCGCAACCAAACACAGCCTAAGCATCGCACCCTCAGGAATCTCACTTGCATTCCCCACATGCTGTCTGCCATTTGTTCCACTGCCTCCATTTTTGCTACTGTTTTGAGAGGTGTTAGAACTCCTTCCCGATTCTGACTTTCTACCATCAGAATCCATTGTCTCTCTGGGACCATTGTTAATATCAGCATCCTTTTCTTCAATATCCTTGGTTTCCTTAAAATCAGCTCGCTTCCTTCTAGCATCCACTACAGTATCCATTTCCATTTCAAACTGCAGTTGATACAAGCCACCGTGGTAATGAAACAGTCTATTCTGGGGCACTTTGGTTGGATCTCTAACTCTAATCTTGACCCTCACCACTTCTGAGTAGTCCTTGCATACACTCATCCAGTCTACATCCAGAAGTATGCCACAAGTTGAAACAGCTTGTTCCAGAGCTCCCCATTCACACCATTGGGAGTCCAGACCAGTCACCTTCATCCATGCTTCCTTAACTATTTCAACAGGCTCTACAGCTTGACAGTCCCATTTCTCCACTCTAACCCAGACATCACTCTTGCCTAAGCCAAACCTGGGGTAACCAATCACTTGCTCTACTGGCAGATGAGGTGGGAATTGCACGAGAAAGCACCATTGACCCAGATCTCTAATCTGCCATGGCCAATTGGTTTTGTAGATATCAGAGAACTCTTTGGCTAGTTCCTCTTTCGATATCTCCCCTTCCTCAATCACCACCATACCACAGTTTTTGTTACTTACCACAGGATTTGCAACTACCTCAGGACACTCAATGTGATATAAACCTAGACCAGGCGCAACACTGCCTATGTATTTTGCCATTTGCCTTGGTCTTTTCTTCACAGGACAGTCCTCCACTGGATGAGAAGTAGAATTGCAGATGAAGCACATCTGCTTCTTTTCACAGCTTTGCTTGAAATGGCCTGGTTCACCACAGCCCATGCAGATAGTGTCACAGTAGCTCATCTGATGGAATTCGATGACTCAATGGGCATCAGAAATTTTACTAGAAATGAAACAAGAAACAAATTAATGTTACAAGTAGACAAGAAGTGCTACGAAGTATTTTCAGTTTTAACGAAATTTAATGTTCAGAACTACTCCCTCCGTTTTAAAATTAATTGAGATTTAAGGTTTGTCCTAAGTGGAAAAAATGCAAATGTCACCACGCGCAACTCTTGTATAGACATTTTAATGTGATGCTTGCTAGATGCTGCTCCTCCGCATGAATTGCAAAATTAATAATATCACGTAAAATGGTTGCAGAATTGGTTGAGAGAATAATAATTTTTTGTTTTCTCTTATCTAACTATATAAGAGATTATTTCTTGATAAGAAAGATAAGATATTATTCTTCATTGCATGAAATGTGTTTTTATTACGCCTTTCAAGTTTAATACTTACTCTATCACAAAATATACAACATTTTGATAGGCTAGATTGAGGTAGTACTAATCATCTCGTAATTTTAGAAGTATAAAAAATATTAATTATTCGACATACACTAAAAATAAATTTTTTTATATATAACACCTATCTAGATGATATAGAATGATCAACTTGCCAAAACATTTTATAATACGGGAGAGCGGGAGTATAAGAGAAGACCGCAAATCCTATACGGCGCCCGTTAGCGGCGTGTAAGGGGAGCGCGGCCTGAAGGAATTCCCACACGACGCGTTCCTGGGCCGGCCCACTAATCTTTTTTTTTTGTTTTCTTTTCTCTTTCTGTTTTTCTTTTTTCGTTGTAGTTTCTTTTCTATTTATGTTTTCGTTTTTCTTTCTATTTTTTCTTTTTCTTTTCTTTTCGGTTTCGTTTTCTTTTTTTCTTTTTTTAAATGGTTCTAAATTTGAAAATGGTTCCAAAATTGAAAATGGTTCCAATTATGAAAATGGTTCAATTTTGAAAATGGTTCCAAATTTGAAAATGGCTTCAAATTTGAAAATGGTTTCAAATTTGAAAATGGAGCCAAAATTTTGAAAATGGTTCCAAAATTGAAAATGGTTCCATTTTAAAAATGGTTCCAATTTAAAAAGGTTTCAAATTTAAAATGGTTCCAAATTTAAAAATGGTTTGAAATTTGAGAAAAATCATTTTTGGAAATGGTTCCAATTTTTTATTAAATATTTTAAAAAATGGTTCCAAATTTAAAATTTTCCATTTTTGAAAATGGTTCCATTTTGAAAATGGTTCTAAATTTAAAAATAGTTCCATTTTGAAAATGGTTCCAAATTAAAATGGTTCCAAATTAAAAATCGGTTCCCAATTTAAAAAAATTTCATTTAAAAAAATGGTTCATTTTGAAAATGGTTCCAAATTTATGAATGGTTCATTTTTTAAATGGTTCCAAATTTAAAAATGATTCTGAATTTAAAAATTGTTCAGTTTTGAAAATGGTTCCGAATTTTTAAAATGGTTCATATTTAAAAAATATTCAGATTAATAAAATAATCGTGGTTTAAAAAATAGATTTGAATTTATTTTCGGATTTTCTTTCAGATTTGGAAAACACACATATAATGGAACAAGCGAAACTTTTCGAAATCACTAGAAAAAGGGTTCCCTTTGCAAAGGGACCCAGCGGACCATCTCGTGCTGACAAGTGTCGCCTTCCTTCGTGCGGTACCAACAGTTGCATGCATGTTCGCCAAGTGTCACAACCAAATTAAAATTGGGGAGCAGGAGAGAGAAAGGGACACCGGAGGTGGGAGAGCAGTTTTTGCCTTTTATTTTTCAAACCCGAAACTTCAAAACGAAATATCTTGAAAACCGTTTATCCAAATTACGTACCGTTTTCACTTTTGAGCTCCGCACGTCGAGATCTTCAAAACTAGATCCCATATTGATAGGTTTCGATGAACTTTTCTTTTGTACTTCCGGTTATGTATAGTTGTACAAACTGTGTCTGTGTAGTTGTACAACATGTGTTTGTACAAACTGTATCTGCGTAGTTGTACAACCTGTGCCTGTATAGTTGTATAACCTGTGTCTGTACAACCTGTGTCTGTCTAGTTATACAACCTGTGTCTGTTTAATTGTACAACTTGTGTATGTACAACCTGTGTATGTCTAGTTGTACAACATGTGTCTACGTAGTTGTACAATCTGTGTCTGTGTAGTTGTACAACATATTT
The DNA here is from genome assembly GCA_947311845.1 of Poa pratensis. NCBI lineage: Eukaryota > Viridiplantae > Streptophyta > Magnoliopsida > Poales > Poaceae > Poa > Poa pratensis. The sequence continues at coordinate 60,766,558 of CAMZMU010000063.1, read as the reverse complement.
CTCCTTAGTTGTACAACTTGTATCTGTGTAGTTGTACAACATGTGTCTCCTTAGTTGTACAACTTGTTCTCCATAATCAATACCGTTTTACTGTGTGCAAATTCTGTGTGATTTGTTTGTACAGACGCGGACGGACGTCGGAACAGCAGATTCGCTGGATATACAGCAGCACGGTGCTTCGCTGGATGTACAACATCACGGGGGCTTCGTACTCGATCGGACGCGGGGGGGTTTCGGGGCCTACGCGCAGCTTCCAAACGTACGCACGGCAAGCAGGAGCCGCAACGTACGCACCGCGCCGCGTAGGCCTGCGTGACGAGTTGCTGCTTCCTGCGGCTCGACGCACGCGGGGGACCAGGACGGCGGGGACCGGGACGTGCCGTTTTTGATTTTGTTTTCGTTGCCTGCCCTACACGTGGTGCCCTCACAGTGTTCTGCTTTTTACCTTCGTGAAGGGAACCCTTTTTGCTAGTCCTACCCGAAACTTTTTTTCGCACGCATAATCTATTGGGCCGCGGCCCACTTAAGGAAGCTGTAGGCGGCGCTGCGCTAAAGCGCCGCTAACCAGCGACATAAAGGACCTCCCAGAGAACAGAGAAGACTGACTGACTAATAAGCGTACATGTTCTAATGGGCTCCATAGAGTATTTCCTCTTACGTTTTGAGGATAAAGGCCTCTTTAGTCTTCCAATGGATAGGAGATCTGTAAACAGAAAACGTGGACTCGTATGGCATTTGGGCGAACTAGTCCATTAACAACAGAATTTGAGATTAGCTTTTCCATAATTGTCCCTACTGAACAGAAGAGGCCTGCCCAGTTCAGCGCTTATAAACTGCCAGTACCAGGCCGTCTGCTTGGTGGATCGCCACACAAAAAAAAAGGCAAGTCTTTCTACTTTGAAACCGTAAAAAAAAAAAAGCGCAATGTGAAATCCACTTTGACTCCCGGGTGCATATGCACCCGGTATTTAAAAAACAAATGTAAAAATGTAAAAAATTATGAAATAAAATTTCACGGATGCATATTTATATTATATATGTTTATCAAAGTCGTTTCGTGAAAATCCGATATTTTTCATGGCCTGTGCAAAAAAGACAAAAAAAAAGGTCTCGTGAAAAGGCTTATTTTAGCACCAAAACTTTTCTTTTTTACACAATCCATATAAAATGTCGGTTTTTTGTGAAACGATTTTGTAAACACATAGGATGTTGCAATCTATACGCTAACATTTTTTTGTAATTTTTTTGACATTTCAAAATATGTTTAAAATGCATTTCAAATAAAGGGTGCATATGCACCCGAGAGTCAAAATGCCTCTCTAGTTGTGTGAAATTAACTTAAAAACAGTGTGACTCATCACAAGAAAATTTTGTTGCCCATTTTGTTTCGCGCTGTTTGGAAGTTTATTTTATTTAAACCGTAGGTCGTGCATTGATGATGACAAGCGAAAGCACACTAAATGAATGAATTTCTTAATACCACATGTCCCTTTTTCACCTTTGAGCCTCCACCGACCCTGATATCTCAACCTGTTGCTTATTGTTTCTGTTGCTATTTACCTGAACGAAAAGCTAAAATGGAGGCCGAGCTACATGGAGCTCGTTTTTTTCGAAAATTCGAAATCGACATTTTTAAGTTTCTAAAAATCGTGAAAAAATTCACAGATATATATATTATCTAGATCCACAGTCGTGCAAAATTGCAGCTTCAAATTCATTGTATTTTGGGCTGCACAAAAAAGACAAATGAGTGAATCTGGGTGGTGAATAATACACAGTTTCAAATTTTGAAATTTTGCCCGATTTGTCTTTTTTGTACAGGCCACAATATAACGATTTAGGAGCTGCAAATTTGCACGATGGTAGATCTAGACAATATCTACATCCGGAATTTTTTTCACGGTTTTTAGAAACTTAAAAATGTGGATTTCGAATTTGTGAAAAAATGAGCTCCATGTAGCTCGGCCTCCAAAAATCCACTCTCTACCTGAACCTCTACATCTTGGATTGATGTTGATACGGCAGTCTTATAATACTATCCTTCAGCTAGCATCATGAGTTACGCAAGGAGGTCTATATTAAGTTATACCATTAGTTGGGCAATTGTTGTTGGTCCCTGAATAGTATAAGCCAGAATCAGACTAGTGACCTAACAAGATCTGGGTTCCTAATTATTTAGGAGTACATGCGGCTATCAATACGGAACCATGCAATCTAGTACTAGATCCGCAGCCATGACGACTGCGATACATAATATAGATTACATCTAAAGCTGGCCAATATAGTTCAGCGATCATCGCCATCGACAGTGCTACTCCAGATTATACTCTGGACTTGTAGCACTTGATGGTTCAGAGTCCAAACAATTCCATGTGGAATTCAGTAGTATATTGAGGTGCCAGAGATAACTGGATAGACGATTCATGAAGAAATGCAGTGCTAACGACGAAAAGAGAACTATCTAACATTGACATTTACGCCTGAGCCTCAACCACAAACAATAGCATTACAGAACATGATTTTAGCTCTAGGTCATTGGTCTATCAGACATTCAGACCACAGCTCGCCCAGATTGCAAACTCTGGCAGAATTTGATGCTTCCAGGATCTACCATATAAACAGAAGATGCAACTTTCGAGCTCATCATCAAGCTAAGTTAGCACTGAAAATTTGCAACACACCTTCTAGTTTCAGGTGTTTAGATTCAGGCAACAATCCTTGCCTTCACGCAGAGATAGCTTCCTCTTTCTTGCATCTTGCAGTGCAAGCTTGTGAATATACGCTGCTGTCAAATTATTAATGAAAGTTTTTGTGTTAAAAAAAAAATCCTCTGTCGTCGCAGGTTCCAATCCTTCGATTATCCAGTAACGGTTTTTTTTCTCTCTGGAACAATCAAGTCTACATATGTTAGCTCGCACTCGGCTTTGCTCGCCACTCCGAGCATATACCCAGTATATTGCAATGCCAATCAAGCTCGCTTTACACTATGATAAGCCAAGAACCCCGAGAAATTCAGTATTACCACTTGCATGAGTGAGAGTGACAGACCAGAGAAGATGGTGCTGCGAAACAAAAGCGACCATCTGATTGGTGGTGGACCCATGTTATCACGATCAGCAACAGCGACAGGGAAACATCAGGGTAAGTGACCACCAACGTTTGATCAACTGAAAATTGTACAGAACAAATAAGCACCAACGTATATTAGTATATACTCCGTAGCACAAAAGAGCTAACGGCCGCCCAAAGGTTTTGAGGCGTGACGGACCAAAAATGGATCCCACTCGCGGCGTCCAAACTCGATTTTGGTCCGGCGCAGCCCAATTTTTGGTCCGGCACACTCAGCCCACGCCCTCCATTTGGGGAGTCGATGGACTGTACCGGACGAAACGGCGCGCTCGCCCACGTCGGCCTCCGACGTGCGGGCCAGCCTTGTCATTGAGACACGAGACTGACTGCGGCGGGTCAGCTGAATTAATGGCGTGCGGCGTCTCGGGTTCCCAGCCGGGTGCAGCGAGACGTCGTCTCAGCCCTCTGCGGCGAGGAAGCGTATGCGCCACGGCGGCGTCAATGCAGACGAGCGCGTCTTCTGAAGCGTCGTCGAAAATGGGGGGAAGGCGGGCCGGTGGCCGGAGTTAAGTCGCGCTCATCCGCTCGCCTCCCCGGCCGCTATATAGAGGCGGGTTCCTCGCCGTCTTCACCACAACACTCCACTACATTTTCTCCACCTAGCCATGGATCCTCCCCGGGAGTCATCGCATCGCCGCAGGGAGCACCGTTCTGAACAGTTGTCGCTCGTCGTGTTGCGCGACTCTCACCTCCGCGCAAGCCGGCCTTCACCGAACGACCATGAGGCGGGCTCATCCGTGTCTCCTCCTCCTCCGCCTTGTCCTCCTCTGCCTCCTCCTCCTCCACCACCGGCGGACCTGCTCATGGAGACGGAGGCGTGGGAACTCATCCGCACCAACACGCCGGTGCTGGCGAACTGCCGCCTCCCCGAGGGGTGGGTGATGAACCCAGCTCACGTCCCAGTTGCGCCTCGGCTCACCGGCCAGGCACGCCTCAACTACATCTCCATGTGCCAGCGGACCATGTCGCCGGAGCTGTACGACGACGTGAGGTACGAGCCGAACTCGGCGTACTGGGACGAGCAGCTCGAGGTGGAGCACGCCTACCGCCTCAACTCCTTCTTCGCATGCGAGACGTCTGCGAGCTGGTTCGACTCCGACGACGACGTCCTCACCAACACCTCCGACGAGGACTTCACGACCGGCTTGGAAAGGGAGAGGGTTCGCGGAGAAGGTTGACGGTGACGATGACGGCTCCGAGAAATGGTTGTCGCCGCAGTGGGACGCAGGCGAGATGCAGCGCGCCATTGAGGCGGACATAGCCTCCACCACCACCCAGCCTCCTGTGCCGCCGTCCGCCACCACCGGCTACCTCAATTGTCTCTGCTTCGACTGCCGTCGGGCACATCTACCTGCGTTGAAGGGCTCCTGCCCGAACTGCCGGTGTCCGGCGTGCCACCCTTCATGTTAGGTGTAGTCTAGGTTTTAATTTCTTTTTGACGCGAAAGTCTAGGTTTTAATTTGAACAAATTATGTTAGTTTTAAATGAATTATCTCTAGTTTGATCGAAATTTCACTGAAATCTATGTACTTTCGTATTTGACGAAAAAAATGTGCGCTGCGGGTGGGGAGCGACGGCGCTCAAGTATGCAGGCCGTCCGGACGGTCTTTGGACGCACATTTGGGCGCCGCGATTGGAGAATCCAAGGCCAGATGCACCCAATCTCTGCGCAAAGATGGCAAGACGCATGGGTTCATGTCTTCTTGTTCCAAAGGTTCACATGAATAAGCTAAGACCAATGTAGACGGTTGCACATAGCGCACGACTAGCGTATCCGTGTTCTGCCAAACATGCAGGAGTGCAAATACAAAAAAGAAAAGAAAAAGTGGGGGGCATACTCTTTGAATGCCTGGCTAGCTACGATGATCAGAGGAGGCAGCAGTGTACCACTGATGAAACGACTGCCAGCTCGGACAGAAGATGAAGATTTCGTTCTGGTATTGCCGGATCCTGTATCACGCCGTACATTGCACGGGCCGGTAGATTTGTTTGACTTTGCCCAAACTAGGCCGTTACATTGGTTAGGCGCGTACGTTTTGTGCCTTTTATTTCCTGTCTAGTGTTTGGAATAACCTGCTGGAGTCTCCTATGATGCTCTGAATTTATTGTCCTCTTTCTTCGTGAGCAGCAACAATCGTTCGTCGGCCACATCCGATCGAGCTCTATGACGCATCTTTTTTTTTTTCAACTATGTAGGCGCGTGTTTCCATGCCTGTCCATTAGGTAAATATATCTATTATATAATTAAAACACAGGATAACCAACGCTTTAGATTTGTCTCCCTAAAACTAACGGTGGAGATTAGGTCAGCCCTTTTTTTTTTTTTTTTTGCGAAACAGATTAGGTCAGCCCTTAATAGCTAGACACAAGCGCGCGGATAGACGTCCGGTATCAGCACATGAATTTAAAAAGGTAAGGGCCAAGTTTTGGAAGTACACGTAGGATGGCTGATGGCCCGACTAAAAGCACCACGTACATGAATCTGAAAAGAAAGAGACCAAGTTCTAGAAGTAAAAGAAACCAAGTTCTAGAAGTACACGATTAATAGCTCATGTCTCGATTCAAAACGTACATGAATCTGGAAACCAAACCGGACACTGATCCACGGCCCAATGAGGACTCAGTAATCGCTTGGTCAATATAAGAACATATACGTGACACGGGCACAAAGACTAGACGCCTGGAGAACGGCAAATGGAAACACACGCCTAGACACCGGCGAATCGAAACACACGCAATACAAGTCGCATCGGCAACAGCAGCAGAAAACAAGGCATGAGGAGGCCGGCGGATCAGACGCACCACACCAACAGTAGGCCGGCGGATCTGAGGCACGACACCAAAGTTGAGTAGTAGCTGCAACCTTCAGGTAATAGTAGCTGCAATCTTCATGTAGCTTCAGTCTTCCACCTTAAACATGCACAACAACCTGTTTCCACAGTGCAATATTGTTATTTTCTTAGATTAATTTTTTCAATCGAAGTATCTAATCTCATATATACTTCTAAATATTAGAATTATTTTTAAATCTGTTTTTAGGCAATAATTCTATGGGGTACAAGAATGTAAGAGAGGTAACCACAAGTGGACAAACATGCAACATCAAAGTCAAAGTAATAAGATTGTGGGATTCAATCAACCCATCTACTGATGAGCTTATAAGCATCGACATGATATTGATGGACGAAAAGGTATTTTCTTTGCATATTTAACAATGGATGTTTTTTTATTGTCTAACCTACTACTATGATTTTATTTCTTTTGTTTTCAAGGGTGATACGATACATGCTATCATATGGAAGAATATGGTAGACACATATAGATCAATGAGAATTCTGTATATATTCTTAGCAACTTTAAAGTTGTAGAATCTACAAAATATCGTACAGTCAGCAATGAGATTAAGATTAATTTTGTACACAATACAAAAGTGAAGGAGGTGAAGGGAACATCGGATAAATTTTCAGATTACTACTTTGAGTTTGCTTCCATATCAACCCTACAAGAACGAAAAGAAAAAGACCAGCAATGCTCGGGTATGTTTAATAGGTGTACATTTGGATTTTAAGTGTTCAAATGTTCATGTCAGATTTGGATTCTAACAAAAATCTTTAATTTCAATTTGCAGATGTCATTGGATTACTTACAAGAGTAAGTGCATATCCATTCTGCAACGTTTTCTCCTCCATTGATGATCATTTTCTGGCTTTAACCATATTATTTGCATTTAATTCTTTGCAATAAATACTGCAGGGGTGATAAAATAAGAATAACATTATGGGGCAGATTAGCTCATCATTTAAGTGAGGATGTAATAGGGAAACCAACTGTCATTATTGTTACCTCCACAATGGTTCAAAAGTTTTATGGTAAGACAAATAATATAACACTAAATCCTGTTATTTCTTGACCCAATATCTAACAAAATTATTGTTGATTAAATAGGTTTGTCCCTAAAGTCAACTAGCGCCACAAGATTATACACAAATCTAGATATACCCGAGGCTTGGGAACTTCATGACAGGTAAGAAACACAACTATTAGTTACTTATCAAAAATAAATCATTACATGTTCTGATTTACTAATTGAAACAGTACTCTCTTTTTTTAGTCATTCGACAGAAGAAACTTTACCAAAAATTATGGAGATAGACAAAAGTACTCAAGGCACATTGGAAGAACAAATGTTTTATAGAAGAAAAACATTGAAAGAACTTACAGGAATCAGGCATGACAACCCAACAGATGAGGTAATGCATCAGAATTCTTTTCAGATATGACACCACAAAACCTTTCAGGACCTACAAATGTGTTTGACATACTTCTGTGTGGTATAGCATACTGTTTGAAGAGCTTACTTTTTTGTGCGGATTTTCAGGACTTTGTGTTCACAACAATAGCCACAATTGATCGTTTAGAAGAAAATATTCAATGGTGGTACATGTCATGTGATGAATGCAACAAAATTGCTGTCAAAGAATTTGACAATTATTATTGCAAGAGCTGCAACATATATCCGGAGGTTTAACACCACGGTAAAAATATATATTGATTTGAATATTACTGTTTACTAATAAAATGGGCTATTAGGTATCGCATTCGGTTCCAAATTAGTGATCATACAGCTACTACAAGTTGCACTTTATTTGATGAAGAGGCCAAAAGAATCCTCAATACATCAGTTACAGACTTGCTAGACTCCTTAGATGGAAAGTCTCAAGAAGCTCCAAAGATCATACAACAATTATGTGGACAAAGACTTATCTTTCGATTCAAGCTAAACAATAAAAATCTCACTCTGGGTATGCAAAATTATGCGGTTAAAAAAAATTTATGCCCGATGATAAGCTTGAGATGCGGTACCTGGATGATAAAGCTGAAGAGGTAATGGTTCATTTTATCGGTTTAAAATTAAGTACTGTACATTTTTTCTAAATTGTTTTTTAGAATATTCATTGTGCTGAACAGGATTTGATGGATAGTGATGTGGATGACATGTTAAAACAGGAAACAAACAAACTGAGCGAGCCAGTTACAAAGATGATTGCATACTTGACCATATAACCTTTTCTATATATACATGTCTCTTACTTTATTGATATAATTCAATATTGCAGGTACAAAACAACAAACGCCAACCTAGCAAAAGCACATTTAAACTGGTCCGTGTGAAAGAAGAGCCAGAAGATACAAGAAGATACAAGAAAAGAGGACGAAGATAAAAGGTCATCAAGAAGTGTCAATGAAAAAAAGAAGAGACAGAGAACTGTTGTCCTATCTGATGAATCAGGGGATGAAGGAAATGAAAAAATAAATCTAAAACAGTAGAGAAAGAAGTCCCAATAAAAAAGAGAAGTGTTCGGGGAAAAACCAAGGATACCAAGCTTGAAGATGAAGGCTTAGATGTTGGCTATGAAAAAAATAAAGCTTCTGTTACTGCAGCCAAGAGGATGACACGCAAACTTGAAGATGAAGGCTCAGATGTTGGCTATGAAAAAACTAAAGTTTCTGTTACTGCAGCCAAGAGGATGACACGAAGCGTGGCTAAAAAGGCTAACGGAATCAAGTTAGAAAAGCTGATGTGAAAGATGCATAGGCACAAGAAAGAAGAGATAGTCTAGAAGTTTTTCAAATTAGTAGTTTATCCACCGAAAGTAAAAGCCATAGTAGTATGTTATTACAGACGAAAATATGTTCCATAATTTATAAATTTGTTATAGATATTACATATAAAATACTAAGATTTATTATGTGAAAATGAAGTTATGAAACATCCAAATACAATTGGATGAGTTTTCCTTCATTTATGATCTATATATGTGTATGCAGTCTGGCATATGTATTTAGCTGACTAAATCATATGTGTGCTCAATCAACGTGCGTCTATAGTCTATACCTACAACATTCAAAGAAATTGAAATGTACTATTATCGCCTACGACCTATGAAGGAAAGTGCTCCGCTAGAGTTGTAAACCTATGTTGGTAACCAGACTGAAATACTATGAAAGAATAAAATATTTCGCCTTGGTGGAGGTAGGTGCAAATGCAAAAATAGAGGCCAATACATACATATGATGTTCTTCCGACCTGATTTGCTTCCTTTTTTTGGATATATCCAGATCGTTTCATGGAAAAGTGAGCATATTTGATTCTATACATTGTGCATGGAAATGCTCGGTGATGTTTGTCAATGTGTTGTTGAATCAAGCAAAAAATAAATTACAATTACAGAATGAGTAGTTTAAAATGCAAGCTGATTGCGTCACCATGATATGTTGGTCCGTTCGTGCTAAATCCAGCCTCAGATACAGATTGGGAACTTTAATATGCAAGATGGCCAGATGGCATTGGTTGCTTAGATTAGTGTACTCGACCAGAATAATTTGAAGAGAATTGCATAGCAATGATTTTTTTAATACCGAACACAAACGTTTTGAAAAAGGATTTTTCCAAGGAGAATGAGATGAACAGATCAAGTTACACGGAAACACCAATCTCTTCTACCTACTGAGCTGGAAGCAGATTCAACGATCAGCGAGTTTTCAGATAAACACAAATGCCAGCTTTTACTCCCTTCAAATTTACAGGCGCTCCTCCTAATTCCGCACTTGGACAGGAGTGTAAGCACCAGAGACAGATACAACGGCCTCACCTAGGATTGTTCCTAATAATCGCAGTGTACCTAGCATTCAAATTTACTTTGTCCAAACCAAGTTTTGGTTTCGTCGAGCCTGTGGGTCTCTCTCTGCTTAATAGATTTATAAAGAGCACGCATGCAACCAGCTAACTGAAAAGAGCATTGGGGACAAAATTGGGCGTGAATCAAATATGGCATACGGGCATATCAACTCACAGAATAACAAATGGAACAAGTCGCTTAGTGCGTATTTCACGTTACTTTCTAGAGATTAATTCAAGCCGTAAAGACTCAAATATAGATAAAATTACCTCTTAGATTTAGGTATCAGGGATGAGGAGCAAACCTGCGCTGGTACATGCGGCTACACTGTACTCTCCCTGACGATTGGTGTACAGCTTTGCTCGGCCCAAATTATCTCAAAGTGCCGCCGGCCACATCGCCAGCGTCGTCAGCCGGGGATTCTGTAATAACCCTAGCCAAGAATCAATTAACCTGCAGCGTATGCATATGCACGGTAGGAGACTCGATTTTAAGGTGGAAGCTCAGACGCCAGCTGCTAATCGAAGCCGATGGCTCATGCTTTGATTAGGGGAATGGAAAAGGAGAATCCCAGACCATCAGCTAAAACTGAAGGTAGGTTTGCCGGTGATGCTCCTACGCAACATCAACCAAGCTGCAGGTTTATGCAACGGCACGAGAATGACCATAACACAGCTTGGAAACAAATATATTGAGGCACAGATAATTACAGGAACACACGTTGGCGAAAAGGTATACATACCTCTGATCATCATGTCACCCAGCGACTCAAAATATCCTTTCGTGGTGAAACGGAGACAATACCCATTATCGGTCTGCTTCGCGATGACCATAAATAAGAGCCAAGGTCAGTCCTTGAACAAGGTAGGAATATATCTGAATAAGCAAGTATTCTGCCATGGGCAATTGTATGTGGCATTGTCAAGAGTCACAAACAGAGAAGGATTGAAGATGCTAATTGATGACAATGAGTGTCCAAGTGAAGATAGCGCAAAAAATATTGTTTATAAGGAGATATTGTGATTGGGCTGATGACCAACCTAGGTTTTATTGCAAACTCTCATAGACGATGTAACTATTGGTTGCAGCAAGTTTCAGACGCGCTCTTTTCCTTACCAGGGTACCTAAGGGGACTGGAGGGTTTTTAATGAGGCGGCTTGCTAGGTTAATATATTGATTTAAAAAAAATCTAGACGACGAATAATACAAAAAGAAGCAAATCTACAATCAAAGAGGTTTCCAAGAGAGCTTAATTCTCATTAGGATGGATACAGGATGGTGGATTTAACATGGCTGATCCGGCTACAAGTTAAACGACACACACACACACACTATTAGAGATTTCGCTATATTGCTATTGTATGTTAAGCAATGACAATGCCATTCAGGCTGAAATAATATCAAACCTAAAATCGATACCACGTACCGCTCCGCGATACAAACGTCATAGAGAAGAGAACGGGTATCACTATTGATCAAAGGCTAATAACAATGAGTAATGGATCATCTTATAATCAAAATTTGGGGGAAAATAGAAATGTGTTAAGGTTCGCGCCGGGTCGTGCATGGTGCAGTCCACAGGGACATTACAGGCCACTGCAATCTACCTTTCAAAATAAGGGACGGCAAGATACAGCCTCGAAACCGATCAACGCCATATCCGTGAATCTCTCATGAATAGTTCCAAAATCCACAACTCTCTTAAATCGTCTCTCTAAAGAAATGGGATAATATATCTTTAAAATCTCTCAATCATGAACTGGCCTTACTATGCTTCACATGCATTTCCTCGACATGGTCCATTTTAAATACCTACATACATATATGCTAAAATTAAGATCTGGGATGGAGAAGCATGATGGATTTACCCGTGCCTCCTCCTGCGGCAAACTCAACACGAGAAGTGAAGTCAGATGAAATAGCTCTGTTGCTACTGTTATGTTTCCCAGTGACAATACGAATCCTGTTGAAATTAGATCCAATGCTACAATCAAATTGGGGAAAATAGAATATTACAAATATAAATGCGGAAGCAACGGTGCAGCACTGCAAGGTGAGACTGGAGCAGCGAGGCATGTGACAACTTGCCTGCTGAATGTATGCTGCAGCTGTCGCCACTGAACGAGGGCGACGCGAGCGGCGAGCGTCGGAGCGGGAACAGCCGGGCGGCACCGCGGGACGTTCAGATCGAGCCTTCAGGGCGGACGGCGTGGCGCTCCGCTCAAGTCCTGTGCCGCAGGTCGACCTCCAGGCAGTGGGTAAGCTCCCGGTATCGCCGTGTCCGCTGCCAATCAATCGTCGACGAGGTAGGGATTTGTCTAGAGCAGTCAGGAACTGAGAGCTAAGCAAGACGAGAGAAGCAGAGAGTTTCCCTTACCTACCACAAAAAGAAACGCTGGTAATAAAGCAATGCGTCCAAAGTATCATCGTTGGTCAACAAAAAGTGCACTGAGAAATGTACATACTTTGTGGCACAACAACATATTAGAGATATGCAAATGTTAATTAAAATAGTATAATTAGTATACTCTGTATTATTTTCCTTTTCACCAAATCAAAGAATAACATTGAACGGATTGGGAACACAAATTATGATTTCGCCTGCCCCATAACCTGTTTAAGTGACATATGTTCATGGTTGAGTTAAAAAGGAAGCTGATAAAACCAAACGCTACAAAAAATTATTTAAGACCAAATAAACATTCAAAAATCTTATAATCTCATAATGTTTAACTAACATATAAAAAGTTTGTCTAGCTGCGCAATTGCGCGGGCCACCCCGCTAGTTATTAGGAATAGATAAAAACATATTTGGATTGTTGAAAATGGGGTGCAACCTCATGCAGAAACATAGGTACCGGATATGGAGTTGCTGGAAAAAGAAGAGTAGATAGGTTGGTGAAGTTAACATCTGTGTGGTGATAGATATGAACAAACCTTGACATACATGAGCTGATGAGCATTCATGATAAACATAAACTTAAGAATTCCTAAGAACTTTAATGAGTTTTTTTGTCACAAAAATGTTGCAAGATAACATCGACGCACCTAGGATTCATCCAGGTCGTGAGAGCATGATTGGAAGGGTGCATCTAGGTTTTCCCCGTTCGTGAGGATGGGCGAGGGCTGCGGGGAAGGTGGGGTGCGGAAGGGACAACACCCAGAGTTGACGCCGATTGTGATGTGCACGTGGCTGTATGATCGAACAAGTGAACTCCGTTTTGATCTCCAGAGTAGCGGGCCTACGGGACATCTGGCAAAGGAGCAGCCCACACGGGGGTAAACGACGCATCAAACGGCTGTGAAACGGTGGGACCGGCGATCCGATGGCCAAAATCACTGAGAGCGTAAGAGAGCTCCTCTTCGGTGCTGTTTTAATGTGACTAATGTGCATTCTCCCTTCGCGTTTGGAGAGGCCTCATGGGCTGGCTTGGTTTTGGGATTCTTGACACCTCCTATTGACATTCCTTTACCACGGTCAAAGAGTGGTGGTGTTCCATTGTCGGGGTCAATGGTCCGCGACGAAAGGGTATTTCCTCTCTTGTGATCATTGCCACGTGGGAGCTTTAGAACGAGGGTAATGTTAGAGGTTTTAGAAACGTTGCCACTATGCCGAATTTGATTTTGTTAGCTATATTGGGGGTACCTAGGGCGCAAAACATTTGAGCGCTATTCTTCGGCGAGAGTCATCACTTTTGTAACCGAGCTTTTTGACTCAATTTGTAACCTTTTAAACCCTTCTTAATCAATGAATAGACAACGCTTTTATCTTGTTTTGAATAAAGCAAATAATTCTCTATAAGCAAGTTGGTCCTCTGACAAAAAGTTAGTTACTAGGGTCTATATCTTGGTGCTATGCCAAGCTAGTTTGTTGGCAACTGTAATCTACACAATATGAAAAAGACAAGTGGACGAGGTGGTTTTCATTCGAGCCTTATAGTTACCCACCTAATGGTTGTGGACAACTCCACTAGTCACTCATATACTTATAACCTCTTAGTTGCATACATTACGGCCTGATGACTCTTATGTACTTTTATATATAATTATCATTTGTCTGTTTTGGTGACTATAACCTCATATGTATCGAGTTTCGTGCAAAATCTGAACTCAAATAATTCATATTTCGGACTACGCAGGAATAACAAAATCTATCAGTGTTTGGTGAGTTGAGAATTTTGCACTATTCACAGCTTTGAGATTGAGATTGTCATTTTTTGCACAACCAAATATAACATAGTTTTATTTAAGATTTTACACGTGGTAGAAGACAACATAACTACATCCAGAATTTTCTTTTTTTTTAGTTTTAAATAGCGACAACCCTCAAAATGGGGCTACCGCCGGCTAAACTGGAACTAAATGGGACTTGGTGGATAAATCGTATATGGATTTGTTTAGCGGCAACATACTCAAAAGGCTATAGCGAGTCTATAACGGAATTATTTAAAACTATGGTTTTTTACTTCAAAATATGATTTTTAAATTTTGCAAAATATAGAGGTATGCGAAGCCCGAGCTACACATCGCCTTTAGACGGAAGCCCTAAATTACCCGTAACTACAATATGCTAAAACAGTCAATATCAGAATTTACCTTTGTTTACGTCCTCGTGTATTTTTTTTGCCAGAAAATACAGGATAAACCGTACGTCAAAGTCTCCGCTCCGTGTCACACACAAAGTCGTATTCATCAGTGATTAGTTACAGCTCATGCGGTCCAATCGCTGGGATCTTGCGGGATTCGGCTAGACACAGGACCAACGCCAACGTGTCTACTCCGTGATGTTAGATGGTGTACTTTCCCATTCCTGTGCGTACGCTGAGCTGCAAATCACATGCGGAATTCATACGCCACGCAACGCAAGTCAGCACTCAGCAGCAGCAGCAGCGCGCACGTATCTGGCGAGGGCCAGTGCACACTGTACATCAACAGCTTTGAAGCTTCTGCAATGCACGCAGCCCCGAGTCGGCATATGTACAAAAGGAAAAAAGATCTAAGTGAATAGTAACCATATTTTATTCACTTTATTTGTCTTTTTCGAACAAGTCACATATGGCTATATTTTTAGATGAAAACTTGTGGGTGCACAAGACAAAACGTAACCTATCTCCATGATTTATGTTGCAATTTTAAGACCACAATATTATATTTTTAGATGAAAACTTGTGCGTGTCGTTGCACTGGCAACTCTCTCTTCTCTCTGTAACACTCGAACTCGCAAGAACGAAGGAAGAAGAAGAAGAATGACACCAGGATTTTTGTGCTGCGTACTGCCGCTGCAGCTTTTCGGGGTTTTCTATTTATATGTCTGTTACAACTGAAAAACGGAAAATCAGGATCGAGGAACGAGCACAACGGAGCTGCCATCCCAACTCCACTCGCCGCACGATCTGCACTAAGTCACGATGTCCACTTGAGCTCGTGCCATCCCACGAAGTCAACACCGCAACGGCTAACTACCTAGCTTATCGAATCCTAGGAAGATCAGGTCCAGACGTGCACAAGAACACGCTACAAGACCTGCTTATTGTAACAGAAATAAACTACCTAACAGTCTTCAGTTAACTGTAGCAATTCCGACAAAAGCCTGAACAGCTACAGTGCCTGAAAGTGTTATTCTTCGACAGAGTTCAGTGCAGTGTTTAAACCAACACTTCACCCCCTTAAACCTGCACCCTGATGACACCTAGCTTCTCCCTCATCTCAATGAACCGAGTTCTTCCCAGTGCCTTGGTTAGAATATCGGCCAACTGCTCATTGGTTCGGACATGATCAACATCAACCTTGCCTTCCTCAATGCACTGACGAATGTGGTGAAACTTGATGTCAATGTGCTTGCTTCTGTCATGGTGAACTGGATTTTTGCTGAGGGCGATCGCAGACTTGTTGTCGATGAACAGCTTGAACTTCTCTGTCGAACGCCCTGTCAGATCCGCAAGCAGGCTGCTAAGCCACTCCCCCTGACAGGTGGCTGCTGCAGCTGCGACATACTCGGCCTCGCATGAAGATACGGCTACCACTTTCTGCTTCTGCGAGCTCCAAGTGATGATGCTGCTACCGAGGAAGAACACCACGCCGGAGGTGCTCTTTCGGTCGTCAGTGTCGCCGGCAAGATCGCTATCACTGTAGCCAATCAACTCTGGTTTTCCTGTCCCTTTCTTGTAGCGACACCCGTAGCCAGTAGTGCCACGAACATACCTCAGTATCTGCTTCACGAGTCCCCAATGTTCCTTGCTTGGCTCCTCCATGAAACGGCTTGCAACTCCGACAGCTAGAGCAATGTCAGGTCGAGAATTGACAAGATACCTGAGGCAACCGATGACTCCTCTGTACTCAGTGGCGTCCACCTTCTCTGCGCCGTCGTGCTTCGACAGTTTCAGGCGCGTCTCCATTGGCGTGTGGCAAGCATTGCACTCGCTCAGTTTTGCTCGCTCGAGGATCTTTTCTGCATAGGCCTTCTGACAGAGTGTGATCTCCCCATGTTCTTGCTTCACCTCAATGCCGAGGTAGTACGACAGCAACCCGAGATCACTCATCTTGAACAGACGATGCATCTCATTCTTGAATGCCACGATCTCCTCGACGTCAGTGCCCGTGATGATCAGGTCATCCACGTACACTCCCACCAGCAAGTACTTGTCGCTGTTTCCTCGTCGGTACACAGCATGCTCCAGTGGGCTGCGAGTGAAGCCAAGATCGCCAAGTGAAGAGTCGAGCTTGGCATACCACGCGCGCGGCGCCTGTCGCAGTCCATACAGAGCTTTGCTCAACTTCAGTACGGCTGCAGGCTCCTCTACATCGATGAATCCAGGTGGTTGCTGCACATACACTTCTTCTGCAAGATCTCCATTCAGAAATGCAGACTTAACGTCCATGTGATGTACTTGCCAGCCGCCGTGTGCGGCGAGCGCGAGCAGAACGCGCACTGTCTCCATGCGCGCGACAGGAGCGAACACCTCGTCGAAATCCACCCCCTGGCGCTGTGCATATCCCTTTACCACGAGTCTTGCTTTGTGTTTGACAACATTTCCCTCTGGATCTTTCTTCAGCTTGAAGACCCACTTGAGCCCGATCGGACGGTGACCGGCTGGGAGCGCGCAGAGCGCCCATGTCTTGTTGTCGAGGATGCACTCAATTTCTTCCTCCATTGCTTTCTTCCAGGCTGGCTCGGCAAGCGCTTCATCCACGCTTGCTGGTTCCTCCGCTGTCACGAGGCCCAAAGCCTCGTCTGCTTCATCATCTTCGCTCTGCGTCTGCTCGTGCGCGGCGGGCACGACAGGAGTGGCATAGCGAGGGTTTGGGCGGAAGATCCCATTCTGCGCACGTGTAACCATGTTGTGCGTGGGCAGCGCCACTGGTGGCTTGGGCACGGCCGGTGCCGTGCTGACGGAGCGTGGAGGTGTAGTGGACGCCATGGATGCAGAGCTCGGCGTCGCGGGTGGTGTGCCGACAGGCGTCCCTGGTGCGTGTGGCGAGTGCGAGCGTGCACTGCCTCCGCTGTACATGTTCCCACCGTCATCTTCCACTGCCTTGCCATCATCAGTGATGTACACAACAGTGAAGTTCGATGGCGTCGTGCCACCGTGCTCCGTCGACGATGATGTCCAGTCCCAGCCGCGGCGTTCCTCGAACACCGCGTCCCGCGTGGCGTAGACCTTGCCTCCTATTGGATCGTACACCTTGTACGCCTTGGATCCCTCCTCATAGCCGACGAACACCGTCAGCAAGGAGCAATCGGCGAGCTTGGTGATGCCGGGACCCGTCCTCTTCATGTGCGCGACGCAGCCGAAGGTGCGCAGGTGCTCGACGTTGGGCTTGCGCTGATTCCAGGCCTCGTACGGTGTGATCCCGTTGAGGCTGCGTGTCGGGGCGCGGTTGAGCACGTACACAGCGCACCTGACGGCCTCGCCCCAGAACGTGGCCGGCATGGCCATGCTCTTGAGCATACATCGTGCCATCTCCACCACGGTCTGGTTGCGGCGTTCCACGACGCCATTTTGCTGTGGCGAGTACGGCGCCGTGGTGAAGTGGGTGATGTCGTTTCCTTCACAGTAGGCCTTGAACTCGAGTGAATTGAACTCGCCGCCGCGATCGGAACGGAATGCCCGCAGCTGGCACCTCTGCTTGGCCTCTGCCTGTTCTCGTATCTTCTTGAACCTGACGAAGGCTTCGTCCTTGGTCTTCAGCAGCTCTAACCACATGAACCTGCTGAAATCATCAACAACCAACAGGAAGTAATTGTTTCCTCCTGCTGTTGTTGGCTTGATCGGGCCGCAGAGGTCGATGTGGACGAGGTCGAGGCCGCGCTCTGAGCGATACTTGCTGGCCTGAGGGAACGCAAGGCGATGTTGCTTCCCGATGGTGCAGCCGTCGCAGATCTCGTCGATGTGGTCCACCACTGGCATCCCTCTCACCATGCCACGCTTGGACATGGCATTCACCGCCCGGAAGTGCAGATGACCCAGCCGTGCGTGCCACAGCCACGCCGGGTCGTTCACCTTCGCCAGCAGACAGACAGGTGCAGAGATATTCATGTTCAGAAGATACAGTCGATTTCCTGACCTTTTTACTCGCACCACGAGGCGTCTCTGCTGATCAAAGATGGTGATGTAGCTGTCTTCGATCACGGACTTGCAGCCGATCTCGTCCAATTGCCCGATGGAGATGATGTTTGTGCGCAGCTTCGGGATGTAGTAGACATCAGAGAGCACCTTTGGCTGCCGTCGGCATAGCGGAACGGCACATTCCCCTTTCCCTCGATCGACACCACGGATCCATCGCCGAAGCGCACGGTTCCTTTGATCGACGGATCGAGGGTGATGAAGGAGTCCTTCGTGCCCGTCATGTGGCTGCTTGCGCCGGTGTCCAGGTGCCACACGCCGGAGGCGGCGGGCACGGGCACGACGCGTTCCTCGTTGAGGAAGACGACGTGCTGCTCCGTCAGTGGATTCGTGACGGCGGCGGCGGGAACAGAGTCCGCGGCCCCATCGATGACACTCTCCATCACTCCGAGGAACAGAGCGGGCGGATCGGCCTCCGCCTCAGCGACGTTCGCCGCTTCTCCTTTCCGCTCACGATCGCGTTGAGCTTTCCTGCACTCCTTGGCCCAATGGCCTGGCTTGCCGCAGTAGCGACAGTTCCCCGGCTTGCGCGTGCCGGAGCCGCCGGCGGGATTTCCACTGGGCTTATCACCGTGTGGAGGCTTGGGCTTGCCACCCCCCTTGGTGTTCGACGAGTTGGTGTGGCCGCGCTGCTGCTGGCGAGCGCTCCACTCCTCCTCCGTCAGCAGCAACTTGCCGCTGTTCTCGGTCTCCGCCTCGCCGCGCCCGTCCGACGCCGACAGACGGCCGCTCAGCTCCTCGATGGACATGCCGTTGAGGTCCAGCAGTGTCTCAATGGAGCACGCCATCTGCGCGTACCGTGGAGGCACGACGCGCAGGAACTTCTGTACCGCGGCGAGCTCTGTCACCGCGTCGCCAAGGGACTGCAGTTCAGTCACGATCTCGGCGAGACGAAGCGAGAAATCCTCGATCGCCTCGTTGGCCTTGAAGCCGAGGTTCTCGAAATCTCGGCGCAGCTTCTGGCGCCGTGCCTCGCGGACGCGATCGACGCCCACGCGCATCACCTTGACCGCGTTCCAGGCCTCGCGCGCGTTGTCCTTGGCGGCGAGCACCGGTATCATCTCCGGCGGGACCGCGCGAAGGATGGCGCCCGGCGCCAAGCGCTCCTGCCGCTCGTCGCCCAGAGGCATGCCGGGGTCGATCGCCTCCCAGAGGCATGCCCCCTGGAGTTGTACGCGCATGAGGATAGCCCACTCGGTGTAGTTCGTCCGAGTCAGCATGGGCAGGTGCATCGACCCGCCGCCGCCGCCGCCTTCCCGCACCACCTCGCGCACGACGATCTCGCGTGTGCCGGCGCCGCCCCTGCCACGCCGTGACAGGCTGCGTCCGCGACTGCGCTCATCATTCTTCGCCGATGCCGATGCCGATGGGGTTCTGGACTTCGCAGGTGGGGACTGGCTCATGTCCGATCCTGTCATGGCGACGAGCTCACCAGGCTCTGATACCAAATGTCGTTGCACTGGCAACTCTCTCTTCTCTCTGTAACACTCGAACTCGCAAGAACGAAGGAAGAAGAAGAAGAATGACACCAGGATTTTTGTGCTGCGTACTGCCGCTGCAGCTTTTCGGGGTTTTCTATTTATATGTCTGTTACAACTGAAAAACGGAAAATCAGGATCGAGGAACGAGCACAACGGAGCTGCCATCCCAACTCCACTCGCCGCACGATCTGCACTAAGTCACGATGTCCACTTGAGCTCGTGCCATCCCACGAAGTCAACACCGCAACGGCTAACTACCTAGCTTATTGAATCCTAGGAAGATCAGGTCCAGACGTGCACAAGAACACGCTACAAGACCTGCTTATTGTAACAGAAATAAACTACCTAACAGTCTTCAGTTAACTGTAGCAATTCCGACAAAAGCCTGCACAGCTACAGTGCCTGAAAGTGTTATTCTTCGACAGAGTTCAGTGCAGTGTTTAAACCAACAGTGCGTGCAGCACGGAGAATTAAGCGCTGCCCGATCACCTGCTTTCTTGCTCCTCGCAGTCCAGCGAACGTTGAAATTTGTGCTCCGCCCGCCAGAGAAACCGCGACGGATGGGTCATTCAATCCACAGTGCGAGGTCAAAACCATCGCTGGCAGGTAGTAATGCCGTCTACGCATCAGCCACAGTGACGACCGGAGGTCGATGGACGAATGACCGCTACGTGCCGTGGCAGGCAGTAGATGCCGGGTTTCTTTCTGGAATCTAGCAATCCGAGCAATAATAAGTTGCCATCCATGTGGAACAAGAACACATGCTCCTTTAATAATCCTTTCGGCTGAACTGTGATCGTCGATCAGGGGAAGAACGGCGGGCGGGAGGCATCTCGCCGTGCCCCAATCACTAGATTCACGACCGCGCCACGGCAGACAGGGACGTGCCCACCCAGGCAGCCATCACCAAACAGCTAGGAGTAGAGCACAGCAGCCACGACACCTTCAGCCTTCACCTCCTGCTTCGATCGGCCTCGTCCCAGCTTGGTCCTGTGACTTCTACAAGCGCACGCACGTCTCGAGCCAGGGTTCTTGGCCAAGGAAACCATGGACCTCAGGGCGCTGTACATGTACGCGGCCGTGCCGGCCCTGCTACTCTGCTGCGCGGCGACCTTCATCCAGAGCCCCACCGACGTGTTCGGCCTCCTCGAGCCCACCCCGTCCTCCGCCACCGACTTCGGCGCCATCGTCTCCGATCCCCCCTTCGCGATCCTGCGCCCGGACTCCGCCGCCGACATCGCGCTCCTCCTGCGCGCGCTGTCATCATCGCCGCGCCGCCCGAGAGCGACCGTCGCCGCGCGTGGCGTGGGCCACTCGCTCCAGGGCCAGGCGCAGGCGCGCGGCGGCATTGTGGTGGAGACGCGTTCCCTGCCGCGCACCGTCTTGGTCGTGGCGGCGGCGGATGGCGCGCGCGCGTACGCGGACGTGGGCGCCGGCGCGCTCTGGGTGGAGGTGCTGGAGGAGTGCCTCAAGGCCGGCCTGGCGCCGCGGTCCTGGACCGACTACTTGTACCTCACCGTGGGCGGGACGCTGTCCAATGCCGGCATCAGCGGCCAGGCCTTCAAGCATGGCCCGCAGATCACCAACGTCCTGCAGCTCCAAGTCGTCACAGGTACTCCCACTCAACGGCCGCTCTTCCGCACATGCAACTTAATCACTGCTATTTGTCCTTCTCCGATTTATCTTTACGAAAAGAACATTGAAGATTGCAGTAATTTACCCTCGTTTCTCACGTTTGGCCCAATTGTGAGAAGTGACGAAGCCACGAGTGACATCTCGCAACAGCGGCCGATAGGTTTCAAGCCTTGTAGCGGTCACCTCTTGCCCTGCTTTCCCGACACCGGACTACTGTCAAAATACAGTGAAACTAGCTAGGCTACCCTTTTCCTCCTGCAAAGCTGTAGCAGCCGGTCTCCTCTACATTTGTACTACAGAAGTTCACTGTCCAGCAGCTTGTGGATTTTTTTACAAATATAGCGACTCTGTTCTGATCATCCATGTTGGACACGACCGGCCGGCCCCTCTAGAAATCAGTGTTACCTGTTCCAAAACAATTACACTAGTATATTAGTCTATTGTTAGGCTACTAGCCAGGAAAGCGTCCTTAATCAGTACTCTGCATAAGCCTGTAATCGGAGCCGAAATATTTAACTCTTTGCATGATGATATCCTTTGCGGCTGTAGCAGAGTAGCAGCACTGTGAGGCGATACGATACGATACAGTCTTGTAGGTTGCGGCTACTGTATCTCCGCTTCCGGCAACAGCGTACCTATGGCGGCTACGGTCTGCTGCTTGTCCCCTTTCCCGTTCCTGGTCCAAGTCTCTCCTCCATGCCATGGCATTCCTGTCTTTCTCATTGTGGTACTGTACAGTTACTTTAGGGCACAGGTGCTAAGTAAAGTTACTAACACTAATCACTTGCACGGTACTCATGTGAGTAATTTTTCTTTTGCTCCCTGTCATGTGGTCACTTCAAACCTCTGCTCATGACGGCCAGGATCTCAGATTTTTCGGATCCAGGATAAAATCTTGGCCAACATGTGCCCTGTCAGCGGTGGACGCCTGCACTGCACGGCGCAACCTTTCTGTTTATCAATTAGGTTCGCCGCACCCAGAACCCTCCTCTGATCTGACATGATCCTAGTGAGAGAGAGATGCTCTGCCTTTCCCCGGCAGCAAATCTACAATGCCCCCAGATGGGGGCTCCATTACGCTGCGCCAAGATTTTACTTGCCGTTTTGGGAGGCGTTTCATGTTCTAATTCCATCCAGCATAATCTTGTGATCCTTGTAGAAAATACTCTAGTCTACCAGGTGTAATCTTAACCCATACTAACCTTTGGGATTTTTCAGGTGGGACGGGAACACGTCGGCGGTCGTCCCGTCGACTTCGCCGGACGGCGTGATGTACATCTTCAGCGTGCTCCGGTCCGCCGACACGGCGCGGTGCGGCCGCGGCTGCGTGGAGGAGATCCTGGAGCAGCACCGCCATGTTGCCGACGAGGCGTGCCGCGTCGGCGGCGGCATCGGCGCCAAGCAGTACCTGGCCCGGCAGCCGTCGCCGGCGCACTGGCGCGACCATTTCGGGTCCAGCTGGGACCGGTTCGTGGCCCTCAAGGCCCGCTTCGATCCAGCGCGCGTGCTTGGGCCGGGCCAAGGCATTTTTCCGTGGACGGACTCTGCGAGCTCGATGTCATCGTAGCGGCCCCGTCATTCACGTAGAGATAGCTGAGGACATGTTCGTAGCTCGAACGAAAATTTTCAGGCCGATTCATTGGTAGGTGTCTCAACTCAAGGGAGAGAGTTCGTTGCTTCATTTTTGTTTTATCATGTTTAGCTGGTAAGTGGGGACGCCATATTGTTTGGCAAGAGCAGAGTATCTCGTCTCGCCTTATCGTAATTGCTCTCAGTGCTATTCGTTAGTGTATCTCAGCTGTTCGACCATCCAGTGTGTAGATTTGGCGCTGCAAGTCTTGAAGGTTTTTGTTGATTTCCTCAAAATCAACTCAAAAAGATCGGATCAATTTTGCGAGCTTGACTAGCAGAAAAGAAAGGTTCCAAACTTCTCTGGGCTGCCACGGATCTGTCTCCGTCCCGTCCCAACAGGTGACTAGTCGGCGACTCAGTTTTGCAACATCCCTCTGTCGCCGGCAAGCCTGCTGGTCCCTGCCTCCTCTGTCCACCGTTTCAACGACGGCAGGGGGTGGGGACCTCGGCGTTTTGACCTTGGCGACTTAAGGTTGGGCTAGGTTTTTCCAGAGGCGTCGCATCGGTGGCGAGAACGGCGCCGCGTCAGAATAAGATACCCATGTTTCTCCCCCATCTTGGCGGTGCTCTAATCGGCGGTGTCGTGAAGCAGGTGGCTTGGTCATCTCGATGTTCTTCAGATCTGGCGAGATTATTTTCTCGGTGTGTCGGCGGCATTTGTCGCTATTTGCGGCGACGCTCGTGGCCAAGGCGAGACGGATGATCTGTAGCGATATTGGTCCGGAGTTGGTGGATTTGGCGTTCTTCCTCAACTTCGTCGATGGGACGCGGCATATCTAGGTCCAAGATAGCACGGGGACGTCCCCGGTCGACGTGCCACAACGACATGTGCCTCTTCATCGACTCACAAAGTCTCGTTGGCGGTGATGCTTTTTTGGATCTCGCAATGGTGGAGACTCGACATCTCTTCCGGCGTGCATCTCGGCGGCGCTGCGATCGGGCGGCGGCCGCTGGCTTTGGCGAGTGCAGAAAACCATAGGGATAGATCTGTATTTTATATCTTTTAGGGATCTATGTGTAAATTTTTCAGGACAATCATATTTTCCTCGTTAGTCTCTTAGTTTCCATGTATGATTGGCTATGTAAATTGGTTTTCTATCAATGAAATATATGTAGTTGCTCTAGAACATAATATTATTTTCAAGTTTCACATGTTAGTAGTTGATGTGAAATTAATCATGTAATTATTGCTTAATTATCCAACATATATACTTAGTCTGAAAGAGTCGTGCACATAGACTATAAGGTCTTGTTTACTTTTCTAGCGTATTTGCAGTATATTTTAGGGGATTTGAAGGCATTATCCTCTATCTACAACCCAACAATAGTATTTTCGAGTTTGAGATGTTAGTAGTTGTTGTTGTTGTCATGTTTAATATTATGAAATTAATCACGTAAATATGGCATAATTATCCAACTGGTAGTACTTAGCCTGAAAGAGTCGTGCACATAGACTATGAGGTCTTGTTTACTTTTCTAGCGTATTTGCATTTGTGTGGGTTTTGAAGGACGACGACGGCAGCGGTCATGGCGCTGCTGCGCGGCAGCGAGAGCTAGCGGGTCTGATCTGGGCCTGCCCTGGGCCTGATCTGGGCATTGCCGGGACCTGCTGTTGCGTCAGGTCGACGTCCGTTTTCGACTGTGGAGGGTGGATGATCCCCTCCGATTGGCTGCGGCGCAGTCGAAGGCCTGATATGGGCAGGTAGCCTAGATCGGGGTGTCGATGGCTGCGGGGTGTGAGCCGGAGGACTGCACCTCTGCTGTCCAACTATTACCTGGATCCGAGCCAGGAGGGCTTGGATCTGTTGTCGTCCTCCCTCGTCCTATCTGTCTATCTCGTGGTGGTCTTTAAGTAGCGACATGGGCTTGAGGTCGTGGATGCTGGGGCGGCGGTCCTAGAAGGAGAGGTTGCATGGGTGTCATCGACGACAACATCGTGGTGGTTGTGGTCGTTCCTTTGGCCATTCGGGTGGCAAGGGGATTGGCAGAGGGAGGTCCTGGTGTCGGTGCTTCGGCGGCGGCTCCCTGGTCATGCTCTCGAAGCCTAGTGTTGTTCTCCTTAGATGACACACGTGTAAGGATCCGAGTGACAACTTTGTGGTTTGGTGCCGACAATGGTGATGCATGCGGGTATCATTACCCTCTTGGGGGATCTGCTGTGGATCCTTGTCGTGACTGGGTTCCGGGTGAAACCCCTAGTGCTTTTGCAGGCTCGGCAATGGTGGCGCGTCACGTCATTACCCTCTTTGGGGCGTCGTCGTGGAGCCAGGTTACATCTGAGTGCAACACGGTGGTGCCATTCTTTGTTGTGAAGCTTCTTCATCTTTTGGCGTATCCGGTAGTCTAGATTGCTTCTCGTGCTGTGTGGTTTTTCCTGTTTTATTTTTCGGATTCGAGTTGGTGGTTTGCCTCCATCTCGTTGTTGGTTTTTGGGTTGACCTGCTTGTTTGGGGATTTCTCCACCACTATGTATCGGTTTGGCCAGATATGGCTTTATTTATAAAGCAGGGCTATGGCCCTCTTTCGAGAGATATCTCCCGTAAATCGTCCCAATTTTGGCTAGATTGAAAACATTACACCATACTAGTGTATTGGTCCAAAAAAAACATTTGTGGTGATTTGGTGAAAAGAAGGATTTCACCTAATCTTTTTTCATCCCCAATCTCTATGGGATAAAATTACTCACCTAATAAACAAGGCCTATGAGAACTGAATCATCGCCATGCTTGACAAGTCAGTATAGCTTTATTGAAGAACTCCCAAATTGCGGAAGCCAATTCCACTTTGGAGCTTTAGGTCGTGTAAGTTTATCCCACATCATCCAATGCATTCTCTGGTGGTTATGCTCATCTTCCCACCAGAAGTTACGTATGACTTGGCTGAGCTCTTCAGTGAGACCGGTAGAAAACTGAAAAATCGTTATTGCATATGTTGGCATACCATTTCCCGCCACTAAACATGTATTTCATGTATATTTGATCAAATTTACGAATTTTGTCTTTGACTATACCAAGAGCAAGATAATTAAAAACAGAGGGAGTATATGGAGCTATCGAATTTCAAACAGACACAGGATTTTTTATTAAAAACAGAGGAAGTATTTGAAGATGTCGATTTCAAACACAACACTGAATCAATTCTTCCAAATTATTGTACGACGATCCTCCCTTCTCCAAAGCAGTGTTTGCTTTCACCTTGAGCTCTAGCGCCTTCCTCCTCATGTCCTCCCCTTCGCCACCTCCATCCATCAGCCTCTCCAGAGCCTTCTTCACTTGTTCCGCCCCCACCTCCGCCTTCGCCTCGCCGCTGCCATCTTTACTAGTGGTCAGGACGTTCTCTGTTGGCTTCGTGACGCCAACGGACACGCCAATACCAAGCACGTCGACGATCAGCTTCTCGTTGATGAATTGCTCGGCGAACAGGGGCCAGGTGACCATGGGCACACCGGCGGCGACGCTCTCCAGAGTGGAGCCCCACCCGCAGTGCGTCATGAATCCGCCGACCGCCGGGTGCGCGAGGACGTCCACCTGCGGCGCCCACCCACGCACTACAAGGCACTTGCTGTCCGCGATGCCGTCGGCGTCGTCGTCGGTGTTCTCACTTAACCACTCTTTGACGTCGTCGGGCAGCGAGTCGGCGCCCCTGATAACCCACATGACAGGCCACCGGCACGAGACCAGAGCCATGCCGAGCTGCATGAGCTGCGCGGGCGGCAGGCACCCGACGCTGCCGAAGCTCACGTACACCACGGACTCTGGCTTTTTGCTGTCCAGCCACGCCATGCACCGCCTCGCGTCGTCGCCCTGCGGGTCGAGACTAGGAGCGCAGCACAGAGATACCGGTCCCACGGAGAGAACTTTCTTGCCTGCGGCCGCCGCGAGAAGCGCCGCGGAGCCGTGCTCCAGCTCGTCGAAGCTGTTCACCACAACGCCGTCCACGGCCAGGTCGAACTCCCGGATCCCTTGCATCCTCCCGCCCCCCATGGAAGTGGATGGCAAGAAATGGGGCGTTAGCTGTTTCCCCAGGATCTTGCACTCGAACGGCTTCACGACCGAGATGTCGACGAGCTCGTCCGGAGACGCGATCGCCTCGTGCCGCCCTTGCCTGTAGAGGTGATCGATGCACAGCAAGGCGAACGCGCCGAACCCGTGGAAGATGTAGCATGGAACGCCGAGGTCACGCGCCATGGGCAGCGTCCACGTGTTGCACATCCCGGCGACGACGCAGCTCGGTCGGCGGGAGGCGTCCCGGCTGCAGTACCGCGCCACCGCCTCGCCGAACTTCTTGTTGGCTGCGAAGAAGCTAGGCACCATGGACGGGGACTGGATCAGGTCCAGCCTCTCGCAGCCCTCCGGCAGGCCTGCTTCGGCGGCAGGGAAGGGGATCGCGGTGACCGCGATCACCGCGCCGCTCGGCGTGGCACGGTCGACACGGCTCTGGACGAGGGAAGCGTTGCCGGGCGTCGTGATGATGGCGACGGACGCTCCGTGCGAGGCGAGGAGGCAGCCGATGTCCGTCAGGGGGACCATGTGGCTGATGCTTCCGATCCATGGGACGATCACAAAGTGAGGCTTTGTGGAGGTCTCCATTTCTTGGTATTTTTTACTCTTCTGCGGTGGCAACAAATTCGATAAGTTGGATAGGCTGTTGTCGCTATTATATAGGCAAGTTTGGTGTGCGTGCAATACATGAGCAAGCGCCGTGTCGACATATTTGGTGCGCATCAGCGCGTGCGTATGTAAACAGCAATGCGATGGTCTTGCTCCATGATTCAATTCAAAAATATTCGAAGATAGACAATGGCATCTTGAAGCTCGATTTTCTCAAACTTGATAGCCAGCCTATGGCGAAGAGACACACTTCCATGCCTTGAATTACGTCGATGACTCCAATCTGTCTTTTGCTTTTGAGAAATGATCCCCTCGCTCTATTGTTCAATCACAATCTCCTTTTGGTAAAAAGGGAAACCCGGCTCCTTTGCTTCGATACTGGTACTTCTTGTGGAAAGGAAAGTTGCAAGTCGAGTTAGCGTTTAGCGTATAGCAAGCGAAGCGACCCAATAGGCAATTAAAACTTGTGATGTTGGCTCAGGTGGTGGTCAGAGCTTCAAAGTGGAAGGATGAACGTTCCAGGTAGCGCCGTAACGGCACAAGAATACACGATGCTTAGTACTGTAGTTTGGAGTAGTACCGTATGAGCAGAAAATTCTTGGCAGCACAACTGATGTATTCTTGTAGCCGTAACTTATGTCATTTTGTATCGGAAATCCATATTGGGTCATACGTGTAGATGCACCCACTACCCGAAAACCATTTTTTAAAATGTCAAAAAAATTCAAGTAAAAAATTCATATATGTATTAGAACATTTTATGTTAGCGTAAAAAAAATCGTGAAGAATAGACATTTTTTTGCGGTTATGCAAAAAAGGCAAATCTGGGTGCATCAAAATGACTTTGTACGCGATATTTTTTTGTCTTTTTTGCACAAGTCACAAAAAATGTTTTTTCTTTGCGAAACTTTTTGTGTGCTAACATAAATGTTTTGATGTAAGAATCGACTTGAATACTCGTGGAAGGACTAGTTTGAACGATTTGTTTGATCGAGCTTGGTTGTATGAGGACATCGTGGACACGCCGATACTTGTCCGGCCGGTAGACACTCTAGCCTCCAGAATAGTCAAAACTTGTGGAGTTGGTCCGCACGTGTACAATGAATCTCTGTGCTAATACGAGAAATACTTCTGACAATTCGTAGTTGTACTACTACAAGCGGTGTGATCCCATGACTCCGCTCCCTTGTTTCAACACGGTTATCAGGTCATCCCGATTTGGAAATCAGATTCGTAACGAGTGACGCAACAGAGTTATTACACCCTTCTTTTTAGACAAGCAACACAACCGGGTCACACCTAAATAGGCTAGTTGCCGCTTTAACAGTCGTGCTAATGGGCTGACCCATTGGTCAGCTACACGAAGAGGCAGAGAAGCAAGATGACTTGTCCGAAAGAGAAATTTGGTCGTGCACAACCTCGCACACCTTATCTCCTCTTGGTTACGTCTTTTTTTCACCGTTATGATAATATCACCAAACTTCAATAGTAACCACACGTTCTTATGAAACATCACCGAAATAAGATCTTTCTTATAGGATGTTAGGTATAGTAAAATATGAAAACATTAAAATATAAGAGACATAATAAATATATCGAACATATTGCTAAAATAGTGGTTTCGCATTGATAAGTTTCAACCCATCAAACTGTACAACATAATTAAACACTCCATGATCTCGGAACTCCTCTATGCTCACAAAAAGGAGACCGTGAAACGCGCCCGACGTCCCTCTATGATGTCGCTGTGTAATAGAGGTGAAGGGTATCGTGTCACATTGAATTGATTATATGTTTTATACTAAACTTTTGTATTTCGAACTCATTTGCAGCATGCTACGGTCTTATCGAGTATATGATTTTCTATTACTTATTTTATGTATTTAAACCCTATAATAAATGCACAAAAAAATATTTAATTGTTGTTTCTAATACAATTGTAAAGTATATCAATGAAAAATACACTTGCATTACGCCGTACTAAATAAACATTTACGAAGCATTATTTCGTTCATAAGTTTTATTTTACAGTTGTATAAACTATATAATATATATATTTATGCTACATATCCACAAATTATATGGTCTAAAAATATCATAATATATGTTTTAGGATATGAGCAGTTAAGAGCATATACCCGTAGATATATCGAGAGCATAAAGTGAATTGTTAGCAAGATTAATTTTTATTAGTTTTTATGGTCAAATGTGTGTTGCAAGTTATTACAAATTCAATATAAGTTGAAAACGTGTGCATACTCTCTACTTGGTAATGAAATAGAATCACTAATAATAATCATCGATTAACAAAACTATAATAGATTATACTATTTTTGCATACATAAGATTTGATTATTTGATATGCTCGCATTCAATACACTTTGCGGCATCTAGTCATCTACCGTAAATAAATATACTCATGGAAGAAGGACTAGTTTCAACGATTAGTTTGATCGAGCTTGGTTGTATGACGACATCGTGGACACGCCGATACTTGTCCGGCGGTCGTCACTCTGGCCTCCAGAATAGTCAAACCTTATAGAGTTGGTCTGCAAGTGTACAATGAATCTCTGTAGTAGTAGAACGAGAAGTACTTCTGAAAATTCCTAGTTGTACCACGTACTACAAACCGTGTGATCCCAGGACTCCGGTCCCTTGTTTGGACACGGTTATCAGGTCATCCCGATTTCGAAACCACATTACATAACGAGTGACGCAACAGAGTTACCGGAAAACCTATACATCGCGGTACGCGATGGTTGGTTACCTTCGCGTAACCCCTCCCGGTCTCCCCCACCCCCGCGATGACTCATGGGCCTGGCCTAGCTCCTTCTTCTGGGTTCGGCGGCCCCTTCTTCTCTGTTTTTTTCGTTTTTCTTCTCTATTTTTTTCCTTTTCTTTTTATTTTTATTTTTATTTTTTTCTTATCTATTCTTCTTTTTATTTTCGTTTTTCTTTCATTTTTTCGGTTCGGAACCATATTCTAAAAACAACCATTTTTTGGGTTTGAAACCATTTTAAAAAAGGAACCATTTTTAAAATCGGAATCATTTTCAAAAATCGGAACCATTTCTTTGGTTTTGAATCATATTCTAAAAGGAACCATTTTTCAGTTCGGAACCATTTTAAAAAAGGAACCATTTTTAAAAATCAGAACCATTTTTTTGGTTCGGAACCATATTCTAAAAAGAACCATTTTTTCGGTTCGAAACCATTTTCAAAAAGGAACCATTTTTAAAAATCGGAACCATTTTTTTCATTCGGAACCGTTTTAAAAAATCAGAACCATTTTTTGTTTCGGAACCATATTCTAAAAGGAACCATTTTTCAGTTCGGAACCATTTTCAAAAAGGAACAATTTTAAAAAATCGGAACCATTTTTTTTATTCGGAACCGTTTTCAAAAATCGGAACCATTTTTTTGGTTCGGAACCATATTCTAAAAAGAACCATTTTTTCGGTTCGAAACCATTTTCAAAAAGGAACCATTTTTTAAAATCGGAACCATTTTTTTTCATTCGGAACCGTTTTCAAAAATCAGAACCATTTTTGGTTCGGAACCATATTCTAAAAGGAACCATTTTTCAGTTCGGAACCATTTTAAGAAAGGAACCATTTTTAAAAATCGGAACCATTTTTTTCATTCGGAACCGTTTTCAAAATCGGAACCATTTTTTCGGTTCGGAACCATATTCTAAAAAGAACCATTTTTTCGGTTCGAAACCATTTTAAAAAAGGAACCAATTTTTTCATTCGGAACCGTTTTAAAAAATCGGAACCATTTTTCGGTTCGGAACCATATTTTAAAAATTGTTCATATTTGAATTTTGTTCATTTTGAAATTTGTTCATTTTCGAATTTGTTCATTTTCGAAAATTGTTCAGATTCGAAAATTGTTCATTTTCGAAATTTGCTCATTTTTGGATTTTGTTCAGATTCAAATTTTGTTCATTTTCGAATTTTTTTCATTTACAAAATGTTCTAATTTTGAAATTTGTTTAGATTCAAAATTTTTGTTCATTTTTGAAATTTGTTCATCTTTTAAATTTGTTCAGATTCAAAAATTGTTCATTTACAAAATTTATTCAAAATTTTGAAATTTGTTCATATTCAAATTTTGTTCATTTTTGAAATTTGTTCAAATTTCGAAATTTAGTGTCAGCGATGGAAATCCAGCGAAAATCAGTGTCAGCGAAAATTAGTGTCAGCGATGGTTCCCGATCGTCAGCGAAGTAGAGAAACATGAATTCGAAAAATGGGCCTGGCCCCAGTGGCGGAGCTAGAGGACTGGTGAGAGGGGTGCACGGTGGTGCCCTAAGTGCAAAAATCTTGTTTTAGGGGTGTCACACATGGTGAAAAGTAGCCAGTTTACAAAGAAAATATTTTTTTCCCGGTGTCCTGTGCACCCCCAAGGATGAACTTGGATCCGCGGTGCCTGGCCCAATACAGTCGACGCAACGCTGGAAGGGTACGCGACGAGGATTCCAGCTCGCGTACCGCGATGTATAGGTGTTCCCAGAGTTACACCCTTGTTTTTAGACAAGCAACGTGCTGATGGGCCGAGACCTTAAGGCAGCGACTTTTTTCATTGTTTTTTCTATGAAAATGCAGAAGACCTGTTATTTTATTGATGGTAGAAAGAGAACAGAGTAAAAGGATTAAAAAACATAAAGCAAAAGAGAACCAATCCTAGGTTTGACGCTGTTGTTTCTCATTTAGACGGAATATCCTTCAGTGCGAGGCGACGTTCCGTCGATAGCGAGGCGCCCGTGGTGACTTCGTCAATCTATAGACCTGATTCGCCGGCTCAGTCTCTCGGAGGTGCTCATAGGGGTAGGGTGTGCATGTGTGCGTTCATAGGGCGAGTGTATTCGCGTGTATATGAGCGTTTGCGTTGTACCGTATTTCGCAAAAAACAAAAGTAAAAGGAAAAGCAGAATTTCAAATGTATAACGTGACATTCGCGCTAGAACAAATTAGTCACGTTCCTTGGTCGTACCAGTAGGCTAGCAGCGTGCTCGGCTAGGAGTAGGGTAGCGGTGAGCCGAGCGGCAGAACTTAGCTTCGTGATCATCTTCTTCGGTTCAGCATGTTAATAGACTGATTGTTAAAGATTTGGAGTTCCGAACGTTATGCTCTTTCCAAGTCATCCATAGACTAGCTGCGACAGAGCCGTCCATTCCTTTCGCCGGTGCTTCTCAATCATGTGTCTAGTCTCTTCCACCCAAGAGTTCATAGTTCGGCATAGCTCGGCAGCGGTGATTTTTCTTCTCTGTTTTCGGTTTGCTTGTTCTTCACCACCGATCGGAACCGGAGGGCAGATCGCACGACACTACGGCGGCAATTATCTTCTTCTTCGTGTCTTCTGTGATCGAGAGAACCGATATAGGGTTTTGGTTTTTTGCTAGACAAGGGGAAGAGGAGGCTTTTTCGCTAGACAAGGAGAAGAAGAGGCTCTGATATCATATAGAATTGTTGAACTAGCCATCAAGATCAAAAATCCGAACTGATGAAAAGGGGCTAGGCAATATATTTATATTCAACACTCCCCTCACGTCTATGCTATTTTTGTCGTTAGCGTGTGTTCGCTGCAGTTCGCAGAATCTTTTTTCCTTTTTTTTAATACTGTGTGAGCAGGGTCTTGAACTTGAGACCTCTTTAGCACTGATACCATGTCGATGTTCGTATGCGGGAACGATGCCCGGTTCCTGGGGTTCGGTTACGTGTTAAAAAGGGCAGGAATTATACCCTGACGGGTATTACAAGGAGGAGTATGTATAAGGTTGGTATACTATACCATACCATATACTATTCGTATCACATCTCTAACACGCCTGTATGCAATGTTTGTCCTATTGGACCGCCCCGAATGCACCCCAATAAATAGGTTGTGTTATTTTCCTTCTTTTGTTTTCATTTTTTATTTTATTTTCTATTTTTAAGTAAACAATAAAAGAAATGAACAATTTTCAAAAATAAACATTTTTAAATATGAAAAATTTAAATATGAACATTTTTCAAAAATGAATAGTTTATATGCATAATTTTTAAATCTGAAACATTTAAAAAATGAACATTTCTCGATATGACAATTTTTAAATCTAAACGATTTTCAAAAAAATTAACAATTTTCAAATCTAAATATTTTTCAAATTTGAACTTTTTCAAAAATGATATTTTTAGTCTTATCATTTTCGAGAATATAAAAAACAAGAAAAACATAAAAATCTGATGAACCGAAAATAAGAATAGAAAATAAAAATTTAAAAGGAAAAACGAAAAATGGAAATAAGAAAAAAGAAAAACCAGAAAAGTAAAAGAAAAACCGACCAAAACAACTACTCGTTACTACCAGAAAACGTCCTCAGACAGAGAACTGAGCCACCCATGAGTCGTCTGGAGGGAGGGGAGGAGGGGTGATACGTCTCCAACGTATCCATAATTTCTGCTGTTCCATGCTTATATTATACCATTTGCTACATGTTTTATATACACTTCGTATCACTTTTATGCATTTTCTGGGACTAACCTATTAACAAGATGCCACAGTGCCAGTTCCCTGTTTTCTGCTGTTTTTGGTTTCAGAAAGTTACTTCTGGAAATATTCTCGGAATTGCACGAAACAAAAGGCCAGTCCCTATTTTTCCAGCACGTACACGGAGTCCGAAGGAGAGACGAAGAGCCACGAGGTGGCCAAACCACCAGGTGGCGCGGCAGTGGGCCCAGCCGCGCCTGCCTGTGGTTTGGGCCCCTCGGGGGTCCGCCGACATCGCCCCTTCGCCTATTTATTCCCCGAGACGCGAAAACCCTAAAACACCGAGCCTTTCATCCAGAACATATTCGCTGCCGCCGCCGTCGTCAACCCTAACTCGGGGGGTTCTGAAGCTCTTCCCGGCACCCTGCCGGAGAGGGGAATCATCACCGGAGGGCTCTACATCGCCATGCCCGCCTCCGGAGTGATGCGTGAGTAGTTCATCCTTGGACTATGGGTCCATAGCAGTAGCTAGATGGTTGTCTTCTCCACTTGTGCCATCATGTTTAGATCTTGTGAGCTGCCTATCATGATCAAGATCATCTTATTGTAATGCTACATGTTGTGTTTGCTGGGATCTGACTTATATTGATACCTATGTGGAGCTGAATATTATATTATCATGTCTATGTCATTTGTGATCTTGCATGCTCTCCGTTACTTGTTGAAGCCTTGGCCAGTGAATACTTGTAACTCCAAGAGGGGGTATTTATGCATGATAGTTGGGTTCAACCTCTATTTAACCTGGGATAGTGACAGCAAGTTCTAAGGTTGTAGATGTGTTGTTGCCACTAGGGGTAAAACAGCAATGCTTTATTCAAGGATGAATGTATTGTTTACATTACGCACATTACTTAATGCAATTGTCTGTTGCTTGCAACTTAATACTGGAAGGGGTACGGATGTTAACCGGAAAGTGGACTATTTAGGCATAGATGCATGCTGGATAGCGGTCTATGTACTTTGTCGTAATGCCCAAATGAATCTCATAGTAGACACCACAGCTCACACATGCATGTTATATGCACTTATCAATTGTCAATTGCCCAGCTGTAATTTGTTTACCCAGCATGTTAGTTATCTTATTGGAGAGACACCACTAGTGAACTGTGGACCCCGGTCCATTCTTTTACATCTGAAATACAATCTACTGCAATCATTGTTCTCTACTGTTTTATGCAAACAAACATCATTTTCCATTCGATACGTTTAACCCTTTGTTTTCAGCAAGCCGGTGAGATTGACAACCTCACTGTTAAGTTGGGGCAAAGTAATTTGTTGTGTTGTGCAGGTTCCACGTTGGCACCGGAATCCCTGGTGTTGCGCCGCACTACACTCCTTCACCAACACCTTCGAAGCAAACCTCGTTTTCCTACTGGTCGATTAAACCTTGGTTTCATACTGAGGGAAAACTTACTGCTGCACTCATCATACCTTCCTCTTGGGGTTCCCAACTGACGTGTGACGTACAAGCATTGTTTCTGGCACTATTGCCGGGGAGATATTCCCTCGTCAATAGAGCCACCAACACGTTTTCTGGCGCCGTTGCCGGGGAAAACGAATTGCTTCTGCAAGGGGAGTCTCTCACACCCAATCTCTTTACTTTGTTATTTGTCTTGCTTAGTTTATTTTTATTTAGTCTTGTTTGCTCTCTTTATCAAAAACACAAAAAAATTAGTTACTTGCATCATTTTTATTTTAGTGTTTTATTTTTATCATGCTCTCCCTAAGTACACTTTAAAAGATATCTGTGGTAGTGGGTCTATCATTGGAAGAGACAACATTGAAGAATTTTTTAGTCATGTTAGCAAGCTGAAAGATTTTGAAGATAGATCCTTGGTAGAACTTGCCCCTAATTATGAAATTGCTGCTGCCTCCTTAGTCCACATGCTTGAAGCTAGGTTTGTTAACCTTAACCCTATAATGCAGCATATGTTTCTTAGACTTCATGATATGGAAGAGGGGGAAAAGAAGGATTTTGTTTTAGAAACCCTTCTCAAAGAATTTGGAGATGTAGCTAGTGAAGCTAGAAAAGTTTTTATGCGATATAGGATGCTTGGTTATTACATTGATATCGCCAATATACTTGAAAAATTAGAGAAGGAAAGATCCAAGTACACTAAAGAAACTAGTTATGAAGGAGAGAATAAAATACCAATTCCTTTTAAGATTGCAGGAATGCATGAGGCACTAGAAAAGAACTTTAATTGGATTGTGCCTGAAAATTTATTTGATGAGGATAGTTTACCTAAAAGTAATGAAAGGGGAGTTTCTGAAACTTACATAGATAAAGTGCAATGCATCGTTGAGAAAACTTCTAAACTCTCCGTTGATGCTTCTTCTCTTGACAACACTTGATTTTCACTTTCTGCGCCTAGCTGAAAGGCGTTAAAGAAAAGCGCTTATGGGAGACAACCCATCGTTTTTATTTGCTGTTATTTTTGTTTTCTTTGAGTCAAGGAGTTTTGTTACTTCTGTAGCAACTCCTTTGTATCTTTATTTTATCGCAATGTTGTGCCAAGTAAAGTTCTATATTGAAAGTTGATGCAAGATTTGGATTTCTGCGCAGTGACAGATTTTTAGCTGTCACGGATTTGAGCTTATCTCCCTGTAGAAAATTCAAAAAATTCTGAGAAAAATCACGCATATTCCTGAGATATGTACGCAACTTTCATTATTTTAGGCCAGATCCATCTGAGCAACTTAAGTGCCTCGAAAAAATTCGTCATTCCAGACTGTTCTGTTTTTGACAGATTCTGCCTTTTGTTTTGCATTCGCTCTTTTACTGTGTTTGTGTGGATTTCTTTGCTCCACAAAGCATTGGTGGCTGTAGCTAATGTCCAGAAGCTTTGGGATTGATTGTATCATTACAGAATATGAGAATTTTTGATTATGCACTAACCCTCTAATGAGAACTGTCTTGAGTTTGGTGTGAAGGAAGTTTTCAAGGATCAAGCGAGAAGGGTGATATTATGTGATCAAGAAGAGTGAAAAGCCTAAGCTTGGGGATGCCCCCGTGGTTCATCCCAACCATATTCAGAGAGACTCAAGCGTCTAAGCTTGGGGATGCCCAAGGCATCCCCTTCTTCATCAACAAACTTATCAGGTCATCTCTAGTGAAACTATATTTTAATTCTTTCACATCTTATGCGCTTTACTTGGAGCGTCTGTGTGTTTTTATTTTTGTTTTTGTTTGAATAAATTCGGATCCTAGCAATCCTTGTGTGGGAGAGAGACACGCTCCGCTTTTTCATGTGAATACTCATGTTCTTCACTTATATTTGTTGAGTATTCTTAACTAGCTACTGCAGTGCTTTTAGCTCCTGTTTTTCATGCATCTCTTCGAGCTGTTAGCACTTGTTTATAAATACTCTCTTGCTGCATTATATTATCATTTGGAGAGTTTATGTTTAAATAAATTATTGGTGTTTGTTTGGAAGAAAGAAAATGCTACATGTAGTAGTTGGTATTGGAAAAGACATATGCATTCTTGTAGATCATTGTCTTGTTTGATTTGATGCTTTGCAATTGTTTTGAGCTCTCAAGTAGATCATGTTTAAGCTCTTGCATCATGTAGTTAAAGCCTAGTAGTGGAGAACTACCGTAGAGCTTGTTGAGACTTGGGATGCATATTTGTTCTCTCTAAGGTCTAGATATTTTCTGGTAAAATGTTTGAGCAACAAGGAAGACAGTGTAGAGTCTTATAATACTTGCAATATGTTTTTATGTGATTCTTGCTGTACCGGTTTATACTTGTGTTTGCTTCAAACAACCTTGCTAGCCTAAACTCTGTACTGAGAGGGAATGCTTCTCGTGCATCCAAAACTTGAGCCAAAACCCATGCCATTTGTGTCCACCATACCTACCTACTATGTGGTATTTCCTGCCATTCCAAGTAAATATTTCATGTGCTACCTTTAAACTATTCAAAACTTTATTACTCCTTATTTGTGTCAATGTTTTATAGCTCATGAGGAAGTATGTGGTGTTTTATCTTTCAATCTTGTCATTTACTTCTGACAGACTTTCACCTGGACTAGTGGCATATACATCCGCTTATCCAATAATTTGCAAAAAGAGCTGGCAACGGGGTGCCCAGCCCCAATTAATTACAACTTTCATTAATAATTCTCTTCACATGTTTTGCCCTGATTTATCAGTAAGCAACTTAATTTTGCAATAGACACTCCTCCATGGTATGTGAATGTTGGAAGGCACCCGAGGATTCGGTTAGCCATGGCTTGTGTAAGCAAAAGGTTGGGAGGAGTGTCATCTATAAAGAAACTAAAATACATGTGTAAACAAAAGAGAAGAGGGATGATCTACCTTGCTGGTAGATAACGTCCTTCATGGGAGCCGCTCTTTGAAAGTCTGGTTGACAAGGGGGTTAGAGTGCCCACTACCATTCGTTGACAACAACAAACACCTCTCAAATACTTATTTTGTGCTCTCTATATGCTTTCGAAAACTTAAAAAGCTCTAGCACATGATTTAATCCCTGCTTCCCTCTGCGAAGGGCCTATCTTTTACTTTATGTTGAGTCAGTTTACCTACTCCTTTCTATCTTAGAAGCAAACACTTGTGTCAACTTTGTGTGCATTGATTCTTACATATTTACTTATTGCACTTGTTATATTGCTTTATGTTGACAACTATCCATGAGATATACATGTTACAAGTTGAAAGCAAATGCTGAAACTTAATCATCCTTTGTGTTGCTTCAATGCCTTTTACTTTGAATCTATTGCTTTATGAGTTACCTCTTATGCAAAACTTTTTGATGCTTGTCTTGAAAGTACTATTCATGAAAAGTTTTTGCTTATATGATTCATTGTTTACTCTTTATCTATTTGTTAGCAAACTATAGATCATTGCTTTGAGTCACTTCATTCATGACATGAGCCTTGCAATATATTGATCAAGATTGTGTGAAAGCATGTCTCCTCAGAAATTATTTGTTGTTATCGTTTTACCTACTCGAGGACGAGTAGAACTAAGCTTGGGGATGCTTGATACGTCTCCAACGTATCCATAATTTCTGCTGTTCCATGCCACCATATAGCTTGGGGATGCTTGATACGTCTCCAACGTGTCCATAATTTCTGCTGTTCCATGCTTATATTATACCATTTGCTACATGTTTTATATACACTTCGTATCACTTTTATGCATTTTCTGGGACTAACCTATTAACAAGATGCCACAGTGCCAGTTCCCTGTTTTCTGCTGTTTTTGGTTTCAGAAAGTTACTTCTGGAAATATTCTCGAAATTGCACGAAACAAAAGGCCACGTCCTTATTTTTCCAGCACCATCACGGAGTCCGAAGGAGAGACGAAGACTCGCCACGAGGTGGCCAAACCACCAGGTGGCGCGGCAGTGGGCCCAGCCGCGCCTGCCTGTGGTTTGGGCCCCTCGGGGGTCCGCCGACATCGCCCCTTCGCCTATTTATTCCCCGAGACGCGAAAACCCTAAAACACCGAGCCTTTCATCCAGAACATATTCGCTGCCGCCGCCATCGTCAACCCTAACTCGGGGGGTTCCTGAAGCTCTTCCCGGCACCCTGCCGGAGAGGGGAATCATCACCGGAGGGCTCTACATCGCCATGCCCGCCTCCGGAGTGATGCGTGAGTAGTTCATCCTTGGACTATGGGTCCATAGCAGTAGCTAGATGGTTGTCTTCTCCACTTGTGCCATCATGTTTAGATCTTGTGAGCTGCCTATCATGATCAAGATCATCTTATTGTAATGCTACATGTTGTGTTTGCTGGATCTGACTTATATTGATACCTATGTGGAGCTGAATATTATATTATCATGTCTATGTCATTTGTGATCTTGCATGCTCTCCGTTACTTGTTGAAGCCTTGGCCAAGTGAATACTTGTAACTCCAAGAGGGGTATTTATGCATGATAGTTGGGTTCAACCTCTATTTAACCTGGGATAGTGACAGCAAGTTCTAAGGTTGTAGATGTGTTGTTGCCACTAGGGGTAAAACAGCAATGCTTTATTCAAGGATGAATGTATTGTTTACATTACGCACATTACTTAATGCAATTGTCTGTTGCTTGCAACTTAATACTGGAAGGGGTACGGATGTTAACCGGAAAGTGGACTATTTAGGCATAGATGCATGCTGGATAGCGGTGTATGTACTTTGTCGTAATGCCCAAATGAATCTCATAGTAGACACCACAGCTCACACATGCATGTTATATGCACTTATCAATTGTCAATTGCCCAGCTGTAATTTGTTTACCCAGCATGTTAGTTATCTTATTGGAGAGACACCACTAGTGAACTGTGGACCCCGGTCCATTCTTTTACATCTGAAATACAATCTACTGCAATCATTGTTCTCTACTGTTTTATGCAAACAAACATCATTTTCCATTCGATACGTTTAACCCTTTGTTTTCAGCAAGCCGGTGAGATTGACAACCTCACTGTTAAGTTGGGGCAAAGTAATTTGGTTGTGTTGTGCAGGTTCCACGTTGGCACCGGAATCCCTGGTGTTGCGCCGCACTACACTCCTTCACCAACACCTTCGAGGCAAACATCGTTTTCCTGCTGGA
This sequence comes from Poa pratensis, assembly GCA_947311845.1. Lineage (NCBI taxonomy): Eukaryota > Viridiplantae > Streptophyta > Magnoliopsida > Poales > Poaceae > Poa > Poa pratensis. The sequence goes on along the minus strand of CAMZMU010000063.1, from coordinate 60,725,662 downwards.
TCGATTAAACCTTGGTTTCATACTGAGGGAAAACTTACTGCTGCACTCATCATACCTTCCTCTTGGGGTTCCCAACTGACGTGTGACGTACAAGCATTGTTTCTGGCACTATTGCCGGGGAGATATTCCCTCGTCAACTTAGAGCCACCAAGGGGTAAGCGGGAACGAATAGCGTCCGCGGTACACGCGATATAGGAATTTTCGAATCAGGGCGGCATGGGCGGAGCTTCGTCGGGGATGAACTGGGCCGTGGGCTGCCCAGGATTTCCACGAAAAATAGCCTATACCAATGCATCGGTGGCCCAATCCACTAACACTAGCAATACCCTGCGCTCCGATGAGCAAACAGGCCGGAAGCCTAGCCGTGAGCAGAAGTGACCAAGCATGGCAACTAGAGAGTTCCTGGGTAGTAAAAAGACAGTCGAACAAGAAAATAGCCCAGAAGACAGTTATCCACTCAAATAAAAAACATGCGGCGGCGACAAGTTTTGCTGAGTTCCAGCTCGCGCACGAAGGTCGTCTGTCGAATGGGGATGCTCATATTATTGCTAGAGCTGCACTCTACTCTAGTTTCGGTAGACAAGTTTGGTTTAATAGTCCACCTGATGGTGTAGTAGAGATTTTATGGTTGAATGAATAAAGGTCCGATTTCTCAAAAAAAAAAAAACCACACAACCTTTGATACGTCTCAAACGTATCTATAATTTTTGATGTTCCATGCTGATATTATACCAATTGTTACATGTTTTACATCCACTTTATGTCACTTTTATACATTTTTTGGGACTAACCTATTAACAAGATGCCACAGTGTCAGTTCCGGTTTTCTGCTGTTTTTTTATTCCAGAAAAGCTAGTTTGGAAATATTCTCGGAATTGGACGAAACTTCACGGAGGGACCTATTTTATCAGAACACACCTGAAGGTCCAAAGGAGCAACGAAGAGGAGACAGGAGGGCCCCACACGCACCTAGGGCGCGGGTCCCCCCCGGCGCGCCCTAGGGTGGTGTGGGCCCCTCGGGCTCGTCAGCCGCCGCCATTTCTCCTACTTATTCCCCCCGATGCGAAAACCCTAAACACCCGAGCCATTATCCACGAAAAGTTCCAGAGACGCCGCTGCCGTCAACCCTAGCTTGGGAGGGTCCAGAACCTCTTCCCGGCACCCTGCCGGAGAGGGGAATCATCACCGGAGGGCTCTACATCACCATGCCTGCCTCCGGAGTGATGCGTGAGTAGTTCATCCTTGGACTACGGGTCCATAGCAGTAACTAGATGGTTGTCTCTCCACTTTGTGCCATCATGTTTAGATCTTGTGAGCTGCCTAACATGATCAAGATCATCTTATTGTAATGCTACATGTTGTGTTTGCTGAGATCTGATGAATATTGAATACTATGTCAAGTTGATTATCAATCTATCTTATATGTTATTTATGATCTTGCATGCTTTCCGTTACTAGTAGATGCTTTGGCCAAGTAGATGCTTGTAACTCTAAGAGGAAGTATTTATGCTAGATAGTGGGTTCATGCCTCCGGTAATCTGGGAGAGTGACAGCAACTTCTAAGATTGCGGATGTGCTGTTGCTACTAGGGGTAACCTAACAATGCTATGTCCACGGTCATATGTATTTGTTTACATTACGCACTTTACTTAATGCGATTATCCGTTGCTTGCAACTTAATACCAACGGGGGACTCGGATGACAACCTGGCGGTGGATTATTAGTCATAGACGCTGTTGGATAACGGTCTATGTATTTTGTCGTAATGTCCAACTAAATATCATTGTAATCATCATGTCATATATATGCATTGTCATGCGCTCAATATTTTGTCAATTGCCAAGCTGTAATTTGTTCACCCAGCATGTTAGTTATCTTTTATGGAGAGACACCTCTAGTGAACTGTGGACCCCGGTCCATTCTTTTACACTGATAATACAACCAACTGCAAACATTGTTCCTTTTCATTCTCTGGAATTTACTACTGCTTTCCCCACCATACGTTTAATCCTTTGTTTTCAGCAAGTCAGTGAGATTGACAACCTCACTGTTTCGTTGGGGCAAAGTAGTTTGATTGTGTTGTGTGCAGATTCCACGTTGGTGATCGTGTTGCGCCGTGCGAGCCGCCAACAACCTTCTGAAGCGCTACTACTCCTACTGGTTGGATTAAACCTTGGTTTCTTACTGAGGGAAAACTTACTGCTGGACTACATCATACCTTCCTCTTGGGGTCTCCCAACGAATGTGTGTTTCACGTCAGCAGAGAGTGAAGAACAAAAGGAGGATCTACCTTCTAATGATAGTAACTCTTTAACTCTTACATTATATGATTACCCTCCATGCCTACATAAGGAGGAAAAATGCTATATTGTTGAATGTCATGATTCTATTGAAATATCTCCTTTTAATAAATTTGAAGTAACAAGCTCCTTGACTCAAGTAAAAAAGGAAATTGCAGAAAGTAAAAATGTGCTCACTAATGTTATATATGATAATGCTCTTGATGATGGTCCTATATTGACTAATAATATTTATTATACTACCATTGTCAAAAGTGGGTTTAATGACCCCGCTGTTTTTGAGCCTAATAAAAATTATGTGTTTGTAGATCATGAAAAGCATGCTTTATATGATAGTTATATTGTTGAGTTTGTTCATGATTCTACTGAAAGTTATTATGAGAGAGGAAAATATGGTTGTAAAAGTTGCAAGTTACTAAAACACCCTCTTTATGTTGAAAGTTTTGAAGTTGCATTTGTTTCGTCTTTCTATTCTAGTTGCTTTATGCTTCAACAATTTATTTTATTACAATATTCCCTTGCATAGGAAGTGGGGTAGACTTAAATGTGTTTGATATTTTCCTCTTGATGCTCTCTTTCGTTTTTCAACTCTTATTCTTATGAGAGCATCATTAAAATCTGCTAGCCTAGCTAAAAGACATTAAAGAAAGCGCTTTTGGGGGCAACCCATTATCTTTTATTTTCAGTTTTGTCAAGGAGTTTGTTTACTTCTGTAGCAACTCCTTTGTATCTTTATTTTTCGCATTGTTGTGCCAAGAGTAGCCTCTAATGTTAAGATGATGCTAATTTTGATTGCTGCGTAGAAACAGATTTTTTCTGTTCACTGTACGAAATTCCTAAAATCACTAGATTGTTAATTAAATCTGAAATTTTTTTGCATAATCTTTATGAATGTCTGAATCTTTCATTAGTTCAAAGTTTTTGATCTGAGTGTCGTAAGTGCCTCGAAAAAATTCGTCTTTGCGGACTGTTCTGTTTTAGACAGATTATGCCTTTTTATTTTGCATTCTCTCTTTTACTAGTGTTGAGTGAAATTCTTTTTTGGGTGGAAGAGCTTCACATAACATCAGTGGCTGTAGCTAATGTTTAAAGTAACAAGTCATATTGCGTCTTTATAGAACATGTGAGTTTTTGATTATGCACTAACCCTCTAATGAGATTTACTTTGAGTTTGGTGTGACGGAAGTTTTCAAGGGTCAAGAGAGAAGGATGATATAATAGGATCAAGAAGAGTGAAGAGCTTAAGCTTGGGGAGGCTCCCATGGATCTCCCCAGCATATTTCAAGAAGACTCAAGCGTCTAAGCTTGGGGATGCCCAAGGCATCCCCTTCTTCATCGCAAAATTATCAGGTCATCTCTAGTGAAACTATATTTTAATTCTTTCACATCATATGTGCTTTTCTTGGAGCGTCTGTGTGCTTTTATTTTCAGTACTTTTATTTTCAATAAAGCTTGACTGGACCCTAGCATTCTTGATTGGGAGAGAGACACGCTCCGCTTTTTCATGAGAATACTCCTATTCTTCACTTATATTTGTTGAGTATTCATATCTAGCGCTGTTCAGCTTTTAGCTCTTGTTTTCATGTATCTCTTGTCAGAGCTATTAGCTTTTTTTGTAGAAAGTACTCTCTTGCTTCACTTATATTTGTTTGGAGAGTTGATTAAATAAATTGATTGGTGTTTGGTTGGTTCAAAAATGTTGCATGTGGTAATTGGTATAAGGAAAAACTTGCTTAATCTTGTAGATCACTAATTTGGATAACTTGATGCTTGTCAATTGTTTTGAGTTAACAAGTAGATCATGATTAAATTTTGCATCATGAGTTAAGCCTATTAGTGAAGAACTACCGTAAAGCTTGTTGAAAATTTGGTTTGCATCGGTGGTATCTCTAAGGTCTAGATATTTTCTAATAAAGGGTTTGGTTAACAAGGAAGACGGTATGAAGTCTTATAACGTTTGCAATATGTTTGTCATATAAAACTTGGTGTACGGGTTGATATTCTTGTTTGCTTACATAACCTTGCTAGCCTAAACTCTGTACTGAGAGGGAATGCTTCTCGTGCATCCAAATCCTTGAGCCAAAATCCATGCCATTTGTGTCCACCATAACTACCTATATGTGGTATTTCCTTGCCACTCCAAGTAAATTTTTCATGTGCTACCTTTAAATTATTCAAAATGTTATTATTCCTTTTTGTGTCAATGTTTACTAGCTCATGAGGAATTAGTGTGGTTATTCTTTATTCTATTTGTCAAATGGACTTTTACACCTGGACTAGTGGCATATACATCCGCTTATCCAATAATTTTGCAAAAAGAGCTGGCAACGGGGTGCCCAGTCCCAATTAATTACAACTTTAACCAATTAATTCTCTTCACACTTTTGCCCTGATTCATCAGTAAGCAATGACAAACAGTGAAATACCTGCGTGTGTAAACCAAAGAGAAAGAGGGATGATCTGCCTTGCTGGTAGAAATAACGTCCTTCATGGGAGCCGCTCTTAAAAGTCCGTTTGACAGGTAGAATACTGTTCTCACCCGCTACCATTCGTTGACAATTAACAAACACCTCTCAAAAATAGATACTCCTCCATGGTATGTGATTGATGGAAGGCACCCGAGGATTCGGTTAGCCATGGCTTGTGTTAGCAAGGTTGGGAGGAGTCAAATATTTTATGCAATCTCTATATGCTTTCAAAAACCTAAAAGCTCTAGCACATGATTTAATCCCTGCTTCCCTCTGCGAAGGGCCTTTCTTTTACTTTTATGTTGAGTCAGTTTTCCTATTCTTTCTGTCTTCCACAAGCAAACACTAGTGTCAACTTTGTTACAACATTTGTTATATGCATATTGGACTTGTTATATTACTTTGTGTTGACAATATCCATGAGATAAATATGTTGAAAGTTGAAGCAAATGCTGAAACTTAATTCTTCCTTTGTGTTGATTAAATACCTTTTATTAGAACTATTGCTTTATGAGTTAACACTTATGCAAAACTGTTTGATGCTTGTCTCGAAAGTACTATTCATGAAAACGTTTAGCTTGTGTGATTCATTGTTTACTCATTATCTATTTGGTAGCAAATTATAGACCATTGACTTGGATCACTTCATTCATTTACATGTGCCTTGCAATATTATATGATCAAGATTATGATGGTAGCATGTCACCTCAAAAATTATTTTGTTTTTATCGTTTACCTACTCGAGGACGAGCAGGAACTAAGCTTGGGGATGCTGATACGTCTCAAACGTATCTATAATTTTTGATGTTCCATGCTTGTTTTATACCAATTGCTACATGTTTTGCATCTACTTTATATCACTTTTATACATTTTTTGGGACTAACCTATTAACAAGATGCCGAAGTGCCAGTTCCTGTTTTCTGCTGTTTTTGTATTCCAGAAAAGCTAGTCTGGAAATATTCTCGGAATTGGACGAAACTTCACGGGGGACCTATTTTATCAGAACACACCTGAAGGTCCAAAGGAGCAACGAAGAGGAGCCAGGAGGGCCCCACACGCACCTAGGGCGCGGGTCCCCCCTGCGCGCCCTAGGGTGGTGTGGGCCCCTCAGGGTCGTCAGCCGCCGCCCTTTCGCCTACTTATTCCCCCGATGCGAAAACCCTAAACCCGAGCCATTATCCACGAAAAGTTCCAGAGACGCCGCCGCCGTCAACCCTAGCTCGGGAGGGTCCAGAACCTCTTCCCGGCACCCTGCCGGAGAGGGGAATCATCACCGGAGGCTTCTACATCACCATGCCTGCCTCCGGAGTGATGCGTGAGTAGTTCATCCTTGGACTACGGGTCCATAGCAGTAGCTAGATGGTTGTCTCTCCACTTTGTGCCATCATGTTTAGATCTTGTGAGCTGCCTACATGATCAAGATCATATTATTGTAATGCTACATGTTGTGTTTGCTGGGATCCGATGAATATTGAATACTATGTCAAGTTGATTATCAATCTATCTTATATGTTATTTATGATCTTGCATGCTTTCCGTTACTAGTAGATGCTTTGGCCAAGTAGATGCTTGTAACTCCAAGAGGAGTATTTATGCTAGATAGTGGGTTCATGCCTCCGGTAATCTGGAAGAGTGACAACAACTTCTAAGATTGCGGATGTGCTGTTGCTACTAGGGTAACCTAACAATGCTATGTCCACGGTCATATGTATTTGTTTACGCACTTTACTTAATGCGATTATCCGTTGCTTGCAACTTAATACCAACGGGGAACTCGGATGACAACCTGGCGGTGGATTATTAGTCATAGACGCTGTTGGATAACGGTCTATGTATTTTGTCGTAATGCCCACATGAATATCATAGTAATCATCATGTCATATATATGCATTGTCATGCGCTCAATATTTGTCAATTGCCCAGCTGTAATTTGTTCACCCAGCATGTTAGTTATCTTTTATGGAGAGACACCTCTAGTGAACTGTGGACCCCGATCCATTCTTTTACATTGATTAAACCACCAACTGCAAACATTGTTCCTTTTCATTCTCTGGAATTTACTACTGCTTTCCACGCCATACGTTTAATCCTTTGTTTTCAGCAAGCCAGTGAGATTGACAACCTCACTGTTTCGTTGGGGCAAAGTAGTTTGATTGTGTTGTGTGCAGATTCCACGTTGGTGATCGTGTTGCGCTGTGCGAGCCGCCAACAACCTTCTGAAGCGCTACTACTCCTACTGGTTCGATTAAATCTTGGTTTCTTACTGAGGGAAAACTTACTGCTGAACTATATCATACCTTCCTCTTGGGGTCTCCCAACGAACGTGTGTTTCACGTCAGCAGCCTTCACCGCTTCGCTTCATTTGTTTATCTCCATAACAAATCAAAAACTGTCTGTAGCTAGCTAACTTTGTTAATCAGTTTAAAAGATCCCACATCTTCGCTAGACTAGCATGTGTAATTTTTTTCTTTCTCCAAACTAGCAAGGTGGCCCTCGCAAATGCGAGGGCATCATCTTTAGCGTATCGAAATTGCTACCTTTTGTCTTATTTTGATTTTTCTCTCTTGTTTATCCCTTTTGTTGAAAGGTACAAAATATTTTAAACATGAATAAAATTTCAAAGCAGTAATATTGATAAGATGTTATACAAAGTTATTATAAAAAGGATGGTGTTTCTATTTCTCACAGTCACATGTTTATACAACTAGCTAAATGCCCGTGCGTTGCTACGGAAAATGCCGATAAAATTAATTTTGAATCAAATATTTGTTGCAAACAAAATGTTTGACGCTAGAGTTAAAGGGAAGGCATCATGAATCTACTTTGTCATGACACATATTTGTCTGCTTAAACTTAGGTGAATCTTTGCCGCTAGATATCACTATAACATCCAACAAAAAAGGAGAGAGAGTTGAATGCTCGTGCCTTTCCAAGTAATAAAAAAAGAAACACATTTATCAATACAATAGTTTGAGTTCAAAAATATGTGATAACATGATGGGACGCAATTTGCATTTATATTGGAACAAACACGAAATCTCCCTCGTTACATTCCTCGCCAGTCGTCATGTCTTCTTAATGACCCTCTTGCAAGAAAACAAGTGGCATCTTGCGCCCTGCATGTCGTCGCTTCAAAGGTCAATAATCTTACCTCCCCATATTATTTGAGCGATGATGGTTGTTATACAAATGAAATGATTCTCACCTGCAACGAGGCATAGTGGTGTAACAAAGGTTCTTCTGATAATGAAATGTCCACTTGGTGCTATAACAGTTTTATCTCTACTTATTATTTGATGGCAACCAAATACAATATTTTACAAACATGTGAAGGGTTAGAGAACGTGTATGTAAAAAACAAACTAAACACAAAGAATTGATAGACAACCCTCCTATCTTTTATCATTTTACTATTCTATGCACATTACTCATATAGTGCATTAGTACGGTACATTGTACAAATTTAACTTAATGCATTATTTGTACGAAACCCACACCAGCAGTCACTTCCATGAACAGGAGATTTTCTTCTATGTCATGCTTCCCCACCATTCCATGATGCATCCTCCTGCCTCAGGTGATCCTTTAGTCGAGCATACAGTTTTGTTCTTTTTAAACCGGATTCATCATTACATAGAACACAAAAATATCTAGCAAAAAATAATATTATGGATCTAAAATTACCGAAGAAACTAAAAGTCAAACAATGCTCTAACTAAAAGGAGTACAACATTACTAATACATGGAATTCATAAATACATAATGACGACCCATTACAAACTAATGACCATACAATTGATATAAAAAAAATTACCTTCGACCTTCACCATACTAATTGTTGCTAATTGGTTGTTGGTACCCGACCAAAGCTAGCTTGCAACCAGGGGGAGCCTTGGTCGGCTGATCCTTGTCGTAGCTACTGGCGTGGAATATCAGGCTGACACCGCTATAGAACACTACAAACGCTTGCACCTAGGCGATGTATCTTGCCCCGTAGGTGGCACTGGCAACTCAATGGCCAGCTCTAGTTTATCGTGTTAATTATGTGATACTTCTCAACTCCCTCCTTTTTTTGCCCTATCACATTTTTCTCTCCCTATCCTTCCTTGAATCAACCACCTGTCATCTCGTCCGCATAGATACTATATATAAAGGCTTGCAAGATTCACCCCCCCTCCACCCTGGCCACGTCGCCCGAATTCTCTGGGCCGTCCGATCTCGCAAACGGACGGCCGAGATCGACGCGTGCAACACAGCCCAGCCAGCTACAGTACCAAGCCTATTTTCTACCAATAGGAGCCCGCCACGTGTTACGGTAACCAGCCGGTGCATCCGGTCACCCTCCCGGCACGGTTTTTGGCGCAGAAAATTTACAGGAAACTCCTCCCGAAGGACTGAACTGCAATTTCAAAAAAGTCCAGCGACTTTTCCAAAAAAGCTTCCGCGAAACCCCCTACCCCTCTTCTCTCCCGCGCGGCCGCGACGTCACCGCCGCCGCCGACGCGCGCCGTCGCCTCTACGGTCCTCCCCATTCAAATCCACGCACATGTCGATCTTCGCCGTTGCGCACTCTATCTCCTCACCGACCGCCGCCTGCCGGAACGCCGCGCGGCCGCCGCAGTCGACGCCGCCGTGTCCGCTGACCGGCCGCCGCGTTTCGTCCTCGCCGGCGACCCTCCGGCCACCAAAGTCCGGCCGCTCCGCCGTTCCCCGCCCGCGCCTCCCCGCCGTTCCCCGCCCCGCTGCTCCCTGCCCCGCTGCTCCCCGCCCCGCTCCTCCCCTCCTGATCCGCTGCTCTTCCCTGCCGGCGGAGCTCCGACCAGCCCGTTCCCCGCCGTGCTCGACCGGGCTCCCTGCCCTGCTTCTTCGATCGAGCCCGTCGTGCTCGACCGGCCGACCGTGCCCGCCTCCGTTCAGAGCAAGGTGAGGCAGTTTCGTTCGATTCTGTGTTTCGATTTGCTAGATGTGTGTGCGTGAACTGAACTGATAATTTGAGTTTTCTGCTAAGAATTCAATAGGTGTATATTTTTTCAATGTTTTTTGTGGAGTTTTAGGCTGTTTTGTCGACGTTCTCATGGCCGGTATACATTTGTGTTTTGAGTGAAAATTTTCAATACATGGAGTGAGGCAGGATGTAAATAGCATAGCATCAGATATTTGTATTTTTGTGTTGCCTCTGCTATCGATAACTGGAAATCTGAGGCTGGCAGCCGCTCTTAATGTTAGATCTAGAAACAGTCTGAATTCATTGTGTTTTTACAAAAATAGAGAGTTCCATGTATTATGAGTCTTAACAAAACAAATGAGCGGAGCATGCTAAGCCGAAGAGGCTGACAATAATTAGTTAATTAATCAACAAATTGATTTCAGAAGATTGAATATGACATATTCCTTTTCTTGGTTAGCACACATTGTTTCATTACATATATATTTTAGATCATGTAGACCATTCCTGCTGTTCTCCAGGTTTGTGTTATCAACAGAGAGGGACAAAATGGTAATATCTAATATATTTGCCAAAATTCTTCCAAAACTACGAGAGACTGAAGGAACCTTGACACTTTTTAGTTCTCCACCTAATTCCGCCCTCGAAAGTTTTTTACCAACTGTTATTTTAGTTTGACCAAATTGGTGTCAATACATTTCGTACATATTTTAAGGTCAAACAATCAACAAAAAGTAGTTTGTTGTGAAATGCTTATACACAAGTTGACCTTATACCCAGTGTCTAAGTCAGTTCCATGTCCTTAACTATGCACTGCCTTGCGAAGTTAGATTTGAAAACATGAGATTCTGAAAGCAAAATTTTCAATTTATTTGAACAAACAGTGTTTAGTTCAAAAACTAGGTTGATTTTTTTTCTCCGCTTTCTATGGAAGGTAGTTCTCTCTTCAGACATATATACCTTTCCTTTTTTCTTGCCGCAAGCACCTATGAAGATATGTAGCTCTACTATGGTTTGGTGCCGGTTTGAGTAAGCAAAGCGTGATATAGATAAAATACATACATCCTTCATTGCTCTCACTTGGGTTTTACCTTTGTTATTTTGTCTCAATGGTATTGTGTGCATGGAAATAAGATCAACTTTCAGTAATCTGACATGGGTCTTACCTTCTTTTTATTACAACCTCCTTTTTGTAAATTCGTCAAAGCCTACTGCATATTGCCTTTCATCTAAAAGTGATAGTTCTGCAATTGTAATACTATGGGGAGAATTACTTGAGACATTTAATGCATATTATTTATATGAGGCTTCCATTGAAAAGAACATAACAGTTCTCTTCATGGGATTGGTACTCGACAATTTGTCAGCTATTCCTACGTCACATTAGTTAACTTCTAATTACACCTGTTTATGAGTTCTTTTTGTATATTATTATACCATTTCATCACGTTATAGGAATGTTGGTTTTTAAGAGCGCACATTTAACTCATAGCTTCTTCATCCTCCAATTCCTTAAGTAGACTCTCTCCATGGAAGGTTTAGTACACACTTCACTAAAAAATAATTCTTTAACATATTGATTCCTATATAGCTTAATTTGTATGGGTCTACAGCATGCACGTTATATTATTGAAAGGAATGGACACGGACCTACAGATATCGCCATAACTGAAACTACTCTTTCTAATCTAGCAAGACAACAAGCAGATGATATAGTGGTATGTATATCTTTTCTCCTACAACATATTAACACCAAGTGCAGGTGGTACAGCTCCATCTAATATCCATCTTACATACCTCCCGTTTTTACAGGGAACAAATTTTGACTTGAAAATAAATATCAGCAAAATAGACAATCCTACGGACTGGTGGTTCTATGCTTCTCCTACTCGAGTATCTTGACCAAGTGTATAACTATACAAAAGAAAAATGTTCAGATTCTTTATGAGAAGAGGATCACTTAATATGTCAACAAGTTTCCAGGCCACTTCAGGTATGTATTTCTTTTAATTCTATGCTTTGTCGAGATATAAACCAATACATAGAACATATGCATACATCTTAAGGAGAAAATATTCCAAATTATTAGAATTTTCTTTTGAGCTGAAGTGTAATCAAGCCACTGCTCAAGTGTTTTCTTTGTTCTCGCAGTGCAAACTGCTGAAATGTTTACAATGTTCACTTGGTGATCACTTAATTTTGTTAAATTTTGAATCACTATTTCCTACGGTCTCATGAAGATTTCTTTTGTTAGAATTTCATGGAAGCTTTTTCAAACATCTGTACACCATGGACTGTTGGTACATTTGACCGTGCTATCTCAAACATCTATACACCGTCCAGTGCAAATCTTTCCAGTTTCAATATCTTATCTTTCTCACCAACATTTTTCTCAGCTTAAGAAGTTTCATGTGTATTGTAGGAAAGCATATCTAAATATATGATATAACACTACACTTGGGAACATTCTCTATTGCTTTTCGATGAAGAAATATTCTTTTGCAGTTGGCCGTGAGGGATGCCAGATTTTGTCACGGTTCAAATATCTTTTTAGGACAATCAATTTCAAAGATGTCCGGTGGCTGACGCTGCGGTTGCCCTTCAAATTTGGGAACAATATGGCCTAACGTGTATCACACATTAGAACAGCTCTGGTTTATGCTTACTCATTCCTTTCCTGTACCAAGTTAGGATAGTTCCCCGTTCCGGTTTTTGATCTTTTTTTAACACATTTAGTTCTTTATGCAGTAAGAAAACCTTATTTTTATTTATTTTTCTCAAATCACCCTGTCACTTTCTTGCCATCTATTATCCCCATATATGCATTGGACTTGGTCCTTGCATGTTTCATGTACGTTCTTTTTGCTATTGCTAAATCACACATGTAGCATGTATCGGCTGCACGCTTGTGAGCTATCTGCTTGCTAAAGTTTACACAATGCACGTCACGTTATAATTCTGTTTCCTATTATTGATTATTTGCTTAAGTTGACAATGGAAATGTTTATCAGTTTCTAACCATCAAATGGTTTCTTTGCAGTGGCCATCTTGATAACTATAGCAGTGACTACATGTTACATGTGTTGGTAGGTTACTGTACTGTGTACAACTTCATGCAGACTTTCATGATCCTAGGGACAATATTCATGTCATTGCTTGCTGGCGCTCTATTTGAGCAACTCCGAGGCATAGCTCTGGTTGTCTTTGCTGCCTCTGCATTCGCTTCTTCATGCTGTTTCCTGTCAAAGATGATCAGAAAGTTGCTGGGTTTGTCGCTGTGGCCAGACAAGTTTACGTTTTTTCAGAAGCAGGTAACCTCAGCACCAATATTAGTCTAACATGGTTCTGTTTGACCCATATGTAGTGTCGTCATGTCTCACAGTTTTGTGGGGAAGCTTAAAAAAGGAGTTTGAATCTTTATAACTGAAAATGTGTGATTTGTCTTTATTTCCTGGTTTCTAGAACAAGAAAAATACTGTTGAATTACATGCTTTTCCTGAGGGTCACCCCGACATTGCCAAATACCTTCATCAACTTAGCCTGCCCATTGTTGATGTGCCCTACCATACCTTCTTACTGGCAACTCATCGGTCTCAGCCCAGCTGCCTACGTGACTGTGAGGGTAAGTTTCTCGCTTCACATACGATGCATGTCAATCTACGGCCCTTCAATGTGCGGAATGTTTGTGCTAACTTCAATCCCAATGCCCAATTCATTTCTTGCATCCAGACTAGGATTGCTCTAGGAGAGTTAACATCGCTCAGTGACCTCTACGACACCCAGTCAGTAGCGCTACTGTTCTTCATCGGTGTTGTCTCGGTCACACCGGCACTGTTGGCCAAGGACAAGGCGCGCTTCATAATCACCAAAGACGCCGCCTCGCCTAGCCATTTGTACATACCCAGACACGGCACATGGTAGCTTCATTGGATTTTGGACTACATACCCTATGAAGTGGATGATACATGGTCTGCGACTTCAGGTGAGTACGCAGCAGCTTACGCGATACATTGGACCCCAAGTTTGTCTAGGACAGATTACTGGAGATCTCTGTTGCCATAAAAATAATGTTTCAGTCATAGTCACTCCCCACATTGTTACGAATGAATCTGGAAAGCACAGTGCCAATCCATCAGGCAAGCTGCTTCGGATATGTAGACAAGTAATTTTCTGTCTTTCCGTTGCTGCATACTTCCTTAAATTGGAATCTTCTGATTGTTTAGTCAATTACGGATGAACGATACTTCATACACATAGATTTAGTTCTCTTTTTCACTTTCAGATTCATGTTACCCAAAGTGTTAGTGTAGATTTGATTACATGAGGAGATAAATAGTGAGTTAGTGTCATAGCCTGTACATAACTGAATTGATATTCGGCTTCAGTTGCCCAGTTTCTTGGTTTAAAGCATGTGATGTATAAGTGTTTGGGTTTTTCGGGTATGCCGCTTTGCAAGATGTGTTCGAGACAGTAAATAGCTGAGTTGTAGTAGCTCATGACCTCGAGATTCTTTTAGCCTTGCCAGGGTCTATGTTTATGAGCGATTTTTTCTCCTTTTGTCTAATCAGATTCTTTAAAGGTTTTGCTAGATGTAAAGGGAGAGTGCCCGTGCAAGTCCTATTAGGTACTCGGAGTAATTTGGAGATTCCGTTAGATATTTTTTGTACATTTTTTAATATGAATCCTTGATGCATGCTACTGATATGGTCGGAATGCCATCTCATTGATAAAAGAATGCATAGGTCTAAAAAGTTTCATGTATATGTCTTGGTTAGTCAACCAGAACTGAATAACTACTCTCATGTCCTTCGGTGGCTCAGAATGATCAGTATTTATTAACGCTACAATTTGATTTGAATGGTCCCTTCTTCTTATATCTATAACTACACATATATAGGATTTTTAATTACCACTAAACTTCCTATATACGTGTGCTTGAGCAATATACTACTGTCTTTGTTTAATCTAACGCCAAGTAAATTGTTGAAAAGTACATCATGACCATATGGACGTTACCATAGATTTAGCTACGGTTTTATTTTAAATCATTTTACTACATAACAAGATGAATCAAAATCTTGGTCGACACAATTTTGAGTTTGGTATAAAGGACCAAATCCCTCTGCTTCAGTGAACAAGCTCTTTGGATCATGATATAATTTGTGCATATAAATGATGTAGACTGTTAGTTGTTTCATTTTACGCTAGGTTTCATCTAACTCTACCCCTTTGTATGTTCATTTTTATTTCTGTTTCATTTCTACTTAATTGAGTTCAAATATGGTACTTTCTCTCTAATATATTTCGTCTCTGCTTTATTGCTGACAGATCATAGAACTTGGCCTTCCATTCATTATGGTCGAGTATATGCTTTCATGCAAGATTCAAAATTTATGAAAATGTTTGGTAGAAGATTTCATGGTTATTCAGTTGTCCACTACTGAAGAATTTGTTTCACTCTTGCTCTACAAATACAGGAACGCAGTCTTACAAATATCCAAACATTATTGAGCCAAAGACGGTCTTCGATTACCACTAACTTCCCAACGATAACCAAACAGTTAAACAGTGACCTTCGACAGATGAATTGACCTGAAGGGTGCGGCGTGTCGCCGCGCCGAATTGCCTAGTTTGACTAATGGAAACACCTGATCCGCAATGGCGTGGTTTGGGAGTGATGGTTGGCTTCATTCGTTGATTCATTCTACTTCAGAAGGGACTTCACATCTACCAGATGGCCGCAAAAAAAGACGTTTAATTCGTGTTGCATTAGCTGATTAGCTACATGCAATTGGCGACATCAAAAACATATTCCTTAAAAAATATGAATATATAAAATCATCAATGGTTGAACAGATTTTTTTTTTGTATTTCGCCTTGATCAACACACATTATAGCGTTCATTGGTGGAGTGGAGCTGTCCCAAACACAGCCTTAATATTGCATTAGCTGATTAGCTCCATGCAATTGACGCCACCAGAACACATTCCCCAAGAAATATGAATACATACAATCATCAATGGTTGAACAAACATTTTTCTATTTCGTCTTGATTACACACACAATACATTTTATCGCTACTGTGTAAAAATATGTAGTAAAAAAAAATCCATGTCCAAGAGTGTTAATTAGTTTGAAAGAGGGCGTATCACCACCACAACAATTACCACTCGATGACCTGCAAGTACACAAATGATGAACCGATGGACATGTTAAAAAAAATTGAGTCCGGAATTAAAGATGCACTTGCATGCTCATTAATAAATTCCACGGTGGGGGGGAAGAGATCTAATTAAATGTAGGGCTTGGAGTTCTACTGTATTTAGATGACTTGGACGCACCTGGAGCCAACGTCCGGACTTCTTTCTGCTCCTGACGGAGTGATCTCAGCACATGGAGATTGCCTGATCATTTGGCATAGTTCTGGAACTGTCGCGCAAGAGCATGCATAGCCGCCTGCAAGGGCCTCCGTCAAGCGATATGGTGACTCAGTCCGCGAGATCACCAATCACAAACACGGTAAAGGCTGGGGCAAAGGAACGATGAAATTTGACCAAAACTTAGCTGCTTTTGGTGCAAAACAAACCTCAACTATCAAGCATGATACATCAGTGATCTCACCTATAACCTGTTGACCTCGGTGAAGATGTATGCGACCCCATTGGCTTTCGCCTTCGAGGTCTGGACCCTGCGCCAGGACAGCTTGCTTACAGATAACTGCGTCTAAGCCTGACCTAGTGGGCGACAACACGGCGGGTGCGGTCGTCGATGGACTTGAATCCTTGATGGCGAAGATTCGGGCGTCATGGAGCGCGGACTTGATGTAGTCGACACAGGATGCCTCATCGATGAACATGGCCTGCGTCTCGCCGTCTCCACCACGCGATGATGAGTAGAGCGGCCACGGTCTTGGCGTCTCGCCAATGCAAACAACTCACGTCTCGCGGCTCTCGCCGTCTCTTCCGTTCTGCCGCGCGTGGTCCAGCTCGTATACATGTACATGCCGCGCCCGCCAGGTAGTACAGGAGTAGGTACACCTTGTTGAGATCCTCCGCTAGCAGCATGCAATCCGGGAGATTAAGGAGACACCGGATTGCACTCTGATATTTGGTCGGGGGCGTGTGTTAACGGGGAAGAAGATTAATTTCAGTCCCGATTTTTCAGCGAGGCTGACGAGAGAACTTTTAGGGCCAAAGGCTAATCGCGTGGTTCGCTAGCGATCGAGCGGCCAAAAAGCAAGCAATCGTCTGCCTTGACGTACCGACGTACGATATACCTACCATCACGACCGCAGACTCCCATTTAATAGTAAAGATTAGACCTAGAGTTGGGAAGACACAAACAGAACTAAGCGTGCATGCAAGCTCAGTTGTCATGTGCTTGTTAGCGTAGGTAAACAACTTTACGCCTCTCTATTTTTCTTGTGCATGTCTGTGTTCTTATTTGTCTATTTCTATTATATTCACAACAATGGTGGGCTTGTGTTCATATTTTTTGCCTGCATATATAATTGGATCTATCTCTAACAATACAGTTAATATTTAAAAATAATTGGTGGTCAACATGCCAGCCACTTAATAACGTTCTTCAACAAAGTCCTTCAGCGAAGATCATGTTACTCTGAAATATTTCCTCAACCATTTTTTTTTTTGGCTAAACCCCTTTTGAAACATTTACATCGCCAATAATAATAATTTTCCATACACCAAAAGATGGCAAAACAAAATTTCCATTGGCTATGATTTCTATAGGGGTCCAATCGTGATAAGCATTAAAAAACCAACATGTTTAAATCAGCCTTCACAAGTACTTGTCATTCATATTACAAAACTAATAATTAACATGTGCGATTATAAATATTTGATGTGTGAGGTTTTCCTAAAAACTAACTATCAAGATCTAGCGAATCATGTTTATTGTGAGTATGTAGATCTCATTGGGTGCAGTTTTTTACATATGATTCTTTTAGATCTATCAGACTATGATATGCATATTTATGTAGATACAACAGTAGCGATAGAGTAATAAATATTGATTCTTCAGATCGATGGTTATTTTAGTGAAAAAATAGCACATCTCTCAATTTCCTGCTAAAAACATTGCATTCCAAAACTGATCGATCTTTTCTAGTAGTTAAACTTCTCAGGTCACTATGTTTAGTTTATAGGAAGTTCTTGACTTTAATCTTCCACTGCAAACGCATCAAAATGGCTAAACCATTCCATGACCGCAGAGGTAATATTTACAAGAACAACCAATTAGTAAGAGAACAGTCATCGTCCTCTTTCTTGACAATATAATTATTGTTTGGATGGTAACAGTTGGATCTTATGTATCTTTTTAATAAAGCATGGTCTCTCCATACAGTTAATAATGATCCATTAAAGTTTTCTCTCTCTTTTGTTCCTTTATTTTTCTTTCATCATGTAAGAACATTAAATTTCAAACATTTTTTTTAGTAAATTACCTTATTGATTTGATTGTACAATTAAAAATATCATAGCAATATGACTTGTACCTCCTAATAAATCAGCAGTAGGTTGGTATCAACACTGTTAACATAGATTTTTCTTTGACATGCTGTTAACATAGATTGTTTCGCCTATTAAAGGGCACCAGGAAAATAGAGATTAATATGAGCATTTAGTTGGTAAAACATATGTAGACCCTTGAAATTTTTTACGCGAAAAACACATGCACGCTATTTATTTGTAAGAATTATTCATAATCTAGAAAGCAGCTCGATGTATCCTCTTTTTTCGATCACACGTTCAGTTTTGTTCAAATGATTAGACTTTTCGGGAGTATGTCTATTATGTTTCAAAATTATGTATGCTTAATAATGAATCAACTTTTTCCTTTTTTTTCTGAGTTGTTACATGGAAAACAAATAAACCCAGATGATAAATAAGGAACATCCTTGTTTAAAGGCTAGTAGTATAAGGATCATGATTAAACTATTAGCATTAGAAAATTATTGCATACATGGAAAACATATAGGTCATCTTAGTCTTGCAATCCAAATACACAACTACCATTTCTCCACATGTCTATGGCATAATTCATACTAAAATGTCCGATGACAAACTTAACTCTAAGACGTACAGAATTCTGAAGAACTGGACCACTATTAAAATTTCATTACATGTCTTGAGGATTGGACTAAATTACCATAGAAAACAGCATAAAGCAACTCACCCATATCATAATGTATCTATTTATTAAACTTTTGCTCACCCAGGCACCTTTCCTGTGAACCATCCGTTATTATCCAGATCATAACACAAATAGATGTTCCCATCAATGTAAAAAACCGAAGTCTAGCAGAAAACTGTCACACGGGAATTTAGTAGTCGAATCACCTAATGGTTAAAACGGCAAACACACCTCTAAATTTAGTAGCCTTAGTTATTGGTAACTAAATGATGAAACATTTTAAATCAATTAATGAAACAACAGTGACTGGAACTGTGATACTATACATATGTACTAACAGTTGGTCCCTATATTTTTCATCGGGATTTGTATTATAAGGCATGTGTCTAAGTTTATTTATTTCATGTTTGCCTCTATTTATCACATCTTCTCTGTATTGCATTTATAAGTGCGCTTGACTCACAAAGTAATACATTCACTCTTTTCCATTATATTAAAGAAAGAGAAATTGTGTCTTGTCTACCTCCTGAGTCCATAAGCTCATAAAAATACCGATGTCCATTATAAGCTCACAAATACTCCCTACGTTCTCGTAATATTGGTGTGAAAATTCTGACGCAAGAATTAAGAAGGACAATGTAGGGAGATTACTTTCCAAACTTGCCCTTAATTAATCGTGATTATATATGTGTTTACTCATCACGTAATTCCGCCTGGCTCTTCTTAACTCTAGCACCAGGCATAACTACTCCGAGGGTTTAGAGGGATAATTTAGTAAGTTAGCATCTACTCACCGACTTTAGCATACCTCTGCTTTACATGATTATGGCTTGTGTCATGATGTCTATGGTACGTGTTAAAAAAAGGTATATGCATGGTACCAGCATTTGTAAATATTAGGTGCATGGAGTCAGTATTTATACATATGACATATCAAATCTCAAACCTAGACACACACAATGATACTTATAACTTGGCTCCACGTATGGTGACCGCTCATTAATACTGACTGGAATATCTCATGCTTCGTGAGAGCCTGATTTATTATGACGCTTTTCTCTATCCTGGGCATCTATCTGCATGCAAAACCAACCTTCATGCAAGTCTTTGATCCATGCACTGATGCACACACTGAGTTCTTGGCCGCAAATCAAAAGCCAGTAGAACCTGATGGCCCGATGGGTGGCCACCACGTTCCTATACCCACTGGCTGCTACTGGACGTACACATGCATAGTTCATCGCGTCACCACCAAAGGGTAGACGGGAGAGCAGCAGCCGTAAATCCAAAAAAGCACTAACGTTAATGCGGATGCCGCCTGGCACGCGACGGCATGCCATCCTGAGTTTTTTTTTTTTTTTTTTTGACTTGTGCCAACTCGAGCAGTTGAGGACATGCGTCCGCGGCAGCTTGCGTGAGGCCGAGTTTGTACGTGTACGCCTGCTTGTCTAATTTCTTAGTCAAACTGCAAAAACAAAATATTTGCCAAACAAATCAATTTGATGTGGGTGCCCTGGTCCAACACGACATGGTAAGGGATGGAAATACGTCCGCAGCAGCTTGCATGAGGCCAAGTTTGTACGTGTATGCTTGCTTGTTTAATTTCTTAGTCAATCTGCAAAAAAAAAATCAATTTGATGTGGGTGTCCTGGTCCAACACGTATGGTATTAGGAGTTGTACTGCACATTTTTTGTTGCACCACGTAACATATTTAGATTTTTTTCTCTCTCTTGATTGTACGTGGCCATCTATTATTGTGTATGTTCGTAACAGGTACGTGACAATTTTTACGTAACACCTAAAGGCTTTAAATCCGAGCCATTAAAATTAAGACCGATGGTGCATATATTTTCAGCTTATGTGGATTAACGTGGTGCCTCGAAAAACTCTCATTTTGCTTTTAGTATATAATAGATTCTTAGCTGGCGATTTGCTACCATGATTTTTTTAACTCAACTTCTTTACTAATAAAAAATACATGCTCTCTTACAGTTGGCCCGCCGAGTTATTCCTTTGTAGCTCCGCCCCGGGTGGGGGGCCACCCCCCAGATTAGTTAGATTTGTGTGCTTTGTCCCCTCTAGGAACTCATGTGTCCTATTTTTCCCCTCCTCATAGCAGACTCTGCCAAGCTCAGCCACTGATCAAGAGCATCACCGCCGAACAAGTAAAACTTGCAAAAACTACCAAATCGTAACACAAAGAGTTTACCTATCACATGCTTACACTATATCATGAAGCAATACTCGCTCACACTACATCATGAGCTATCTAACCTACAAGGGCTAGGTTATGAGATAACTTACGACCATTGCAGGAGCGGAGTATTCCAAGCTCAACTTGGGGAAGAGGCAGAACGAGGTTGTCACCGTCGACCTCCGTAGGTCGCCATCGACCGTAGAAGATGACACGGCATACCTTCTAGTCGTTGAATTTTTTTTCGTTGGCAGGAGGTAGAGCTCGGGGGAGGGGGCGGGCGTGAAATAGGGCACGGAAAATGGCAGACATTGACGCAATTTCTAACTCGCGTCATCTTCAAACTCACACGAGTTCGACATCGCGTTTCCCCCTCCCTACACGGGCAGAGTGTTGTGGTTTGGGGAAACTTATTATTCGATCGTTCCAAGGCAAGACTCCATGTTGTTTTAAACCAAAATATAGGTGTGGCCCAGGCTACCAAACATGTCCAAATTACTCCACAAAGACTGATCCAAGTCTTGTTAGAAAAAAAAAAGACTGATCCAAGTATCTATTATATACTAAAAGCAAAATAAGGATATCTAATAAAGCCACCACGTTAAGCCACATCATTCCAATTAATTATGATAATAGGATTTAAAATCAATGGTTAGGATTTGATGAAGATACTGTAATTAATTGCGTAACTGTGTCAGTTTCGCTTGACACGTTTAATCGATTCACAGTTAAGGTTCCGTTTGACACGTTTAATCTCTGTTCACGGTTTACCTTTTAAATGTGGGCCCCAAACAACTAATTAAGCGTTTAACCGGTCAGCATTCCTTCAAGCAGCTGGACCAACACATTGCTACATGCATGCGATGCTAGACTATTTATTCTTTGGCATTGGACTAGAAATGCCAAAGAAACCCACGTATGTGACAGGCACGAACATGCAAAGCAGTGCATGTAAAGTATTGCACGATAAATCATGCAAATAAAATAATCTACAAAAAGTATTGGGCAGTAAGGGATGCTGCTAGCAATAATAACATGTTAGCTAGAATTTGGTGGTGCAACTAAAAATAATATTTGTGAGATGACGTGAAGTAAAGTTTTGATGGGTTATACTTCTGAAACTATGTGTCGTCAAATAGCTTTTTAAATTAGTATGTTATATGAAAATATTTGTGCCATCATACAATGAAGAATAGAAAAGATGACGGGAAGATGTTAACAACGTACTTAAAGAGCACTACCTACAGTAAAAGTAAACGATCTTCTAGAATATGTGACATGTTGTATTTTGGAAATGTAAGAATACCCCCTCTCCCATAGTAAAAGGTTTTACACTGGTGATATTGTTTCTACCGTAATATTTACGACGCTTATAGAATGTTATAATCTATATTTTTGTATTTCCAGTATCTATGAATCCACAAATTTATTTCGGCAACATTTTCAATATGCTAAAAACCCTGCCCTCACATTTGCGAGGACCACCTTGCTAGTTGTTAGAAAAAAACTGATCCAAGTATGCGACCTACCGAATTAACACCGCCCAAGAGTCTTCGAACGCTGGCTGAAGAAAGTTGTCCCGAGCTTTCTAGAGCAACACCGGGAGCGTTCACAGTTGAGTGCTGGTCAGCTGCGAAGGGACGGATCGTACAGTCATTTTGGCTGGCGTGGTGGTGTTCCTCTGCACTGCACGATCTATGATCGGCGAGGCGAGCTGACCCATCAGTCCATCAGTCATCCAGGTTAAAAAATCGGATGGACATGTTCGAGTCCAAATCCACTGTACGTACGACGACGCAAAGAGACTCGTCGCATGCGTCAGCAAGTGAGCATAGCCTGGATCAGATGTACTACTACCTGCAGATTTTTCTTTTTTGGCAAATAAACCTGCCGATCGAACGCCAGTACGCGTCAACTTCTTTTAGGCTCGCTTGGCTTCTCGTTTTGTTTCCCCTCCGAGAAATACGGAGATATCCTATCGTTAAATTACGGAGGTTCGTTTGTCCGTAAAATTTTCCTGGCCATTTACGGCCCAAAACCTGGGTATTCAAGCGAGGCCTTATGCTTTTTAGCATAAGAGTATCTCCACTCGCGCCCCTAAAACGCGTCCGAATTTGAGCCGGCGCGAGCGCTTTGGGACGTGTCCGGATCAAACTGCGCGGTTGGACGCGTCCACTTCCCACTCGCCGGCCCCAAACGCATGCCCTAAATCAGTTTTAAACATCAAAAAATAAAGTTCTACAAATATTTGCACAAATGTAGTAACACAAATATAGTTTCACAAATGGTTGCACAAATATAGTTCCACAATGAAATAAATTTATTCATACATACAACTAATTTGCGGCTAATCCTTTACGCACCCACAAATGCTCCACTACATTGTTTTGAAGTTGGTCATGAACACCTTCATCTCTAATCTCCATCTGTCTGGCGATGTAGTCAGTCCGATCTGCAGGCACTTCATGATCAACATCGGCCAAAGCACTCTGAAAGTTGAACGGAAGCGGATCATGCATTGGATTCTCACGCTCATCCTCGACTTGAAGATGGGCAAGACAAGTAAGAATGGCCAAATGCTCCTCCTCTTCGGCGTCGATGTCCGCCTCCTCTTCCATGATCATCTGCGCCATCAACTCGTCGCCGTTGTCTATCTGTAGGAATGAAAATAGGAACGCAATCAACGTCCTGTCGCCGATGGGCAAATGAACTGCGGGGCCGACGGCGATGAATTAATTCGATTCGGTGTGACGCTGACACGGCAGATGCACGGCGCGTTTTGTTTCGTCCGGCGCTACCAAAACGACCCCCACGGCGCAGGGTTGAGCCGGTATTACCTGACGAAATTTGGGTCGCCTCCGGACGAAACGGCTGTTTAGGGCGCACTAGTGGAATCCGTTTTTTCTCGGCGCACCAAAGGCCTTTGGACGACGACTGGAGATGCTCTAAGACTACCCATAGTGGGAGTAACTTCACTAGTAACATAGATGCCACCTAAGCAAAAAATCCTATGTGGCATGTAATTAATGAGGAGAGATGCAAATAGAGTAACTTAGCTAGTTACTTGTAACACTAGTAACATCACACTTTTCAAGAAAAAATGAGTCTATAGAGTAATAAATGAGACCATATATGACACCACCTCTTTGTTACTTTGCACTATGAAGGTAGTAACATAGTCTAGTAATATGTGTATGTTACTAGTTGAAATTACTCCCCACTATGGCTAGTCTAACCATTGCTAGTAGGCTAGTAGCACGGAGGAGCAAAGTCAAACTTCAGATGTAAATGAGCTGACCAAGGCCATGCGTAGTACGTTCTCCAGCACGAATCAGAGCTGAGCCTGTGCTGATCCATATACCTGCACCCAAGCAGCAAGCAGTGAATTTACTCGTGCATTGCTGAAGATGCGCAATCAAGTGTGCCTACGAAAAATCAAAAAAAAGTGTGCCTACGCGCTCTACCTGTCTATGTCTAGGCCTGCGCCCGTATAATCATCTAGGAGGAGTACTTGATCTCAAGGGTTGTTCTTTCCTGTCGTCGCCATGGTTCAGTAAATTTAGCACCAACGGAAGAGAAATCGATTTTTTAGACGTATAACCCAACATAGATCCGTTCTTTTAGCTTCGATGGAAGTTTTTTTTTTTTTGGAATTTAGCTTCGATGGAAGCTCACAAATGATGGATTGTACTCCGCAAAAGCGGCCTACAAAATACAATTCGAAGGCATTAATTCCACCTCCCTTGATGACACGGTTTGGAGATCTTGCCACCCCAAAATTGTGAAAATTGCCCCTTATGCAACCAAGTGCAAGAGACGGGACATCTCCTCTATTAATGTCGTTTTACTACTAGAATTTGGAAAGAGATCCTTACTTGGTGCGGTTGCCATGACATTCTTCCGGCCTTTTGGTCAAATAAGGCGTCCGTTAATTCTTAGTGGACCAATATTGCGCTTGATCATGGCATTGCGAGAAAGACCATGAACCTCCATGCTCATGCTTATATATTGGGAGTTTTGGAAGGAGGGCAACGTAAGGATGTTTCGTCATGTTGCGTCTCCGGGGACCATATTCCTTGATGGAATAAAAAATGAGGTGAGAGATTGATGTTTGGCCGGGGCTAAAGTTTTGTGCAGTGTAATCCTGGGAGAGTAGTATCTGGAAGTCCTGGTCTTAGGCAACTATGTATAAACTCCTTAATTAATGAAAAGGACAAAAATTGCCTTGTTTCAAAATTTTATATAGGTTTCTTTAGCCTCAGTTGTTCAGATTATCCTTGGTTTGCTCTTTGACTGAAGAAATGGTAGGTTGGCCACGTCCAGCGTCCCATCGGCAGAGTTATTTTTGTAGGTAGATGAGCATACGTCATGACAAGGATGGCAAGAGGCGGGCAAGATCTCCCTTGGAACTCGTCCAATATCTCCACAAAGATCGCCATGGCAGACGATCTATCGGGCCCATGCCTGCATGCCGCAGCTAGCGTGTAGCCAGCCGGCGGGTCGTCGTAGAGGCTCGCAGTGGAGAGCGGTCACACATCACACAAGAGACCGTACAAATCGGTGCAAGAGATGTGGAGTTTAATGGCGACCGGTCGCGGGGTTATTCTCCGGACGGGATAGCGACGACGACTCGATGGAGTAGCGTGGGTGGGGTTCGGCTGGCATTGCATGCACTGACGCATTGGATAGCGACGACGGCGGGAGTATGCATGATGCATGGCACCAGAAAAAGCCTAGACAGGAAGCAAGCATGGACGTGGTGTGCCGGGTTGAGTACATTTCAGGAGTACTTGCACGATGTACTAGGAGAGCTACCGAAAATGTCAAAGTCTACATTGTTAACATGTACTACCTCCGTTCCAATGAATAAGGCCAATATTATTTTTGAAAAGTTAAACTATGTGAAGTTTGAACAAGTTTTTTGAAAAAATTATGAACGTGTACAATACAACATAAACATGGTTAGATACATCATGAAATATATTTTCACATGATATCCATATAATATTATAATTATTGATAAATTTTTTCAAAAAGTTTGGTCAAAGTTTAGTTAGCTTGACTTTTCAGAAAAATATAAGCCTTATTCATTGGAACGGAGGGAGTACTCTGAAAATATCGACGTGCTCTTTACCTTCAAATTTTCATATTTTTTTCATTTGTGGGTCCACATGTGGATTAGAAAATGCTCCGTCCATTTTATGATATAAGACGTATAAATTTTGAGTGGCATTTTGAAACCCAGGAGCATATGCTCCCGATTTTTAAAATACTTTTTAAACGCATGTTGAAATGTAAAAAAATTGGATAAACAATTTTGCACGTACATCTCGGCATTCTATGTGTTCCTAAAGTCGTCTCACGAAACACCGATATTATTTGTGTCATGTGTAAAAAGACAAATTACAGTGCTAAAAGGCTTTTCTTCAAACTTTTTTTCCTCTTTTTATACCGATCACACACACACAAAAAGAAGGTTTCCCGCGAAACTTGGCGCGCACACATAGAATGTCAAGATGTATGTGCTGAGTTTTTGTTAGGAAAATTTGACATTTTAAATTTTTTTTGGTGGCAGGAGCATATGCTCTCATTCTGTCAAAGTGCATTTCCCGTACAAATTTATAAGAAAATAAGTACTTTAAGTTTGGCCAAGCTTGTAGATATAAATACCAACATCTACGGTACCCTATCGATATATCTACCATAAAATATATATGTTCGTGGAGTATTATTTAATAATGTAGATGTTTATTCTTTGAAAAAATTGGTCAACTTTGGTAAGTTTTGACTAAATTTGTATGACTTATACTTTGGAATGGAGGTAGTTGTATACTTGTATTGTTTGCTCTAAATCCAAAAATCTGTCTTCTTATGTAGTCCAGGCTGTAAAATATTTAATGATTAAAATTACACATATATAGAACTACATCGATATACTATACAAGTATAATTTTTTCTTCTCTCAAAACAAAAAAAAAAGCTCTTATACATCATTTTCTGTTATATTCTTCTTCAATTTTTGGGCTCGTTGGAGTCCCAGCTCCAACCGCATTTGCACCACAATGTTGCATGCACGCGTTTATTCCACTTATTACTACATTCCTACTGTTGGAAGATGCACTATATCAACTCACTTCGGAAGTAAATTGTGGCGTGAAATCAAGTCTATGATGCTCACATATACGCCATCAATTGTTGGCCTCTCGGTTCGCCAGCCAGCCATAAGATCATTGCGTATCTCGAGATAGACCGGATATAATCAAGTGCTGCTTCAATTACAACGAGCGCCGTAGTTTCGCGCTGCAAAATGTTCCTGTGTTGCATCCATCCAGCAAATGAACACAGCCGGCCACCTGCACAGGATTTGTTTACAGAGATGGAGGAGAAAGAGAAGATTACAATAACTCATTTAAGAGAGGAGATACGGCGGGTGCGCCGGTGAGAGCCAGTCGAGAACGGAGTAAATAGCAGCACTCCTGTTTGCAGCAACAAAAGATTTGGTTCGCTGCCGCACTGCTGCGTTGCGTCCATATCCCCCTCGTGGTGCCAGACAGCTAGCTGATTTGCTCACTCGGCGGCGACGCCGGATTCGCTGCGGCCGCGGCGTGGGTGCGTCACGCCTTCGCGACGCCATGACCCCGCCGCATCCGATCCGCGGCGCAGACCGTATCCGTATCTTGGATTCACTCTCTCTCTTTCTCCCCTGCCGCCGAGATATCCCTCGGGCTCGGGGCCCGGTCCACGACCTCCTCGTCTTCTTCCTTTCCGCTAGCTCCATCTATATCTCCTGTGCCACCAGCCCGGCCGTCGCCTGGTACTATATATAGGGGTCGTCACTCTCACCTGTTCTCACAGCAGTCGCTCTCGATCTCCAGCCACTTTCCAAAAAAGCCTTTACCTCCCCCTCCACCTACGGAGACGAGAGTGGTACTAGTACTAGGTTGAGGAGAGATAGAGATGGCGAGCTGCAAGGGCCTTGGCGGCGAGGGGAGCGCGGCGGCGGCAGCGCTGCCGCACGTTCTCGCGGTGGACGACAGCTCGGTCGACCGCGCCGTCATCTCCGGCATCCTCCGGAGCTCCAAGTTTCGCGGTGAGTACTCATCAACAAGTTCAGAGCCCTCATTTCACTTCTTGATTATCCGGTTTTGTGAAAAGAGATGTGCGTTGCAGTGACCGCCGTGGACAGCGGGAAGAGGGCGCTGGAGCTTCTGGGCTCCGTATGTGATCTTTTCCTGAACCTTGATTTTCTGTCGAAAGTTTTTGTGTTTTGCGACGTGTGATTTAACGTGTGTTCTTGGGTTAACTGCAGGAGGCGAATGTGAGCATGATAATCACTGACTACTGGATGCCGGAGATGACTGGGTACGAGCTCCTCAAGAAGGTCAAGGTAACACCACACAACATGATACAACCATTTCTCCTTTTGTACATGGAAAATCTTATTAGTAGTTAGTGTTTCTACTTCTGCTTGAGATGACAATGAAAATGTGATCATGCACGCAGGAGTCGTCCAAGCTGAAGGGGATCCCCGTGGTGATCATGTCCTCGGAGAACGTGCCTACAAGGATCAGCAGGTTAGTATTTACCCGTGGCATTTGCACAGCCCATTCTTGTTTGTTCGGTGATACTAGCAGCTAGGAGGACGCAGCTCATTTCTGCACGTTTTTGGTCTGTCAGGTGCCTGGAGGAAGGGGCGGAGGACTTCCTGCTGAAGCCCGTCCAGCCGTCCGATGTGTCGCGGCTGTGCAGCCGTGTCCTCCGCTGACCGCGGCGTAATCCGGCTGCGCCCTGGATGGACGACGGCGGGAGACGCTCCTGTATGGCGCGCGGATTCAGTGTTTCGGCCTGTTGGGACATGGACGCATGGAGTAGTAGTAGTAGTAGATTAGTGGTATCCGCCGTCAGTATGCATGCTTGCATGCTGGGTTTTGTTTCTACCCAAGTATGATGATGCCTGTTTCCCTCTGTATGCAGTAGTTCGTCGTGTCTCCGTCAGTGTTACGGCCTTTTGTATTTACCTTCTTATAAGTAGTAGTAATATGTAATGCATGTTCCCCTGTGTGTTTCAGTTTTTTTTTTTTTTTGAACAAGTGTGTGTTTCAGTTTAGTTGGTTAGTCTTCAGTGAAAAGTATGCCTCAAGGCTCAAGCTAGTGCTGTCGGTGAGGTTCAGTTCGTTTTTCTGAAGGAACTACTCCCGTGTAGAACGTTGCTCATACAATGTTGTTTCGCCCATGGGAATATGTGATGGATTTATGAATGAGATCGTCCATGTCGACCCCTGGATGCTTATTGTCCTGGTGACTGAGATCGTCCATGTCGACCACTTCCGGAACCCGCACGCCATGTCGACGAATGAAAACGGATATCCGTAGGATCGTACATTTGATTTCTACTTTTGGTTCACAGATGTACTCTGCTTCCGTGTTTATGATAACAATGCCTTAAGTACCGAGTGGTGGAGTAGTGTACCGCTTTGCTGTGCATATCCTGATACGGAAAAGGGATATCCGTAAGATCGTACGCATTGATAAGCTGTACTATGTAGAGTTATTTGATGCCATTTGTGGAAACAGGGCCTTATTACCATCTAGGGACAGTACTAGCCTAACGTTGTGACTGCACCTTATCAGGATATTAAGCACACCAACTAGTGCACCGTGCAGAAGAGAACGTGTAAGATACTAAGATGTTCAAAGCGTTTCAAAGTTCATTAAGATAGCGGTTAATTTCTTCCTCGTGAAGGTTACTGCGTGCTAAAGTATTGGTGTAGAACTTTTCGTTTGTCTCTGCCATTAGAGAAGAGATCCTGGCAGATACTGTATTTTGCAGATAGAAGGGCCAGCTGCAGACTGAAGGAGTCGAGCTAACTAGAAAATCCCGAACGTACGATGGCCGATTCTGAAGCAAAATGCGTACACTTGTGCACTTGTGTGCATGTAAGAAAAGACTTGGTGTGCTACTCATGTAATTACTGCTAAGGGCTTCACCTTTTTCAGTTTTTTGTTCAGTGACATGGGCCCATGACCTTACTGGGTACTGATCAAACGAGCATGAGAGTACATGGTACATGCATGAGTACCAATTTATCAATCCGTTATTCCTTTGGAAATTATAGACATCAAATGTAACAGTTAGCTTTCACAAATTTGATAGCGTTAAAACGAGTAAAAAATTCATTTTAAAGGTTCCGGAGGCTTACGGGGAACCTCTTATGGTTTACGTAAAAAGTTAAGTAAAGACATGTATGGAAGTTGAGTAGCTATTCAGATGTTGGTGTAGATGGTGATGGAGGTACTCCCTCCCAATGTTGAGGAGGCGTTGGTGTCGACGATGAAGGTTTCCCCCTCCCAGCAGTAGTGACACAACATGATATGCCATCTCTGAGAGTTTTTTTTATAAACAAGGCAGAAGGTGTGCCTTTCATATTGATAGAGAAGGAGCAAACGGAACAATCAGGCCTAGTCCAAAGTTAAAAAAAAGGAAAAACATGTTACAAAACAAGCGGATCAGCCGATGATATCTGCTAATTTCGTTGCTCATGCAAGGATCCAGTTTTTGGTTTCGTCTTCAATGCGTTGAAAGAGGATGGATGGCATGGAGAATTTGTTGTTGAAGACCCTCGCGTTCCTTTCCTTCCAGATCTCCCACGTGATGAGAATGATCGCCGTTTGAAGTCCCTTCTGAGAAGAGGATGGCGTGCCCGCCACCACTTTCCAATAGTCCCAGACCGTTGGCCTATTTCCCTACCAATGTTTTGCATAAGCGCTAGGCATTTTAGCCAGACCACCGCCTTTGACCAAACCCTCCTAGAACAGTGACAGTCAAAAATGATATGCCTTGTCGTCTCCGGCTGACATCTGCAAAGTTGACAGGGAGGCTAGTGGGGCCATCCCCTGACAGCCAGGAGGTCTGAAGTCCAGATCCTATTTTGCACGGCCAGCTAGTCAAAGAAACTGCACTTCAGAGGTGCCCAAGTCTTCCAGATGATACTCATGAAGAAGCATGAAATGGCGCCAACAAACTTCGCCTTGTAGGCTGAGGAGGCAAAGTATAACCCATTGCTCGTTAGGGTCCACGTGATTGTGTCATCGATGCCTGCAGTAAGAGTGACCTCCTGGATGAGTCCCCAAAGATCACTAGTAGAAAAAAGCCTATTAGTGGCGCACCAAAATAGGCTATCAGTGGCGCACTAGTGGTGCGCCACTAAACTTGTGCCACTGATAAGTGTTACCAGTGGCGCACCAGCGGTGCGCCACAGGTAACTCACTTATCAGTGGCGCACCGGATGGTGCACCACTGATAGCCTATTTTGGTGCGCCACTGAGTCTCCGTGGGGCACCTATCTCTGTTATCAGTGGCGCGCAGGACAAAGTGTGCGCCACTGGTAAGTGAATACCAGTGGCACACATGCTATTTTGTGCGCCACTGCTAATAATTTGGGAATATTAAAAAATATACTACTAGTGGCGCCCTTTCTATTTTGTGCGCCACTAGTATCATTTTCGGGATTCAAAAAAAAAATCAAAACAATTATTTGTTGCGAAGTTCAGAAACACAAATAGCATTTTAAAGAGTGGTATCCTACATTATTAATTACAACACACCACATTGTTTTAGAAACACAAATATACAGAAGTAGCGGCAGCGTCGCTGCAAGATGTCGTCGTCGTCGCCGCCACAGCCCCGTGTCCATGTCGTCGTCGCCGTCGCAGTCCTGGCATGAAAGTATGCATCAAATTATGCACACACTTGCATCAAATTATACATTTACTACAGAAATCATTTGCACAACACAAAAAATGGATTTAAGTAGGTAACATAACTTAAATAGCATTAAAATCATTTGCACTGCATGTCTGTACCTACAAAGCAGCAAAAAAAACAAACCAATGGGAGACCAAGACACAACAAACCATACAAACCAGCAAGCCAAATTGTACCAATATTACATAACAGGAGCACGAATTTAGACATGTCCTTACTCCTTAGTTCCTAACAGACTTTTAGTGGCAACATGCAATGGTGTACAACTCAACAACTCTAGCAAGAAATTGGAGAAGGGAATTGGACCAGGACTTCTTGTCGACTTTAGGTTCAAGCTAAACTAAATTATGTTTGGCAGTTTGGCAAGCTCAAGTAGTCACATATTTACATATATTATGATCAGGGTTAGAAAATGCAATTGCAATTATAAACTAGAAACTACTACTACTGATTGGAAAATGCAATTGCTACAAGATCTGCTTTACATGTCTTGACTTTGGAGTCCAATTAATAGCAACAAGCCACTATCTATAATTTCCCAGTGTTTTCAACGCTACCTTTCACCTATGCTTACATGTTGGAGTTATATGTTGGTTGCGTACATGCTGGATCAGCACAGAAAAATCTCGAACTTCCATCGATCTTATGCAGCCAAGGGAAACTAAGTTGGGTAATAATTGAAAAAACAAGCTTTAGTTGTCAAAAACAATTATATACTAACACAGAAAATTGCTCAATTATATCTTATGCCCCTGGCCGGATCTTTTCCAATCAAATACCAACACAGAAAATTGCTCAATTGATCAATGAACTAATCAGTTGCCAAAAACAATTATAGAATCATTGATTAACATCAGCAGAAAATGCACATTTGTAGATGCAGCATTTTTATTAATCAGAAACAAAAAAATAATATCCAGTTGCCTAATAAAGCCTAAGCAGTGATTGTTTAATTGCATACGGTGCTAGCATGCCAATCTTTGAACATTTTAGCGTTACCAACACATGTCCAGTGGACGGACTAGGCATGCGATGGTAGATGGATATGATGCGGGGAGTGAAATTTACACCGCAAGTACACATTGCTGGAATGAACTAGCGAGAGGAACCAAGATAGATTCTGGTGGGGGTTTCTTCAATCTTTACGAACCAAGACAGATTTTGGCTCATAATAAACTCATCCATGGGGATGTGAAGACGAAAATGGTTCCAATACGGAGTATTTGACAACTGAAAAGCATGGACCTGCAAGATTGAGTCGGGTCAAGAGGATGAGCGGTCTCACCGTGTGCTGCGGCGGCGACGATCGGGAGCTCCCGGCGAGCCTCCACCCGCACCGAGCCGTCCCTGAGCTCGACAGCGGCGGCGCTGACGGCCGCGGATGGAGGGGATGACGCCGCTGGAGCTCCTGTGGGCGGCGGCGGCCGTGGTGCCGACGGCCGCGGATGGCGCGTCTGCTCGGGCCCCGGCCTCCTCCGGCACCGCCGTCCTGGCCTCCTCTATCCACGCCGCAGCAACGCCGCCGCGCCGGCATCTCCGGTCGCCGGCCCACACCGCCGTGCAGGGTCGCCTCGGAGCCGCCGGGGAGAGTGGTGGCTCTAGATTGACGAGGGAATATCTGCCCGGCAATAGTGCCAGAAACAATGCTTGTGCGTCACACGTCAGTTGGGAACCCCAAGAGGAAGGTATGATGAGTGCAGCAGTAAGTTTTCCCTCAGTATGAAACCAAGGTTTAATCGACCAGTAGGAAAACGAGGTTTGCTTCGAAGGTGTTGGTGAAGGAGTGTAGTGCGGCGCAACACCAGGGATTCCGGTGCCAACGTGGAACCTGCACAACACAACCAAATTACTTTGCCCCAACTTAACAGTGAGGTTGTCAATCTCACCGGCTTGCTGAAAACAAAGGGTTAAACGTATCGAATGGAAATGATGTTTGTTTGCATAAAACAGTAGAGAACAATGATTGCAGTAGATTGTATTTCAGATGTAAAAGAATGGACCGGGGTCCACAGTTCACTAGTGGTGTCTCTCCAATAAGATAACTAACATGCTGGGTAAACAAATTACAGCTGGGCAATTGACAATTGATAAGTGCATATAACATGCATGTGTGAGCTGTGGTGTCTACTATGAGATTCATTTGGGCATTACGACAAAGTACATAGACCGCTATCCAGCATGCATCTATGCCTAAATAGTCCACTTTCCGGTTAACATCCGTACCCCTTCCAGTATTAAGTTGCAAGCAACAGACAATTGCATTAAGTAATGTGCGTAATGTAAACAATACATTCATCCTTGAATAAAGCATTGCTGTTTTACCCCTAGTGGCAACAACACATCTACAACCTTAGAACTTGCTGTCACTATCCCAGGTTAAATAGAGGTTGAACCCAACTATCATGCATAAATACCCCCTCTTGGAGTTACAAGTATTCACGTGGCCAAGGCTTCAACAAGTAACGGAGAGCATGCAAGATCACAAATGACATAGACATGATAATATAATATTCAGCTCCACATAGGTATCAATATAAGTCAGATCCCAGCAAACACAACATGTAGCATTACAATAAGATGATCTTGATCATGATAGGCAGCTCACAAGATCTAAACATGATGGCACAAGTGGAGAAGACAACCATCTAGCTACTGCTATGGACCCATAGTCCAAGGATGAACTACTCACGCATCACTCCGGAGGCGGGCATGGCGATGTAGAGCCCTCCGGTGATGATTCCCCTCTCCGGCAGGGTGCCGGGAAGAGCTTCAGAACCCCCCGAGTTAGGGTTGACGACGGCGGCGGCAGCGAATATGTTCTGGATGAAAGGCTCGGTGTTTTAGGGTTTTCGCGTCTCGGGGAATAAATAGGCGAAGGGGCGATGTCGGCGGACCCCCGAGGGGCCCAAACCACCTGGCGGCGCGGTGGGCCCCTGCCGCGCCTGGTGGTTTGGCCACCTCGTGGCTCTCTTCGTCTCTCCTTCGGACTCCGTGTACGTGCTGGAAAAATAGGGACTGGCCTTTTGTTTCGTGCAATTCCGAGAATATTTCCAGAAGTAACTTTCTGAAACCAAAAACAGCAGAAAACAGGGAACTGGCACTGTGGCATCTTGTTAATAGGTTAGTCCCAGAAAATGCATAAAAGTGATACGAAGTGTATATAAAACATGTAGCAAATGGTATAATATAAGCATGGAACAGCAGAAATTATGGATACGTTGGAGACGTATCAAGCATCCCCAAGCTTAGTTCTACTCGTCCTCGAGTAGGTAAAACGATAACAACAAATAATTTCTGAGGAGACATGCTTTCACACAATCTTGATCAATATATTGCAAGGCTCATGTCATGAATGAAGTGACTCAAAGCAATGATCTATAGTTTGCTAACAAATAGATAAAGAGTAAACAATGAATCATATAAGCAAAAACTTTTCATGAATAGTACTTTCAAGACAAGCATCAAAAAGTTTTGCATAAGAGGTAACTCATAAAGCAATAGATTCAAAGTAAAAGGCATTGAAGCAACACAAAGGATGATTAAGTTTCAGCATTTGCTTTCAACTTGTAACATGTATATCTCATGGATAGTTGTCAACATAAAGCAATATAACAAGTGCAATAAGTAAATATGTAAGAATCAATGCACACAAAGTTGACACAAGTGTTTGCTTCTAAGATAGAAAGGAGTAGGTAAACTGACTCAACATAAAGTAAAAGATAGGCCCTTCGCAGAGGGAAGCAGGGATTAAATCATGTGCTAGAGCTTTTTAAGTTTTCGAAAGCATATAGAGAGCACAAAATAAGTATTTGAGAGGTGTTTGTTGTTGTCAACGAATGGTAGTGGGCACTCTAACCCCCTTGTCAACCAGACTTTCAAAGAGCGGCTCCCATGAAGGACGTTATCTCTACCAGCAAGGTAGATCATCCCTCTTCTCTTTTGTTTACACATGTATTTTAGTTTCTTTATAGATGACACTCCTCCCAACCTTTTGCTTACACAAGCCATGGCTAACCGAATCCTCGGGTGCCTTCCAACATTCACATACCATGGAGGAGTGTCTATTGCAAAATTAAGTTGCTTACTGATAAATCAGGGCAAAACATGTGAAGAGAATTATTAATGAAAGTTGTAATTAATTGGGGCTGGGCACCCCGTTGCCAGCTCTTTTTGCAAATTATTGGATAAGCGGATGTATATGCCACTAGTCCATTGGTGAAAGTCTGTCAGAAGTAAATGACAAGATTGAAAGATAAAACACCACATACTTCCTCATGAGCTATAAAACATTGACACAAATAAGGAGTAATAAAGTTTTGAATAGTTTAAAGGTAGCACATGAAATATTTACTTGGAATGGCAGGAAATACCACATAGTAGGTAGGTATGGTGGACACAAATGGCATGGGTTTTGGCTCAAGTTTTGGATGCACGAGAAGCATTCCCTCTCAGTACAGAGTTTAGGCTAGCAAGGTTGTTTGAAGCAAACACAAGTATAAACCGGTACAGCAAGAATCACATAAAAACATATTGCAAGTATTATAAGACTCTACACTGTCTTCCTTGTTGCTCAAACATTTTACCAGAAAATATCTAGACCTTAGAGAGAACAAATATGCATCCCAAGTCTCAACAAGCTCTACGGTAGTTCTCCACTACTAGGCTTTAACTACATGATGCAAGAGCTTAAACATGATCTACTTGAGAGCTCAAAACAATTGCAAAGCATCAAATCAAAACAAGACAATGATCTACAAGAATGCATATGTCTTTTCCAATACCAACTACTACATGTAGCATTTTCTTTCTTCCAAACAAACACCAATAATTTATTTA
This sequence comes from Poa pratensis, assembly GCA_947311845.1. NCBI lineage: Eukaryota > Viridiplantae > Streptophyta > Magnoliopsida > Poales > Poaceae > Poa > Poa pratensis. The sequence continues at coordinate 60,688,996 of CAMZMU010000063.1, read as the reverse complement.
AACATAAACTCTCCAAATGATAATATAATGCAGCAAGAGAGTATTTATAAACAAGTGCTAACAGCTCGAAGAGATGCATGAAAAACAGGAGCTAAAAGCACTGCAGTAGCTAGTTAAGAATACTCAACAAATATAAGTGAAGAACATGAGTATTCACATGAAAAAGCGGAGCGTGTCTCTCTCCCACACAAGGATTGCTAGGATCCGAATTTATTCAAACAAAAAAAAAAAAAAAAAAACACACAGACGCTCCAAGTAAAGCGCATAAGATGTGAAAGAATTAAAATATAGTTTCACTAGAGATGACCTGATAAGTTTGTTGATGAAGAAGGGGATGCCTTGGGCATCCCCAAGCTTAGACGCTTGAGTCTCTCTGAATATGGTTGGGATGAACCACGGGGGCATCCCCAAGCTTAGGCTTTTCACTCTTCTTGATCACATAATATCACCCTTCTCGCTTGATCCTTGAAAACTTCCTTCACACCAAACTCAAGACAGTTCTCATTAGAGGGTTAGTGCATAATCAAAAATTCTCATATTCTGTAATGATACAATCAATCCCAAAGCTTCTGGACATTAGCTACAGCCACCAATGCTTTGTGGAGCAAAGAAATCCACACAAACACAGTAAAAGAGCGAATGCAAAACAAAAGGCAGAATCTGTCAAAAACAGAACAGTCTGGAATGACGAATTTTTTCGAGGCACTTAAGTTGCTCAGATGGATCTGGCCTAAAATAATGAAAGTTGCGTACATATCTCAGGAATATGCGTGATTTTTTCAGAATTTTTTGAATTTTCTACAGGGAGATAAGCTCAAATCCGTGACAGCTAAAAATCTGTCACTGCGCAGAAATCCAAATCTTGCATCAACTTTCAATATAGAACTTTACTTGGCACAACATTGCGATAAAATAAAGATACAAAGGAGTTGCTACAGAAGTAAAAAACTCCTTGACTCAAAGAAAACAAAAATAACAGCAAATAAAAACGATGGGTTGTCTCCCATAAGCGCTTTTCTTTAACGCCTTTCAGCTAGGCGCAGAAAGTGAAAATCAAGTGTTATCAAGAGAAGAAGCATCAACATCATAACTTGCTCTAACAATAGAGTCAAAAGGTAACTTCATTCTCTTCCTAGGGAAGTGTTCCATACCTTTCTTGAGAGGAAATTGGTACCTTATATTACCTTCTTTCATATCAATGATGGCACCAACAGTTCGAAGAAAAGGTCTTCCCAAAACAATAGGACAAGATGCATTGCATTCAATATCCATAACAATAAAATCAACGGGGACAAGGTTATTTTTACCGTAATAAAAACATCATTAACTCGCCCCAAAGGTTTCTTCATAGCATTATCAGCGAGAAAAACATCCAAATAACAATGTTCCAAAGGTGGCAAATCAAGAATATCATAAAGCTTCTTGGGCAAAACTGAAACACTTGCACCAAGATCACACAAGGCATTGCAATAAAAATCATTCACCTTTACCTTAATGATGGGTTCCCAACCATCTTCTAATTTCCTAGGAATAGAAGCTTTAAGTTTCAACTTCTCCTCCCTAGCTTGCAAAAGAGCATTTGTAATATGCTTTGTAAAAGCCAAATTAATAGTGCTAGCATTGGGACTTCTAGCTAATTTTTGCAAGAACATAATAACTTCAGAGATGTTACAATCATCAAAATCAAAATCATTATTGTCAATGGTGGTGGAACCATTGTCTCCAATAGTTTGAAAAATTTCAGCACTTTTATCAGAAAAAGTTTCAGCAGTTTTAGGCAATTTCAAACGCTTAGCAGAAGTAGTAGAGACATTACAACACCAATAACATTACCATCAATAGTAGGAGGTTACTAGCATGTGAAACATTAGCATTACTAGTGGTGGTGATAGTACAAACTCTAACTATACTATTCTCTTTTTCAAGTTCTTCCTCTTTTTCCCACCTAGCATGCAATTCAGCCAACATCCTAATATTATTATCAATTCGAACTTGGATGGCATTTGCTGTAGCAAATGACTTATATCTTTAACTTCATTAGGCATAACTTTCAGTTTTAGAATTTCAACATCATGAGCAAGACTATCAACTTTAGAGACAAGATCATCAATTTTTTCAAACTTTTCCTCAACAGTTTTATTGAAAGCTTTTTGTGTGCTAATAAATTCTTTAAGCATAGCTTCAAGATCAGAGGACACACTTCTATTGTTGCTGTAGGAATTACCATAAGAATTGCCATAACCATTTGAAGGATAAGGCTTATAATTGTTGCTACCAAAATTATTCCTATAAGCATTGTTGTTGAAGTTGTTGTTTTTAATGAAGTTTACATCAACATGCTCTTCTTGAGCAACCAATGAAGCTAAAGGAATATTATTAGGATCAACATGAGATCTACCATTATGTTCATTATCAAGTTGTTTAAAATTCATAATGCTACTTCTCAAGGATATAATCTTAGCAGGAGGATAATATTTCCCTATGAAAGCATCTTTGCATTTTGTCCAAGAATTAATACTATTTCTAGGCAAAGAAAGCAACCATTCTTTAGCTCTTCCTCTCAAGGAAAAGGAAAAAGTTTCAGTTTTATAATATCCCCATCCATATCCTTATACTTTTGCATTTCACAAAGTTCAACAAAGTTATTAAGATGGGCAGCAGCATCATCAGTACTAACACCAGAAAATTGCTCTTTCATAACAAGATTTAATAGAGCAGGTTTAATTTCATAAAATTCTGTTGTAGAAGCAGGTGGAGCAATATGAGTGCATATGAAATCATTGTTGTTTGTGCTAGTGAAGTCACACAACTTAGTGTTCTCAGGAGTACTCATTTTGAAAAACAAATTAAACTGAATTAAACAAGTAACTAATTTTTTTGTGTTTTTGATATAAAGAAAGCAAACAAAATAAAATAAAAATAAACTAAGCAAGACAAATAACAAAGTAAAGAGATTGGGTGTGAGAGACTCCCCTTGCAGAAGCAATTCTGTTTTCCCCGGCAACGGCGCCAGAAAACGTGTTGGTGGCTCTAGGTTGACGAGGGAATATCTCCCCGGCAATAGTGCCAGAAACAATGGTTGTACGTCACACGTCAGTTGGGAACCCCAAGAGGAAGGTATGATGAGTGCAGCCGTAAGTTTTCCCTCAGTATGAAACCAAGGTTTAATCGGACCAGTAGGAAAACGAGGTTTGCTTCGAAGGTGTTGGTGAAGGAGTGTAGTGCGGCGCAACACCAGGGATTCCGGTGCCAACGTGGAACCTGCACAACACAACCAAATTAGTTTGTCCCAACTTAACAGCGAGGTTGTCAATCTCACCGGCTTGCTGAAAACAAAGGGTTAAACGTATCGAATGGAAAATGATGTTTGTTTGCATAAAACAGTAGAGAACAATGATTGCAGTAGATTGTATTTCAGATGTAAAAGAATGGACCGGGGTCCACAGTTCACTAGTGGTGTCTCTCCAATAAGATAACTAACATGCTGGGTAAACAAATTACAGCTGGGCAATTGACAATTGATAAGTGCATATAACATGCATGTGTGAGCTGTGGTGTCTACTATGAGATTCATTTGGGCATTACGACAAAGTACATAGACCGCTATCCAGCATGCATCTATGCCTAAATAGTCCACCTTCCGGTTAACATCCGTACCCCTTCCAGTATTAAGTTGCAAGCAACAGACAATTGCATTAAGTAATATGCGTAATGTAAACAAAACATTCATCCTTGAATAAAGCATTGATGTTTTACCCCTAGTGGCAACAACACATCTACAACCTTAGAACTTGCTGTCACTATCCCAGGTTAAATAGAGTTTGAACCCAACTATCATGCATAAATACCCCCTCTTGGAGTTACAAGTATTCACGTGGCCAAGGCTTCAACAAGTAACGGAGAGCATGCAAGATCACAAATGACATAGACATGATAATATAATATTCAGCTCCACATAGGTATCAATATAAGTCAGATCCCAGCAAACACAACATGTAGCATTACAATAAGATGATCTTGATCATGATAGGCAGCTCACAAGATCTAAACATGATGGCACAAGTGGAGAAGACAACCATCTAGCTACTGCTATGGACCCATAGTCCAAGGATGAACTACTCACGCATCACTCCGGAGGCGGGCATGGCGATGTAGAGCCCTCCGGTGATGATTCCCCTCTCCGGCAGGGTGCCGGGAAGAGCTTCAGGAACCCCCCGAGTTAGGGTTGACGACGGCGGCGGCAGCGAATATGTTCTGGATGAAAGGCTCGGTGTTTTAGGGTTTTCGCGTCTCGGGGAATAAATAGGCGAAGGGGCGATGTCGGCGGACCCCCGAGGGGCCCAAACCACCTGGCGGCGCGGTGGGGCCCTCTGCCGCGCCTGGGTGTGGTTTGGCCACCTCGTGGCTCTCCTTCGTCTCTCCTTCGGACTCCGTGTACGTGCTGGAAAAATAGGGACCTGGCCTTTTGTTTCGTGCAATTCCGAGAATATTTCCAGAAGTAACTTTCTGAAACCAAAAACAGCAGAAAACAGGGAACTGGCACTGTGGCATCTTGTTAATAGGTTAGTCCCAGAAAATGCATAAAAGTGATACGAAGTGTATATAAAACATGTAGCAAATGGTATAATATAAGCATGGAACATCAGAAATTATAGATACGTTGGAGACGTATCAGAGAGCAGTGGAGGGCGTGCGGCAGGGGCGAGCAGGAGAGCAGGGGAGGGCGCGCGGGAGGAGGGTAGTGGAGGGCGGCGGCGCTCGGGGCATGAGCGGCGGCGCTCGGGGCATGGGCGGCGACGAGGACGGGGGAGAGAGGAGGGGCGTGCGTGGTGGTGTGGGTGCGTGCTGTGTGGTGGTGTGAGAGACAGGGAGGGGATAAGGCAGAGAAAAATAAAGGAAAAAAAGGAGATAAAGGAGACAGAAAAGTATATGTGGCGCACCGTGCAGTGGTGCGCCACAGATATTGTCTGTCCACTTTGCAAAAATATCTGCCCAGAAATACCTATGGCGCACGGGTCAGTGGTGCGCCACTGGTAAAAAATTACCTGTGGCGCACCAATGCCCGGTGCGCCACAGGTAAAAAAATTACCAGTGGCGCACTACTGTCTGGTGCGCCACTGGTAGTCTCTCTCCTCCACCTTGAAATTTTTCAAGTTTAGCTGGAACTTACCTGTGGCGCACCAGGTTTACGGTGCACCACTGGTAAAAATTTACCAGTGACGCACCGGAATCTTGTGCGCCACTGGTATATTTTGCCAAAATCCACAAACCCAGGTGAGAGACATCAGTGGCGCACTGGGATCTGGTGCGCCACTGATAGCATCTCACGTATAAGCTTTTTTCTACTAGTGGATGGACAAACTGGGAAATGTGGTCAACGTTAAAATTATCCACAAATAGGTTGGAGATCCATTTGAAGTCGGTGAGGGCGTCGTGGACCGTTCTGTTTTTTCGTCTTGAAGCCTTGAACAGGTCTGGCGCAATTACCATTTGGGGTAGGCCATCCATCGAAGAAGAGCTCCAGACTGAAGCTTTTAGGGACCTTTTGAACGCAGCCATCTCTGAGAGTAGAAGAAGACTCTCAGATGCGCTGCCACATCAGAAAATACACGATAATTAGGGTGCGCCTTTTCAGACGACACGAAGAGCTCCGTAAAAAGGCGTCGCGAGGCGACGCTCAGGTGGGCCTTGGGCCTATGTGGTGCGCCAAGGGGGCCGCACCATGGGCCCTCAATGTCTATCACTTGGGCACCTCGTTGACTTTGGGTGCATGGTCTCTTCGACTTTAAAATATAGGAACACACAAATTTCTCCTGAATTAATTAGAGACAAGGTCCCTGAAACATTACAATATGAAAATGAGGAGTTTTTTTTTGCCTTGTAGTATTAAATAAAAAATTGAATTGATGAAAACCCCGGTAAAAAACTAGATAAAGGTTACGCAAATAAACTAATTAAACATAAAAACTAACGGTCACAATATTAAAATAGATGATTCAATACGCACACATTGCCTGATAACCTCATGAGTTACAAAATTAGCTTCTATAGGAATAAGCTCAAACTCAATATTCAGGAGATAAGTAGATACTGAAGTAAATGATAGCAGCTATTAAAGATCACAACTGCGATGCCATGAGTCTGAGCCTGTTCCTGCATGGTCTTCACCACTGGCGGAGCTCCGTCTAGGCCGAAGAGGGCCACGGCCCGCCCAGGATTTTTGGCAAAAAAAAAAATGTCTACTAGTAATCAGCAACTACGGCCCAGCCCATCAACTACACAGGCCATTTTCCTCTCTCTCTGCGAGGCCGCAGAGAGAGAGGAAAATGGCCTGTGTAGTTGATGGGCTGGGCCGTAGTTGCTGATTACTAGTAGACATTTTTTTTTTGCCAAAAATCCTGGGCGGGCCGTGGCCCTCTTCGGCCTAGACGGAGCTCCGCCAGTGCACCTGCAGCAAATCCTTGGCCAGATCTATGGAGAGGAGCCCAGCACTGCACCCCATTCCTCCCAGATTGTAGCTGATTATGTTTCCCCTGAGCTCACTGGCGGAGCTCCGTCTAGGCCGAAGAGGGCCACGGCCCGCCCAGGATTTTTGGCAAAAAAAAAATGACTACTAGTAATCAGCAACTACGGCCCAGCCCATCAACTACACAGGCCATTTTCCTCTCTCTCTGCGCCTCGTCCTCTTCTCTCACGCTGTGCTCTGCGACATCGACGGCAACCACCTCACCGCCGCCGCCATCCTCGGCCACGACGGGGCCGTCTGGGCGCAGTCAGAAAGCTTTCCCCAGGTCTTCCCTCCTCCCTGTCTGATCTGTATGTCTGCCATTGTTATCCCTGTTATTTTCTTCTGTAGACTGCCCGGTCGATTTATGATTGACCAATGACCAAGCTAAGATCTAGCGCGTGTGTGCGGTTACGAGCCTGATCCGGTGGCGGAGCTCCGTCTAGGCCGAAGAGGGCCACGGCCCGCCCAGGATTTTTGGCAAAAAAAAAATGACTACTAGTAATCAGCAACTACGGCCCAGCCCATCAACTACACAGGCCATTTTCCTCTCTCTCTGCGCCTCGTCCTCTTCTCTCACGCTGTGCTCTGCGACATCGACGGCAACCACCTCACCGCCGCCGCCATCCTCGGCCACGACGGGGCCGTCTGGGCGCAGTCAGAAAGCTTTCCCCAGGTCTTCCCTCCTCCCTGTCTGATCTGTATGTCTGCCATTGTTATCCCTGTTATTTTCTTCTGTAGACTGCCCGGTCGATTTATGATTGACCAATGACCAAGCTAAGATCTAGCGCGTGTGTGCGGTTGCGAGCCTGATCCGGTGGGGAATCGATTTTACTATGGCCTCGATCCCGGTTGCTCTGTTCCTAGTCTCGGATGTAGAAAGTACGGAAACCAGTACATGATTTTTTTTTGGCTAGCCCACCCTAGAGACATAATTACCAAGAAATATTTATAACAAATTTGTGGTACCTTTTTTTTTTTTGAGAGAACATATAGTTCAGCTACTGAGCTACGGACAGATATGCCCTGAATCATCAAACTGCAGGGAGTAACCGGCTATGGCAGATGTCTGTTTGGTACCTGGTTCTCTGCCTACCTCAGAGCAAAAAGTTTGTCTTTGCTGATTACAGTTTCTCATTGTACTTGTATCAAGTTATGGCTTGTTAGTTTTTAAACGGCCGAGGAAGTTCCACTGCTCAGTATGCTTTTTCCGGGACTCCATCAATTTGCAAACCTTTACTCTCTTTATGTTACGCATCCTTCTTAATCAGTTTGTTTCTATATATTCCACAGTGCAAACCTGAAGAAATCAGTGCAGTAGTGACGGACTTCGCTAAACCAGGCTCTTTGGCACCAACTGGACTATACCTTCGCGGTCAGAAATTCATGGTTATTCAAGGTGAACCTGGAGCTGTCATTCGGGGAAAAAGGGTTAGTACCTGCCATTCTATTTTCTAAATGTTATGATGTATTCAGTATAAAATCATAATGTCCGTGGGTCTACCACTAGTTTCCTTTAAACAAAGCAAGAAATCAGTGTTACAAGGTTTCTTCGAAAGTAGCAGAACTGAACGAGTTATATTGGTTTACTGTGTGCAGAAAAAAAAATTAACACAGGAACATAGAGTAATCATTTCTTGGATACATCTGAATCTCCTTAGTCTTTGGTCTTGGGTCTCTTGGACAAAGGAATTACTAGTTGTATGAGTTGGCTTCTGTAGCTGTATGGAACATCGTTGGTACGAGTCCTGCAGGTTATGAGTTGCACATTAGGAAAGACCAAACACGGGCAATTTAGTCTATGTATATCTTTCAATGCCAAACACTGTCATCAAATCTCAAGCAATTTTTTGTGCTTTCTTATAGTCTGGCCCGCCCAGAAATTATTTTTGAGCTCCGCCACTGACATCGACGGCAACCACCTCACCGCCGCCGCCATCCTCGGCCACGACGGGGCCGTCTGGGCGCAGTCAGAAAGCTTTCCCCAGGTCTTCCCTCCTCCCTGTCTGATCTGTATGTCTGCCATTGTTATCCCTGTTATTTTCTTCTGTAGACTGCCCGGTCGATTTACGATTGACCAATGACCAAGCTAAGATCTAGCGCGTGTGTGCGGTTGCGAGCCTGATCCGGTGGGGAATCGATTTTACTATGGCCTCGATCCCGGTTGCTCTGTTCCTAGTCTCGGATGTAGAAAGTACGGAAACCAGTACATGATTTTTTTTTGGCTAGCCCACCCTAGAGACATAATTACCAAGAAATATTTATAACAAATTTGTGGTACCTTTTTTTTTTTGAGAGAACATATAGTTCAGCTACTGAGCTACGGACAGATATGCCCTGAATCATCAAACTGCAGGGAGTAACCGGCTATGGCAGATGTCTGTTTGGTACCTGGTTCTCTGCCTACCTCAGAGCAAAAAGTTTGTCTTTGCTGATTACAGTTTCTCATTGTACTTGTATCAAGTTATGGCTTGTTAGTTTTTAAACGGCCGAGGAAGTTCCACTGCTCAGTATGCTTTTTCCGGGACTCCATCAATTTGCAAACCTTTACTCTCTTTATGTTACGCATCCTTCTTAATCAGTTTGTTTCTATATATTCCACAGTGCAAACCTGAAGAAATCAGTGCAGTAGTGACGGACTTCGCTGAACCAGGCTCTTTGGCACCAACTGGACTATACCTTCGCGGTCAGAAATTCATGGTTATTCAAGGTGGACCTGGAGCTGTCATTCGGGGAAAAAGGGTTAGTACCTGCCATTCTATTTTCTAAATGTTATGATGTATTCAGTATAAAATCATAATGTCCGTGGGTCTACCACTAGTTTCCTTTAAACAAAGCAAGAAATCAGTGTTACAAGGTTTCTTCGAAAGTAGCAGAACTGAACGAGTTATATTGGTTTACTGTGTGCAGAAAAAAAAATTAACACAGGAACATAGAGTAATCATTTCTTGGATACATCTGAATCTCCTTAGTCTTTGGTCTTGGGTCTCTTGGACAAAGGAATTACTAGTTGTATGAGTTGGCTTCTGTAGCTGTATGGAACATCGTTGGTACGAGTCCTGCAGGTTGTGAGTTGCACATTAGGAAAGGCCAAACACGGGCAATTTAGTCTATGTATATCTTTCAATGCCAAACACTGTCATCAAATCTCAAGCAATTTTTTGTGCTTTCTTATAGTCTGGCCCGCCCAGAAATTATTTTTGAGCTCCGCCACTGGTCTTCACCGCTTCCAAGCCATCGAGCTTATAGCCATCAACCCGACGCCTAGGATAGTAGGAGTCCTTGTTTCAGAGCGTGGCCTTTATCAGAGAAAGCTTATGCCCACACTCATGACATGGAGACGCTCATGTGTAGGGTACTAGAGTTACTCGAAATGTAATGTTCGGCTAAGATTCAATCTCTATACTTAAACTCTTTTCCTATCTAGTAGCATGGCAGATCGACTTCCCGTAAACCAAAAAAGGCATCTTGGACGACATCCGGACTGGTGTTACATGACGCTACAAACCTTTTGTTGCAAACCTAAGTGAGTCTTCAACGAACGATGCGTCCATATTAACCCACATAGGATGTGACATGTGTGTTAAGTGGACAAGCTCTTTGTTTAGTTCTAAACCGTTGTCCAAAATATTTCTCCCATTCTGCGTAGTACGCCGAAAGGAGAATGTTGGAGTTTTTGTGAGACTCCGTGCGTCGAAATAATTCATAATGTGGTAAAGGAATTGGCACAATTCTCATGCGTTCATCGGCCAGAATGTCTAATAAACTAGAAAGATACCCCGCATGTTGCAGCGGGAACCTTAAAAGAAATTATAGGATTACAAAGAAAGGATATTTGATGCATGAAATGGATTTTTTTTTGTAATATAGAGGATTTGATTAGCCATAATACTCAAAATTTAAATTTAATCAATATGAAATGTTTGTATTTAACCGCTAAAAATTGATGATGTGGAAATTATATGGCTAAAAGAATTTATAATATAAATAACTTGCATGTATGGATGAATTTCATAAATAAATATGGGTTGACATGGATAAATGAATGTCTCAAATAGTGAATGATTTGGTGATGACATGGATAAATGAATGGCTAAAATAGTGGATGATGTGGACACCTTGCATGTAGAGATAGACTAATTTAATGCATGTTAGGGCAGTTTTGATTTATAAAAAGTAGAGATATATACTCCCTCTGTCCTCAAAAGACTGTACATCCAGCATTCAAATTTTTCCAAAAAAGTGTGTGCGTCTACATTGGCAATACACATTGCCTTTAATCTGATTGTCCTTAATTAACTCATCGCAACACCGACCGCACCTGTCCCAGGCGCCGAGACGGGAGCTCTATCCTCTCTTCGCCACTGTTCAGGGAGAGGAGGCGATTTTTGGAAGCGACCTCGCCAGATCCACCCGTGCGGCCGCCGGGCCGCGGGATTCGCCTCCACCGCCGGCCGCTCCGGCGGCGGGTGGGTGGTGGATCCCCGGCCCCGGTCTGTATATAGGTAGGGTAGGGGGAGGTGGTCGCCGGCGGCGCTCAGGAGGAGGGGCGGCTGGTGCGGAGTTTGGTGTCGGCGTGGGTTCCTCCGGCGAGGCGGCTCCTTCGGGTGCGGCGTCCCCGCGCACGACTTGCGGGAGCAGGGGGCCCGGCGCGGCGCTCGTGTTCTTCGTCTTCCTGCCGGATTCGCGCTGGCGGCGGATCTGGCGGGTGGATCCAGGTGCTGGGCTGGCTCGGTGGCTGCCGTCTGCGGCGACGATGGTGACGGCTGCGGCAAAGCGGCGTGGTAGAGCCGGGGGGACGTCTGCCCCGCTCGTTCAGCGTTTCAAGTTCCGCCCGGCGCGGCGGAGGCTCACGGCGGCGTCTTTCAAGGGCGCAAAGTTTCGCCCAGGCTCGGGAAGAAGGTGGTCGCCGGTCTTCGTCTTCTTCGTCGACGGTGTGGCTGCGGTTCTCGGTTCTTGCTCTGGATCTTCATCCTCTTCGCTCTGTTCTTGCTTTGTTCTTGTTTCTATGTACTGTGTACGTGGTTTTGAGGTGAATATATGAAGGAAGTTTGGATGTGTTCAAAAAAAAATTAACTCATCGCAACAATTTGGAGTCTATCTATTGGCATTGGGTGCATGCACAATTCTCTTGGGCCCGTGACTTAACTACAGCTTGCAAGCAACGGCATTTTAATGGTCTTCTCTCAGTGGTTGCATGCAGGCATGTATCTGTCCACTTTTGTGCTTTAACTAGTCTATGGAGCAAAATCCTCTCTTTTCTTGATGTATGTGTAAATCTCTAAACATACAGTCTTCACGAACGGCGGAGGGAGTAGATAGATACCTTGATGGTGTGGAAATTATATGGCTAAAAGAAATTATAAAGTGAATAACCTGCATGTATGGATGAATACATAAAATAAATAAATATGGGATGGCATGGATAAATGAATGTCTCAAATAGTGGATGATATGGTGATGATATGGATAAATGAATGGTTAAAATAGTGGATGATGTGGACACCTTGCACTAGAGATAGACTAATTTAATGCATGTTAGTGAGGTTTTGCTTTATAAGAAGTATAGACTGATAGATAAGGTTTTTGCTCCACTATCAGAGCATCTCCAGCAGGGCAGTGGTACTTCCTCCCTTTCCTCACGAAATAATCCTGGGATGCTGCTGGTCGTGGCCCCCTCAGACCTGGTCGCTGTGGTGGCAAGAAGGAGATGTGGATGGCAGTCTGGAGGTGTCGGGGAAGCTAGCAAACCTTCAACCGTGGAAGTTCCCAAGCAACTATGATATGCGCCGCCGCTATCCTTGGCTAAGGGGACACTCCGTACCTTGGCTTCTCTTGGCCGATAGATCTTTGTACTCCAGATGGGAGGATCCTCCGCTTCAGTGTAGCGTTCATCACCAATCCCACACCAAGTGGTTCGTCCCCGGTGGGGAGATTGGTGGTCGTGATTCACCGCCCGTGGAGAAGGACCGGATTGCTTTTGAGATAATTATGCGAGGACTTTTTATAAACTATGAGGACAATGTTGTAATTGTTGTAATATTTGGGTTCTTCCTTGTAATTTTGCACCGTCATGATTGAAGCTTCGGTGTCGTCTTGTCCCTTCTCTTGTTAAAAAAAGAGAAATCGATCATGTTACCCTTTTATTTTGCGAAACACATACGCTTTACATACACGTGCATACCTGATACGTCTCCAACATATCTATAATTTCTGATGTTCCATGCTTATATTATACCAATTGCTACATGTTTTATATACACTTCATATCACTTTTATGCATTTTCTGGGACTAACCTATTAACAAGATGCCACAGTGCCAGTTCCTGTTTTCTGCTGTTTTTGGTTCCAGAAAAGCTGTTCGGGCAATATTCTCGGAATTCGACGAAACAAAAGCCAAACCTCCTATTTTTCCGAGGGACTCACGGAGCCAGAAGGGCAAGCCAGGGGAGGCCCACGGCCTCCAAACCACCTCTTGGGGCGGCTGGGCCCACAGGCGCGCGAGCAGGTGGTTTGGCCCACTCGGGACGCCACCGACGTTGCCCCTTCGCCTATTTAGTCACCCCGACGCGAAAACCCTAAATATATCTCTAATACTCCAGAAAGACTTCCGCAGCGCCGTCGCCATCGCGAGACCTCGTTTCGGGGGTCAGAAGTTCCTGTTCCAGCACGCTGCCGGGACGGGGAATTGCCCCCGGAGTCATCTCCATCGACACCACCGCCATCTTCATCGCCGCTGCTGACTCCCATGATGAGGAGGGAGTAGTTCTCCCCCGAGGCCGAGGGCTCTACCGGTAGCTATGTGGTTCATCTCTCTCTCACATGGTGTGATCTTTATGTGATCGTGTGTGTTGCTAGTATCACTGAATACATTAATAATGTTTATGCTACTCAAGTGATTTTGTCTAGTTTCTGGAGTCGTTGTGACAACACGGTATCAAGGTGACAGTGTGGGTACTTGTGTGACTCTATGAATAATCTAGATATTTATCATGGCTTATTCTTGGGAATTGTGGTGTTTGTTTACTCAGACTTTGAGGTGTGCTTTTGCAGCCCTACACGTAGTACTCTTGTGTTAACTTTGAGAGGGAATGCTTCTCGTGCATCCAAAACTTGAGCCAAAACACATGCCATTTGTGTCCACCATACCTACCTACTATGTGGTATTTCCTGCCATTCTAAATAAATATTTCATGTGCTACCTTTAAACTATTCAAAACTTTATTACTCCTTATTTGTGTCAATGTTTTATAGCTCATGAGGAAGTATGTGGTGTTTTATCTTTCAATCTTGTCATTTACTTCTGACAGACTTTCACCTGGACTAGTGGCATATACATCCGCTTATCCAATAATTTGCAAAAAGAGCTGGCAACGGGGTGCCCAGCCCCAATTAATTACAACTTTCATTAATAATTCTCTTCACATGTTTTGCCCTGATTTATCAGTAAGCAACTTAATTTGCAAATAGACACTCCTCCATGGTATGTGAATGTTGGAAGGCACCCGAGGATTTGGTTAGCCATGGCTTGTGTAAGCAAAAGGTTGGGAGGAGTGTCATCTATAAAGAAACTAAAATACATGTGTAAACAAAAGAGAAGAGGGATGATCTACCTTGCTGGTAGAAATAACGTCCTTCATGGAAGCCGCTCTTTGAAAGTCTGGTTGACAAGGGGGTTAGAGTGCCCACTACCATTCGTTGACAACAACAAACACCTCTCAAATACTTATTTTGTGCTCTCTATATGCTTTCGAAAACTTAAAAAGCTCTAGCACATGATTTAATCCCTGCTTCCCTCTGCGAAGAGCCTATCTTTTACTTTATGTTGAGTCAGTTTACCTACTCCTTTCTATCTTAGAAGCAAACACTTGTGTCAACTTTGTGTGCATTGATTCTTACATATTTACTTATTGCACTTGTTATATTGCTTTATGTTGATAACTATCCATGAGATATACATGTTACAAGTTGAAAGCAAATGCTGAAACTTAATCATCCTTTGTGTTGCTTCAATGCCTTTTACTTTGAATCTATTGCTTTATGAGTTACCTCTTATGCAAAACTTTTTGATGCTTGTCTTGAAAGTACTATTCATGAAAAGTTTTTGCTTATATGATTCATCATTTACTCTTTATCTATTTGTTAGCAAACTATAGATCATTGCTTTGAGTCACTTCATTCATGACATGAGCCTTGCAATATATTGATCAAGATTGTGTGAAAGTATGTCTCCTCAAAAATTATTTGTTGTTATCGTTTTACCTACTCGAGGACGAGTAGAACTAAGCTTGGGGATGCTTGATACGTCTCCAACGTATCTATAATTTCTGATGTTCCATGCTTCTATTATACCAATTGCTACATGTTTTATATACACTTCATATCACTTTTATGCATTTTCTGGGACTAACCTATTAACAAGATGCCACAGTGCCAGTTCCTGTTTTCTGCTGTTTTTTGTTCCAGAAAAGTTGTTTGGGCAATATTCTCGGAATTCGACGAAACAAAAGCCAAACCTCCTATTTTTCCGAGGGACTCACGGAGCCAGAAGGGCAAGCCAGGGGGAGGCCCACGGCCTCCAAACCACCTCTTGGGGCGGCTGGGCCCACAGGCGCGCGAGCAGGTGGTTTGGCCCACTCGGGACGCCACCGACGTTGCCCCTTCGCCTATTTAGTCACCCCGACGCGAAAACCCTAAATATATCTCTAATACTCCAGAAAGACTTCCGCAGCGCCGTCGCCATCGTGAGACCTCGTTTCGGGGGTCAGAAGTTCCTGTTCCGGCACGCTGCCGGGACGGGGAATTGCCCCCGGAGTCATCTCCATCGACACCACCGCCATCTTCATCGCCGCTGCTGACTCCCATGATGAGGAGGGAGTAGTTCTCCCCCGAGGCTGAGGGCTCTACCGGTAGCTATGTGGTTCATCTCTCTCTCACATGGTGTGATCTTTATGTGATCGTGTGTGTTGCTAGTATCACTGAATACATTAATAATGTTTATGCTACTCAAATGATTTTGTCTAGTTTCTGGAGTCATTGTGACAACACGGTATCAAGGTGACAGTGTGGGTACTTGTGTGACTCTATGAATAATCTAGATATTTATCATGGCTTATTCTTGGGAATTGTGGTGTTTGTTTACTCAGACTTTGAGGTGTGCTTTTGCAGCCCTACACGTAGTACTCTTGTGTTATCAAGAAGGAGAATAATCCCGAGCAGTATTTACTTGTGTTCAGTTGTGCTAATCTAGTTGAATATGTAGATGTTACTCTTTATCTATTATGCACTCTATAGGTTACTTTAATATGAACTCCGGTACTCTCCACGGTGTAAAGGTGACAGTGTGTGCACCGTGTGTGATTCCTTTATGACGTTGTGGAGCTTGTTTACTCCGGCTTGAGGTGTGCTTTTGTAGCCCTACACAATGAATGGTGTTTGTTATCCAACAAGAGAGTGTTTAAGAGTAGCTTTTATTTATTCAATTATGAGATCATTGTTGAGAGTGTCCACTAGTGAAAGTATGATCCCTAGGCCTTGTTTCTAAGCATTGAAACACCGTTTACAACAAGTACTGCTACATGTTTGCTTGCTGCCATCTTTATTTCAGATTGCAGTTACTACTTATAATCATCCCTATCACTTGTATTTCACTATCTCTTCGCCGAACTAGTGCACCTATACATCTGACAAGTGTATTGGGTGTGTTGGGGACACAAGAGACTTCTTGTATCTTAATTGCAGGGTTGCTTGAGAGGAATATCTTTGACCTCTACCTCTCTGAGTTCGATAAACCTTGGGTGATTCACTTTAGGGAAACTTGCTGCTGTTCTACAAACCTCTGCTCTTGGAGGCCCAACACTGTCTACAAGAATAGAAGCACACGTAGACATCAATACCCTCACCCCTATGAAGTCACACACTCATCCTACCCCTATGAGCACCTTCGAGATACTAAACCGGCGGTCGGGTCTCGAAATTGATGAAGTCATCACAAGCATCTCGATACGCGCCTCCCACTGCAGAATAGTCCGCCTTTATACTGAATAATAATTCACCTTTAATGAGAAACACCAATGTCAAATGTGGGGTTTGAACTCTGATGGACAGAGGGTATAACCACCCTGCTAACGATCCAACTACAACCGCAGGTTGGATCTCATCGTGTTACCCTTTCCAGCGCTCGAATATGTCCTTTCTTCAGCGGAAACCACAAAGGGAGGCCGAGGTATAGGGATCCCTTTATTTTGACCAATTTAAAAAAAATCATATTTTGTAGTTTCAAAAATTCTAAAAAAATCTTGAATATAGAAAATGATGCATTCTATCGGTGTACAAAATTCACTTCAAAATAATTCATATCTTGGGCCACATAAAAATAACAAAACCTGCCAGATTTGGATGAGTTTGAGTTTTGCACTGTTCACTAATTTAAATGTCAGTTTTTGTCATTTTTGTGCAGACCATATAATATGTTTTTTGTTACGATTTACACGTTGGTAGAACATAACATTATATACGTCCAGAAATTTTTTCATATGATTTTTGAATTATTTAAAACAAAGGACTCCCTATAGCTCAACCTCCATTTGTCCACGTTCGCGTGTATAAACCTGCCTCAATACTTTGCTAGGTAAACGAACTACCTTTTCTCTTCCTGGCCTTTAGCGATTCTTGTTGAACTGCCAGATTCATCGAGGAATACGTTTTCAGACTGATCAAGAGGCAGGTTCAAGACAGAAAGACGTAAAACGATTGGATCAGTCAACATCAAAACGAAAAAGAAAAACTTAAACCCTTTCGCCCACTCCGCCACCATGGCCTTCACCGCCTCCCCTTCCCTCGCCTCCCTCGCTTCCTCCACCGCCGCCATCGCCGCCGCCGCGACCCCGTCCTGTTCCCGCTGCCCCACCTCCAACCCCTTTCCCGATCCAAAACCTCTGCATCTTTCCGTCAAACTATTCTCCTCGCTCCCGAAACTCCCACCGCTCTCCTGCTCCGGGCCGCACGTCCCCCGCGCCGCCACCGGCGACGGATCGGGTGCCGGGAACGACTCAGGTGGAAACGGCGGGAAGGATGGAGGCGGCAAAGATGACGACGGCGGCGGCGAAGATTACGAGGAGGCCGAGTTCGGGCCGCTGCTCGGTTTCAACGAGGTGCTGCGCCTCGCCGCGGCCCGTGGCGTCGCGCTCCCGGCAGACATGATGGAGGCGGCCAAGGAATCCGGCATCCGGGAAGTCTTATTGCTCCGGTACTTCGATTTGCAGGTATACCGAATTGCACGGATTTTTACTGAAGGTGTAAAAGCCGGCTGTTTCCTCACCCCTTTCAATCTGCGCAGGCCGCACCGTGGCCACTCAGCGCGATGATCCGGGCATTCTCAGTCTCCGCAACAGAATGCTCGCCGACCCTTCATTCCTCTTCAAAGTTGGCACCGAGGTCTGTTCGATTGATCGTTGACTATTTTTGTTGTCAGAATTAAGAGCTGACATTTCTATATTTTAGACTTTAGTCCTATGTTATTTCTAAGTTGGGTTTTGGATTGAATGCAGGTTGTGATCGACTCATGCTGTGCAACGCTTGCGGAGGTGCAGAAGAGAGGGGAGGATTTCTGGGCGGAGTTTGAGTTGTACGCTGCTGATATTTTGATCGGGGTGGTTGTTGATATCGCCCTCGTTGGGATGTTGGCTCCATATGTGAGATTCGGGAAGGCTTCCTCTTCAACAGGGCTGTTTGGGAGATTCAGCCGGATGGCTGGAGCATTGCCAAGCAGGTTATATTATATAACATTTCACCATAAGTTGCTTCTAGAGATTAATAGATAATACTAAAATTAAAGTCTAAGGTTTCTAGTTTGTAGTTTCACTTGTCATGACCATCAGTTTCATTCAAAGAAATCAATAGGAATGGACTAGGGGCATTTTGCTATTCAGTATCTGTAATTATTCTGCATACGAATCGTCTTCCAATGTGACACTCTGCTTTCATGTCTGTCTACATGCAGTGTATTTGAAGCCGAAAGGCCAGGCTGCAGATTTACAGTTCAGCAAAGAATTGGAACATACTTTTATAAGGTAACAAATCTTACATCAAGAGTATCCATTCTGTTTTTCAAGCATGATTATCTGATATTTTATTTCGAATTGCTGGAACATCATTATGTTGTTTGGATCGTTTGTTTCCATTCCAGGGTGTTCTGTATGGCTCAGTTGGATTTGTCTGTGGTATTATTGGCCAGGGAATTTGTAATATGATAATGACTGCCAAGAGGTAATGCTTATGTCTTTGTGCTTATTACACATGCGATGTATTGTTAAATCCTCCAAATATACTGTCAAACAATACATAATCACTTTTTCGCAGTTTTATTTTTTGTCATCTCCTATAGTTCCCTTTTCTGTAGATGTTATGTTTCTAGGCTTTCTTTGTGTTTGCTTGCGTCCTAGTATTGTTAATTAATTTTATATTAAATTATGTTTCTCATAACTTAATTTCTTGATGTTGCTTGCTTTATTCATTTTCCAGGAGTGTTAAGAAATCAGATGAAGATATTCCTGTTCCACCACTTATTAAAAGTGCTGCTCTCTGGGGTATGTGTATTATGTGTTTCATTGTTTCCGTTACTTGGTATTGGATTCTTAGATACAAGCTCAGTAAGTAACTCCAAATATCGGTTTGATATATCTACTAAAGAAATGTAGCCAGCAGCAGCTGAGTCAAACATACAAAAGGAAATACGTTTTTGTTACCCTGGTTTGAGTTCGCTTAGCTTTGACCAACAATTAACTATTTCAAATTAGATAATCTCTGATAATGAAATTAGAAACTAATGTCCTTGGTTGGTAGTGTTATTCTATTATTGTGCAGTGACCTTCCTATTTGTTCCGCAAAGTATTATTTGCAGATAACATTCGTATGTTCCATTCAACTGACAAGCAATGTTGACATGTAGGTGTATTCCTTGCTGTATCATCTAATACGCGCTATCAAATCATCAATGGTCTAGAGCGAGTAGTTGAAGCATCACCAGTTGCAAGGGGTGTCCCTCCTATTGCCATGGCTTTCACTGTCGGTGTTCGTTTTGCCAACAACATCTACGGTGGCATGCAATTTATCGACTGGGCCCGATGGAGTGGTGTTCAGTAATGGTGAGTGATCATGTTTTAGTTGCTCATCTTGTCATATTCTCGCCAACAGTATGTCATGACATTGTCAGTGATAAGTCGCTTGCTACGGAACTATGAAACTCCAATTGAAAGCTTAAAACCAAAATAATGGAGCCGTCGAAACATGTTCATTGCAGTCCAGTCAATTATATAGGACAATCAATTTTATACACCTATTCATCTGCTCACTTTAATACTTTCAGATTATTTCATACCATTTTGGCATTTTTTGCATAGTTTCAAACACTGACTACTAAATCTACTATCAATTTAATAATTCTAACATAACCTTTTTAAAATAAATTTGCAGCCTTTTATAGGGGGAACCCAAGCGAGAGGTCTTGATGAAGCTTCGTTTTTTATTTTCACCTTTGCTGATAGGCAGTAGCAGCTACAGCCCTTTGGAAGTTGTGAAAACTTTACCGCGTGGATTAAGGTTGACATACATGAGCTAATTTCATTTCAGTTACTCCAGTATGTCTATATTGAGTCCAACACTGAGTTATTTTGTGGACCTCATCATTTAGTTTATCCCATGAGGGTTTCAGTTAGTGTGTTCATGTGGGTTGTTGAGTTTAGCCGAATCAGTCTGCTAAAATAACGTTCAAACATGAGGCACGTGAATCATCATGACTAACTTCAATTTCAGAGAATTTTTAGTGTCAACTGTCAACCCAATCACTCCAAATTGTTGGCTAACAAACCCAACTGGCGACTGGGTAATGACAAGGGAAGTCCATCTGCTGAAAATGACATGGTACTTGTAATCTCATGAAAATGACAGGGCTAAGTGAAACCTGTAGGCCTGCCACATACACTTGACATGTCGGCCCGGAACGTCAGAAAACGGTTTAAACTGAGCAAATCGAAGAACTAGTGCAATCTTTTAAAGATTTCTCTCAATGCGCGGTGGTTTCCAGCATTTTCGTCAAAGATGTGGTTTATTGACACAAATGTCCCAAATGTGGTGGTTTTTGCGTCATTTACTCTATAAAAAGATGGTTTTTTTTTTACTTTTTCTTGAAAGAAGTATCTAATTTGTTTACGTAAAATAGGGCTCTTCAATGGGATGCTTCTACTATTGTTCTCTGTTCTGCCAACATGTCCGTCGAACTCATCAGTGACAAGCAATCAAGCCGGGATCTGGCCCCTCCTTTGTTTTGCATCATGCTCCGCCACTCGGCGAGAGAGGAAAGGGAAAAAGTAATGGAGATAGGGATTTGTCGGAGCAATTGCTACTAGGCGGACGCCAGATGGTTGATGCGGGACATTTGCTAGTGAGTGAACGGTGGTCAGGCTGACAATTCAGCCGGCTTACCGGTGGTGGAGACTCACTGGTATTTTCTTCCTTGGAGACGGACTTCCAAATGCAGGACAAAGACAAGTTCGACCCGAAAGGTGCATGTCTACAACTAGTCAACAATGGTGCCCCTTCTTGCACGGCCCACGAGTCGTTCCAAAGGAGTCATCTTCAAATATTTAATCGTCCTACTACTAGTCAGTCTGGATCAACATGCTTCCCGCTAGATGTTATTCTAGTATATAGCATTAACAAGTTGAAGCTGCCGGGCGTACCCTCCCAACACAAATAGAGAAAGAAACTATACATACACGAGATGAGCACGGCCATGGTATCGCTCATCCTTGCAGTCCTCGTGTTGCCGTTGGCAACAGCTGCCGCGGTGACCAAAGCTAGAAGAAATTGCTCCGACACCTGTGGTTATAACCAGATACCTTATCCGTTCGGGCTAGGTCCTTCTTGCTCCATGCCTGGTTTCAGTCTCACCTGTGCCGTCGGCAGGGACAATAACAGTCATCTTTTTCTGGGCAACTCATCCATGCAGGTAAGTTTACCTACCGCACCAATCCCATTACTGGAGGTCAGTATCTCATACTCCGTGAAGATGATTCCCGGCGTCCGCGACTACTCCGTCCACTGGGAAACTCCAGCCACGCCCTTTGCCATACCTGGCTGGTCAAACATGTCGTTGTTCGTTGTTGGCTGCGGCGTCAAGGCCTCGATGTTCATTGGCAACTCGGCCGTTGAGGTCGGGAACTGCTCCGTCTTCTGTGCAGATGCTCAATTCATGGAGAAGCTGCCCTTTGGCACGTGCAATGGCTTCGGATGCTGCCTCATCGACATACATGTGGACCTAAGGGCCTTCACCCTCAACATCTCGCGCATCATTGATTCTGCACACTCGAACAAGGTGTACGCGTTCATCGACGGAGATAAAGACTGGTTATTCAGACCGATTGACATCCTAAGATCTGTGATACCAGATGAACTCGAGTTCGCCAACACTGTACTGGAATGGGCTATTCCATACCAGGCGAACTGTAGGCGCGCCATGGAGTACAGGGCAAGCTATGCATGCGTTGCTAATTACAGCCGGTGTCAGGACTCGCAGATGGGTGGATACATTTGCTATTGCTCGTTTGGCGACGGCAACACCTACGACAACCCCTATGTGGACGGCGGGTGTCCGGGATACAATCCAGGTCCGAAACCGGCAGGTCAGCTCAAAAATAAATTAGGTCCGATTCAATTAAGCTACTCCCTCCGTTCTACAATAGATGAATTTAATTTGTGTAGATACGGATGTATCTAGACTTGTTACACATCTAGATACATTCGTATAAATACATTCGTGTGTAAACAAATGGAAGTTATCTAATTTAAAACGGAGGGAGTACATAACTGTGGGCTTTTCCTTTAAAAAAAACAGCGGCAAACATTTTGCCCCGGTAGATTAATTAAGAAAGAGTTTACAAGAAAGTAAATAGTTGCATCTGGTTATTACTCTCCCAGCATAATATCGATCAAGCGTTTTGCATCCGCAATCACCCACAAGCAGGCTTCCCTTAAGATATTTCAAACACTACCATCGATGGCGCATGCTTAGTATTTCGCTCATTCCAATTTCCAAGATGTTAGCATAGTGAGGGGATGTCAATGCCTTATGGTTTGGAGTCGAGTCGTTCGCCATATTGTCCTACAACTTTGGGAGACCAACCCAATCTTTGATAACACCCCACAGGCGCATGTTGTAGTGACAACTGAAAAGTAGGCAAGCGATTTGATTCCGAGGCCCGCTTACAAAGAGGACAAGGCTTCTTTTAGAACACACTGAGTATTCCGCTCATTCCAATTTCCAAAGATGTTAGCATAGTGAGGGATGTCAAGGCCTTATGGTTCGGGGTCGAGTCGTTCGACATATTGTCCAACCAACTTTGAGAGTGAGAGTTAACCATTATTGAAAGTCGAGATTGTGGAGACCAACCCAATCTTTGATAACACCCCAAAGGCGCATGTTGTAGTGGCAACTGAAAAATAGGTGAGCGATCGATTCCGAAGCCCGAATACAAAGAGGACACAATCCACAATTGGTCCAACCTCTCTTTGCTAAGAGAGCCACCGTCCAAAGCATATTTCTGAGAGCAAGCCATGCGAAGAATCTGACTAATCTTTCACACCACATGCTTCATGTTGGTGGCGGTAGCTCCCAAAATTTGGGCCGTGGAAGCGGAAATCACCGAGTATTGTCCGTCCGCCGAGAGGTTCCAAGTGACTTCATCCTCCACCCCATTCACAAGGTTGATGTCGCTAAGGTGCATCCAAAGGTGCACGAATTGGGTGGCGTGTTCAAAAGAGAAGTTCTCATCCATGATGATCTTTTCAATCCACGCGTTGTTTTCCATGGCCTTCTTAAGGCACCATTTTTTGGGATCTTGATGCCGCAAAAATGAAAGGGCAATGTCCTTCGGTTTCTTTCAATCTAGCCAAGGACCTCCAAAAGGACGTCAAAGAGCCATCACCCACGGTGATGGAAGTGGCGGCATAGAACAAGTTCATGTCCTCCATGTTGCAAGGGTTCGCCAAACAACCCAAATTTTGTTTTTGTCATTCCACTTGAGACATGGCCTCCTTAATCTTAGCATCCTTGCAAACTTGTCAATATTTAGGACCCCAAGGCTCCCAAACTTATGCGTACACACCGTCTTCCCAATTCACCTTGCATTTGCTTTGGTTGTGTTCATTTTGTTTACGGTTGGGTTAGCACTAATTCTGCTAATCTCTACGGTTGGAGTATTAAAACTGAACTCATGGTGTGTCACATTTTCGCCTAACTAAATAAATGTCACTCATCCATCTCATCTCAACAAGCAAATGACACGCCAAAAAACATGCGTGCTTATCCTATTATTTATTGCTCTCTCCCCCCATATTGCTCCTCAAGTACAACTCCACACTACTTTAACACAAACACTCGTTTTCATCTCAACAACTAATAGCAAAAACAAGACATCATTATGACCCTCCCGCTCGACGTGTCTTTTCAAAATATACAACAACATTGCTCCGATCCTCATCACGCAAGTGGAGGGGGAGGAGGTGATATGTTGACACAACAGAAAAGACGTGAGGCGTGGTAAACCTAGCGCTGCCCCAGCCCTCCCCTCCTCCCGTCCTTCCCCCCGCCGGGCAAAGCCCGTGCAGTGTTGGCGGCGGCTGGGTGAGGCGACGTTCTCGGCAAGGGCACGTCGACACAACTTTGGGAGGTGTGGGGGTGCGCCCGGAGGCGACGCGGCTATCTCTGCCTGGTGGTTGGCCGACGGGGTGGTCCTGGTTGGGTCGGCGGGACCTCTCAAGCATGATCTAGGCCTAGATGTGGGACTGTCTCGGCTTGATAGGGTCCTGATTTGGGCATGACAAGACCAGCTGCTGCGTCCGGTAGGCAACCGTCTACGGTGGCGGAGGGCGGTGGGTCCGCCCCCTCTTGGCTGCGGTGAGTCCGGAGGCTTAAGTTGGGCAAATGGCCCTTATGGGGCTATCAATGACTGTGGGGGTATACCACTGTTGTCCAACTTCTACCTGGACCTGAGCTAGGCAGGATTGGATCTATGGCCGTACTCCCTCGTCTGTTCTGGCGGTCTTACATCAGTCTTTATTTCACAACACGGGCTTGAGTTCGTGAGTGTCGGGACATAGGGCTCTGGAAGGAGAGGCTGCACAGGGCTGCCATCGGCGGGCAACATCGCAGTGGTGGTGTGGGTGCTAAGGGGATTGGCAGCGGGAGGTCCTGGTGTCGGTGCTTCCGCAACGGCTCCATGGTCATGATCTAGAAGTCTTGTGTTGTCTTTTCAGATGGCATGCACGCAAGGATCCGAGCGTAAGTTCTACGCTTTGGCGGCAACTATGATACTTGCGACATAGCTGTGGATATTATCTGTGACTGGGTTCTGGGTGAAAGCCCTAGATTGCTTTGAGGGCTCGGTGACCTACATAAGCAGAGGAACTCCGCCACTTGTCGGCTGTCCACCTCCAGGAAGTTTAGCTCGGAGTTTGACATGCCATGCCTCCACACAGCGGCAGCGTACGTGCCCTCTTCCCCACCTTCTCGGAAATGTTGATCCAGACCCGCCGGTCATCACAAGTGATTTCGGTGTCCTAGCGGCCGGAGGACCGCAGCCGCACCTCGCGGAATCCGGTGCCATTGTGGACGCGACGGCATCCCGTGGCGACGGTCGACCTTGGTGCAACCGTGTGGGGCCGCAGCGGCGGATTTGATGGAGGGGAATCGGCTGTGGCGAGGTGGATCCGATGGTGGGTTCGGCCAGAATCGATGGCGGCACGGTGCAGATGGCGGGAGTGGGGGGATATTTCAGCAAAGCAGTGGGCTGCTGCGGCGGTGTTTTAGTTTGCGGCAGCCGTTTTGGTGATGTATATTTATAGCGCCTCAACTTGGGGGCATGGTTTAATAGTTTACACCACCATATCGCTATACATCATCTTTTG
This sequence comes from Poa pratensis, assembly GCA_947311845.1. Classification (NCBI taxonomy): domain Eukaryota; kingdom Viridiplantae; phylum Streptophyta; class Magnoliopsida; order Poales; family Poaceae; genus Poa; species Poa pratensis. The sequence goes on along the minus strand of CAMZMU010000063.1, from coordinate 60,663,528 downwards.
GAGCATTTTTTGTTGCCTCGGGTGACATAAGAAACGTTTTTTTTGCTCATAATCCTATTTTAAGTCATCTATATATTGGAGTTGCTCTAACCGACCTATGCTACACATTTTCTGTCTTTCTTAATCAATGAAAAGACACAACTTTTGCCCGTTTCAAAATAAAATAAATATGCTATACCAACTATTTGTATTTTAATGTTTATGTGGCATGACGACTAAAATATCCTTCAACAGTTTATGGCTCCGTCCAGCCGAGAACGGATTGTCCTACGTTGTGCGGGAACGTCAGCGTCCCGTTCCCCTTTGGAACAGAGCTAGGCTGCTACGCAAGTGCCCCGCTCATCCTCACATGTATGCCAGCCTCGCCGGGGACCGTGCTTCCGGTCCTTAAATTGACCGACCGACTGATCGTCAGTGACATATCTATTGAAGACGGTGTCTTGCACGTTCAAGATAAATCAGGGGCAGATGATCGCTTCCCTGGTTCGAACTCTGAGCACGCGTTCTACGCCATATCAGGGAAATGGGGCGGCGAGGTGAAATGGGTTGTAAATACAACGACATGCGAGCAAGCAAAACTAAGCAAGAGTGAGTACCGATGTTTGAGCTCCTACAGCGACTGCGTCGATGTCACTAATATCGGCTCTATCGGCTACCGCTGCAAGTGCTCTTGGGGTTTTGAAGGAAATCCTTACATTAAAGATGGATGCACAGGTATAATCTCTCATACTCTATTGTATCGATGGGGGTGCATGCACATATTCCGAAGTTGTATCCGAAGTTTCAGTTACAAAAGACCAGCAATTACTATGTAACTATACTCGGTCCAACTAAATCCTCAACATCTAAAACCTGAGTACTCACGTGCACCATACTGGAATACTAGCAAGTTCCGTGTGGATCGCCTCTCATGTTGTTATGCGGTTTACAGATACCAACGAGTGCCTACAGCCAGATAAATACATTTGCAATGGTATTTGCCACAATAAGTTCGGGAGCTACACGTGCACCAGTACTGTAATTTTAGGTAAGCGATTCATTCCACTTGCAATCCTGTCAACAGTGTGATTAATTTCTTGAAATAAACAGCTGTTTTATTGCTTCCATACAACTTCAGAGGATAAAGTCTGACTTAAGCGCCGCAACTAGTTGCGGGTGCAACTAGTTTTCGGATACCCACTTCCGAGTTTCGAAAAATCCCGAAAACAATCATGGACATGGGTCATGTTGAATCTTCGACACCCACAAAATTTCATCCAAAAATATGAACATATGTGGCCTGTGCAAAAAAGACAAATGGAAGTTTCAATAGTGGCCACATATGTTCATATTTTTGGATGAAATTTTGTGGGTATCGAAGATTCAACATGACTCATGTCCATGATTTTTTTCGCGATTTTTGAAAACTCGGAAGTGGGGTATCCGGCAACTAGTTGCGGGTGCAACTAGTTGCGGATTGTCATTTCCCGACTTAAGCTGTAAAAAATGCAGGTGTCACAATTGGACTAAGCAGTGGTGGAGGCATTCTGTTTCTTGCGGCGATTGTTGCTATTCTTCATCGAAGATGGAACAGAGTCATTCAGAAGCGGCTTAGAAAAAGGTATTTCCGGAAGAACAAAGGCATTCTGCTAGAACAGTTGATCTCGTCCGACAAAAGTGCCAGCGACGGCACAAAGATATTCTCCCTGGAGGAGCTGCAGAAGGCGACCAACAACTTCGATCAATCCCGTGTGGTTGGACGCGGCGGCCATGGCACCGTCTACAAGGGCATCTTGACCGACCAGCGCGTGGTGGCAATCAAGAAATCGACGCTCGCGGCGATCAGCGAGATCGACGATTTCATCAACGAGGTGTCCATCCTGTCGCAGATCAACCACCGGAACGTGGTGAAGCTCCACGGATGCTGCCTCGAATCCGAGGTCCCTCTACTCGTCTACGAGTTCGTCTCCAACGGCACGCTCTGCGACCTCCTGCACCGCGAGCAGGACGGCAGCTTGCTGCCACTGTCATGGGAGGAGCGCCTGAGGATCGCCACCGAGGTCGCGGGCGCGCTCACGTACCTGCACTCTGCGGCGTCCGTGTCGATCCTCCACAGAGACATCAAGTGCATGAACGTGCTCCCGAACGACAGCCACACCGTGAAGGTCTCTGATTTTGGTGCGTCGAGGCAGATCCCGATCGATCAGACGCACCTGGTCACCGCCGTTCAGGGCACGTTCGGGTACCTGGATCCGGAGTACTACCACACGGGCCAGCTCAACGAGAAGAGCGATGTCTACAGCTTCGGAGTGATACTTGTCGAGCTGCTGACAAGGAGGAAACCGATCATCCAGAACGAGCACGGCGAGAAGCAAAACCTGTCGAACTACTTCTTGCAGGCTATGAGGGAGAGGCCACTCGAGGAGACAGTGGACGCGCAGATTCTGGAGGAAGGAACAGAGGAAGGGGTCCTGTGCATGGCTCGGTTGGCGGAGGAGTGCCTCAGCCTGACGCGAGGGATGAGGCCTACCATGAAAGACGTGGAGATGAGGCTGCAGCTCCTCACTGGGCGCCGTGTTGCTCCGAGGACGAGGCGGGACGAAGCGCTGTGGCCTCGCCTTGGAGCTCCGGAAGACGATGGGCGGGTGGTGTTGTTGCGGTGGTTGGCCAGCACGGCTCACGCCAGTACAGCCAGGAGCAGGAGTTCGTGTCGTCGCTGCGTGTGCCACGGTAGATCGTAGGCATGAGGTAGGGTGCAGCCGTATGTATTTTTTTCAAAAAGGGGATCAGGGCGAATGTCCTCTGTACCGAAATGATATATACAGACTTATTCATTGCCGTATGTTAAACTCCTTTGCCCTTGTTTGCGATTGTTTTTCAGTTGTGCATGTCAAATTTCAATGTAAATATGTAAGAGTAAATTGTATTTAGGCTGCTTATTACTCCCTATGTTCCTAAATACTCCCTCGTCTCAAAATAAGTGTCTCAAGTTTGCCCAAAAGCGGATGTATGTAAACATGTTTCATGTCTAGATACATTCACTTTTGGGCAAACTTGAGACAGTTATTTTGGGACGGAGGGAGTATAAGATGTTTTACCTTTTTTTCAGATTAAAATGTATCTAGACATATTTATAGTGTGTATGCTCATCCATTTTAGTCCGTATCTAGACCACATTTAAATATCGAAAACATCTTATATTTCGAAACAGAGCGGTATTGATTAACTGTAACTAACTTTATGTCGAATTTCTGTGGAAATATGGAGTTGCTCGGGGAAGATTCACTCCGCCTCTTAACTCCATTCCACTGCCCAAACTCTCGTGGTTTGAGCATCTCGATGGGCGGCCCCTAGCCCCCCCCCCCCCCCCCCCCCCCTTCAAAGGCTCAACGGTAGATCATCGGCATGAGGTAGGCTGCAGCCGTTGTTTTTTGCGAAGAGGGGATCAAAGCCAATATCCTCCGTATCGAAATGATGTACACAGACTTTATTCGTTGTTGTATGTTAAACTCCGTTGGCCTTGTCCGCAATTTTTCTAGTTCTGCATGTCAAATTGCAATGGAAATATGTAAGAGTAAATTGTATCTAGGCTGGTTATTACTCCCTCTGTTACTAAATATAAGATTTTAATCTTTCTCTAGATCCAAATATATCTTGCTTTGGTGTGTATATTCATCCATTTCAGCCCGTATCTAGAACATATTTGACATACCTAAAACATCTTATGTTTGGAAACATAAGGGTATCTGTTAACTGTAACTAATTGTATGTCAAATTTCAATGGAAATATGGAGGTGCTAGGGAGAGCTTCACTCCGCCTCTTAACTTCACTCCACTGCCAAACTCTCGCGCGTTTGTTGTGTCACCAGAATAACTTGTTAGAGCATCTCAACGTGCGGCCCCCGAAGTTGCCCCTTCCCTCAAACGCCCAACTGGAGACCGGACAAAAAAAAATCAGAACCAGCGTGTGGGGTGGCTCGCGTGGTGTTGGACACAACTGGACACACCCTCCGACGGGTGGAGCTAGCGTTGCATAGACACACATGGATGCCGCCGTCCAGTTTAGATTATGGCACCCAACCACCTCGCCAGTTCTCCTTGCGAACGGTTCTGTTTCCCACGCAGTGTCGTAGCGGCTTCCCCACATGTCCTCCATTAACCTGACGCCGGCATTAAACAGTAGCCACCGGCCCTCTCACCTACCTGGCTTTTTATTTGAAACAACCGATTTCTCTCTCTCTCTCTCTCCCTCTCCTCTCTCTCTCTCTCTCTCTCTCTCTCTCTCTCTCTCTCTCTCTCTCTCTCTCCATTTACACTAGTAGAAATATGGCCTTCCGTTTGGGCCATTGGTCCCGGCCTAATTACAACCCGGGATCAATGGTGCATTGATCCCGGTTCGAACTGGCGTGGCCCGTGGGCATTGCTCCCGGGTCGGGGGAGACCTTTGGTCCCGGTTCGTGACACGAACCGGGATCAAAGGGTTTACACCGCAGCGCACATGCACCGCAGCGCTGGCCCCCCTGGCAGGGGACCTTTGGTCCCGGTTCGTGTTACAAACCGGGATCAAAGGGTCTCCCTGTATATTATCTTCCACCCCCGAGCTCCATCTCATTTTTTAGCTCGAGTTCATCACTCATTTCTTCTCCATTTCCTCTCTCTCACTCAAGTTAATCCCCATTTTTTTTGCACCATTTGTGAGGATTGAAGGCACCGCATCTATTCAAGGGTTAGCAACATCATTCTTTCCTCCGGCGTTGCAACTTCTGTTCCAAAATTACTTCCGGTTGCATTGAGGGGGCTTCTACCGGAAAATATTCGACTACCCATTGTGAAGCTATGTTCATTTCTCAATGCAATTTCCCAGAAGGTGATCAGTCCAACAACTCTAGGAACTCTTCAGAATGATGTTGTCCAATGTCTTGTCAGCTTCGAGTTGGTGTTCCCACCATCATCAGGAAAAAGAAACATCGTGGGAGTGGAGGACAAGACAGACATGTCTGAAGATTACAATAAGTTTGATGAAATCCGGCCCTTCGCAGTGAAAACTGACCCAAGCCTCTTGTTAAATGTAGAAGTTTGTCCATGGCTACGACCCAAACAGAAGAAAGTGACAGGCAGAAAGTAGAAGAAGATTGTCCATGGAGGACAAGATAAGAATGTTGGTGCTGATGTGTAATAATGTATGAAACCTTTTATATAACTCTATTCTAAAAGTTGGAACGAAACACACGGTTTCCCCGTCATAGAGCGGAGGAAGAAGCACACGGATCGTGTGTTTCTTTCGAGCGCTTGTGAGCCGTTGGATCAGGGGTGTGTTTCTTTTGAGGGCTTGTGAGCCGTTGGATCCATAGTTTCTGCAAAATGCACACAATATTATTTCAAAATGCATAATATTATCATCTATAAAATTCCATCTATAAATTTGCTTGGAAATGCTGATTTGAAGCTTCTTGACAATACACATTGGAAATACACATTCATTATTATTACACATGCTCCTTACATAAAGGTTTAATACATTCCATAGAATGCATTACATAAAAGCTCGGAGGCCGTAGGATTAGGAGGAACGGCGGGAGGAGCTAGCCCCGTTCGCGGCCGCCCGGTTCTCGCGCGCACGTTTGCGGCGGAGGGCAAGATCCATGGAGGATGAGTCTTTCAGCGCCCAATCCAGCTCGGAAGCCTCCTTCGCCTTGACTGGCAGACAGTTCTGGCTCACTGTACACGGTCGTCGTGGACGGACTGGAAGGAGGCTTCAAGGGCCTCCTGCATCTGCGGCCCGCCGCGCTCTTCCCCATGGTCGCTCCAGTCGAAGTCGTCGTCGTCATCCTCCTCGTCGGAGGGGCGGCGGCGACTGGTGGAGGTACGGCCGCGGATCCCCACGCCACCCCTGCGGCGTACGCATCCTCGTCGGGGTCAGGGACGTCGGACCACGCGCGCTCGTACGTCCTCCGCACCTCCTCCGGCACCAGAGCAGGAGGCCGGTAGGAGGGCATTCCTCTCCACGCCGGGCTCGTGGGCATACGGCGGGATAGGCTCCCGCGGTTGCGCCTAAGCGCGCTCTGCCGAGCACGCTCGACCTCGTCCAGAAGGCGCTCGGCGGGCGTGGCGGATCCATCTCGTGGAGACGATGCGTTCGTGGCTAGGAATGGTGGATTAGGGTTTACCCCGTCGGCGACAATATATAAAGACCTCCAGGGCAGCGCTAGGGGAAGACACGTGCCCAGGCAGCGCTGGGGAGGACACGTGTCGTGACCGCAAAGCCCGCCTTTAGTCCCGGTTGGTGTTACCAACCGGGACTAAAGAAGCACACGGATCGTGTGTTTCTTTCAAGCGCTTGTGAGACGTTGGATCAGGGGTGTGTTTCTTTTGAGGGATTGTGAGCTGTTGGATCGGCAGTATCACGACCACTTCGTGATCCACATGACCCGGTTGGTGTTACCAACCGGGACTAAAGAAGCACACGTACCCTATATATAGCCCCCCTCCTCAGACAGGTTACTCACACACAAAACATTCCAGCGTCACTCGGAGAGGCATCTTTGGGCAACCAGCGGCAAGACGTCTCTGATGACCTGCGACCGTTCCAAACGGTTGCAGATCATCAGAGATGTGTTGCCGGACGGTTGTAGATCATCAGAGACGTCTTGCCGCTGCTTGGATCGAAGTGGTGCTCAAACACAAAACATTTCAGCGTCACTCGGAGAGGCATCTTTGGGCAACCAGTGGCAAGACGTCTCTGATGACCTGCGACCGTTCCAAACGGTTGCAGATCATCAGAGACGTCTTGCCGGACGGTTGTAGATCATCAGAGACGTCTTACCGCTGCTTGGATCGAAGTGGCGCTCAAACCTAGGACAAGGGTGCTGCGTCGTCGAAGGGGAAGGGTGTTGCGTCGTCGAAAGGCAGGAGTGATGCGGGAGGCTGCGTCGATGGTAGATGAATTTTATTTTTCTAATTTGCAGAGGTTTCGCCGGAGAAGGTAGGCACTATAAGATTTTATATTTTATGGCTCCACCAGGTGCCGCCGTACCTCCACCTGTCGCGGAAATGTGTTGTAATTAAATTTGTATAGATTTGTTGAAGAAAAGATGTTCATGTGTTTGATTGTTTGATATTATATGTATATATCTTGTATTGCTATCATTTGATATGATTCATTCCTTTTTGTTATGAAACATCTAAAAATAAATATTGAACATTTGAATTAGAAATAACAATTAAAAGAAACTTGATACAAACAATACAAAAAACATGTAAAAGAAACAGAAATAGAAATAACAATTAAATCAATAGATATAAAAGAAACAGAATAGAAAACAGAAATAAAAACAAGGAAAAAAAAGGAAAAAGGCCTTTCATCCCGGTTGGTAAAACAACGAAAGCAATTAAATCAATAGATATAAAAGAAAAAGAAAACACAAATAGAAACAAGAAAAAAAAAGGCCTTTAATGACAACACTGTTGAAGAACAGCTATACTTGTTGGCCAGAGCACCATCATACAGCCCAACGTTGGGCTCAGGTTTTCTATGTGAAGATGCTCCATGGTTAAACCTTTATGTGATGTGTAGTAATGTATTAAAGCATTAAAGTCGTCGTGAGCAGCAAATCGACCTTCGATCCACAGCGGCAAGACGTCTCTGATGATCTACGACCGTCCCAAAAGTGTTGGGAATGTCGCAGATCATCAGAGCGCCTTGCCGCTGCTTGGATCGGACTGAGGGGCATGGCTACCACTTCCACCACCACCACCACTCCCACCTCCTCGGCAATTCATCATTGCGTCACCCTAATCCAGTGGCTGGATTCAACCTACCTGAGGGCTTGTGTTTCCAACAGCGTCGTTGTGTTGTCATTGTTCACCGACCTACAGGAGTTGGCTCCAATGGCTGGCCGGTGAACAAGGACGAACACAATAATGCCAAGGAACATGCCAGCAGGTAGGCTAAATCCAGCCATTGGATTCGGTGGCGAAGGTAGATGCTCGTTGTGTGCCGTTCGCTGCAGGGACGCCGCTATTTATAGGCGATTAGAAAGTGTACCTGTGGATGAGGTGGGAGTGGTGGTGGTGGTGGGGAGTGCTGATCCAACAGCTCACAAGCCCTCAAAAGAAACACACCCCTGATCCAACGGCTCACAAGCGCTTGAAAGAAACACACGATCCGTGTGCTTCTTTAGTCCCGGCTGGTAACACCAACCGGGACTAAAGGCGGGCTTCGCGGTCACGACTCGTGTCAGTCACACGTGTCCGCCAGCGTAACCGTCGCTTTATAAAAGGGGATTGCAGAATAATTCAAAGCAGGGAACATTATTGTCCTCACTTTACAAAAACATCATTGATCAAATATTCAAAAGTATCACGCATACATCTTTATTTAATCCATAATACATCACGAATAATATAACTAACTTTTGCCGGGTCCTAAGCCGCGAGGTGCTGAGCGGCCGGCGGCTTGCACCCAAAGATAAGGAACCATCACTGGGGCAATACTCACATGAGGAGGATCCCTATGAAGTGTATACCACATATTGTCATGCACCGCTTGCGTATCCAACCTAACCAGGTAACGACGGACGTGCTCGTCCTCCTCTCTGATACGGTGACGCACCTCCACCTCGGGGGCCGGCGGCCTCTGCACCGAGGCTGGCCCACGCGACGGCCACCAAACAAGATCCGGGTCGACGACGTCACCCGGATTCCTCACCAAACTACGCGTCCCGGAAGACACCTCCCAGTGCCAGCCCGGCGGAGCCCAGTCCCGGACACTGCCCGGTTCCAACAAATGGGTGGTCGTCATCGATTCCCGCCGAGATCTGAAAAAATGAGTGGGGAATTTGATCAAACAACTAAGGTGCGTGCAACCTAGGTAGGGGAGGGAGAGGGCAGCACCTTGGCATGGGGACGGAGGGGAGGTCCACGGTGGTGTGGAGGATATATCGCGGCGCCGGCGGAGGCCACGGGCGTGGAGGAGGGCGTCGAGCGGCGCAGACAAGGGCGGCGGCGGCGCGGATAGGGGAGAGAGCAGGGCAGGCTCTCAGGTCTCCCGGCCCCTGGCCTTTATATAAGGAGGAAAGATAAACCTTATCCCAGCCCCCACCAACCCCACCTTATCCCGGCCCCTGGCCTTTATATAAGGAGGAAAGATAAACCTTATCTCAGTCAAAAATCAAATTTATCACGAAAGCAATTAAATCAATAGATATAAAAGAAAAAGAAAACACAAATAGAAACAAGAAAAAAAAAGGCCTTTCATATATATTGGACCATTTAAGTTAAATTTTAAAAAGAAACTAAAATAACAATTCAAAAACATGTAAAAGAAAAACAAAACTACAAAAGCAATTAAATTAATAGATGTAAAAGAAAAAGAAAACAAAATAGAATAAGAAAAGGAAACAAGAAAAAAAAACACCATTCATCCCGGTTGGTAACACCAACCGGGACCAAAGGCCTGCTGGGCTTCGCGCGCAATTTTTCGCGGCCCAGACAGACCTTTGGTCCCGGTTGGTAACACCAACCGGGATGAAAGGGTCATCCATCCCGGTTCGTGGCTGGAACCGGGATGAAAGGTCTTTTAGGCGCAATATGTGGTGGTTCCGCTGCAAAATTTTCACAAGTCCCCAATTTTCTCCTCTCTGGCTCCCGCTGCCGCCGCCGTCGCCCGTCGCCGTGCCGCCGTGGTGCTGCCCCGCGCCGTCCGCCGTGGTGCTGCCCGCGCCGTCCGCCGTCCGCCGTGGGGCCGCGCCGCCGCCCGTACGTGAGCCGCCCCTGTGCAGCAGTGCCGTGGAGCGGCCGCGCCGTCCGTCCACCGCTGCGCCGTCCGCCCGTGGAGCAGCGCCGCCGCCCGTGGAGTTGCTCCGGCCGGCGTTGCCGTCTCGCCGCCCCCGACACCGCTGTCGCCCTCGCTGGTCTCCCCTGCCCGAGGTGCTGCTCGATCCACCACGCCGACGCGCTCCACCACCACCGTCGGCAAGGTGAGAGGTTTTTTTTTTCATAATTTTGTAGATTAGTTATAGTTATTTTCATAATTTTGTAAATTAGCAAATTTAGGTTTGTAAATTAGCAAATTTTAGTGCCTATGTTTGTTATTCTAATTTTGTGTTAGTTAGTGATAAATTGTTAGTGTAGTTAGAGTTAGGATAAATTTTGATATTTGCATAGTACTAGAAGTTTGGATCACACATTTTGTTAGGTACATTTTCTAATTTTTTATATTTGCATAGTACAATTGTTAGGTTAGTGTTAAAATTTAGGGTTATGCTAATGATAACATTGTATTAATTTTGCATAGTACAATTAACTTAGATTAATTTTGTTCTAATTAAGTTCACGTGGAGATTAAAATTGATATGAATTTTGCTATGAATTTTGGATCCAAATCATTGATCTAAGTTATAGTAAAATTTGCCATCTTGTTCATCTTGTAAATCAATTTGCCATCTTGTAAAATTGATTAAAATTGATATGAATTTTGCTATGAATTAAGTTCATTTTGTAACTATAACCAAAATGAATTATATAGTTAAAATTGCCATCTTGTTCATCTTGTAAATCAATTGTAGGCTTTCTTCTTTTGCAAATTTTAGATGTAATTGAGCCATGGATTTGAGTGTCATTTAATTTTACATATGGATATTCATATTCTTGTTACAAAATTGATTGCAGGCACATTAATTGAGCCATGGATCCAAATTGTCCGGACGACTTCGGCATAGACGAGGAGCGTGGAGAGCCATTGGATCCACTTTTTACGGGCCTCGGCGTTAGAGACGAGGATCGTGAAGAGCGAATGTGTATGATTATAGCAGGACGTGCAGCCGCGCCTGTCGGTGAAGAAGACGTTGTGGCAAATTTAGAGGAATTCAGCTCCCAATTTCTCAATGACTCCGGTGAGGGAGCAGAAATTTGTGTAGAGAAGGAAGTGGTAGTAACAAACTCAGGCGAGGTATATATTAATTAAGCCTCTGTTGATCGATGACATAGCTTAATTATTTGATCCTGCGGTTATTAACGAATCTTTTTTTTTCTTTTAGCCCTCTGGAACAAGCAAATCATCTGCATCTAGAGTGTCGAAAGGGTCGAAAGGGTCGAAAGCCATGAAGCCTCGAGGCCCGTCGAAGCCGATGAAGGAGGGTCAAAGGGTAGTGATCGACATAGTTGATGCTACTGGCCAACCAATGCAACCCTTAGAGTGCCGCCGCAAATTTATAAACCAATGCGGAGTTTTAGTTAGGGACATGGTACCGATCACATGTCAAGAATGGCATCCGCGGAAGGACGGGAGCAACACTTGGACTTATGTCGACGACCAAACAAAAGATTTGTTTTGGGAGAAGCTCTTGACAAAGGTCACCCTGCCTCCAGAAGTGACAGAAAACGAGAAGTGGATGGAGAAAGTCAAGGAGTGGACTCTTGGCAAGGCTGCCGAACAGTTCCGAACCCACAAGAAAACTATATGGAAAGATTATTGTGAAGAGAAGGAAAAAGATCCTGAATACACTCCAGTATTCACCGGAGCACAAGTGAAGCTAAACGACCAGTGGCCCTTATTTAAAGAGCAAAGAGAATCGGAGGCCGCTGTGGCCCGATCGGAAAGAAACAAGTTAAATGCTGCGAAGAAGGAATATCACCACACTTTGGGGGCAGGTGGCTACAAGGCTGCCGTGCCTAAGTGGGAAGCATTTGAAGCAAAACTGCTTGATGAGGGGAAGATTCCACAGACAGCGGGCTGGCCCGATAGGTCCAAATTTTGGTTGTTCGCGCATGGCGCTGGGTTGGACCCTGACACAGGGAAGATTGTTGCTCAGGGAAAATGGGAGGCAAAGATTAGGTTTATAACCACAGAACTTGAGAAAGCAATAGAGCAAGTTCGAAATGGAACCTACAAGGTCGACAGAGAGAAAGACGAGCTGTCACTCGCACTCGGGAATCCTGAAAAAGTTGGACGAGTACGAGGTTATGGATACGGAGTTACTTGGGCACAAGGTTTTCCGGCAGACGCTCACACTTATAGAAGCCGTCAGAGAAAGAAAAAGGAGGAGAGCGACCGGTTATCGGCATTGGAACGCAAGGTGCATCAGCTGTTGCAAAGTCAGCAAAGGGAATCTCGTGTGCAGCTAGAAAGTCCAGAAGTCGAAGCCGCCCATCTAATCAGCAAAAAAGCAGCGTGGGTTCCACGCAGATGGAACATTCTGAACTTGAAGCGCCGCCGACTCGATACCCCGTGGATGATATCACGGAGAAGACAGAATGCGAGCTACATATGGCAATGGGCAACTTGTCCTTCAAGGTGGCGGTCGGCTATGCTTTACTGAATGAACCTGGACCAAGGTACCATCTCGGCGGGATTCCAGCTGGCTATGCTATTGTCGGGGTGGATGACATTGTGCCGTTATATGCTAATCTAAATCTTGACATTCCTGGAGGTGACGGCGAGAGGACACTAGGAGATGCCAAGAAGTCCATCATTCTGTGGCCAAAGAAATACATCTTGTTTCCAAATTTGCCGCCGCCAAGGCCACCGACTCCTCCAAGTAGCAACCCCCCACCTCAAGATCCACCCTCCCCACGTCATGATCCATCCCCCCCACCTCAAGATCCTCCCTCCCCACGTCATGATCCATCCCCTGCACCACCACCTCAAGATCCATCCCCCCCACCTCAAGATGCATCCTCGCCACCTCGTGACGACTGTCGGGAGCCCAGCCCGAGTCCATCCCCACCACCTCAAGAGAGAGTGCGCTCTGTTTCGCGGAAACTAAAGATCCCGTCGAAATATACAGAGAGGTGCGCTTTAAACTTCCCGCCAGAAACTCGAGAGGAACGTGAGTTGCGAAAGCCTCTTCCAAAGAGATCCTACGACTTGACTCCAGAGGAACTCGAGGAGTCGGTGCGAGCTGATGTGAAAAAACAATTGGCACCGAAACGGCACATGCGAAAGGAGGTAATAGCACCGGGAAAAGTGGCACAATTTCTGAAAAATCTATCGACTGGGCCGGCACGGCCGCCTATTCTGCGAGACGACTATGATCGTACCATTGAAAAGTTAATTAGAGAACGGAATTTGCAGGAGAATGAGGCATGTCGCCAAAAGAGGGAGCAGCAGCAGATGGCAGCTAAAAAGGCCCAGCAGGAGAAGGAGGCTGCATTTCGCCAAAAGAGGGAAGCTAATAAGAAATCCGGGAAACAAGTGGCCCAGCTCGGAGAACAGGCAAACCAGTCGGTCCCCGCGTTCAAAGTGGTGTCCGATAAGGAAATACAGCAAGACACAATTCGCATAGAAAACCCCAAAGAGTATATGTATGCATGGACATATGCCTACGGGAAGCCCTTGGTCAGACCTGAGATGGTCAAATCTCTGCCGACACAATTGCGACGTTTGCATGAGTGGTACGAGGGAGCCGTAAAGGCACCATGAGTATTTCCACGTTTCATATAAGAAAGACCATTATTTAGAGGATAACGCGATGTATGTGCCGTTTGACGAAATATTTCAGTTATTCAATCAAGACTCCCTCGACAAAGCCATCATCAGCTGCTATTGTTTGTAAGTGATTTATTTTATGCAATTTAATTAAGTCTCTATCTCAGCTCGTTCGTTGCCAATTATCTAACTTTATTCTTTTGTACGCTATTATATATGCAGAATGAAGATCGTCGAATGCAGAGACAACGGAATCTATAGTTTAGGGTTCATGGACCCATATTGGATTCATGAAGTAACCGTAAGGAACCATCCCGAGGACACCGAGCATTACATGCTCCAATATCTAGTGAAACACCATACATGTGAAGATATACTTCTTCCTTACAACTTCAGGTGAGTGTTACCGTACCTTCTACACATTCTACTTTGCTTACTCGATGTTTAGTGTAACTCATGGACATATAAATGTGTGAAGCAACCATTGGATTCTGGTAGACATTAGACCTGAACAAGCATGCGTTCAAGTCCTGGACTCGTTAAGGAAAGATATGGACGATTATATCAACTTGCAAGCAATGTTTCAGAGGTAACTTCAGTCATTATCGCTCTATATATCGATCTCTTTCGTTCGTTCAAGTCCTTTGATTTTTTCTTTTGCCGGCCAGGGTTTGGGAAAAGTTCATTACCGAGGTTCGTGGGACTTGGAAACCGCACCTGTTTTGGTATGAAACCAAGGTAAGTAGTAGTACTATATATATATGTCCGCGCAACTTTTAAATTCTAGTTTCAGCACCATTATCATGCTTGATTGTTATTTTGATTAAATTCTATTCTTTGTAAAGTGGTGTCTGAGGCAGGCACAAGGGAATAATTTATGTGGATATTATGTTTGCGAGTACATACGATCTTTTGTTCATCAGCGGGATAGAAAGCTCAGAACAACAGAGGTCTGTATACACTCTCGGCAATTACTTCATTACCATATTTGTGTTCATTTCCATTTTCACATTTTCTGATGATTTCACATTTTCTTATTGATCTAGATGGAACGAGAGAAGGACAAGCTCATACCAACGAAGCGCCTTATAGCAATTCAAGAGGAATTGGCAGGATTTTTGAACAAGGAGGTCCTGAAGAAATCCGGAGAATTTTTTCACCCTAGAAATTATTTTCTGCCTCCAATGTAATTGACGTGATCTCGACGTGAGAAACGTGATGTCGGTGTGTGACTTAATTATATATGTATCAAAACGTATGTGTGTGACTTATATGTATGCATCACGCGTGACATCGATCGATGTGTCAACTTTATATATGTGTGTGACTTTGTATGCGCAACGTGATCTTAATTAATAGGAAAAATTAAATGGAAAACAAAAAATCGAAAACCCTAAAAAATAAGCAAATAAAATACAAAAGATGCAAACCCTTTGGTCCCGGTTCGTGTCACGAACCGGGACCAAAGCTCCCCCCCCCTGCGCGCCCAGCCGCGCCCACGTGGAGGCCCATCTATCCCGGGTCGTGGACACCCGGGATAAAAGCCACCCCCCCCCCCTCTAGTCCCGACCATTTAATCCCGGTTGTAAACCCGGGATCAAAGGCCCTCTGGACCCGGGATAGATGGGCTTGTTTCTACTAGTGTTAGCCCTAGCCTTCTCTCTCGCTCCCTCTCCCTCCACGCCGGCCACACACATCCTCAACACGTGGTACATCATTTTCCATCACTATTTCATATCATCATATATCTTTATTCAATGATATATTTCACATTATGACACTATTTTAATTCTATTATTCTTAATTTGCATGTTTTATATTAAAGAGGGGTCATCGGAAGTCTGTCTGGAAACAGGAGCAAAACCATCGGAGGAGAAACCCAATCTCCAGAACTCCAAAACACGAGAAAAATCACAAAATTCTCACGGAAGAAAAGAAGCCCAGAGCCAGAAGATGGGACACAATGGATCTGCCAAGTGGAGGAGCTAATAGCTGGCGCAGCCCCTGGGTGCGTCGGCCTACCACGCCACCACGTGGGGCCTCGTCTTGCGGCGCCCTTTTGCATATATCTATGCATTGACCTAATTTGCTCGGGAAGCGCCTCATTTTATTTTTTCACCATCATCTTAGCCGGAACGGAGGTAGAGAGACAGTGCTCTCCGGCAAGCTGATCCAGCCGGGAAAATTTCCCTCACGGAGGGGAATCAAGGTCATCGTCATCACGACGTGCATTACTGGGATCATCATCTCCATCAACCTCACCATCAGCATCATCTTCACTGCCATCTCCACTCCATCCCGCTGTTCAGTCAATGAACTATAACTTGTATCTGCCACAGACAGTTATTTTTTGGTGTTGATTATCCTTTACAGTTGATACTTGGAAATTTTATTGGTGAAAGATTGTTATATTCAGATTGATAATCATATATTCATTTCCCCTGATCACGATCTATATATGATGTCTTGTTAGTAGTTCGTTTAGTTTTTAGTACATGAGCGAAATCTTGTTATTAGGAATCACGAGAAGTTGAGTAAAGTTTAATGTTTTGATATCTTATTGTGGTGTTATTTCTCTATTGGTATTATGTGAACGTTGACTACATTAAAAGTGTTACAGTAGGTAATGTAGCAGGCAGCAGCTGAGTCAAACATACAAATGGAAATACGTTTTTGTTTAATGGTTTGAGACCGTTTAGCGTTTAAATTTACATTTAACCATTTCAAATAGATAATCTGTGACAATGAAATAACTGATCACGTTACTTGCTAGTGTTATTCTATTACTCTGCAGTGAGCTTCCTATTTGTTCCGGAGACTGTTACTTGCAGATAACATTCGTATCTTCCATTCAACTTACAAGCAATGTTGACATGTAGGGGTATTCCTTACTGTATCATCTAATACACACTATCAAATCATCAATGGTCTGGAGCGAGTAGTTGAGGCATCACCAGTAGCAAGGAGTGTCCCACCTCCTATTGGCTATTGCCATGGCTTTCACTGTCGGTGTTCGTTTTCCAAATAACATCTATTGTGGCATGGAATTTATCGACTGGGCCCGATGGAGTGGTGTTCAGTAATGGTGAGTGATCATGTTTTAGTTATTGAGAGGAAAGGCTCAAAAGAGCCCTGCTTTTATAAAGCAAAACAAAAGCAGTTAAGAGTGGGCAAAAACCCCTCTACTGTTTACAAACCGAGAGACAAACCAGCTACAAGCGCGCCACCAGCATTAAACTAGAAAAGATAAAGAAAATAGAGCCCAACATTCGGCAGACATACAAAGCTCACTCGGAGCAAGCATCAGATTGTAAAAGCATCATGTTTTAGTTATTCGTCTTTCCATATTCTCGCCAACAAATATGTTATGACATTTTCAGCGATAAGTTAAGGGCTATGGAATTATGTCCGAGCCCACATTTGGCTTAAAACCAAAATTATGGAGCTGTGGATTTTTTTAATTTAAACACTGAAATATGTTCATGGTAGTCCAGCCTCTTTACTACACATGACAATCAGTTTATACGCCTAATCAACAGTTCAAATCAAATATTTTCAGGTTATGTCCTACCATTTTCTTGCATAATTTGAAAGGCTAACTAATAATTACGTTTTCTACTACAGGATTAAATAATTCTTAGAGAACCCTATAGTTTGTTCTTGGGAACCTATTTGAATTCACAATTCTTTTTAATTTTGCAATCTTTTTTAGGGAGATCTTTATGAAGCTTCGTTTTGTTTTTCATCTTTGCTGAGAGGCAGTAGCAGATGCAGCCCTCTGGAAGTTGTGGAACTTGATCACATGGAGAAGGTTGACATACATGAGCTAATTTGATTTCAGTTACTCCTGTATGTATATTGAGACATACACTGATTTAATTTGTCGACTGCAACATTTAATCTATCACATTGGTAATGTGGCTTGACTACCCCAGATCCCCCAATGTTCTATTTCCGTTGATGTGTCCATGTGGGTTGAATTTAGTCGAATTGGTCGCTAAAGAAACATTGTTGAAACACGAGGTACTCGAAACATCATGACTAATCCTCACAATTTGCAAATAATTTATAGTGTCAATCCAATAAGTCCAAATTGTGGGCTAATAAACCCCGATTGGCGTCTGGTCAATGAGAAGGGAAGTCCATCTGCTGAAAATGACATGACTACTACCTGTAATCTCATGTCATCTCATTGCAACCGCGATATCAATGCTAGACATCCAATTTCAACACGCAGTGGGCCTACACTCTTATGCGGCTATGCTATAACCGTGTGGAAACAGAGGCTAGAAGCGTGTACTTGGTAAAAGATCAAAGATGGTCGTGACCACGGCGGTTCTCCTGCCGCTGGTGGTGGCGCTTCTAGCCGCACCAGCTGCGGCCGCCGTTTGCCAGACGAGCTGCAGCCAGACCGATTTCTCCTACCGTTCGGCATAGGCCCCGGGTGCTCCCTGTCGGGATTCAACCTCACCTGCGACGCCAAGAAGCACCTCCTGCTCGGCAGCCCGAACGTGACGGTGGACTACACGATCTTGGCGGGCAACTCCGTCACCGCGCTCGCCGTCTATATCGCGCGCTCGGTGCACATGGGATCAGGCGCCAGCACGTTCCCCGCCTCGTGGAAGGCCCCGGCACGCCCTTCGCCATCTCCGGCACGGCGAACATGTCGCTGTTCGTCCTCGGCTGCGGCGTCACGGCCACGCTCCTCGACCGTGGCGGTGCGGGAGCTATGCTCGGCAACTGCTCGGTGGTCTGCGCCGGGGAGGAGGTCATGCGGAGGCTGCCAGACGGGCTCTGCGTCGGCCTGGGTTGCTGCCGCATCGACCTGCGCGTACACCTCCGGGCGTTCACCCTCAACATATTGCGCACCGGCGACGGTGTCAGCCGGGACAGGCTGAGCTTCTTGGTCGCTGGCCGGGATAAGTACACGTTCAGACCCAGCGATCTGGGGGATGACATTGACGTGAACATGGTTCCTCCGGCTCTGCTGGATTGGGCCATCCCTGACCAGCCAGACTGCCGGCGCGCCATGGACGACAAGGGGACGTATGCCTGTGTCAGTAACCAGAGTGAGTGTCAGGACTCGCCGATCGGAGGCTACGTCTGCCACTGCTCCAGGGGCTTCTCTGGTAACCCCTATGTCGTCGATGGCTGCTCACCAGACCAAGGTAATCCCCTCAATCTCTGATTCTCCGAATGCCAATTTATGCATAGTTTGTGTACAAGTTGCATGATCTTTTTTTCCCCATTTCTGTCCAATAGTCTATGGCTCCACCCAGCCGAAGGACAATTGCCGGACCATGTGCGGGAACGTGAGCGTTCCATTCCCCTTCGGCACAGAGCTGGGCTGCTTTGCAATGATCAATCTTTACCTGGCATGCAACCCGGGGCCTCCTGCAATCCTCCAAATGTCTGAGGACTTGGTAGTCACTGACATATCCATCGACGAAGGCGTCTTGAGGATTCAGAAGCTGTCCGACCCAGGTGATTTCCTGGGCGATCGAAGCACCACGCTCTACTCATTCTCTGGAGAGTCTGGCATGGTGAAGTGGGCTGTTGATAACCCGACGTGCAGGGAGGCGATGCTGAACAAGAACGAGTACATGTGCGTCAGCGCTCGTAGCGACTGTGTAGATGTCACCGACGACAGAACACATAAGCATGTGGGTTACAGATGCAAATGCGCTTCCGGTTTCCAAGGAAATCCTTACCTCGAAGAAGGATGCACAGGCAAGTTCTCCGTCTGTATATATGCTTAATTTAAATTTTCGTGTACTCATGATTCGCAGGAAGTCTCTCCGTGTTCGTTTTGATGGTTACTTGGTTCTATTTGCAGATATCAACGAGTGCCTGCAGCCAGATAAATACCATTGCAATGGGATCTGTCAAAATAGCCTGGGAAATTTTACTTGCTCTAGATGCCCGCCTGGAACAGCTTTTGACAGAATTGCAAGAAAGTGCAAAGCATCCGACGTTATCTTAGGTACGGCACTTTGAGATAATTCAGGTTTTTGTGGTTTGCAAGTTTGTCCGAGCCCACTTTTTAGAAGTGGAGGATTGCTAACACGGTAGAACCAATGCCAATTTGATGCAGGTGTTACCATTGGACTTAGCTCTGGCGGCGGAATTCTATTTCTTTCCGCGATTGTGGTCATTATAATCCGTAGATGGAAGAAAGACGTCCAGAAACAGCTCAGGAGGAGGAACTTCCACAGGAACAAAGGCATCCTCCTTGAACAGCTCTTCTCCTCCGACTCAAGTGCCAGTGACAGCACCAAGATATACTCCCTGGAAGAGCTTGAGAAGGCAACCAACAACTTCGACCCCTCACGCGTGGTTGGCCGAAGTGGCCATGGGACAGTTTACAAGGGCATCCTGACGGACCAGCGCGTCGTAGCAGTCAAGAGAGCAGAGCTGGTTGAGAGCAGCGAGATCAATCAGTTCATCAACGAGGTTGCCATCCTATCACAAATCAACCACCGGAACGTGGTAAAGCTCCTTGGTTGCTGCCTCGAAGCCGAGGTCCCTCTGCTCGTCTACGAGTTCATCTCCAACGGCACACTCTACGACCTCTTACACTGCGAGCAGGATCATAATTTGTTACCGTTGTCTTGGGAGGAGCGCCTAAGGATCGCCACTGAGATCGCCGGCGCACTCACCTACCTGCACTCCGCAGCTTCGGTGTCAGTCCTTCATAGAGACATCAAGTCCATGAATGTACTCCTGAACGACAGCCTTACGGCAAAGGTTGCAGACTTCGGTGCGTCGAGGTCGATACCGATTGAGCAGACACATGTGGTCACCGCCGTACAGGGCACCTTCGGCTACTTGGATCCTGAATATTACCACACGGGGCGATTAACTGAGAAGAGCGATGTTTACAGTTTCGGGGTGATACTTGTTGAGCTGCTGATGAGAAAGAAGCCACTGATCGAGAATGAGAATGGTGAGAAGCAAAACCTGTCGAATTATTTCCTCCTGGCTATGGGGGAGAGGTCTCTGGAGGAGACAGTGTGTTGTGTTTTGTGTCAAATATTGTGTACGTGTTGGGTTAGGTTTGGACTTAGAGTTGTATTAGATGTGGTAGGTACGAATAGTGTTCGAGTCGGACTCTTGTAACCTGGGCCTCCCATATAATGAGTGGAGCACCACACGAGTAACCCACGACGACTTGATAGCAACAGGCACGCAATCGGAGCCGGCGGCTTGTGTCCGCGCCTAGGGCGGACAGGGTTGCGGTATCAATGGAAGGAACGCTCGTAGTCATGCCCCGCAGATGTATGCGAGTTCGCCGAACTGCGTTAGCAAATCTCGGTGTCGTCATCGTGCTGTGATTGCTTTGTGTTCTCGGTAGATCAACTGGGCGCCTACGACGGTAACAATTGGTATCAGAGCAAGGTTAAGGGCGTGGATCGTTGATCTAGAGGAAGCGGAATATTCGTCGGATTAATCGTGCACGTAACCGGTGGGCGGGTCTCGGATCCGTCAGGTGGAGACGTTGGACGCCGGGGACAGAGGCAGATCGATGGGGCGACGTGGATTATTCCGTGGTGGCGATCGGAAACAGCATGCAGGTGCAGATCGGATCAAATCAGGAGTTGCGGCGCTGGCGTTCGGCATCTCGGCGAGATGGTATCGTGCATCAGCGGGAGACGTACGTACTAGCAGCGGCAAGGTCGAGAGGCGCTCCAAGCGCGTGTGCAGCACGAGGACCTAGGTTAGCTGTGCGTGTGGCCGGCAGGAGTATGCATGAGGTGAAGTTGCTGGTGGCCTGGTGCTCGGAAAGGATCCGATTGCATGCGAGATTTGTTACAGGGAAAAAAAAAAAAGGAACGCGTCAAGTATCGTGCTATTTTCATCAGGAGCAAGACAAGAAGATAAAGAATTGATTTAGGAGCTTTGAGGCGCCACGTGAGGGTGTGGATGCATGGTGAGTTTGTTGGATTCACGGAATCGTCCTTTGCTACGTGTGCATGGAAAGCACCACAGATATTCTTTTTCTTTTTCGTAGCTTGGTATACAATTTATGTATGGGATGGAAGTGGTGGCACGATATGGAAAGACGCGGAGTCGCAGGTTCACAGGAAGATTGACAAGGTTTGGTCAACGTTATTTGATCCGAGCGTTGTATGGGCGACGCTCGATGATGTAGCATGGGGCCAAGTTGATCAAGATGGACTGGATGCGACGAGTGACGACGTGCTGGAGCGTGTCGTGAGGATCATGCATACACAGGGTGCCGGACAGTGCGCGGAAGGTGTACTGGGCACAGGGTGGAGCATGGGTGCAGTCGGATACGTTCGGCTGGGTTGGACTGGATTGTCTGACAGATCGACGGGAGGTCGGTCGGACAGAAGACGGTGAAGATCGGCGACAACGACGTAGGAGCGTGAGGGCTGATGGTGTCCGAATTCTGTAGCGTGGAAACACGTGGCGCATGGTTATGCGTGCTTCGACATGCGATGGCGCGGAGTTGATTCAAGACGGTGTACACGTGAGAACTTGAAGTCGACAGGGCGCGGGGTGGACTGATCCTCTACCAAGGAGTCATGTTGAAGGTGGAGCTGGAGTCTCTGGCGGAGATTTCACTCGGCTGATGGAGGGGCTGCGGTGTAAGGTACCGGAGAATCGGAGCCTAGTCAGCGGGAAGGCGAGAGGCACGTGGTCCGGACTGGAGCTCAGGGTCTGGAGAGATGCGTGGAACTCGGCATCGGTCGGGTATGACTGATGGTTGTTTGCAGTGGGGCCTGAGGTGGTGTGGGTTAGCGACCCGGTAGATCTTGGCCAAGATTGCGGATGCTCGACGCGGTAGTAGCGGCGAGGCGTGCGATAAGCACGGGACACAACGACAGACCATGGCACAGGCGGTCAGACATATGGTCAGATAGGTGTGCAGGGATGCTGAAACAGTGTTGACGAGTATCGGATTCAAGTTGGTGACTGGGTCTATGGATATTGACATGTCAGGTGATAGACAAGAGTCGACCATAGGGAATCTGAGAAAGTGTTGGAAAGTCTGTAATGTCTGAAGTTTGGAGAGTACATGGCCATATATTCTATGATGTTCAGTGCACATGGCAAAGTGCAGGTGACTAGATACAGAAGGAGGCGGAGTGCTATAGCGGTGGGACATGTAGAAGACTATCCAGGATGAGACGACTGTGAATTTGACTCAAGTTGACTAAAAGGCGACGGTGAAATTCCTTCAAGTTGGAAGCATTTTCACGCAGATCAGTGATCGGTGTGTGATGATGTTGAAACGGGAAGAAGGGACTGCAGTTGCAGGTGGAATCACGTGTAGTCTGGGAGTAGCAGTGGAGCTCATGGAGACAACTCAAGTCCGGAGTACATGGAGGTTTGACGCGTTGACGAATTCAAGGTGGTGGACAATATTCGCCAAGGTGGAGTTTGTTGTGTTTTGTGTCAAATATTGTGTACGTATTGGGTTAGGTTTGGACATAGAGTTGTATTAGGTGTGGTAGGTACGAGTAGTGTTTGAGTCGGACTCTTGTAACCTGGGCCTCCCATATAGTGAGGGGAGCACCACACGAGTAACCCACGACAACTTGATAGCAACAGGCACGCAATCGGAGCCGGCGGCTTGTGTCCGCGCCTAGGGCGGACAGGGTTGCGGTATCAATGGGAAGGAGCGCCCGTAGTCATGCCCCGCAGATGTATGCGAGTTCGCCGAACTGCGTTAGCAAATCTCGGTGTCGTCATTGTGCTGTGATTGCTTTGTGTTCTCGGTAGATCAACTGGGCGCCTACGACGGTAACACAGTGGATGCTAAAGTTACGGATGGTGGAAATAAGGAGGTGATCAAACACATGGCTGTCTTGGCGCGAGAGTGCCTGAACCTGAGGCGACAGCAGAGACCTAGCATGAAGGACGTGGAGATGAGGCTGCAGTCCCTGAGGGCACGGAAGGTTGCTCCGGGAAAGGATGAGATGGCTCCGTATCCCTACGGTGAAGCAGGAACACATGATGGGCGCCGAGGCGTTGTTCCTGTGGCTGGTCACGATGGCACACGCCAGTACAGCCTAGAGCAAGAGTTCACATCATCCTTGAGCATACCGCGATGAATCGTGTTCCTCTTGTTCAGTTCGTGTATTACCCCTGCTTATATGTTGTACTCCTTCTCAGGGCCGTCCCTAGGTGTTAGAGTATAGCATATATATGGTTGTTATGGTAGTATAGGATAGAGTTAGAAGAGAGTGGATTTTTGGAACCCGGGATACATGAAACTTTAAAAAAAATCGAAATCGACAGTTTTATGTTTTCAAAAATCGCGAAAACAATCCCGGATGCAGATATTGTTGAGATCTACAATCGTGAAATTTTTAACTCCAAATTCGTTATATTTTAGGCTATAAAAAAAATACAAATCGGGGGATTTTCAAAATTTTGGAACTATGTATTCTTCACCACCCAAATCGGCAGATCCACCCGTTTGTCTTTTTTGTGCAGCCTAAAATATAACGAATTTGGAGTTTACAATTTGCACGATTGCAGATCTCGACAATATCTACATCCGGGAACTTTTTCGCGATATTTGGAAACTTTGTCGATTTCCATTTTTTTAAAAAGGGCTCCATTTAGCCCGGACTTTTTAGGTTTCAAGAGTTAGAATATCTTTCCATCTATTGACTAACTTGACTTTGTACTCACCCATGATGCTCAATAATATATCCAACAATTATGCCAATCTCATAGTTTACATGTTGTTAGAGCGGTGTGATCCTTAACCTAGCCGCCGCCAAAACCACTTCTGCACCGCACGGTCCCAGGTCAATCTCCATGATCCCCAACGGGGGCCACACGACCCATAGCAGGGTTCGTCCGCCGATCCATGATCGGCTACCCTGATAAGTCTTTTCGATCACTAGATCGGTTTTTCTCCGGTCACTTGGTCGATTCTTCTTTTTTGGTTCGCCGATCTATGATCGGATTACGTCGCCCACCGCCATTCGTCCTCTTGCGCCTCTACTCTGATAGTGGCGTCGACCCTACACCGGCCAGCTCCTCGGCACCGTTCATCGTGACCGCTGAGCCGACGTCCTTGGCTCCCACCTCGCCACCACCTACGGCGTGGGTTGCCAACTTCCGTGCATGGTCTTCATCATGCCGCCGGGTTCTTCCTCGCCCACTTCGAGTAATATCACCGTACTTCTACAGGTAACCTGTATGGCCACTCTAGGTCATCGCAGGCCCCGCCGACTTCACCCTCTCAATGCGTCCAACATGACCACTCTAGGTCGTCTCTGCCTTCGTCGTCTTTTATGTTTTCGTCCACCACGAACTTATCGCCAGTGTCATCGTCCCATCCCCGACTACGTCTACTCTGACAACCGTGGATTTAATCGACACCTCCCTCTTAGCCTCTATGCGCCCCGCAACCGTCCTGGAGGCCTCCTTTGATAGTCCCTCCAACACTGGCGTATAGTTCACGGTGATCCCCCCCCCCCCCACACACACACACGGTACTGGCAACACCGGTGTGTGCCTTCGTCCCCGACGTGTCCCCGAGCCTAGCAAGCTCGGGTCGGCCTCGTCTTCGTTGGCTTCGACCACGTCCTCACCATCGAATCCCTCCTCTATGGCTGCCTCGATCGCGTCACTGATTTCTTCATTGCGTCTTTAGTTCTGGCAAAAACGGAGTATGCATTCGTCCCTGACGTGCACCTTGTTCTGGCAAAATTATGGCCGCACCTCGTCCTCGACGGCTCGGACTAAATCGTCTCAGGCATCAGCATCCTCGACGACTGCCCCAACGCATATCCGTCATTCTCCTTGCGCACGTGGCTTCATGTGCATCTACCGCGACACGGGCAACCCCGACCATGACGACCTCTCACACGGCTACCACGACCAAGGCTGCGCCGCCCAACGCTCTCGACAATCTCGACATCGGCACAAAGGGCTATCACCTCGCTTGAGCACCTCATCGGCGTCCTTTACAGTCCAAGCTTCCGCCCCGCAACACCATCTACGACGTTCCCGCTACTACTGCGGAGGGGCTATCAGCCCACCAGTTTCTACTTCGATTTCTCTCCAGTCTGACCGTCCGCGACGCTCCTGTTGTTCACGATGCTACCGTTACGACTGCGGGGATGTTAGAGTATGTCATATATGGTTGTTATGGTAGTATAAGATAGAGTTAGGATCTCTTTCTATCTATTCCCTAAATTGACTACATATATCTTTACAAAAATTGAATTATATAATTGGAACTAATATAGATGAATTTCCACTGTTACTGCATTATTTGCTGGATTATTCCTTATTAAATTGATGCACTAGCCAACTATCTCAAAAGTCCGAACTGATGGAAAGGGTCGTGCAATATGTTATATTTCTGACACTCCCCCTCACGAGAAATCGAGACTATGGACTTTTTCTTCATGAGCCTAGGACGTGGATTTATGTTGTCCGCATATATTTATTTCAATACCGCGCTGGCCAAGATTTGAACTCTAAACCTCGGGCTCCGATACTATATTAAATTGATACACTAGTCAACTATCTCAAAAGTCCGAACTGATGGAAAGGACCGTGCAATATGTTATATTTCTGATATTACTCATATATTGCAAAAAAAAATACAATTCTGGTTTAGACACCGAGTTGCGAAGTGGATGAGAAGTAATACCATTTGATATTTCATTGATTTCACAGTTTATGGCTTGCTGGTTGATCATGTAGTCTTGTGACTTTGTATCACCGTATATTGGTAGTTAGCTTGCGTAGTAGGTTCGTACTGTTTCAACTTAATAGAGTTTCTTTGTTGAGAATATATTTCTCTATATAATGGCGTTCTATTCGTCTACTTATCGTAGTTTCATTTTACTCTAAAAAAAATCTTAGTTTCCTTTTATTAGATATTTTCTATGGCCTAATGTGTAGTAGGTTTTCACTTTTCAGGACATCCACACGCCTTCAAGATAGTGCTTTGACCAGCGAATCTGTGTGCAAACATGTTGCCTCACATAGAAATAAACTTATAGTATATAGTTTGTTTTATGATACCACTAGCAATATACGTCCGATGTTTCGGATAGTATTACTCCAGTTCTTTCTTTACAAATGGTCATCACCCTCTTGGGGGCGTTGTCGTGGAGCCTCGGTATTTTCGAACTCACGCCGGGGTCTTTGGTGGCAAGTCCGGTTTCCTTTCTTCCTTTTTTGTTTATCTTTGTTCTGTTTCTCATCACCTTGTATCGGTTCGGCCGTTGTGCTTTATTTATAAAGCGGGCGAAAACCTATTTCGTCTTTAGAAATGGTCAAAGATAAATTGTTTGACAGGCTGAATGCCTTAAACACCCTGTGTTCTAGACCGAAGGCAGCACTATGTTTAAATGCGAGCATCTTCATACTCTGCTTTGCTCAAATGCAAGGAACAAATTAGATTATTTAAAAGTAGTAAGTTGCATCAGAATAAAAAAGAATAAAACACCAGCGCTGCCTTCATCTCCTCTGCTCCAAAACAGAGCAGATGCGGCGGTCTACAAAAAACAGAGCAGGGGCAGAGCGATGCCAATGGAGTTATGGAGATGTGGAGGCCTGCGGAGCTCGTCTAGGCGCTAGAGTGCAAGACTGCAAGGCCGTTGTGGGCGGAGACAGAAAAAAATGAACTAGGCAATGGGCATGAGGCCACAGGTTCACGAGTTACATACGTAAGCACACTGGAAATGGGCCTTCCGGTGAACTCCCCTGCACTGCGCCGCGCCCAGAATTCGCTTGTCTCAGGTGGCTGATCCGGCGTCCGTGCCCGCCATCTTTTTTTTCTTTTTCCATTCACCTCCAGATCTGAGTCGGGTTCAATGCAATTCCGTTCCATATCTATGGTAATCGCTAATTCGTGCTTTGGAATCTTGATTTTCCCGTCGTCATCTGGCATAGGCGTGAAGATTGACCGTGGAATCTTACGAGTTTTCAACGCTGTCGTGGTCGACATAGGCCGGGATGACGCAAACTGGGGTGGCGCACGCAAGGTGTTTGACGAAATATCCACCCGGAGAAGATGGCGACTGGCATGTGCGTCCAAACGGGTGAGCTGGCCTTTTTTTATTTGTATCTTGAACCGATTTTGTACCTGATCCAAACTGCAACATTATACTAGTATGCTCCAAGCGAAGCTGTGAATCACACCAGGACAACAGCAGAGAACAACTCATAACTCATTTCAGATTACAATTCATAGATAGCTTGCTAGCTGCAACTCACGCCCCACCGTTTGTACACACAGCACACAGAATAAACTACTCCCTCCGTACATAAAAGGATGTCTCAATTTTGCCTATATGTGCATATATCTACACACTAAATTATGTCTAGATACATGCAAATTTAAACAAAGTTATGACATCCTTTTATGAACGGAGGGAGTAATACACTTGACACTCATCTCTGTACATAGTTCTAGTTATCTAGTACACACTAGCTTATTCTGAGTAACTGGATAATTGACAATCAATCCGAATCTTCGATTCATATAACTGTAACTCCTCTTTTCAAGAACATTCTACGATAATGTTTCAAGGAAAAGGTCCACCTTGTCGTTCACCCCCCTCGACAGAAACTTCATGCAGATAGGAGGGTTCACCTTGGCAAGAGCAAGAACTGACTGCGGCAAAACCCACAGTCCATCGCCGCAGATCATGCCGGAAGCAACTGCAGGCGCATATGTGTCTGACTTGGCCCTGTCCAACTTTTGCCAGATGAAAAGGATCACTGTCCCGATGAACATATCGATCGCGAAATATGATCCTAGATAGAATGGTATTGCCATAGCCATCGGGATCGGTATAAATCCTGCTACCTTCTTTGGCACCAGGTCTTTTATCAAGTTGACGAGGATTGCTGCAGCAAAGGATACAGCGCAAAAAGTGAGGCAGTTCTTTGGTAGGGACGAGAAGCCATCGACGCCTAGTATAGCAATGCTGCGGAAGATGGCAGCATTTGGTGCAGGGTACTCGCTGCCAGTGATGCCAATATTATCAAAGGCCTTGTAGAAAAGCCAGAATACACAAGGAGCAATCACACAACCCATTGCAGTGCCTATGATTTGGCTGATGAACATTGACCTTGGTGAGGCCAGTGTCAAGTATCCTGTTTTGAAGTCCTGCATTAGATCAGAAGCAGTAGCCACGATGTTCATCATCACACCACAGGCAGCCAAGCCCGCAAGAACACCCCCATGTGAAGCACCTGTCCATGCACCGAAAGCAAAGATTGCGAGCTTCCCGTAAGTTGTGACAAGAGACCAATCAGTGAGGCCAGCTCCATATGCATTGCAGAAGCCAAGTATTGGTGCTACGATATACGCTACCAAGATTTGGTACCACTTCAGCTGAGGGAATATCTGCGGGACAGTGCCAATGGATATGGCAGCAACAACAGCATAGCCTCCATATGCAATGTACCAGGGGATTTGATCTTTGAGAAAAAGTTCAGTGCGCCGCTCCTCATCATATGAGACAGGTGCAACACTGTTACTTGTTTCATCGTCAGAGACTGGAAGTGTACTAGCGTTACTCTTCTTGAGTTGAGATCTTAATGAGCAGACTGTAAGGAAGAGCATCTTGAGGAAGTTATACAGGCCATCACCAAGAATCACGGCAATTGCAATGAAGACCTGTAATACCATTTGGAATTTAGTAGCAGAAAAGATAACTAAACCTTTAAGAAAAGTGTGTATTCTTACCCGGTAACCTTGCATCCCGTGGAGATTACTATCAGGGAGATCAGCAGCGAACCAATCACCTCTTTTCTTGGCTATAAGAGGCCACATTATTCCCCATGAGAGAATGCCTCCCAGGAGAACAGATATGTTGACAATATGCGGGCAAATCATTCCAACTCCGACATAGGTAGGAGAGAAGTCAAAGTAAAACCTAGCAAAAAGAAGTTTGATTACGGAGAATGTTGGAAGGTATCTACTCTGTAGATTTAAACGTAACATCAAATTCAGAAGTCAGATGATAGAAGTTTGATGGGAGTTACTTGCAGCGTGCAATCTATACCTGTTGTTGTAAGCTTGTAGCCCTAAAGATGGGAATTTCTGGAATCCACAATTATCGGTTGCTGTGTAGAACCACTGAAAAAAACCCCAAAAGAAGCTGAGCCCGAAGAATTGGCCCAGTTTCTTTACTTGCTTCCTGTACAATGACGATGTCCATGTCAAATTTTATACTTGTGGACAGCTGACTAACATAGAAAATTAGTTACAATGTTCACCCTGCAATCTTGGCACCATGGGGCGTGTGAAAGCCGTTTATGAGGAAGGCAGTTGCAGTGCCACTTGGATAGGTCAGCTTGTAGTCAATGATCATAATCTGAAGTAGAGTGCTAATTTGTTAAAATGATATAGACACGACCCCTTCACAAAATATTAGAGGTAAGGAGTAATTTGACCTTTCTCAGTGGCACAAGACCAAAAAGCCCAATGAAGCTGACCACGAGCAGGAAACCAATTATCCATAACAGTTGTGGATTCTTGATATTTTGAGGATTATTTGCCTCTGGTACTTGCGAAGCGATTCTCTCACTCATGGCCAATATGTAGGTACCAAAGCCCCCTAAAAGAATTTGACGAGTTAATGAATAAATATACTAAGATAATGCTTTAATAAGTTTTTTTTATTTTTTGCTAATATCATTTACTGTGTTCAAATGGAATTCATGAAAAAAGCTTTGTCCCAAAAGATAATTACCACAAAAACTTGAGGCTTCTAGGTACAGTTGTCATGTCTTATGTATTCATATGGAATATCTAGCAAACCTTACAATTTTCCTAGTATGGTACGACGTACTAAGGAATTAACGGTTAAGTGTGAAGTGTATATTCGGTAATACAAAGGTTCCAGGTATAACAAGTGTGAGAAATAATTGATCTAAATAAATGCCTCCTTCTACCCTACCAAGTTGTCACGCATACCTTTGTATCAGGCACATTTCTTTTGTTGCCACATGCTAGTAGTTGCGAGATTTTGTGAACATACTTTTTCTTATATATGCTCATTTATAAACTAATTAAATCTAACACCTATCATATTACATTACATGCCAATGAATAAATAGCACGTGGATATATAGCAATATTTTAGTGCAAAAATCACGTGTAATAAATTCAATGACCATTCATGGTGGAACAAAAAAAAGTCTCCAAAACATACAGTATAATTGGTAGAATAAACGAGCATGGAACAAATAATTATGAAACAGAAAAAACACATGTATAAATTTAACTTTGATATATGTAACATCGGTCTCATTATTATGAACCTACTTGGTCAAATAGCATTTTTTACTGCGTGTATTTCTGAATTGGACACTTAACTTGAAAAAATATGCATTTTATGAAAATAAAATTCTCATATTTCAACTACGAACGTGAAACTAGACCAATTCAAAGATGAACCGTTAATTAGTATTGAATTAGTATTGTGACAGTTTCCATGTTTATATCAGTGCTTTAATGACCAGAATTATTTATTTCCATTTTAGACGCAAGCCGCAAACTTTATAAATAACCCCGATATAGTTATTTATGGCCTCTTTCCTACGAAATTAACGGCTCGCATTAAATTGCAGGATAAATCAGCGTGAGGAACTGAGGACAAACCAGCTCGTACATGGCAAGGAAAATCTGACAGCTGTGAGTTATAGAATTACCGCTGAAGGAGATGCCGTAGGCGGCGACGACGCAGGTCTGGATGACGGTGTTCTCCTGGCGCGTGAAGGGCTGCCGGAGGAGGCCCACCTTGTCGAGGGCGCCCGTCCAGAGGCGGGTGAAGAAGAAGCTGAGGAGGCCCGCGGAGACGTTGAGCGAGGGGATGATGCCGATGGTGAGGTTGAGCTTCATGACGATGACGCTGAACATGACGGCCAGGAAGAAGCTCACCACGAAGGCGCGCACCGTGAGCTGCTCCCGCCAAGACGGCACGCGCTGGCCGGCGAACGCCTGCTCCACCGACGACGCCTCCTCCTCCTCGGCGGGGACGGCGCCCTCTCCGTCGCGGCGCGCGCGGTCGCCTGGGTTGCTCCGCCGCCGGAGCTCGCTCGCCTCCACCATCTCCACGTCGGCCGCCGCCCCGTTCGAGCCGGTGGTCTCGTGGGCCATGTGGTCGGTGACTGCAGAGTGCAGACTGCAGGTGAGCAAGAGCAGGGACCGCGGACGCTGCCTTTGGCTTAAGGTGCTAGGCTCTGCCCATAGCGTGACTTATATACACGAATCGGGGCCACAATTATAGGGACCTTATATTTGAAAAAGATATCAAAATCTCACAATTCCAGGGCTAATGGTCAACAAAAGAACCTACCAAAAAAAATAATAAGATAAAACAAACCTGCCCTTTTGGTCATTTGACAACAAAATCTGACAATATCGGCCCACTCGTCATTGCTCAAACTAAATAGTCACATGAACAATGTATAACTGTGGGACCCAGCACATGATCATCCTTTACACTTCCTCATCCCTGGGAAATCCACTTCGGGTAGTAGGTGCAGATGCACCCACTACACAAAAAACAATTTTGATAATGTCAAAAAATTCAAAATAAAAATTCGCATATACATCAAGACATTTTATGTTGGCACATGAAGTTACGTGAAGAAAAAAATATTTTTTGTGACTGTGCAAAAAAGACAAATCCGGACGCACCAAAATGTGTTTATACGAGTCTTTTTTTTTTGTCTTTTTTGCACAGGTCACAAAAAATGTTTTTCACCACGCCATTTTTTGTGCTAACACATAATGTTCTAATGTACATCCGAATTTTTTCTGTAATTTTTTGACATTTTGAGAAAAAACAAAAAAATTACGTAATAGGTGCAGTGCACCTATGAGCCAAATCGCCGCCTCCATCATCCCCTGCTCTTCTTTGTCTCATGTGTCTCATGTCTCCAAAAATCTTATCGGCTATTTATCGGTGCAGAATTTTGAAGTCTACAAGCAGCTCAGCGAAAGGATCGTCGCACACCGAGCCGTCCGTCCTATTTTCGCCTATATAGCCTGCGGAAAGGGGGAGAACCACGTGGTGTAAGAGTCAAGATAATGTGTTAAGCCTGTGCATATGGCTGTATGTGTTGACACGTGTACCACACATTTGATGACTTATGGAAAAAAATATTCTTCCACAAAAACGGGCTCTAACTCGGTTCAAGAATTGAAGTACATGTGTTGTGTGGCGAGCCGGGCGGCGGGGGAGTGTGCGTGAAATGCTATTATTCTCACTCACTTACAAGTGTCACAGAGGAGCTGCCATTATAAAAGGTTCCAACTGCAACTATCAATGTAGATATAAATTTAGTCTCACTTGCATCTATTCTGAATGGGGATTTGAGATTTCAGGTTTTGTTAGCCTGGATAGGCCAAGCCCATAGAAATGCAACAGATAGTAGTTTGGACTTTGGAGTTATACGAATCAACTGTAGTAGGTGTATTGAGTTTCTTTAAACAAATTTACCGAACAAAGTTGTCCATCTTCACGAGAGCTATTGCGGGGCAACGCCATCCAGTTCTACTACGGGAATTAGAAGGTCTAGAATCTTCGTTGTAATTTCTCATTTTTTAGGCAAGAACCGTAGATCAATTTTCTACGGAATTTTCATATATATAACAAAATTACAAAATATTTACAAAGAAACGCAACAACCAAACTCAACACCAGTTTTTTCTAACATGAGAATGAGACAATTCTGAAAGCTAGATTATGGAAGGTACAAGACCATCCATTCTTTCAAGCCAGCCAGATGCTTGGTCTTGATTCTGAAAGTAACAATCTTGAGATCCTTTTGAAGAGATGTTTCCAAGAGTTCACTGACGGCCTCACTCCATGAACAATGAGATCGTTTCTTTGGTTCCAGCATCCCATGATGACAATGTTAAGTGCAATTTTCCTTGGGAGGGTTTGTATAGCAAGGTCACATTCCTCCAACACAGAAGTAACTCTGTTTTTGTTTGGACATGGTTTAGGCTAGATTTGGTAGTTTAGGTTTGTAATTCAAGTCTATCTCTATTAGGTTTCGTAGTCTCCAAGTCTTGTACCCCTTTATATACAGCCCACCGCGACTCGATGTAATCAATCTACAATCAAGCAATTTAATCAATATTCCACAATCTTACATGGTATCAGAGCAATCCGCTCCGCAGCCTAGGGTTTAGCCACCAACGCATCCGCCACGCCGCCCCCGGCGAGATTCATCTCTGCCGGGGGCACGCAAATAGTAGATTAGATCTTCGTCCGTCGAAATTTTCTCGCCGGCCACGTGCGCCTCTACTCCAACACGTCGTCGACTCATCTTCGGCAACTCCACGTCGTCACCACGTCGGGTCTTCTTCGACAACATCGACCGAGACAAGCTCGTCCCTAAGTACGCGCCTCGCAGTCAACACAAGGGCTGCACCAACAACGCTCGTGGTCATCATCGCCGACAATTTTCTACATCAAGAATGTCCCCGACATCTACTACCTCGCCGACAACTATCTACACCAACAAACGTCTTCAACAACCACCACGCCGTCTTCGTCCACCGCAACCGAGCCGCTAGAGTTGCAGTCTATTTTTTATTTGCACAATTTACTTTTTGCAACATTTTCGTCTACTCCGGCAACAACCGACCGATGACGGAGATCTCCTCTGCTTCTTCTCGCTTTCATCCCCGACACTCCCAAGCCTGGCAAGGCGTGCCGCCTACCTCGGCTAAATCAACTCTAGCAAAAGTCTACCTCAACTACCCCAACAACGATAACATCGACCACGACTACAACGCCCACAACTTGGCTACATCGACATCGGCATAAAGGGCTATCACCTCGGCTCCCTCTCCAATTCGCGACTTCGGATTGTGCTACAGTCAGACCGTCCGCGACGCTCCAACTGTTCACGTCACTACCGATCCGACTGCGGGGGGTGTTAGAGTATAATACGGTTTAGGCTAGATTTGGTAGTTTAGGTTTGTAATTCAAGTCTATCTCTAGGAGGTTTCTTGCCCTCCAAGTTTTGTACCCTTTATAAGCAGCCCATCGTGGCTCAATCTAGAATCAATACAATACAATCAATAATATTTCGCAAAATAGTGTATCCCAACAGGCAAGAGAGAAAGGGCAATCCCAAAAGAGATGAAGGGCGGATTCAATGGAATTGGTGTTACAAAGCACACATCTATAGCTAGGCAAGTGCATAGATTTTCTCTTAAGCAATTCTCTCGTGTTAAGTCTGTCTTTTAAAACTTTTTAAGTAATAAAGATCCCTTTATCTATAAAAAGTTTGTCTCACTTTTCCAAACCTGATTGAAAATTTTCGGAGCTGCTGTTCCAGATTTCAGTAGCTTGTAAGCATTCTTGGAGGAGAAAATATTCGCACTACCTCGGAGAGTCCATTTGTCAGGATCATTACTTAGCTGAATGTTCTCTAACTGAAGTTGGAGATCCTGTAGTTGCTGATATGCTTGAATTGAAGTGGAGTGTGAAAATTCCTATCAACGGAATCAGCTTGAAAGAACTGTTGAATGCTTTGGTTGTTGAAGAGACAGTATGAGTGAAGTTGCGGATATTTGTCTTTACATGCATGGTCTTGCCCAATGTCCTCCCACATAAGAATGGAGGATCCTCTTTCAACCTGACATTCAGTTAAACTTTTATAATCCGGAATTAGTTTGATCCTCTTTTGTAATCTCTCATTTGTTGGGGTCTTGTGCGTCTGTGGATTCGATTAGCTAATTATTGGGTTATGATTTTGAGTATTAAGAACTGTATATTGAGAGGACTTCTCCACTAGCTTGATAGGAACGGCCGGTCAGGACAACGATGGCGTGACCGCAGGCTCGACGGTTTTTGATTGATTTTGACTTGTAGTTTGTGGCCGGAGAGGCAGACAGACGACCCGAGCGGCCGAGCCATTCTGTAGGCGTTGGCACTTAGTTTTTCGGTTTTCATACTGGACAGCCGTGCTGAAGTGAAATGCCGCGATGTGTGAGTGGAAATTACAGCGCAGTTCACGGCCGTGAGCCGTCGTCCCGTCGCCGGCAACCAGCCCCGGCGAACTTTTTTGCTCTTGTCGCCGAGATCCCGGTAAGACTAGTCGATCAGTTCAGACGAATTTTATATCTTCCAGTATTTTCCTTGTCACCGAGATCCTGTCAGACTAGTGCCGATCGTGTGTGTTTGCAGTGTAAGTAAGCTGGTCAAAGTCTTGGCACTAGAATCATGGAATCTTTGCAACGATAAGTGATGCGTTAATACGCAATCATCTATCGATCCTTCGCTATCACTATCAGTGGAGATGCGTAACTTACGTGTGTGACTAAATTTTCATATCTGCTGCTTTCACACGCCGGCCGCATGCGCGCATGCTTGGCTGATTTCCGTGGCTTCAGAATCCCAGTTCACATGGAGGAGCCTTAAAAAAATCTCAAGGAAACCACACTAAGAAAACTAGCCGTCTCTGGAATCTGGATGTGGTTGAGTAGTATGTGAGCGTTTGATCATGAGTCAGTTATGGTGTACGATTGGTCCTGCGTATTTTCTGCCCCTGTTTATGCTGCTCGGACCGGCGAAAACGGCTTGAACACAGCGTTGGAATTATCTACGCAACATGTTTGTACACACTAGCAAAATAGTATGATATACTGTACAACTGCAGTCGGATAAGCGTTGGAAGTTCAGTCTGACTTTGTTGAAAACTGGAGAAAACCAAAGCCAAATTCCGATTTTTTTTTTAACCAAGGGCTCGGCCCCAACTTTCCATTGAGAACGCCGACTAAGCAGCTGAAGGTCTGAATACAAAGTATGCAACAGGCCGGCGCGGCTTTGCTGACGTTGCGAATCGAAGTCACTCGCTGACTTTGCTTCTCAACCGTCAGATAATCTGACGGTCCAGATCGGAAATCCGACTGGTTATGTACCATGCGATCTGTCCCGTCGGTTCGCGATCCGGTGGCCGAAAATGAGGCAAGACAGCGGTACTGTAGCTCACTGACTTGGCTTCATGAAGTCGGCGAATCCGGCGGGAACAGGCATCCCGGGCACATGCAGGAAGATACGAGCCGAATGAAAGAATCACCCCAAACTGAATTAACCACAGCGCCACCGCCCCAGTTTATTTCTAACACGACAACAACCTGAAGTACATATGTTATATCCGAAAGACGGAAGCTTTCGATTTCCCACGATTTTTGGTGGTCACGTCCCTAATTTTCGTGCCGCCATGTGTCAGTTTCCTTCCGGGCCGTTGGATGGAGAAGTCACAGCGAACCTCAGCCGTCGATTTCGCACCATATAAAAGGGCAGTTCCCCCATCGAAAACCTAGCCGCCGGACCCAATTCCCTCGCGCGTTCGCTCTCCAATCCCCTCGCGTTCTCTCCTTCATCCTCCCGCCGCCACCATCCTTCTCCTCCCCTGCCGTGGCACCGTCGTCGTCGTCGCCCGTCGGCGGCGCAAGGCCTCGACGGAGCCTCGGCTCCCGGGCCGTAACCACCCGTAGCACATCCAAGAGCCGCGCAAGGAGGCCGAGGACGACGCGTCGGCGACCGAGCCTGCTAGGGTTGCCTCTGTAGTCAAGCACGAGAGCGGAACCGAGTCACCACGACAGGGAATCGGTCCCTCACCTCCTTGCCAGCGAGCTCTCTGCCATCCCCTGTGGTGAGTGTGCCGTCGACTTCCCGGAGCACAGCCGCCTATGAGAAAGTCGTCGAGTTTGGCCTCCAGGCTGCGGCGGCCGGTGGTTGTCGATGGGGCCCTTGAGGCTGGAGGAGATTGATCTCCATGCTCTGGATTACCGATGGAGATCTCCATGTCAAGCTGTCGGTCAACTGTGCAACATAACCTTTTTTTTCCTCCGTTGGCTTAAGTTAGATTTTTTTATACTGCCACCACTAAGCTATCATGTTTCTATGACGTGAAGCTATCATTTTCCTGTGACTTATTTTTTTTGTTGTCTGGATATGATTTTGTATTGAAAACTACAAATGTTTAACCTGAGTGTTCATTGTCCATGTACTGTATGTGCTTTGTTTTAATCCCCTGAATTTTGTCTTAGCCTTTGGTTCTTCCTGTATTTTTCTTCTCTCGGCTTTCTTGCCATGCTTTTCCCTAACCAAGGAACCTACATTTGTTTATGCTAGATTTTGAGATATTGGCCGGTGTTGAAAAGGGGCTATGAAGGAGATACTCAAAAAAGGCTCAGTCATCACGGTCAGAGTAGTGCCCCTGTGAATGCTGTAGGTCAAGCGGAGGATTGAGATGCTGGTGTGGTTGTTACGCAAGTCAGAAAAATATTGGCTGGTGTGGTTCATATGTGATTTTAATCTAATTGCGGTTGTGCTCCACTACATATATACGTGCAATTATTATCACGTTTACATTTGTTCCATTTTGAAAAAGGTATGTATTTCTAAGATCTATGAGTTGTGTCTTTTAAGATTGCTGCTGTTGAGCAGAAACTGCGGCCTTCGATTTGAAGTAGCGTACTAAGGACTAAAAGGAGCCAGGTTAGTGGCTCTTGCATGCCTAATGGATCAGTAGAAGCTCCTATAGTGTATTGTAATTTACATAGTACGACTGCACATAAATTCAGAAAGGACTCAGCTGAACATTGCATTGAGCTAACGAGGTGGGCGCGCTCCGTCGAGTTCCCCTTCGCGCGGAGGAGAGGCGACAAGCGGGGCGGCGCCGGGGTGCTGGTGACGGCGATGCGCACGGCTGGGCGGTGCTGAGGAGGTGACGGCGGCATGTCGAGCAAGTGCCGCGACGGTTCCGTGGTGGTGGCGGCGCCCTGAGCCGCTGGAGGGATGCGCGGCGGCACGGGTCCGATCAGGGCCCGATCTGGGCCCATCAGGGCCCGATCTGGGCAGAGCGGGCTGCCTCGCGCTCCAATGTGCTTGCTCGACCTCGACTTGGAGTTTCCGGCTCGGCGGTGGTGCTCCGGTCCTGGTCTTCGCGTGGAGGTCTCCGGGGTGGCTGTAGGGTGGTGCGGTCTTGTTCGCCCGCCTCGACGGGCATGGGGCAGGGGCCCCAATCCTTCGAGCTCTACTGCCCCTGTGCCAGGTCTGTGGCCGCGGGTAGCCAGGGGGCTGCTCGGCGGTGGACTTGGTGGTGGAGCCTCCCTCCTTGTTTCAGCCTTTTCAGCAGTGCGCGGAGCTGGGACGCCGGGGCGGCGGCCCTGGACGGTGGGAGTCCTTTGGTTGGTGGGCGAGCCAGGGACTCAGGTGCTGGTCGGTGACCTCGGACATAGGGGTGGCGGGGTGGCTGGCGTGCGGCGTGCGGTGACAGGGGCTTGGGTGTCGCTTGTCGATGCTTGGTGCCCCGGGTAGAAGGCAGAGAGTTTGCCGGGGGGAAACCCTTGCCCGAGGTCTTCTCGGGATGCGATGGCGACGTCCATGGACGCCGTTCCCCTCTTGAGGGCGTCGTAGCGGCTTCTCTTGATCCTTTTACGCTCCGGATGAAAATCCAAGGTCCTCGGACCGGGCGGTGGCGGCGCTCCGGCGTCGTGTGCTTCTTGAAGACACCGTCTTGGAGTTCACGGCAGGTTGCTTTCCGGAGGTGCTGTGGCGACGTTTCTGCGTCGAGCTCCCTCGGGCAAAGCTTGTACCTTGTTCTGCACCTCGGTGTTTCTTGTGCAGGGCCTGCTGACTGAGCCTGTCTGCCTTTGCGGAGAGTGGCGTTGATGATCCTGCTGGTGGTGCTCCTTGGTTGGTGTAGTTGGTCTCGGCGGTGTGCCGTGTGCGTTGGTGTGCCCGTGCTCTGGGTGAGCTCTGGCCCGACACCTCGGCCCGTCCTGCTTGTGCTCTCCTTCTTCGGCGTTGCTCGCCTTTGGTGTTTCAACTGTAATCTCGTCGGTAGCTTTGTGTTCCTGTGTGAGTGTGCAGCACTTTGTTGTAAGCTGGTTTCAGCACCATGTACTCTGTCGCCGTTCTTGGCGTTATTAATTTAACGTTGGGCCTTCTGGCCTTGTATCTAAAAAAAATAACCTTCTCTCCATGTTATCCACAATGGAATTATGTTTTAACTGGCTTATAGTGTCACACAGGCGCTCGGCATGTGCTACAATGTAGCCTTGCCTCATTTTTTCAGTGTGCGCTTTCAGTTCGGTCGGTCGGGTTATATCTCATACATGTGATGACTGATCAAGTAATCTCACCTTTTATTGAAAATTGATATTGACACAACTTTATGGAACAGTCAGTTTATCTTTTTAGTGCGTGGGTGCATATTTTCTGATTAAATAGCCAATGAAATAACTTTCAAAGCCTTGAAATTTTTGTGTTTCGTTGATGCCTTTTATGGACAAATTTGTGTTCAGGTGATCAGTTTTTTGGAAGGCTCGGCCCAGCAGAGGAATGGCCCTTCTGTGCAATTTTCAGTTGGCTCTGCTCCAGATTTCAACAAGCTGGTGTAGTGTGCGGAACGCGAAGTTGCTGTCAATGGCAGCGACACATACGGTGACCTGCCGACACACCAAAGGAAGATTATCATCGAGGTTGGCATGCAGGATTTGGTGCTGTTTGCTTCAAACATTAGAAAATAGGTGCATATGATGATGAATTAGAACTTGCATGATTGCTTTGATTTTCGTCAAGATGTATATAGCGTTTTCAGAAATATGTCGATAAGTTACCTGTTGTACTGAATTTAATGAAGTTGTGACCAGTAAATTTAGCGAGCAGCGATCAAATTGCAGAGTGGAGTTAAGAAGTTGTACTGAAATTTAGTGAGCAGTAAAATTTACCTGTTGTACTGAATTTAATGAAGTTGTGACCCAGTAAATTTAGCGAGAGCGGTCAAATTGAAGAGTGGAGTTAAGAAACCTCCTTGTGCCTCATGTTCCGGTACTCCTGGTGAATTTACATGACTTGCATTTGTAAGACTATCAGGTTGCATCTACAGGACTTAACTTTGTTGTCTGACACTTGTGGTAAGAAGTACTGAGCAGCATGCGACAATTCATATAGTTTTGGTTAGACGAAAATATTTTTCTTTAGATGCGACTAGAGCTGCCGCATGCTAAAAACTGAAGAAAAGGTAGAACGAGATGGCACTGTTATCGTTTCTACTAGAGAAAATAATATCCCCTAATCAGAGTGAGCACACAGCTAACAGTGTTAAATGACCTGAAGTTAGCCAGGTAAATCTCATCCTCCGGAGGGATGCTGGCTGAGCCACCTGGTCATAAAAACGGGAACGGAAGCACGAAGCAGTAAGCTATACGTGTGTACGTGGTGGACTGTTTGCAGTTTCTTCCCAAGTGCACTATACACTCGAAGTTACACTGGAAGTGCATGAATAACACTCGAAGTTAAACAAATTTAACAAGCAGAGCGCCGCACGGGCCTGGCTAGTCATACCTCAAGGCAATACACTACCACAAGTCGAACAAGATATACGGAGTATGTGATACTCTCCCCCTACCAGAGCCCTACTTGTTGACAGCTAACCTAGCCGGTGTGGTGCGTGCCTTGATGATCAGACGGCTACAGCTACTAGTACTACAGTACTTGGCGGTGCGACGTCTACTCAGGTATACAGGTTTATCACTGTATGATCATGCAGGCAGCCCCGCTGGAGGCAAAAAGTAGACAATTCCCTCCTATTCTCCTCTCTACTTTTTCTCATCGGCCCTGAAGCTTTCCTTTCTCTCCGTTTTTTATATTCTGTTCCCTGGCCGGGGTGTGGGCGACTGGGCATGCATGCATGACGGGAGCATGCAGCATCTGTCAGGGACAAGAGAGCGCAGACGTCCGTTTGATGCGATGGTTTGTTTTCCATACCAATATATTTCTGCATGCC
The DNA here is from genome assembly GCA_947311845.1 of Poa pratensis. Taxonomy (NCBI): domain Eukaryota; kingdom Viridiplantae; phylum Streptophyta; class Magnoliopsida; order Poales; family Poaceae; genus Poa; species Poa pratensis. Next base: position 60,622,334 of record CAMZMU010000063.1, on the reverse strand, counting down.
ATGGCCTAGATAACTAGTCAATGCAGCAGAGGCACGTCAGCTGCTGCGCCGCATGTGACATACTACTATCATCCCATGTATATACCGGCCGGCCGCCGTGCATACGCGTATGCTTCCGTTCCGTGGGTACTATGCTACGCACAGGTGACACTGTGATGATCTCCACTAGCTGCAGCATCGTTCCCCTCTCCCCGTCACTGTTTGAGAGAGGAAAAAGGCGATTTTTGGACGCCCTTCGCCGACCCGCCGCGTGCTCGTCGCCGCGCCGCGGGATTCCTCTCCTCCGCCGGCCGCTTCGGCGGCGGGAGGGTGGGGGATCCCCGGTGCCGGCTTGTACATATGGTAGGGTAGGGTGGAGTTCCTGCCGGCGGCGCCCTGGAGGAGGTGGTGCGGGTGGTGGGTGGTTTGGTGTCGGCGTGCTCTTCTCCGGCGGCGGAGCTCTGCGGGGCTCGGCGTCTGCGCGTGCGACTTGCTGGAGCTCGAGGCCCGGCGTGGTGCTCGAGCCCCTCTGGTTCCCGTCAGATCCGCGGTGGCGGCGGATCTGGCGGCCGGATCCCAGGGCTGGACGTGTTCTTCTGCTCCTTCCTGCGACGGATCCGAAGACGGCGGAGGCAAAGCGGCGTGGCGGTGCCGGGGGGGGCGTCTGCCATGGTTGTTCATCGACAGAAGTTTCGTCGCGGCGCGGCGGACAGGCTAGGCGGCGTCTCTCAAGGGATTAAATGCTCCCAGGCAGTGGTAAGGTGGAGGTTGCTGGTCTTCGTCTTCGTCGCCGGTGTAGCAGCGGTTCTCGGTGCTTGCTCTGGCTCCTCTACGTATTGTTCTTCACGTCCTGTATTTCTACTATGTACTGTGTATGTGGTTATTTGGTGAATATACGTGGAAAATTGCAAAAAAAAAGGTGACACTGTGATGTACAGATGTACAGTACTAAGCAGAGTTCTGATGAGCGATGGATCGGCGATGTTGTAGTAGTAGTAGTACCGCCCCTCGTTAGTTAAATGCGATTTCTTCCTACTTTTATATATAGAGGCATGCGCCTGCGAACTCGCCATATCGCGACTGCGCCAGTACGTTAGTTAAATGCGCCTCGTTAGTTAATGCACGCATGCGCAAGATCTTCCCTCAGCAGAGTACATACGCGTAGAGACAAGTATATGTAGCCGACGACGGCTTCACGACAGCGCTAGCTTAGCTAGCTCCGTTCGTCCACGTAAGGGCGACCCGCGACCTTGGTTAATGTCAATGCGAAGTATTCCCTCCGTTTCAATTTAATTGACTTGCTATGCACCACATGTGAATGTATCTAGACATGTATGTGGTGCATAGTTAAATTGGAACGGAGGGAGTACGTACTTAGACCAGCACCGTCATACAGTAGTACAGTCCTCCACGCCATGCACATCATCAGCAGCTTTGCATCTGCATTGGCATTGACACGGCCATGCAGGCAGGCGTCGTTTCATCATGGCACCACGAGCCCCACATAAATATGCTGATCGATTCCAGCACGGAGAGGACAAGGTAGTGGCGATCGATGATGAAAGCCTTGGAGCGCGCCACAGATGGCAGCAGCGATGCATGCAGCACCAGCCAGGGGCACAGTACCACAGTGGCCGGCTGACCTGACTTCCCGCCCTTTCTTCTTTTCTTTGCGAGAGAGAGCCCAGCAGATGATGGAGGGAAAAAGCAAGCAGCAGCCCGTCGTCTCACACGCACCACCCGCACATTGGCATTCTTGGCGTTGGCATGCACCGATGATGCGCAGCGGTCAGGGTCAGGGTGGAGTTTTTAATCATGGCGACGGGTGGTGGCCTTTATCGGTCCGTGCCGGGAGAACCAGAAAAGAAACGTTGGAGGCAGATGGGAGGAAATGAAATCAATTGATTGGGAGGTGAAATCAATTGAGGTGTAAACTTTGAAGGCTGGAGCTTGAGCTGCCCGTGCTCGACTGCATCCGGCAAGCATACATACTTGTCGTCAGCATGGCATAAACCTCATGGAAGCAGGCTGCTTGCCCCGGGCAACTGCACCAGCCTTTTCTTTTCTTAACTCTCCCCTTTTCCTACCGTAAAAGCCTTTTCTAAGAAAAACATCATATTACAGGGCCCCTTAGGATCTTCAAAGAGAGAAAACATGTAAAGATCAAGCACAATAATCAACTAGATCTCTATAAAAACCAACCTACAACAACAAGAATTAGTAGATTATTGACGACTTAGTTGCCAATTTATCATTAGTAGATTTCCAATCGCTGTTCTTAGCCTTAAAATGAATAGGCACAAGTTTCTCTTGAACACATGTAAAAAATGTTGTATATTGATCATATCTTTATACATCATCTCCAAATAAAATCACCTCACATTTGTGAAAATGATCGCTAAGATCAGATAATTCTGAAACAAGCAAAGAATACGTTTAACATCCCTGAAATTTTTCAGAAAAACCTGAGACAAGAAGACTGTAATGTGCATAGTGCAGCATGGCCATACTGCTTTGAATTAAGTTTTGAATAACTCCTCTAATTAAACCACTCTCTTGATCCTCGAAACCAACACACCAAAAACATCTTCAACAATATTGAAAATAATATGAGAAAGAGGATCACCTTGCCCTGAACCTATGTTAGTTTTTGTAAGATCCATCGTATCATTTACAACTACTGTAACACTTCCATCATTCATTACATTCGTATCTATTAAATTTATGAGAAAGACTTTCATAGTTAATTTCGTTTCGATTTTTTATCATAAGCTTTCTAAAGATGAACTTTAAGGATGATAAAACAATGGTTTTCTTTCTATGATTCCGTGTAAAGTATCTCGCACCCCATCTAATATATATCTCCCCCAGACCCCCTAATGAAGGTTGTTTGGATAGGCGGAACAACTTTATAAGCTATTGCAGTAGTTTTTAGTTAACTACTTTACCAAGGATTTTGAAGATAACATTCAATAAGAAGAGATGCCTATAAGCCCGCAAGTTAGTTTTTTTTAGATAAAGAGTATATATTAATATTGCGAAGATACCAAATACACCCAGCCTCTGCAACAACGTAATAACCGAAGGTATTACGGATGCACACAGCCGAAAGACAATAAGAAGAAGAAACTAAAAAAGAAAAGTCCTGCTACAGAGTTACATTCCTTATAGCAGCAGTACAACCACCACCAAAACAACACCTGATGTCCAATCTCTCCAAAAGCAACGCCTTTAAGAAGGAAACTGTGCACAAGCACCGTCGTCGCCCGATCGAGATCTTGGGTTTTCACCCTGGAGATAGTCCCCGCTCTCAAAACAATGTCTTCAACAAGGTCATTGCCAGGCACAACAAATTAAGGCCAGACCTTGGATTTTCACCCTGAAAGGTAGAACTTTGAACTTCACCTATGCTGTCGCCCCCACTTTCATACCGCTGCATACGTGTCCTGAAGCTCCAAGTAAGTTGCTCATCGCCACCAAGAGTCAAATCATCGTTCTTAGTCCTCTGATCTCAACTTTCATGACATTCTCTGCCTCTGACTTCATCCAAGATGGCAACAGATAGCAGAGCTTCATACCGCTTGCTCCTTAACGGAGAATCATGGGCACGACCTAATCCCACCGGATCCAGCAATCTCCAGGCATAAACAAGTTCGCCGGCGGAGCCTTCCGGAACTCGCCACACCGGCCAGATCAAGGAGGACAAGAGTCTGGCAGATATTCATCTTGTTGCAAGATGAACCCTAGGACCGCCCCCTTATTCGAGCACACCAGCAGGCCCCCACGCCGCCGGACGGAGCAACAAAGAAGGAGGCAGCCGCCGAAGCCTCCATGAAATCCATCCATGGCCGGAGGCCAGCCCAGATTGGAACGAGCCCAGATCCATGGCCGTCGCCACGCCGCTGGAGGATCCTGGAGGAGTTCCCACCGGCCGCCGCCACCTTGTCGCCCAAGCTACAGGCCCCGGTCTTAGGGCCGCGCCATCTAGTTCCGCCGCCGCAGCCCCACCACCGCCCGTGAGGCCACCGCCGCGAAACCCTCACCTCCCCTCCATCCTTCATTGAGAGGGGGGCCGCCACCGACGCCGGCGTCGGCGACGGGGCGGCCAGGGACCACGGGAGAGGGAGGACCGGCGGCTGGGCGAGGATCGCCTCCGGAGTCGCTCGGGCAGAGAGCGACCTCGGAGGTTAGGTACTGTGCGGTTCTAAATTCGCCCGCAAGTTAGTTGCACCTTGGTATTTAGAAATAAGATAAATAATACTATAATTAAATGAAGCTATGTCCAATTTTCGATGGGGGAAACTACTGGAAGCAAACAAAAGATCATAATGTCTTAAAACTTATATAAAATTTATCAGGGAACCCATCTAGACTAGGAAGCTTTATGGGGTTCCATATGAAAACCAACAAACTTAATTTCCTCTAAATTACAAGGTTCAACAAGTAATTTCTATATTCAAATTATAAGGGACGTGTACCTCAAGAGATATAACTAATCTTATCATTAGCTCAAAACAAAGCAAGTCTTTGTTCCCCTGAACAATATTATCTGCATGCTTTAAACAATCCTATTCCTTCTTCTATCAATGACTTCGGAGTTCGGATACAAAATAAACAATATCTAAAAATGTTTTTTCTTAGATCTTTGAAACCACTCAATTTCTATCTCATTATTGATGAAACTAAGTTGAGATTCAATGACCTTTTAAGTTACACTTATCAATGGTAAGACCAGCTTATTCACTCTCCTTCATTGTTGTAATTTCACCCCTTTAAGTGTCTCTTTGGTTCAAAGTATTTTGAAATGAATTATTTTCCAATTCATAGTATTTTTTCCTATGGAGTCCATTTGGTTCGGTGAATTCTCCAAGATTCATATGAATTGTTTTCCTGCACTACAATCTCATAGAATCTCACGTGCCATGGCATTCTATTTTTGCATTTTTCCTTTTCCTGTGCTTTGCAATTCCCGTGAAAAGGAGCCCTAGAGTACTTATAGGCTTTCTGGCTCTGATCAACCATTTCTCATATGAAACTTTTCCCATAATAAGAAGCAAGTCAAGTTCTTAAGACCACTTCTTTCAGGCCAGGTCTAAGAAACCAGCAAAGTTCTAATTTTGTAGGTTTATTAACTTTAGGTTTATCCGACCCAAAATCTATTACTCCAGCATGATCAGAAATCGTTCTAGTTAAAATCCTAGTAAAATCAAAAGGATAATGCTTTTCCCATTCATCTATAATTGTCAGTCTGAACTGTGCATTGCCGTTCCATATACGTTAGTCGCACCTATCATACCCCCTGAAAGTTCTGTGCCTCATAAGTAGAGAGAATTTTCACGCCAACTGTTATTTTCTTGATGTATCAGAGACAGAGACTGAGAGAGAGAGAGTAAGCTGCATTGTCTCGCGCGTTTAGTTTAGGAGAGGAGAAGCTCTCCTCTCAATGAGAATGCACGAGCTACGGCTAAACAATAGCCACTTGAACCCGTAATGTTTAGCCGGCGCCAGTTGTAGATCCGCATCGCCTTCAGAGCCAGTGACTTCAGAGTCGTCGATAACAACATCCAGCTAAGCACCACGGACACAGATACACTAGAATAGTTGGTACCGGAGGAAAATAACAATGCGTCAATGCCATCCAGTCCGCACAATGAGTGCGTCAGTACCAATGTACGATAAGTTCCAAACCGTGATAAATACAACACTTGCCACCCCAGAGGCATCGCTCCACACACACAGACACAAGAGCTCGCGTTGCGTCCAAGGCAATGGCAGCGTACACCACGAAAGCAGACGCCTCCGGCGAGGGCGCTGACGTCGAGGAGGCGGTGGAGGCCGGCACGCTTCGCCACCGCCACAACGCCGGCAAGGACGGCGCTGACGACGACGAGATCATCAAAGGGAACAGCGCCACCCTTCCGGTGGCCCAGGAGGAGGATGCGGCGCTGTTGTCGGTGGAGCGGGCGTTCGAGGGGAAGGAGGTGCCGACGTGGAGGGAGCAGCTCACGATACGCGCCTTCGTGGTCAGCTTCTTCCTCGCCATCATGTTCAGCATCATCGTGATGAAGCTCAACCTCACCACCGGCATCATCCCCTCGCTCAACGTCTCCGCCGGCCTCCTCGGCTTCTTCTTCGTCCGCCTCTGGACCGGCGCCATCGAGAGGGCGGGCTTCCTCAAGCAGCCCTTCACGAGGCAGGAGAACACCGTCATCCAGACATGCGTCGTCTCTGCCTACGGCATCGCCTTCAGCGGTAAGCTCGTTTTGACTCATCAGTCTCACTTCTAGACTACTAGTACTAGTTACAGTTCTTTTTGGAAAATAGAATTCGTTTGCAATCTACCAAGGTCACCGTGCTCCGAGTTACTTCCTGTGCCATCTTTGTCTTGTACTCCCTCTGTTCGGAAAAGGATGTCACAAAAATGGTCTACCTATAGTTCATTTTTGTGACATCTTTTCCGAACGGAGGGAGTAACAGAGAAAGCATATATACCGTGCTCCGAGTTACTTCCGGTAAGATATACCGTATGTCCGTATATCTGCTTAAATAGAACTCTGGTTCTTAAACCTCGAAATAAGCAGATATACAGACTAAATGGGTATAGTAACGTGAAAAGATGACGGAAAAGGTTGAAGATAATCTTAATAATGGAACCTTTTTTATTCATGGATCTGCGATGTAACTTTTTTCAGGGCAAACTCGGCATAACCGACCGAGTCAATAGATTTTACGGAGGGTTGCGCTAGAAACTTAGGATTCTGTGAACTAATTCTCAATTGTCTCATCTTATCAATTCTCTGAAATTTCGTATGTTCCTAAATATCGACCCTAAATTTAAAGTACCGAAATTCTCACTAATTTTAGTCGAACATTGCAAGTTCTCAATTGCCTGAAGCTCTGAATCTGTTATTGGTCTTATATAGTAATCAGAATGTTTCAGAACCTGAGTACACACATGAACTCACTTTTAAAAATACGAACCAAATCATATATGTAGAGAATGGATACAAGTACGTGCATGTAAATTTTCAGATTGAAATATGATCATTTGTGATATGTACAAAATAAAAAATGATTCAGGTTACGTACACATCTTAAATACGACGATTTGTGATCCTGTGATTTTGCACTGTTCGCAAATGGTCATATCTTGTTGTAAAAATTTACAATCGTAATTTTCAAACCCGTACATATGTGTGTGATTCTTTTTGTTACCCTTTTCAACTTAAAATACGAATTTCACTTAGTTTGTAAAAATTGAGTTCATATGTCCCGTTCCGTTGATGATTTCTTGTCATATATAGATTGAGGCGAAGACCGATACTTAGCTCAATAATTCATTAATTTTTCTTTCTATAAAATAAAATACATTTTTCCATAGCATGTCCTTTTCCTATAATTGAAACGAAGAGCTCCTGTCGATTACTCGACAAATAACACGCTGATACTGTGTTTTCTCGAAATTCTCGTCATCACGTTCTGATCACTATCTCAGTATGGGACAGCCAAGTTGCACATGGCCTCAAGCTGAAATAGAAGACCTAGATGGCTTGACTCCATTCCTTTCAATATAGGCATGATGTGAAAAAAATAGATGAGAATTAAAGTGATGTGGGCCTATGGATTGTGACGTTGTACACTTGGCAAGTTCACATCCACACTTATCCCTTTTCTCAATCTTAGGCCCTGTTTGGAATTTAGTGATATTCCTAGGTTTCGAACATTGACCATACTTGTTACAGTTGGATAGAGATGCCTGACAAAAGATTCTAGTTGGAACCATAGTTTAAAAAACCAGACCGGCGATCGAACTGGCGATGGTCTCGGTTCACGTTTCACCGGTTAAACCGCCGGTTGCCCGGTTCACTTGCTGGTTTTTTTAAATAGAATTGTGAAGAAATATTAATAATCTGTTAGAAAAGTGAACATATAAAATCAATAAGTGTAATACTATGACAAGAACTTCCGACACACCTGGTGGCTATCGCAGAGGAAGTGTCCACGCGCCCTGCAGGAGGTCGCGTGGTCAATTCCTGCCTCACGCAAATTGTATTTCTCGCGCGGAAGGGATTAGTCGGTCTGTTAGGCGCAGGTTTTCATCGAAACCGCCGGTTTGACCGCGGCTCCGGTTTTTCCGGTTCGCCTGCGGGGCGGTTCAGTGCGCTTAACAGACCGGGGAGGGTTACGGTTCTGGTTGAACCGGCGGTCCGGTTCGGTTTTTAAAACTATGGTTGGAAACATCTAAATATTTTTGGCTGCGATTTCAAATTTGAACAGACACCCCCCCCCCCCCCACACACACCCACACACATGGGAAAACTAGCCGTGTGAGTATGACCAATTACTAATGGTCGCCAATGAAATCTGGTTAACTGGGTTTTACTGTGTCCCCGGTTTGTATGTCATTTTCTTTGGATAGCATGCATGTTGTAACCTGAACTGCTGACGGGGGCGTATCTAGGGGGGGAATGCAAAATAGTTTATACTATATAGATTACACTTGTTTTCCAATAATTAAATGCATATTTAACACTATTTGTTGAAGTTGTGAAGATATTTAGACCAAAATACACTATTTGTAGTGTAATATTCAAAAAAATTGAACCCATTTATTAAAGTTGTATTGTTCATATAGATTCTGGCACCCCAATATTTTGAAGCTAGATCCGCCACTGACTGCTGAACACATATTTCATATTCGTTTTCCGTGCAAACAGAAATGTGATATTCACTGTACTATCTCTCGTTCCAATTGATCAGGTGGATTTGGCAGTTACTTGTTCGGCATGAGTGAAGTTATCGCTAAGATAGACCCAGAAACTAACACTCCTGAGAATGTCAAGGATCCTCAAATCGGGTGGATGATAGGATTTTTGCTCCTCGTCAGTTTTGTTGGGCTGTTTGCTCTTGTGCCTCTGAGAAAGGTTAATAATCTTCAGCTTGTTTCTACATCCTCCACATTTGTAGTTACAGTATCATCCCGGCAATTAATATATAACCATGAAATCACTTGACGGTACAGATTATGATCGTCGACTATAAGCTGACCTATCCAAGTGGTACAGCGACTGCCTATCTCATCAATGGTTTCCACACGCCAGAGGGTGCAAAGCTTGCAAAGTAAATCATCTGAATGTTATAGTATTTGCTAATGGTTTTCTTGTTAGTTACAGTTACTGACAAAATTTTGGGAAAATGATGTTTCAGGAAGCAGGTAAAGACACTGGGCAAGTTCTTTTCGTTCAGCTTCCTTTGGGGCTTCTTTCAGTGGTTCTATACTGCTGGAGATAACTGTGGATTTAGTAGCTTCCCTACACTAGGCCTTGAAGCCTATAAGAACAGGTTAGATCAGACTACTTGTTTATCTTGGTCAGAATATCTGAAAGCAGAGTGAAGCATCCTAGATCTATTTGGTCACAACAATGTAATGTGCTGGTTCTCAGAAGTCAAAATTCAACCCCACATTTTAAAAATTTCAGGTTTTACTTCGATTTCTCTCCTACCTATGTTGGAGTTGGTATGATCTGCCCGCACATCGTGAACGTATCTGTTCTACTTGGAGGCATCCTCTCATGGGGATTAATGTGGCCCCTGATACACAACAAGAGAGGGAGTTGGTTTGGTGCCGAGCTCGCAGACACTAGTCTCCGTGGTCTCCAAGGTTACCGGGTAAATATCTAGACATTTCACCATCTTTGTTTTTTACTGCCTGCCAGTAATACTAAGCAGGCATTGCCAACGATGGTATTATTTCTTAGGTGTTCATAGCCATCGCCTTGATCCTTGGGGACGGCCTGTACAACTTCGTCAGGGTTCTCTATCGCACAACTTCTGCCTTCATAGCGATGACGAAAAAGAATAGCACCATTCCTGTCTCAGACGAGGGCAGCGCCACGGCAACAGGCGAAGCCGTCTCCTACGACGATCAACGCCGCACCGAATTCTTCCTCAAGGGCCAAATCCCAAACGCATCGCGTTCGCGGGATATGCCGCCGTCGCCGCGGTGTCGATCGCCACACTACCCCAGATCTTCCCGGAGCTCAAGTGGTACTTCATTCTGGTCGTGTACGTTTTCGCGCCCGTGCTGGCCTTCTGCAACGCCTACGGGATGGGGCTCACCGACTGGTCCCTCGCGTCCACCTACGGCAAGCTCGCCATCTTCATCTTCGGCGCGTGGGCTGGCGCCTCGCATGGCGGCGTGCTCGTCGGGCTCGCCGCCTGCGGCGTCATGATGAGCATCGTGTCCACGGCCGCCGACCTGATGCAGGACTTCAAGACGGGATACCTGACGCTGGCGTCGCCGAGGTCCATGTTCATCAGCCAGGTGATCGGCACCGCGATGGGCTGCGTCATCGCGCCATGTGTCTTCTGGCTCTTCTACAAGTCCTTCGACATCGGAAAGGACGGCAGCGAGTACCCGGCGCCGTTCGCCACCGTGTACCGGAACATGGCCATACTGGGCGTCGAGGGCTTCTCCAAGCTTCCCGACAACTGCCTCACGCTCTGCTACGTGTTCTTCGCCGCGGCCATCGTAATCAACCTGGTTAGGGACTCCGCGCCGAGCAAGGTCGCCAAGTACATCCCGCTCCCCATGGCCATGGCGATACCCTTCTACATCGGGCCCTACTTCGCCATCGACATGTTCGTCGGCACCGTCATCGTCTTCGTCTGGAGCAAGCTCAACAAGGCCGAAGCGGACGCGTTCGGGCCTGCCGTCGCCTCGGGGCTGATCTGTGGCGACGGCATTTGGTCCTTGCCGCAGTCCATCCTTGCTCTTGCCAAGGTGAAGCCGCCGATTTGCATGAAGTTTCTGTCGAGATCGGTGAATGCCGGAGTGGACGCCTACCTAGGAAACTAGTAGCTAGCTGTGATCAGCCCCCAGGGAGTTCTAATGGCAAAAGAACGGATCGAGTTACCCCTACTGGCTAGTTTAAACACCTTATTATGTATTGTATCATCATCCATTCATCCTACAGTCACGATTGTGCATTAGGCTGTGCTGTAACTAATGTACCAAAGCTTGTTCCTGGGTAATTGTGTATGTAGTTGGAATGCCAAAACTGTGTTTGCAATGCATACTTCAGAATTGTAGAAAGAGCATCTAAAAAAGAATTTGACCATGGACATATAAATGTCATCGAAAACATAAATAATACAGGAACGTGCATATTAGGTGTAAAGCATACAGAAATTCACATCTGTAACACGAAAATATTAAAACATAGGACTACATAAATAACACATGGACTGGTGCTTGGAATGTAGAAAAGGATTTTTTTTTAGACAAAAGGGTTTCCTCCAATTTCATTAATGAAACCAAAGGAGCTACATAGTTTCATACATATAACGCAACAAAAATAAAAAAAGAAACATTTCCAAACAGGAGTACATAAAGGCATGTAGAGAACAAAAACCGGAAATAACCTAGCCTCCTTGTTCGCTTCACGCGACTCCGGAGGCGCCGCCGCCCCCACCTTTAAAGGCACTTTCCCACCACCCTATTCCCGGGAAAAATGTTGCAATAGTACAAATTTTGCTGACCATCAGGCACAGTTTCTCTTCCTATAAGGTTTTACCTCACGGTTATTTCCTGTCGAGTCTTAGCGCACAGGTTTTGTCCTTTTTCTCGTGCCGCATCTGTAAACTCAAACTAACTGATTGCTGTTTCAGAACTACTCTGTTGGCCTGTTGCTACATTCCCTGGACTCACCAAAAGAAGTGGCAACTAAGATAGTAAGATCTTCGTCACATGGTGCAGGCGTACGGGCTTGGATGAAAAAGCTAACCTGAATACCTGATGGATTGGTTCTATATTGAGTTATATGTGTTAAGTTGCTACCCTTTTGCACGACATATGTGCTTTGTGTTGTGTATGTATTAATGTATCTAACTGGTTGTGAAAAAAACATACCATATACATCACTAAAATACGAATAGACAGGCGCATGAATGTCCAACGAAATGAACGGTGGATCCATGGTAAGCATTTCTCACCACCTCAACTCTAAGACTTTAGGCGGTCAATTTAGAAAAAATAATAAAAGCAACAGCGCGTGTTCAAAAGAGCATTTAGTCCATTATGTCTCCCCTAAACTCTTTGACGTCCAGTGACTTATGATAAAAACCTGACAACTAGGAATGGGAATAAGAGACCTATGATCCCCTAACTGGTTGGGTGAAAGTGGAGTTCATGGGTTGAATTTCCACAATCTCTTATCAGGTGGAGGCTGGTAACTGGGACGGGTCTATGTTACAATTGAAATCTGTAAAGCACAGCAGAACTGAATTCTTTATAATTTATCCGGAGAAAATGTCACATGAAAATGTCACTATTACTTATCCGGGGATCCAAATCCTTATTAAGACAAAATCAGAGTTTAAGACAGCCTAGTTCTCTCTGGACGGGTCGAGGATATTCCCTGCAAAGACGACTGCGCCGGTCGCCTCCTCCACTATGAAGTAGGCAAACGGATGGTCAGCTACAAAATCCACTCGAGGAGGTGGTGACCGCGGTCTCATTGAACATCCAACCCTTATATTCATCATGGTGACAGCCGCAGCTTCGGTGCCTTCCTCGTTTACCTCGATAACCGCCTTGTGGATGACCTCACTCACGACCAATGGAAAGCCAGATTCATCACGCTCTACCATGTCAGACAGATCGGCTTGAGCACCGAAGGGCAATTGAAGCCCCAGCTTCTTGAGAATTGTGACGACGCTGCTTTCGAAGGACAATTTGAACTTGGGGACCCGGAACTCATCGACATCGATCTTCTTCTTCGGCATGTGCTCGTGCAGGAAGCCAGGCTGGGATGCAATCATGTCAACCAGGTTCTGCAAGCCGTCGCGGGCATCTGGGAGGAAGATGCACATGCAGAACTGAGTACGCCTGTTAGGCTGAGAAGACACCTTCGTGCGCTTGTTACGATCAAAGGACAACTTCGCATAGCCTGTTAACATGTCACCATAATAGATTGCATTGGTACCATAGTGTGGCCGGGAGGAGGAAGATTGGAAAACTATGAATGGTCCCGGCAAAAAAACAAAAAAAGGAAAACTATGGTAATAGGAAATCCCACAGTATAAATCTCGAAAGCAATAATGTATAAGAGGACTGACCAGCAAGATTGAGATGATCAACACGTACCATGTAACAGTAGGGGTGCTGTCCCCTTAACTGGTTTGACGTTTGGGTTGCTTTATAAAAGCAGGGCTCTTTGAGCCTTTCCTCTCATCAACACGTACCATGGCCAGATGGATTATCTTGCGCTTGTGCCATCTGGTAGCGGAGTTTGAGCACCTTGAACCCGTCGTGCACTGCGATGAACTGCGACGACCGGCTCTTCATGAAGGGCACGTCGATGGTGCCGCCATCGAGACGGTAGAAAAGCTTGTTCATGGTGCGCTTCTTATCAAAGGGCCTATCCCACTTCCCCTTGAAGTATATGGCGTTGCCGAGCACTACGCGGGTGAGCGGCGTGATTGATCGCGGACCAAAGATGGAACCGATCAGATTTCTTGTGGCCTGTGCAACCCACGCGTTGATCTGATCCCGTGCTGCCTCCGGATAGTTGATGAAGTCGACGCTGCTGGCCTCGGCCTTGTACGTGCCCACGACGACCTCCCGGAACGCTGGTTTTAGCGGGCACGTGAGCTCGCTCCAGATGCCACTCGCGAACGCGACGCGCGGCCCGCCGGAGTCGGACTGGTCTTTGAGTGTTATATCCCGTGGCCACCGACGACTGCCGTGACGTGAGATGATACAGGTGCTTGTGGTAGCACCAAACCTTGGAATGCTTGTGGTAGCAATCAGACCTGAAGAGGGTGGACCAGAGGAAGAAGAAGAGGAGAAGACCAGTTCTCGGTTCTGTTCGATTCGATCCTCTTCGTGTTGACCTTCTGTGTCTCTTTATCCTTCCTTCTCTGAGGCATGATCTGCTGGGCCAAGCCCATATCATCAGTCCATCACCCAAGTCCAGCCCAGGGAATGCGTGGGTGTTACACTACCGCCCCGGCAAAATATTGCTTGTCCTCAAGCAATAGCGTGCTCATGTCGCCATAGTTTTTCGCTCCCACTTCAGCATTGAGGTTGCCTGGCCGAGTCGTGTTCACCACTCATGGTCTACAAGAACCCACCGGGATCCCACTGTATGTGTGCATCTGAGACCTTGACACAAGTCATAAAAGGCATGATAGCTAATAAGTACACACCTTGATGTTCACAGACAGTCAAAAGAGCAAGCCTCTGTAGTCCTTGCAGTGGCAAGACGAGTTCTGGAATGACCACAATTGTGTTCTGCTCATGATCCGGTACTGGCACAATATTCCTTCCAGTCAGCTTGATGTATTTGGCTCCCATCTTTACAACAGCCCTTGGTTCAGAAGTGTGGGTTGTGTCAACACAGCATAGGAAAATCACTTGAGGAGGGTTCCATGATAGGATCGGATGTAAGGAACAGGTGTTTCCCATTCTGACAAACATCCATCCAAGACACAAAATAAAGTCCTTGCACCCAGAATTGATGTCAAGACTCAACTGACAGCATGTGTGTACAACTAAACATCGACCAGCCCGTACCCTCTTGACAACACCACCTTGTGGAAGAGCAAGCCCACGAATGCTGCAAGCAATCTCTGCCTTGTCTAAGTCATGTCTGCAAGTTTTAATCCCCAGAATGTACCACACGGTGCACGAAAAGAGTTCCAGGACATTGATTGAAGGGTAGTGCACTGATCCGATGGTGATGCAATGGAAAATGATAGAGCATAGTACCTCCACTAATTGCTCCTTACTGAGATTTTTCATTTCCGCAGTTGGTTGTTTCAGTCGCACTCCAGTCAGATAACAGATGAACCAAGACCAAGACAACGGGCGTAGTGCAACCCATGTTCCGTGTCGTGCACCACCAAGTGCCTGTATACTTGCATTACTTTGAAACCCTAGTATCTCACCACAACAATAGTACCTCCAGGATGGCCAAGGAGCTGGCCGCTCACTACCTATTGCTTCAAGGATCTGAATTTTGCTGCCAAGAAACAATCTCTTTGTCCTATCGACATCGTGCACTGCCAATATGAATGTCTTCTCCACCAGGATCCCTGGATCCCATTGTTCACACAGCTCTGCATCCGTTTTCATCATATAACGCTGCTCCTTAAATCCAGGAATAAAAGCACTTTCACACCATGGTTGTGTGGCTGCCAACATAGGCTCTTGGAACAATGACATGCCCCCGACATGAGTGAGCAGAGTGCCGCCAAGCTCTTCATTCTCAGAATCTAGACCAATCTCCAGAAAAAGTGACGAGCTTCCAACGCTAGTGAGCACACTATCGCCAATATCATCCGCATGATCCAAACAAACCTCCCGGAAAAGTGACATGCCACTGACATGAGTGAGAATTTTTTCATAACCAGCGGCAGTGGGCTCCGTCGACTCGACAGTTGCGTGCATCAGATTTGGTGATATGTCCTCACTTCCATGAACATCAACACTCGGATGAGCAGCCCCAAGCATTGTTGTCGATGGTGGAAGATCCCTAACACCAAAGTGGGATTCAACATCGTTGATGAACTCAGGCCAAGCACCAACCACCTGAGCCAGCCTGTATGCCTCGTACCAAACTTTGGCCTTGCCTTCCATGTGTAAAGATGCAGCGACAACCCACATGCACTTTTGTATATTGAAGTGATTGAAGTACTCGAGACACTGATTTCGCCAGAGGCGTGGATCGGTACCATCAAAGCAAGGGAACGAGGTGGAGCGCGGTGGGTCGGTGTTGACCACGCTAGCCCCTGCCACACAACCTTCCCTCGAACCATTCAGGACATAGGTCGAACAGCTTGCAGGCGGGTTCACACCAAGCCCATGCACACCTTGCAGCGTGTCGTTCCCAGCACCGGTCGAGGTCATAGGAGGGAGACACGACATGCCACTAGTCGGGAACGCGACCACGGCATGGTTGCTGCCGATGTTGACAGCCGAGCCAAGCATCAAACACCTTGTGGGCGTGGAGGGAGCGAGGGCGACGCCGGCGTGGATAGTACGAGCAGTCACAACCCTATGCGTGGAGATGAGCGAGGACGATGCCTCTGATGGTGGGGAAGGAGATGAGGTCGCCGCTGCGTCAGATGGCCGGCGACTAGGTGTAGATCGAGGCGGCCGTAGTGGAAAAAAAAATTGGGGAATTTTTTTTGGATGGGATTTTCTAGCTCTGATACCAAACTGTTATATCCCGTGGCCACCGACGACTGCCGTGACGTGAGATGATACAGGTGCTTGTGGTAGCACCAAACCTTGGAATGCTTGTGGTAGCAATCAGACCTGAAGAGGGTGGACCAGAGGAAGAAGAAGAGGAGAAGACCAGTTCTCGGTTCTGTTCGATTCGATCCTCTTCGTGTTGACCTTCTGTGTCTCTTTATCCTTCCTTCTCTGAGGCATGATCTGCTGGGCCAAGCCCATATCATCAGTCCATCACCCAAGTCCAGCCCAGGGAATGCGTGGGTGTTACATTGAGCGTGTCTCCGGCCACGCGGGCGACGATCTCCTCGAGCTCGCCGCGTGACTGCGCGCCAACGACCCGGAGGATCTCTTCCAGGGTGTCGCCCCGGGCGCCGGCGGCCAGGAGTGCGAGCGCTCCGTAGATGGACAGCGGCGAGAATACCAGGTTGCTGTCCGGTTTCTCGTCAGGCAGGCGCCTCGCGAGACCGGCAGAGAGCACCGCCAGGCCGCCAAAGTCAGCCTGCGCCGTCGGGATCTCCATCGCAGGCTCTCGATACAGAGAGAAAATCTCGTCCCGATCGACTGGTCGCGATCTCTTCTTTTCCTTAATACACGCTAACAATAATCGGCTTTATATGCACGGTAATTGCTAAACCTAGGTCTGTTCTCAAGCGACAAATGGGGTAAAATCGAGAGAAAATGGAAACAATTTAACTTGGTAGGTCTCGTTCCCTTTCCCTTTTTTTTTTTGAAGCGAATTCCCTTTCCCAGATTCATTGGGCTTTGCCTATTCGGCATTAGAAAGGCCCGGATATTTGAGTGGAGATGTTTTTACACCCGGCCACAAGTGCTCACTTCATTAAAAAAAAAAATTATGCTTACAAATTTTAATTTTTTTTTAAAAATCCTGCATATTATCAATGATTTAACTCCAAAACGTGCAAAGTTTTAGTATAAAATATTTAAATTCTGAGCTACACACAAATGATAAATACATAAATCTGAGTACACAATTTCAAATCTCTAAAACATAAATTTTGTCATTTTTGTGTAGCCCATAATATAAATAATTTCACATTGAGAATTTGCATGCTTGTAGGTTCCATGTTTAACTACATCAGGAATTTTTCAGTTTTTTCTAAAAAAATAGAAATATACTTTTGTATTTTTATAAAATATTGTGAGGAGTGAAACTCGGGAGGCAAAGTGACTTTCCGCGGACATTTTGCCTATTTTACATTAAAAATATTTAATAAATCATTTTCATGATATAAAATAATCAAAAGCACATGTTTTTCTATTAACCAAATCACTAACATCGGGCTTTCTGATGGGACTTTCTGATGGGGCTTCGAATCCTTCCGTGGTTGCTTTGGTTAAGCGTTGGCGGCGAGTGCACTCCACCTCCTCTGGTCATACATGTGGTGACTCTTTGGACGTGCCAGCAGAAGTTGCAACTTAGTGATTTTCCACTTGAAGGATCCGTAGCGAGGCGTCGGATCCCCGGCGGTCGGCCTGAACGCGACCCTACCACGCATGGGGACGCCGCCCCGGCTAGCCTAAGATGGCAAGCCAACGTCTACGTCAGTTGTCTAGCATCATCGATCCAGAGCCGATGCAACGCGCCTTGCAAAGAGAAGATCCCGCCACCACCGTCCAGCCAGTGGGCTTTGCGTATTGGCATCTCCTATAGGCGGTGAGTGAAGCTACAGAGGTAGATATAGATGGTCGGTGGTGTCGGCAGCTTGGTTTTTGTCCATGCCTCTCCTCCCTCCCGTAGATGCAGGCGAGAGTTTATCTGAGCAAAACTTTGCCTTTGCGTTTAACAATGGCAAAATTCAAATTAGCTGTAGGACTAGATTTTTGTGTTTCTCTGTATTTGTATTTGAAAATATTCATGCATTTTATGCAACTGGTACTTAATACATGTCTCTGAACTACTCTCTAATGTTAGTGGTGGTGCCTATTTTTATAATGTACTCCCTCTGTTTCAAAATATAGGGATCTTTAGGCTTTTCTAGATTCACATGTATCTGGGCATGTTTTAGTGTGTATGCTCGTCCATTTCAGTCAGTATCAAGACCCCATTTGAAATAGCTAAAACATCTTATTTTTAGGAAAGGATGGAGTATAAAAGGTGTCTTCATGGTTAAAATTTCATGAATAAGTTCAAAGGGGATACTATTTGGCATGAAAATAGGAAAATAGCTTGTGCGATATGAGGGTTAAACCTGAAATGAGATTATGGTTTACAGAAAACAAAAGTGGTGTGCAACTTCACAATATAGATAAAAGTAAGAGGAGCTAATTTACTTAAGCAAAGAGACAATGCATTTCTACGGTTTGCAACTCTACAATATCGGTATAATTATGAGGAGCCAATTTGCTCGGGCAAAGAGACTATTTATATCCATCTAAAAGATCGAAAAGGTCAATTAGAAGGAGGGGATTGAATAGGCAACTGCAAATTTTAACCTTTTCTTAACAATTTTGGGGATAACAAGAATATAGGTTATTTATATATGCAACTAAGTGAGAGCAATCAATATGACAAGATAAAAGTATCTTACAAGAGATTACGAAACAAAAATCTAGTGAACAAATAATGAAGGCATAGGGGAGAAATACCCACACGAAACTCACACCTTTGGCGGTGCTTGTTTTCTTTGGAACAACGCGAGATGTTCTTCTTGAACACCATCAAGTATCACCTTATTCTCTAGAGCTATCCCACCAAGGGATATGTCGATCCACTAGTGTTACCTTTGAAGGTTGTCAGTGAACCTTTGTAGACTGTTCGAAGCTTCTCCACAACATAATCGGAGGCTTCCAAACTTTTCTAGAGCCCTCTAAACCAAGGTAAGTGCTGGGGATATACCTACTAGGGGTATCACCAGCATGGATCAATCCGGCTAGTACAGGGTGGCCCGCAGTGGTGGTGAAGGCTTTGCCTGCCGGGCGGCCCAGATAGCTGACGACCAAGGAAGGCGGATGCCGGCAAGGAGGAGGCCCAAGACTGAAACCCATGAAGCCACCAGGACCAAGACGGAAGGCGGCATACTTGCCGGCTAGGTTTAGGACTCCGTATACTTGCTGGATACGTAATCACCTTGTAACCCTAGGTCCAGCCGCCTATATAAGCTGGACCACGGGACGCCTTTAAGGCACGATTCAACACAACCAACTCATTGTAACCTGTTCACGGCGATATTGCCCTATAGTGAGTTATAGCAGCACGTAGAGCACCGCCACCGCCGTGGTGCCTGAAGCTGGGTAAACCGCCGTGTACAATCCCGACCTTGACGATGTCCACCTTCTTGCCCTACGTTCACCCTCGGCTAGCAGGACCCCGTCTCCTATCCAAGATGCCGATACGACGACAGTTGGCGCCCACCGTGAGGCATAAGGCGTCAGGCGTCACGTTCCGGGCGGGATCATCTTCATCGACGTCATCGGCGGATCGATCTAGCCGGCTAGTCCGTCTTGCCGGCACGCGCGGGATCCTATATCCTCGTACAGATCGATTCGGCCGACTCACCTACATCAGGCGTTGGGCTCGACGTCCAGCACTGCCTCGCGCGCGTGCGGCGGATCGATCATACATGATCGAGGCATCCGTTTGCCGCCGCCGCCGTCTTAATCTGCTTGGGCAAGTCCCATGACGGACAGCGTGATGTTTTCGTCAACACCGCTCTTGGCGTAATTGCCGCCTCTCGCGATCAGTCGAACCACGTTCGACGCGAGGCACAGAAACCAACCAACGAGGGAACTCTCGCGAATCCTTGTACACCACGGATCGGAGTCCTTCCGTTGCCATACATAGCAGCCACGACTCACGAGCCGACAAAAAGGCTGCACGTGGGTTAGGCGATCGAAGCAAGCAATTAGCAACCCCTGAGCCGGATCAGACTCCGAGAGAGCAAAGGCAAAGTCGAGCTGTTGTTCCTTGCATGCAAGCAAGCAAAAGCAAGAGGGCTGGCTACGTCTGCATGGATTAGATGGCCAAATTGCTAATTGCATGCATGACACTAATTGCTTTGCATGTGCTGGCCGGACATCCAAAAATAGTAGTACGTGCATCCGCTTGGATTTTCTGGCGAGATGTCATCGTTCAAACTTCAAAGTCATCTTGATTCGAGTCAAGCGGCCAGATGTTTAGTACATCTGCGTCCTCGCTCTCGATTAAATGCCATGATCGACTATTCAAGTCATCAATCTCAGTCTTACCGTATCCGCGATGTTTGATGGGACGCCATCATCATCACGTTTCGGTTTAGGTGAATTCATCGCCAAATTATAGTTGTTGTTTCCGATCGCCCAAACCTGGCCAGTTTGGGGAGACATCGATTGGTATAAAACAGTTTGATTCCGCGTTTTAGCTTAATTGCTAGCGCGTTACGCTGCCGGTTCAACATATTTGTTGTCGCGTTCCGACGCGGCATGCCGCCTTTTCGACAAATTTATCATCAAGTTCCGGCTTAATCGTTAACCGGCAAGCACAAGAGGAGAGCTCGGCATCCGCTGCCTTGCGGGAATCTAACTCAGGATACCTGGACTTGCCGCCTACATCCTGGGGGCTGTCGCCGACATACTGGGGCTGCCGCCTACATCCCAGGGGCTGTCGCCTACATCCTGAGTGTTGTCTTTTTTAGTCTGGGGCTGCCGTCTTCCGACTCGTCTTCCTCGACATCAACGTCAAGCGATCAAACAGCTAAGTTCTTTATAACATTTAATCATATGGTCGTGAAATAAAGTCTATGGTTTGCTCATTCTGCTTTGAGATCATACCATCTTTTGTCTTTTCATACGATCATATACTCTTAGTATCAAAGTTACCTAAAATCCGCTCCGTGCTAAGTGGTTCAAACTTTTAGATACTTGCCGCCTCTGGGCCAAATTAAGCAATCACTTTGCACCGCCTAATATCCTTATTCTGATTGTTTATATGTGGGTTGCCTAGTAGTATGTTTTTGGCACCAACACGCCGGCTTTGGTCTCTGAGTCTAAACTATCTGGTACTAGCCCTGGTTGACTCAGCTGAAGTAACTGCGCTGCGGTACCGCCAACATACAAAAAGCTAAGCATATATGCCAGATAAATATTAAGGCGGACCACATAAAATTTACAACCCCTAAGTGTTTGTTCCAAAACTACCGGCTCAGGCCTTACATTTGTCCAGCTTACAGTAAAAGTTCATCTTAATGCAGCTATGTTTACTATGCAGGATATTTGACACTTGGGGCTGCGGTCGCAGCACTTTCATCGTGTCTTGAACCGCATTTTCGTAAAGGCTTCACTAACCTCGACAACTACAACCATTCGATCTACAACGCCACAAGTTATTCTGAGCATCGAGCCGACTTTCAAGTACGTCGACTCAACGCTCGGGGACTGCAGATAGGTGGATCAAGAAAAACTCTGGCTACATAGCCGGGGGCTCGACATCGACGCTGCCCCTCGCCAGATACTCGGGGGCTTGACATCAATCATGCCTTCGCCCGATACTTGGGAGCTGCACATGCAGCTCCATCATCAGCGACGCAGCCGCCTTGTCGTCAGCGACACGGCTGTCTCGTTTATCGCCGCGTTCCAGCTTAGTTGCTAACGCGGCGCGACGCCTCCGTGGCACGGCTGCCTTGTCGTTAGCGACACAGCCGCCTTGTTGTTAGCAACAAGGTCACCTTCGTGGTACGGCCGCCTTGCCGTCAAATTTCAGTCTAAACCGTATCTGCAATGTTAGGCGGAACGCCGCCATCATCGTGTTCGGTTTAGGCAAATTAATCGCCAAATTACTAGTTGTTGTTTCCGATCGCCCAAACCTGGCCAGTTTGGGAAGACATCGATTGGTACAAAACAACAAAGCTCCACGTTCCGGCTTAAATGCTAATGTGGCACAACCGCCTTGTCGTCAGCGACACGGCCGCCATCATCGCCTTCGTGGCACGGCAGAGATGCCATCATGACGTCACCTCATCTCTCCTTGAGTCCAAACTGTCGTGGACCAAGGATGACATGGGCACGTCAACTATCGACTTAACTAGTCAATGTGACAAGACAACTCGTGGAAGATTCCTGACAGGAGGTCAGGCCGTCTTTCCCATGATGGCGGCAAATTGTCCGACTACTTTAGGCGGACCGCCGCTAACTTTCAACTTTGGAATGCTTCAAGCTCTTCAGACGCTTACAAGACAAGGCAGACGTTGCCGACAAAAAGAAGACGGCGCCTGAGGAACTCGAACCCTCCGAGGGGCTGATGTTGGGGATATACCTACTAGGGGTATCACCAGTATGGATCAATCCGGCTAGTCCAGGGTGGCCCGCAGTGGTGGTGAAGGCTTTGCCTGCCGGGCGGCCCAGATAGCTGACGACCAAGGAAGGCGGATGCCGGCAAGGAGGAGGCCCAAGACTGAAGTCCATGAAGCCACCAGGACCAAGACGGAAGGCGGCATACTTGCCGGCTAGGTTTAGGACTCCGTATACTTGCTGGATACGTAATCACCTTGTAACCCTAGGTCCAGCCGCCTATATAAGCTAGACCACGGGACGCCTTTAAGGCACGATTCAACACAACCAACTCATTGTAACCTGTTCACGGCGATATTGCCTTATAGTGAGTTATAGCAGCACGTAGGGCACCGCCACCGCCGTGGTGCCTGAAGCTGGGTAAACCGCCGTGTACAATCCCGACCTTGACGACGTCCACCTTCTTGCCCTACGTTCACCCTCGGCTAGCAGGACCCCGTCTCCTATCCAAGATGCCGATACGACGACAGTAAGACTAATAAATTTGTGTCGTATAGGGTGACCAAACACTCAAGAGTAACAAGATCCTCAGCAGAAAAGAGGGAAACAAATTACATTTCATGAGGTGAAGGCGTAGATTTTGATCTCATCTATCCTTACCCAAAAGATCAGTGGGATCTGAGCACTATGAAGCGGGATCTCAAAGTTTTGAGCTTAGTGAAGAAGAGAATTGAGTCGTCACCTCAATCATGAGGAAGAAGGTGGCTTTATATTGCATCTCCCAAAATACAACTGCCAATTTTCTGCGAGTCACGGAGGTTCCAGGGTAACGAGGAGCTTTTGACGTATGGAGGCTTCGAACGCATGGCGGAGCTAGAATTTTAACTCCGTATAGTCAATGCAAAATTGTGTAGTCAAATACATGTATTTATAGTATTTATTTTTATTTTGTACATGAATATTCATGTATTACCAAAAAAACTATGTAGTCAATTGACTACGGATCTATAATGTGGCTGCGCCACTGTCCTGATAATGATTTAATATCTTGCTGCAAGAATGCATACAAAGTGTTTTGAAGTAAAATTTGAAACATGAGAGAACTAGGTTCTTATAAAGGATAAGGAAATTCATGTGCAAGAACCACGATAGCATATCAGTCGTGAGCATTGCTTGTTGGCGTGAAGACACACGTTCGTTGGGAGACCCCAAGAGTAAGGTATGATGTAGTGTAGCAGCAGTTTTCCCTTGATATCTACCAAGGTTATCGAATCCAGTAGGAGTCAAGAGCACTTCAGAAGGTTGTCAGTGGCACCGTTTACGACAACTGACGTGGAACCTGCACACAACACAATAAAACTACTTTGCCCCAACGAAACAGGAAGGTTGTCAATCTTCCCGGCTTGCTGAATACAAAGGATTAAACGTATGGTGTGGAGAATAATAATAAATGCAGAAAATAACAGGAACAGATGATTGCAGTTGGTGTTTTTATCAGTGTAGAGGAATGGACCGGGGTCCACAGTTCACTAGTGATGTCTCTCCATAAAAGATAACATACATGTTGGGTAAACAAATTACAGCTAGGCAATTGACAAATAGTGAGCGCATGACAATGCAATATATGACATGATTGTTTATTGTAGTATTTATTGGGCATTACAACATAATACATGGACCGCTTACCAGCTGCATCCATGCCTAAATAATCCACTACCGAGATAACATACGTGTTTCCCGCTAGTATTAAGTTGCAAGCAACAGATTATTGCATTAAGCAAAGTGTGTAATTAAACAAATGCATTAGACTTAACAGACGTACCCTTAAGCTAAGCATCGGTTATTTTATCCCTAGTGGCAACGGCACATCCACAACCTTAGATGTTGCTGTCACTCACCCAGATTACTGGAGGCACGAACCCACTATCGAGCATAAATACTCCCTCTTGGAGTCACAAGCATCTACTTGGCCAAATATCTAATAGCAACGGAGAGCATGCAGAACATAAATAAAACAGTAGATATATTGATAAACAACTTGATCATAACATCACTATTCATCGGATCCCAGCAAACACAACATGTAGCATTACAATAATATGATCTTGATCATGTTAGGCAGCTCACAAGATCTAAACATGATAGCACAAAGTGCAGAGACAACCATCTAGCTACTGCTATGGACCCGTAGTCCAAGGATGAACTACTCACGCATCACTCCGGAGGCGGGCATGGTGATGTAGAGCCCTCCGGCGATGATCTCTCTCCGGCAGGGTGCCGGGAAGAGCTTCAGAACCCTCCCGAACTAGGGTTGACGACGGCGGCGGCGGCGGAACTTTTCATGGATAATTGCTTAGGTACTTTGGGTTTTCGGGAGGAGGTGAATATATAGGCGAAAGGGCGGCGGCAGCAGGCATCCGAGGGGCCCACACCAGACCTCGGCGGGCAGAGGGGGTGGCCACGCCCAGGTGTGGTGTGGCCACCCTGGGTCGCCTCTTCGTGCGTCCTTCGGACTTCGTGATCGTGTCGGTGAAATACTGGGTACGTTGATTTTCGTCCAATTCCGAGAATATTTCCTGACTAGCTTTTCTGAAACGGAAAAACAGTAGAAAACAGGAACTGGCACTGTGGCATCTTGTTAATAGGTTAGTCCCAGAAAATGCATAAAAATGCTATGAAGTGTATATAAAACATGTAGCAATTGGTATATAACAAGCATGGAACATCAAAAATTATAGATACGTTTGAGACGTATCAGCATCCCCAAGCTTAGTTCCTACTCGTCCTCGAGTAGGTAAACGATAATCACAATATAATTTTTGGAGTGACATGCTACCAACACAATCTTGATCATATAGTAATGTAAAGCATATGAACTGAATGAAGTGATCAAGACAATTGTCTATAGTTTGCTAAAAAGTAAACAAAGAGTAAACATAACATATCATACAAATAAAACTTTTCATGAATAGTACTTTGGAGACATGAGCTATGAGAATTTGCATAAGAGTTAGCTCACCAAGCAACATTTTGAAATCAAAAGTGTTTGACCAACACAAAGGAAGATTTAAGTTTCAGCATTTGCTTCAACTTTCAACTTATTTATCTCATGGATAATGTCAATACAAAGTAGCATAATAAGTCTAATATGCTAACATATAACAATTCTTGTACCAAGGTTGACACTAGTGTTTGCTTGTGGAGAATAGAAATAAGTAGGAAAACTGACTCAACATAAAAGTAAAAGAAAGGCCCTTCGCAGAGGGAAGCAGGGATTAAATCATGTGCTAGAGCTTTTTAGTTTTTGAAATCATAAAGAGAGCAAAAATATATTTTGAGAGGTGCATGTTAATGGTCAACGAATGGTAGCAAACAATACAGTATTACCCATGCCAACCAGACTTTTTAAGAGCGGCTCCCATGAGGAACGTTATTTCTGCAGCAAGCAGATCATTCCTCTATCTCTTTGGTTTACACATGCAGATGTTTGACCGAATGCTCAGTTAACAAAATGTGAAGAGAGTTTATGATGAAAGTTGTAAATTAAGGGGCTGGGCACCCTCTGCCAGCTCTTTTTGCAAAATTATAGATAAGCAGATGTAAGCTGCTAGTCTGAGTAAAGTCTGATTGACAAGTGTAATAAAGACCATCTACTACTTCCTCATGAGCTGGTAAACAGAGACACAAATAAGGAGTAGTAACAATTTTGAATAATTTAAAGGTAGCACATGAAAATTTACTTGGAGTGGCGCGGAAATACCACATATAGGTAGGTATGGTGGACACAGATGGCATGGATTTTGGCTCAGGGTTTTGGATGCACGAGAAGCATTCCCTCTCAGTACAGAGTTTAGGCTAGCAAGGTTATTTAAGCAAACACATAACGTCAACCGGTACAAAAAGAACCATATGATGAACATAAGAGAAAAATTATAAGACTCCACACTGTCTTCCTTGTTAACCAAACATCCTTTTAATAGAAAATATCTAGACTTTGGAACTACCAATTATGACAAACCAAATAACTTCAAGCTTTAACGGTAGTTCTTCACTAATGAGCCTTTACTTACATGATACACAAGTTTAAACATTACTTACTTGATAACTCAAAACAATTGAAAAGATCAAGTTACTCAAGACAAATGATCTACAAGACTGTGTAAGCATTTTCTTTATACCATTACCACATGCATAGCATTTTCTGTTCCAACCAAACACCAATCAACTTATTTAACAACTCTCCAAATAGATATAAGTGAAGCAAGAGAGTACTTTCTACAAAAGAACTAATAGCTCTGACAGAGATACATGCAAAACAAGAGCTAATAGCATAGCAGCGCTAGACAAGAATACTCAACAAGTATAAGTGAAGAATAGGAGTATTCTAATGAAAAAGCGGAGCGTGTCTCTCTCCCAAACAAGAGTGCTAGGGTCCAACTAGTTATGACCAGAAAACAAAATAAAAACAAACTGAAAATAAAACACACATACGCTCCAAGAACAGCACTTATAATGTGAAGAATAAAAATATAGTCTTACTAGAGATGACCTGATAATTTGTCGATGAAGAAGGGGATGCCTTGGGCATCCCCAAGCTTAGACGCTTGAGTCTTCTTGAATATATTGGGGAGATCCAAGGGAGCCTCCCCAAGCTTAAGCTCTTCACTCTTCTTGATCTATTGTATCACCCTTCTCTCTTAATACTTGAAAACTTCCTTCACACCAAACTCAAAGTAAACTTCATTAGAGGGTTAGTGCATCAAATCATAATCTCACTTGGTTCTGTAAAGACACATTATAAACATCATTTTAAACATTAGCTACTGTTTACTAGCCTTATGTGAAGCTCTTCCACTTTAAAGAATTTCACTTAACACTTGTAAAAGAGAAAATGCAAAACTAGACAGAATCTGTCAAAACAGAACAGTCCGTAAAGACGAATTTTTTTCGAGGCACTTACGTCGCTCAAATCAGAAAACTTTGAACTAACGAAAGATAGGTAAAAAGCTCAGGCTTCTGCACAAAAATTGAAGATTAAAATACTGTTCCGTGATTTTTCACGAATTTTTACCGTGAGGCACAAAATCTGTTTCTGGACAGCAACTAAACTTTTAGCATATCTTGCTATTAGAGGCTATTCTTGGCACACAAAACGGAAAATAAAAGATACAAAGGAATTGTTACAGAAGTAAACAAGTTCCTTGACTCAATAAAATAAAATAACAGAAAATAAAATGGGTTGCCTCCCATAAGCGCTTTTCTTTAACGCCTTTAGTTAGGCATAAAGCAGAAAATCAAGTATTATCAAGAGTACCTTCCAAAGAAGGATCAGAAAACTTTTCAGAAATGCATTGTATCTTATTTATGTAGGTTTCAGATTCTCCTTTTATCACTTCTCTTAGGTCTACTTTCCTCATCAAAAAGGTTTTCGGGAACGATCCAATCAAAATTCTTTTCTATGGCTTCATGAATTCCCATAAGCTTAAATGGAATTGGTATTTTTACCTCACCCCTACATTCGGGTATCCTTGTATATTTCATAGTGCCAAGTTCCAGAGTATCTAGTGTATCTTTAACATTAATGTAACAATCAAGCATCTTATAATGAGCAAAAACTATTCTAGCTTCTCTAGCAACATCACCAAATTCTTTTGCATAGTTTCTAACACGAAATCCTTTTTCTCCCCATCTTCTATACTATCAAGTTTAAGAAACATTTGCTGCAACATGGGGTTAAGGCTCATAAATCTAGCCTCAAACATGTGTACCAAAGAAGCTATGCAATTTTATAGTCATAAGCAAGCTCAACCAAAGATCTATCTTCAAAATCATCACACTTCCTTACATGATTAAAGAATTCTTCAATGTTACTACTTCCAATGACGGAACCACTTCCTACCTCTATTTCTTTCATGAAAATTTAGGAAAAAACATGATGAATAAACAGAAAATAACAACTCAAATTTTAACTAAGTGCAGGAATTTAATTTTTTTGTGTTTTTGATTTTTAAAAGCAAACAAGATAAAATAAAATAAACTAAGCAAGACAAAAACAGAGTAATGAGATTGGAAGTATGAGACTCCCCTTGCTGCAGCCTTTTGACTCCCCGGCAACGGCGCCAGAGAACTGTTGCTTTTGGCGTGAAGACACACGTTCGTTGGGAGATCCCAAGAGGAAGGTATGATGTAGTGTAGCAGCAGTTTTCCCTTGATATCTACCAAGGTTATCGAATCCAGTAGGAGTCAAGAGCACTTCAGAAGGTTGTCAGTGGCGCCGTTTACGACAACTGACGTGGAACCTGCACACAACACAATAAAACTACTTTGCCCCAACGAAACAGGAAGGTTGTCAATCTTCCCGGCTTGCTGAATACAAAGGATTAAACGTATGGTGTGGAGAATAATAATAAATGCAGAAAATAACAGGAACAGATGATTGCAGTTGGTGTTTTATCAGTGTAGAGGAATGGACCGGGGTCCACAGTTCACTAGTGCTGTCTCTCCATAAAAGATAACATACATGTTGGGTAAACAAATTACACTAGGCAATTGACAAATAGTGAGCGCATGACAATGCAATATATGACATGATTGTTTATTGTAGTATTTATTGGGCATTACATCATAATACATGGACCGCTTACCAGCTGCATCCATGCCTAAATAATCCACTACCGAGATAACATACGTGTTCCCGCTAGTATTAAGTTGCAAGCAATAGATTATTGCATTAAGCAAAGTGTGTAATGTAAACAAATGCATTAAACTTAACAGACGTACCCTTAAGCTAAGCATCGGTTATTTTATCCCTAGTGGCAACGGCATATCCACAACCTTAGATGTTGCTGTCACTCACCCAGATTACTGGACGCACGAACCCATTATCGAGCATAAATACTCCCTCTTGGAGTCACAAGCATCTACTTGGCCAAAGTATCTACTAGCAACGGAGAGCATACAGGAACATGAATAAAACAGTAGATATATTGATAAACAACTTGATCATAACATCACTATTCATCGGATCTCAGCAAACACAACATGTATCATTACAATAACATGATCTTGATCATGTTAGGCAGCTCACAAGATCTAATTATGATAGCACAAAGTGGAGAGACAACCATCTAGCTACTGCTATGCACCCGTAGTCCAAGGATGAACTACTCACGCATCACTCCGGAGGCGGGCATGGTGATGTAGAGCCCTCTGGCGATGATCTCTCTCTCCGGCAGGGTGCCGGGAAGAGCTTCAGAACCCTCCTGAACTAGGGTTGACGACGGCGGCGGCGACGGAACTTTTCGTGGATAATTGCACGGGTACTTATGGTTTTCGGAAGGAGGTGAATATAGAGGCGAAAGGGCGGCGGCAGCAGGCATCCGAGGGGCCCACACCAGACCTCAGCGTGGCGGAGAGGGTGGCTGCGCCCAGATGTGGTGTGGCCACCCTGGGTCGCCCCTTCGTGCGTCCTTCAGACTTCATGATCGTGTCGGTGAAATACTGGGGTACGTTGATTTTCGTCCAATTCCGAGAATATTTCCTGACTAGCTTTTCTGAAACGGAAAAACAGCAGAAAACATGAACTGGCACTGTGGCATCTTGTTAATAGGTTAGTCCCAGAAAATGCATAAAATGCTATGAAGTGTATATAAAACAAGTGGCAATTGGTATATAATAAGCATGGAACATCAAAAATTATAGATACGTTGGACACGTATCTAGCATGATCAAATGATTCTATCATTTTATCATCATGGGAATTTCCTGAATATTGCATTCTTGGATTCGAATATCAAGTGATAATGGAAATTGTTGGCAAGTTGACTTTGTAACAAAAGTTTAATTGACTCCAATTTTATAAAATATTCTCCAAATGGTGTTTTGAAGAAATTCAAAAGAGAATATCGAAATGTAAGAGTTACATTGGACAAAGGCTTATGAGATAAGCATAAAGGATAAACCAAGGATAAAACATGATCTTTTGATTTTGTGAAATAGCAAGGGTTAGGATGATTAATTTATTCTTAGCATAGAGTTACGTACACTACAACAAGTCGCAGTGACAGTGTGAGCTTAAATGATTCCAAAAGGGGTTATCGGTTCATTGAATTAACTATGTGTGGTTCTTTACAAAAGAAGCAGCAATGTTGTGAGAACAGCAGAACTGTTTTCTTAGTTAGAGTACCAAGGTTTCAACTTGAATAGCCCAGACTGCCTTTGATCGTATGATCAAGGAGATTATGATAGAAAAGAAATTTTCTGCATAATTCATAAAGTTTACACAGCCCCGGAAGGGTCTGATGACAAATGTCTACCACAGGAAAGGAAGCGTGAGAAACCATCTGTTTCACCCAGATGTTGAGTCTTGTGCAAATAGTTAATTGCCTTTTGTGCAAGTGGGAGACTGTTGGATGTATGCCCAAAAGGCAATAAAGTTTAACATCTGTTTCATAATTATGCTTTATGATTCTATGCTATAACTGCGGTGACTCCTGAATGTGTGATTCAGGGGAAAACTCATTTGCACGTGTAGAGACATGAACAGAATAAAATATACCCTAGTCTTGCCTTTTAGACTAATTCGTTGATTGCTAGAGACCACGTTTTCCTGGTCTGGGACATTGTTTATGTCAGCATCAATGAGTGACATATTGTTGGTGGAAACAATATGGCTGGGTAGACCCAAATCGTTGATATGCTAAGTAAGATTCCAAAGAGTCTTTTTGTCCTTAGTGCAATATCGCAGATGGTTATTATATGACATGTCTATTGACCATGAGGTTATTAGGGTTGTGTATACTGGAAGAATTACTTTGATACTGTCAACACCATGGCCGTAACTGGGTGGTAAAACGACAGTCACTGGGTGATTCCCAAGGTGTACATAATACCTAATGTTCCAAGATGGGAAATTACTCCTCTGTCCAAAGAGAGATGCTTTTAGGGCCCACTTGGTATGTATGATATGCAATATGTTCTGCATATAATGCATGATGAAGTTACATCATGTGGGATATCGGATTACGGGAACGAGAAAAGGAAATTTACCGGTAACGAGATAGACGGAGATATAGTGAATCAGGGATTGATTCATGGAAATATCAGGAATACATTATCTCGGGTAATTTCAGTATCACGAGCAATGGGAATGACGAATTAATAACCAACAGGTTCAACAGAGTGTCCTTCGCATAACGGTAGCAGTTATTCAGGTAGCCCATGTACCTGACCCTGGCCGGTGATTAGATGGAAACATCTAATTATAGCTACACGTTATCAAACCTGTAGGGTAACACGCTTAAGTCAAGTCTAGTTTGTTGTGTATATGGTTGGTCTGAATACTGAGAGAGTATCACCGGAATGGTTTCTGCGTGATAGATAATATCTTTATCAGAGAGGTTGGATTATGAAGACACTAGGTGTCTCGGAGTAATAGAAATAGTTTCTATCACTAGTCGGATTTATTCCGAGGGTTTATATATGAGAGAAATATTTATCCGGAGTATTTTGTCTGTGGACACTGGGTGTCCGGGATCATGTAAAAGTGTTTTATATGATAATAATTAATTCAGGGAATATTCTATAAAAGGAAATATTCAAATAAGAATTAATTAGAAAACATATTATTTAATTAATAAATAATTATTGGAAAATATTGGAGCCACCGAAGGGGGCTGCCTAGTGGCGCACTCCCAAGTGGGGCGGGTGGGCCAAGTGCATCAAGGGGGGAAGTTCCCCCCCCCCCTTGGCCGAACCCTAAGTGGGCCTATGGCCCATGGGGGTGAGGCGGTTTTGGGGGGGGGGGGGGCTTGTTGGACAAGAACTCCTCCCCCCCAAACCGAATTGGGAGGGGAGTTGGAGTCCAACTCCAACTCTCTCCTATTGAGTGCACACCAAGGAAAGGGGAGAGGAGTTGGAGTCCAACTACAACTCCCCCTAGGGCCGGCGCATCTCCAACTCCCCCTCCCAAACCGAATTGGGCTAGGGGTCTTTCCCCTTGCCCAAGTCCCTCCACCCCTTGGCCATCTATATAAACCCCCTCCCCCTCCTATTTGGAGACACACAAGTTTAGGTCTCTTCTAGTTGGTTTAGAGGGAACCTCTAAATATTTGGAGGGATCCTCTCCGATTAGATTAGATCTAGATCTCTAATCTCTCTCTCCCTCCTTCTGATGTGTTGAGATCTCCACCTTCATATACACCAGCGGTGAGTGCTTCAAGTGTGGACGGCGAAGCCTTGCTGGACTAGATCAGATGTATGCGTGCGAAACTCAGAGGGGTGATCCGTTGAGAAACAGTTGACTCTATCTCGCTTTGTTGGATCGAGGCGGAACACGAGGAGTCTATGATATTCTCTCGGCTAGGCTTAGCCGAGGGAGTTCTTCCACAAGCTTCATCAGCGTCGTCATCGATATCTCTTCCGCTTCAACGGTGTCGGTAACGATTTACAGTTGGATCAAATATGCATGTCTTGTCACTTGTATCTTCATAATAGATCTTGGCTGTTGCGTAGTTGGTGAAATTTTTGTTTTCCATGCACACAACCCAATAGTGGTATCAGAGCTTGCTATGCGTAGATACATGATTTGATCTAGAGCACATGGTGTGCGGGCACTGCATAAGTTTGTGCGGGTATGTTATTGAAGTCTATATATCTTCTAACATTCAAGTTATTTATGTTGCTTACCAATATGCGGTCTCGTCTTGTTTCCAGCGGCATAGTAAGATCTCGGACTTCTGACAATCCGCGAACCTTCCGGCTGCTCCTAGTATGCCCGTCGGCGCCAACGAAGTGCTTCAGTAGCTTTGAATCTTATTATAGTTGGTCTCGTCAACTTGATAGCGGATGGGGCATGTGGACTAGGTCCACACGGGGGTCATGTGCACTGGCAATCGTCTGGGTTGGGGTCCGCAACATTCTCGTGATATTGGGGCCGACAATCACCCCGCAAGGTTAATCTAGCAGCATGAGTAATTATGCTTGGTGAGGGCCGTAGGTTTTTCTTTGGGCTTTTGGGAATCCTACAGCCACGCTAAAAGATGCAAACAAACGTTAGAGGCGTCTAACTCTGTTTTGCAGGACATGTGATGTTGTATAGTCTCGAAATATTTATTTTGTTGACTAACCTTCTTTTGTTGGCCGGCGTACCGTTTTTCCTTGTTCATCGAGCTATGGTGATAGTGGAGGATAGGAGAAGGTATGCAAGTGTCATGAACCTCGACATGGCCACACCGGTGGAGACGCCACCGGTGGATGGAGGAAGAAGACTATACTACATCACGAAGTGTTATTTACTTGTGCATGTTTTATATTTGTTTTCTTGCTCTTCCCTTGATTGTGCAGTAGTGTGATTATTAGGGAGATTCCTCGGTAGCTGCAAAGTTTAATTACTTGAGCTAAAATTAAAAATATCAAGAAGTTCATGCTCTTCCAACACGTAGCAGCGTCAAACCGGATGCTTGTCACCGTGCGCCATGTATCCATGAGTAATGTGTGCCAAGGGTTCGTGAGGCGTGCAGTGTACCGTACCTGCAAAAGCGGTTGGTTGTCTTGACGTTCGAGCATAACCAGTTATGAGCTCGGACACATCCATCGAAAGATGAAACGAAAGTCACGACAGGAAGTGATTGGTCTGTTGACCTACCCGTTATAAGCTACGACATGCTATGTATCCATACTTGATCGTATGTTGGACGTGGATTTCGTATACACTAATTTGATCTTGAGGAATATCAATTTTAGTGGGAGCACATTATTAGTTTATCTTTAACTAGTGCTAGAAAAATAATTATGAACATGTCTTAGTGAACTTTAGATTGTTGTAGATCGACACACGTAACACCCGCTATTTACCTTGGTCCACTACTTTTAAGAAAACCATTTTCTACCATTAGGAGTAAATATGTTGTTTGGGTATGTTTCCTAAGTTTTGTACTTAGGAGTGCCAAGTATAAGTATGTCCTCGACGCTCCTCCTTCGGGGGTTGTTGTCAAAACTACTTATGAAAGGGAAGCTCACACCTTGAAGAGTGATGAGGCTGTCTCTATCCAATGTCTTATGTTGACATGCATGGGCCATGAGTTGCAGAAGCGGTTGGATCGCATATCTGCTGAGCGACATGATCGTCGTACTCACAGCCATGTTCCAGACTCAGGCAAAGACTGAGAGTTATGAGATAACAAAGGTTTTCTGGTCATGTCACATGGCAGAAGGAAGCTCAGCGAGCGAGCATGTAATAAGATGATTGATTGGTATTAGGCTGCAGACTCTGGGGTTTTCTAATCCCTGAGCCAAATACAGATTTGATGTTGTCTTCACTTCCCCGTTTAACAACGGATTTATCATGATTCAAAACATGAGTGGGAGGAAGAAACATTAAATGGCTCCTGCTATGCTGAAATCTGCAAAGCTAATGTGATAACAATCAAGTTCGATTGTTGCCCAATTCGCATGCTTCAAGAAGAAGAGGAGGTTTAATTCAGGAGAATCCTGAATACCTCTTCCGAGGAAAGAAAGATATTGGAAGTGGAACTAAAAGGTTTCGGGCACTAATAAGAAGAGTTGTACTTAAATGATATTCATTATTCTTACTAGTATCTCTGGAGTATTGATTGCGAAGAATTTTTCTTGCGTTCAATATAAGGGCTGCGGAAAGTAAAAGTATAGAGAATAAAAGGTGGTGGTGTGCACCAAGTTTGGCGCATGGACCTTCGTCCTTGGGATGAAGACGTCTCCACTTTTATTTTTCAAGTTGAAAGATTTGTGAGCTTCGGCTCAAGTTATTAGGTCGCATGTTTTGCGATAAATATTCTTGTGAATTTATAGGACAAGTTGGTCCTGTTTATTATGATAAAGAATATTGGAGATCACTCCCTTCAGGGATGATCAAGTTGCAAATCTTTTGAAGTTAAGGGAATATCATTTGTTCTAAAATATTTTGTGATTGTGTTGATATCACCTTCGGGTGACACTATCATCTTGGATGCATCATATGCATGATGGAAGGAAATCCAAGATATTGCACATAGTGGGAAATCAACAAAAGATAAAGGTTTTGGACTGTTAATGATTTTATCATTGATGTCTAAAGTTTCACAAAATGTTTTAGATATAAAGTCTTGGTGATTATGTAATTATGTCTTGAAAGTTTTCAAGTCATAATCTGACTAAGTGTGACGAAGTCAGCACTAAGAATCTTCTTGTTTTTGCATAACGTTTGGCAATACTCAATCTAGAATATGTTTGCTCGCTAGGTAATTTTAGCACAGTTAATTGTCTTGCTTCGTGTCATTGTTTTGAAAGATAAACTATGGATGGACACGTTGGTCTTAGGTACTAAAATTTCTGAAATATTGGAACTTGGTCCTAAGATAAAGGACAAAAGGAATTTCATTGTCTCTTGCCTCATGTCATTGTTTTGAAAGATAAACTTTGGGACATGATGGATTTAGGTTCTGAGATTTTCTGAAAGATGAAACTCGATCCTAATAGTAAAAGACAATGGTTACTTTGTTGGTTGTTCCAATAAGTTAATTGGAAGTCCTCTTATAACACCACATAAGTGACAATGTTTTTTACTAAGATATATGTGATTCTTAAGGAATTTATTCCTTGTTGAATTCAGTGGGAGGATGGTGATTCTTGAAGAGATTATTGAATCTTCGGAAATAGTTATCAGAAGTTGTGCAGGCGGAAGCAATTCCAATTGACAATTCTTTTAGACTAATACCGAGAGTCATTGCAATATGAGCATGACTTCTTGTCAAGAAATAATCACTTAACAAGATAAAGAGCATATGAGTTTCTAGGAAACTTTTATATGCTAAGACAAAGTAATAAGATAAGGTGCTATAGTATCCAAACCTTCATGACTTAGAGTCATATTAATTAGTAATATCATCAAGTTCGAGTTGAGAAACTTGAAGGAATTCTGTTGGAATATTTGATCATAAAGCTTGTTTTGTCATAAATGGTTTTATGACAAATTCAAGAGTTGACTACTCAGGATCATATGATCTGTAGCAGCTTTGTTGATCTAAATGGGACTAGTAGATTTGTATGAGATGTTAACAAAGTATATTCCTCTAAGGAAAATTAATCGAGTATGTGTACGATGTACAACTCGAGGGCTTTGTTAAATGAATACAATACTAGTTATTTAATGAGTATGTTTGTATAAGATGTTAACAAAACAAATTCCTTTGAAGGAAAATTTATCGAGGATGTGTACTAGTACAGCTCGAGGGTTTTGTTAAATGAATACACAACTTGTCATTAAAAGTATGTCTGTGGTGGCAGACAGATGATGATATGAAGGTTGGATTAGTTTTGTAATTATGTGAAGTAAAACAAGCAATGTTTGACTTCATAGGAAATTGCAAAGTTCTTAAAAGTTAGTGGGAGCTATTTTTGTGGTATTCAATTTATTTTGGAAACCATTAAAATACATCATTTGATAGAATATGTGTATCATTGAAAAGTTGTTCAATGATACATATGGAGCAAGGAATTAGTTTCATGACAGGATGTATCCTGATAATGATTTAATATCTTGCTGCAAGAATGCATACAAAGTGTTTTGAAGTAAAATTCGAAACATGAGAGAACTAGGTTCTTATAAAGGATAAGGAAATTCATGTGCAAGAACCATGATAGCTATCAGTGGTGAGCATGATCAAATGATTCTATCATTTTATCATCATGGGAATTTCCTGAATATTGCATTCTTGGATTCGAATATCAAGTGATAATGGAAATTGTTGGCAAGTTGACTTTGTAACAAAAGTTCAATTGACTCCAATTTTATAAAGTATTCTCTAAATGGTGTTTTGAAGAAATTCAAAAGAGAATATCGAAATGTAAGAGTTACATTGGACAAAGACTTATGAGATAAGCATAAAGGATAAACCAAGGATAAAACATGATCTTATGATTTTGTGAAATAGCAAGGGTTAGGATGCTTAATTTATTTTAGAATAGAGTTACGTACACTACAACAAGTCGCAGTGACAGTGGGAGCTTAAATGATTCCAAAAGGGTTATCGGTTCATTGAATGAACTAGGTGTGGTTCTTTACAAAAGAAGCAGCAATGTTGTGAGAACAACAGAACTGTTTTCTTAGTTAGAGTACCAAGGTTTCACCTTGAATAGCCCAGACTGCATGTGATCGTATGATCAAGGAGATTATGATAGAAAAGAGTTTTTTGCATAATTCATAAAGTTCACACAGCCCCGAAGGGTCTGATGACAAATGTCTACCACAGGAAAGGAAGCGTGAGAAACCATCTGTTTCACCCAGATGTTGAGTCTTGTGCAAATAGTTAATTGCCTATTGTGCAAGTGGGAGACTATTGGTTGTATGCCCAAAAGGCAATAAAGTTTAACATCTGATTCATAATTATGCTTATGATTCTATGCTATAACTGCGGTGACTCCTAAATGTGTGATTCAGAGGAAAACTCACTCGCACGTGTAGAACATGAACAGAATAAAGTATACCCTACTCTTGCCTTTTAGACTAATTCATTGATTGCTAGAGACCACGTTTTCCTGGTCTGGGACATTGTTTATGTCAGCATCAATGAGTGGCATATTGTTGGTGGAAACAATATGGCTAGGTAGACCCAAATCGTTGATATGCTAAGTAAGATTCCAAAGTGTCTTTTTGTCCTTAGTGCAATATCGCAGATGGTTATTATATGACATGTTCATTGACCATGAGGTTATTAGGGTTGTGTATACTGGAAGAATTACTTTGGTACTATCAACACCATGGCCATAACTGGGTGGTAAAACGGCAGCCACTGGGTGATTCCCAAGGTGTCACTAGTAGAAAAAAGCCTATTAGTGGCGCACCAAAATATGCTATCAGTGGCGCACTAGTGGTTCAGTGCCGCACCATGCGGTGCGCCACTGATAGCTGATTCGGGTGCGCCACTGGTAAGCTGTGGGGCACACAATTGCACACACTCGTGCCACATTATCAGTGGCGCACCAGATAAGTCCTTGGTGCGCCACTGGTATAGTTTTGCAATTTTTTTTTAAAATGCACCGTATTTCGTATTTGCACAAGGTATATATGTTGTACAGGTATATAGTACACATGCAGTAAACAGTTTTTGAATAACACGATGAATACCTTTATGGAGACTCCTCATATCTCCCCTTAGTAGTTTGGATAGTCTCGGCGGCAGGATCGGTTTAGCCAACTGAGGAAACGAATGCCATTATAGATATATATAGAGAGGATCATGCAAGCTTAATAAAACATAAAACAGAATAAGCCATAAAACGATGTAAACATATTAGCTAAACATAACACATATAGACAAGTAGCACAATAATACATAGGTAGCATGCATGCATCATAAGTCTAGCAGTACGACAGGTAGCATAATAAGTCTAGTACGACACGACAGGACATCTGATAGACATCCTAAACTCCACTCGCGCCGGTGTCAGTGACGTCGGCGTCCAAGCGGTCCCACCAAGAGGACGTGCTGCTAGAGTCCTCCTCCTGCTGCTGCGTGTCGGAGGGGCCGGCCTCGCCCTGCCCGCGCTGCTGCCGGCTCTCGCTGAGGACCTGGTACTGGACCGCCATCACCTCGGGATCAAGGAGGAGATCCTTGACCAAGGGGTCAGCCTCCTCGCGCTGGTGGCACGCCCTGAGCAGCCTCTCTGCCTGCCGGTGCTCCCTCTCCTCGGCCCTCGTCGCGATCCTCATGCCATCTGGCGCTAACTTATGCGCCACATGCCGCTCATCCTCAAAGTTGAGGATCGCTCGAGACCCAAAGTGCTGGACCGCCGCGCAGTCATAGGCGCGGGCCGCCTGCCACGGGCACCTGAAAGTGCCAAGCTGGATCTTCCTGTGATCCATTGTGATCTGAGCTCCCCAAGTCGTGATCTTCGTGGCTTTGCGGTGAACACCACGAAACTTAGGCTCTGGCTCCGACATGATACTAAGTAGTTAAGTAAAAGCATTTGATATAGGGGTTAGTCATATATGAAATGAATATATGTAAACAATATGTAAAAATGGCGAGCTAATATGTAAACAATATATGTAAATAAAGTTTGAAATTATTGACTGGTTTGTCTAATGGGTAATTAATGGCTAATCTTTCCTATTTATAAAGTTTGAAATTAGTGACTGGTTTGTTCTCCACCACTATTATATAATAGAATTTTCTTTTCTCTTCTGCAAGTTCATGGCTCACCCACCATACAATTTACTAGCACTTCTTTTGCTTAGAACAACCAATTACCTTTTTGGATGGCCGGTCTAGAACACTAATGGCATTCATGCATGCATCATTCTCCGGCGAACACAGCTTAAAGTATACAGTCTTGTACTGATTTAACTTATTAAGTTGTAGAATATTGTACATGTATCAGTGTCACGATAGTTTTTTTGCAGACCATGAATAGCCTAGCCACAACCATTTCTCATGTCTAAATTGAGGGTCTAGCTAGTTTTGCATGGCACTCATCATCATATGGCAAGCTAGTTGACTAGTTGGTGGTGAATCTCATCTTATTAATCATGAGAGATGGATTGTAAACCAACGGTTAGGATGGCTATCTTCACGATGATGAAGATGTTGACGAAGATGGTTGTCAATGAAGGGTTACAGACTGGCCAGTGGCCGAAAGACAGGTTATAAAGAAAAGAAAGAAAAAACCAAAAATACAGCAGCGACCAAGAGCTACGACCTAACCAGCACTACCTGCTGATAGTATCGGGGCACTGCCGATAGTTGTAACACTATGGAAATCTCCATCTAGTTGCATAATCCAGGGTGTGTCCGGATCATCTGATCAGCATGTCACAGAATGGAAATCTCCATCTAGTTGCATAAACACGTGATAATCATGCGCTGTGTTTTCGTACAAAAATGATAAATATTGCTCTATAGATGCTATCCTACTTTTTTAAGGAGCATAAAAATCTCCTTGTTCCCTTGGGCTGAGCAGAGGAGAGGCTGCGGGAGGTACCTGCGACGGCGGGGGCGAGGTCGTGGGAGGCGCGGAGGCGGTCGGGGAGGCACGGCGGCGGTCGCGGTAGGCGGCGGAGGCGAGGTCGTGGCCGGAGGAGGCGGATGTGGTCGGCGGCGGCGCGGACGGCGCGGATACGGTCGTGGGAGGGCGACGGCGAGGTCGTGGGAGATGCAGCCGGTGGTGCGGGAGGCGCGGATGCGATCGGCGGCGGCGCGGACGCGGTCGGCGGTGCGCCGTGGCGGTCGTGGGACGGAGGGGCGGCGAGGTCGATCGGGGGATGCGGAGATGGGGATGCGGAGATGGGGATGTGGCGCGGACATGTGTGCGGCTGTGTGTGCGTGTGTGTGTGAGTGTGGCGTGGCGGCGTGTCGTGGCTATTTTTTTTAATTAAAATAAAAGTTAGTTTAGGCGTTTAGGATAAAAAGAACGCCGCTAATAATATATTAAAATTAAGTTTTAATTAAAATATAACATAGTTTGTTTTTTTATTGGCTATGAG
Organism: Poa pratensis; assembly: GCA_947311845.1. NCBI lineage: Eukaryota > Viridiplantae > Streptophyta > Magnoliopsida > Poales > Poaceae > Poa > Poa pratensis. Next base: position 60,581,394 of record CAMZMU010000063.1, on the reverse strand, counting down.
ATACTTTTTAACTTAAACTAGTGAAATTTCGGCGCGTCGGCACGCCGCGCCCTTAGTGAAAAAGAGTGGTGACATTTTTAATTTTTGTATGGAAACTATTTTAAACCAATAGAAATTGTCGAATATCTATTATATTATTAAGACAACAAACATTGAAGGGCTCAGATTTGACATGATTTGACGCTTAAAAGGAACGGTTGAGATTTATAAAGAAAAGTTAAGACAGATCCGCGTATATTGGGGTCAATCCAGAGATCCTGCGGCTAATACATGAGACATAATCGATCACGCCTCCCTTTCTGGCACGTAAGACATGTGCGTCAGATTGGAAACTGCATGGAAGCGAAAAAAAAAAAGAAGAATTAGCAATCCCATCGTGGAGGATATCTGCATGCGTTCCGTAATGATCACAAGCGGCAAACGGCACATACACAGTCCTGCACAAATATGCATTGTACGTGGACTCTTTTGTAGGTTTCCAATTCAAGTACGATTGCTAGCACCCTCAAAATAAAACAACTGCTTGCAATCAATTGGTGCAGTGCGGACTGGCGATTCTTTGTGCCACGGCCGGGCAGCATGGCACCTACGCATGTATATCCCTTCTTGATTTTCCTATAATTATTTTGTTGCAATCGCAACTCTGCTCCGTTATGTATCGTCAACCCCTTCTTTCGACCCCTTCCCAGATGTGTGACAGTGTGAGACATAATAATCGCTAATTCTCCAATGCAGACGGAAAACCCTAGATAGAATTATGTTGTTCGAGTTCTCCACGTAAGTCTTCCTAGCGGTCGCGGATGGAAAACCTACGGCAACAATTGCAGGTTGGGAGAGATATTCCAAGAGTGAATATGGTGGATGCTCAATTGCTCATGTTGCGGCAGGTGACAAAGGCGTTGTATTTCTGATTTGGTCCCGATTGACTCCTACTAGCCTATGTGAGCTGCAGTTCAGAAAAAAAACTATGCAAGCTGGATATCGCTTATATTGCTTCGTCGTCATGTAGTTTCCGGCATCCTCGGTAGATGCAAAGTCGCCAAGATTGTCCACGCTTCTATGTAGCATCTGGCCCTCTCTACTCAGCTAACCAGGTATCGCAGATCTCATGGCGATCAATATTTTATCCACTCCCAAGTCAGCTCGGTGTGCTGATTTGATCAGGGAAAGCCGACACTAGGAAACATGGCGATCTACATGTTTGGTCATCACCTTGCAAAAATTTGTTGGTGCACGCCCGGTAGAAAAAATCTTCCAGAGTTGTATGTCCGTGCACCCAGTGCAAGTTCTAGGATAAATTTCACTCTATACTTGATCTAATACACTGATAGTTTGGAATATTTTGTTTTACCTAATAATATGATTTTTTTAACCAAATCTATTACATATTATTAGTGTATTACAAGCTACGAGCAAGACGATTTTCTCTGTCTGCAGATTATCGGTGGCGATCGTGATATTCTGCGAAAGAAGACAATTTCTCCGACCGTCCGACTTACTTTCTTTGGCTTCCATGTTTGGCTTTCACGCCCCATTGACACTTCTTAATTAGGCGGCTGTGTCTCGCCAGCAGCATACATGACCGACGTTGACTCCGGTGCCAAAATTTATTAGCTGCCACGCTTCATTTACACCAACGATTTGGAGCAATATGCAAGTTGAAGATGTTTGTTCATGGAATGGGCCGCCATATATAAGAACAAGATTACAAAAGAACACAAATCTTCATATAATACTGGGATCAACTAAATCCTGGAGCGTTTAGCACCTCATTCCGGTACGTCTTATTTGTTTTTTGAACAAAAGGTATATATTGTATATCAAGTAGTAGCTTCTAGGCTATATATCTTTGTTGTTGGTAAGATATACGCATGTATCTTGATTACATAGATGAGATATGCGATCAAGTATGCATATTACTTAAACAGAAACGTAATTAACTTTTCCTTACAGAATCCACTTGATTAAGAATCAATGAATTCATTGTGTTTAAGTGCAAATCCTAAAATCTTAGGCCTATAAGCAGTTGAGAATATTTTTTCACAAGGTTTCATACAGTAAAGATACAGTAAAGATAGATTTTACTAACTCACTGTTTGCATCAACGCTATATAAACAAAAGAGGATTCACTATGTTTTTTTCGATGCAATGAGATTTTATTAACTCTAAATTGTTTACACCTGACATCCTAAGGCTTTACTTGATCGATCGCTGATATGTATTTAGGGATATGTATGCTGAAAACTACGCCACATAGGTTCAAGTCACCATGGTCTAAAATGTAGGTTTATATTTGTACTACTACATGCATAAATCCATGTGAATGTAGAAACTGCAAAACTTGACAGAAGTTCATATAGATTTTTTGTGCAAGAATATTCATATAGGATTTAATTAATAGTTGTATTTATATAGCAAATTCCATTATTCCATACATCATTACTAAAATAAAAGTAGTTTAGATGTCTATTTGACCATCAGTTTTAGAATAAGATTATCAACATGCGCATGTTGCTTACACATGCATGCCATCGAGTGTGTAGTAACTTAGGCCAGGACAAATAGAGTATGCATGAGGGAATATATGGATGAGTCGATTCCTTAATGTGTAATAATGGTCGCCAAAAGCGATAGAGAAATGTTACATATAAATAATCAAACAGAATATACATGTAGGAAACAGCACGCGTCAAATCGGGTATATGGATAGTTGGTGTGTCGATGGCAGTGTACTTCATATGCTCAAGTGGACATATAATATACCGATAAAGGAAGCATAAAAGAGTTTTGCTACAAAACTACAGGTTACCATAAGTAAGGACAAATTATGAAAAAAAAATGTAACGCTTAAATGTTTTAGCATTCCAGAGTAGTGATCGTTACATTGCCTTGGAAAGACACGTGAAAAATAAATAGGTTAACATGAACATGAGTGCAAGCACGTAGAGGCAAGGAATGTGAGTAATTAAAACGAAATTGATGAATCATAGAGGAATAAATCATAAATTTTAAGCACAAGCCATCGATTTATTTTTGGTTCCTAGAAAGACTAACAGAAGGAAAGGTAGACAACAGGGATGAGAAGTTGAAGACAAAACTAGGTATTCATAAGGTAAAACTATAATCCTGCTGGCATGCAACACGCAGATCTTCTATGTATATTTAGAACTGTACCAGACACTAATGTAGCAATGCATTGAGCTAAATAATAATTTTTGGAGAGACTGGTACAAAAATTCATATCGCATATCATATCTGATAAACCTAGCCGCGCAAATGCGCGGGCCACCCAGCTAGTTTTATGGAAAGAAAAATTATTTGGAAGAACAATTGTTGAACAAAATGAACATTTCTTATTTTTTTTGTGAAAACTTTGGAAGTTTGGAAATTTCCCAAATTCTAATTTTTTGAATCAATTTTGTACAAAATGGATATTTTGGTCCAACTGTGTTAAATTTTTATTGGTCTTGAGATTATTGCGATTTTTTTAATGTATTGTTAATTCATATTTTTGTTGGATGTTTTGCCATTTATATGGAAAAGAAAACTGATTAAAATTGTGATTTATGAGTATATAGGGGAAATAGTAGAAACTTCTAAAATGTTGGGAAGGTAAGGAGCGTGAACTGCAAGCAATTTCATATAACAAATGATGGATGTTTGAGAGAACACAAAGAATTAGAAGCTTATTTGCATGTTTAAACATGGTTATCAATTAATTACGCAATCGTCGGGATTCGAATGGTGAAATTTGCCGGAATCTACCGTGTGGAGTATCTTCAAATATCTAGCGATTTGTGATGTTTAAATTCTTTTTTTTCATTCATTTACCATCACATATTTAGAGGAAGTGCATTTGGATTTTCTTGAAATATTTACCATAATGGAATATTGAAACATGTTTGTTGTTTCCCACTCCTGCCACACCCAGATCTAGCCCGATAGCACATGAATGTCTGCGTGACACACCCGGGAGTTGGTTATTGGCCATCTCATGATTGAAACATGTATATGAACACATAGTAGCATCACATGCAAGTTTTGGATGGATTCTGACGCTTCGAACCCCCTTCTCCGACGAAACCCTATCCCGCGGGCCCCCTGCAAGTTTTGGATGTATATGAACACATAGTAGCATCACACAGACATCTTATCTCCTGCTCCTCATTTTTGTACATGTCCTCTATCGCGTGTCTCAGATATCTGTCCACTTTCCTTTCGCTCATGATGACCATTGACGTGCAAAATAACTGCGGACAAATACCTGTGGCGCACCAGACCCAGTGCGCCACTGGTAAAAAACTTACCTGTGGCGCACCAGGCAGTGTTGCGCCACAGGTAAAAAATTTACCAGTGGCGCACAAGTGGCTGGTGCGCCACTGGTATTCTCTCTCCTCCACCTCGAAATTTTTCAAGTTTATCTGGAACTTACCTGTGGCGCACCGCGTTTACGGTGCGCCACAGCTAAAAAATTACCAGTGGCGCACTGCAATCTGGTGCGCCACTGGTATTTTTTTTCAAAATCCAGGAAACCTGGTGAGAGACTATCAGTGGCGCACAGGGAAATGGTGCGCCACTGATAACATCTCACCTATAAGCTTTTCTCTACTAGTGTGTATGATACGTCTCAAACGTATCTATAATTTTTGATGTTCCATGCATGCTTTATATCAATTGGCACATGTTTTATATGCACTTTTATATCATATTATGACATTTATTGGACTAACCTATTAACAAGATGTCACAGTGCCAGTTTCAGTTTATTATGTCTGTGCATTGCAGAAAATGTCCAAAAATGAAAGTGCTCAGAAAAATCTGAAAAAATTACAGAAATTCTAAAACGCCAGAACACTCCGGGAGCCAGAAGGACAAGTCCAGGGGAGGCCCACACGCCCCCTGCGCGCGGTTGGGCCTTGGCCGCGCCCAGGGGTGGTGTGGCCACCTCGTGTACCGCCTCGCGACACCTTTTGGACTATATATTGCCCCTGACCTAAAACTCATGGAACAATCGACGATTTCCCCAGAAAAGTTCCAGAGCTCCGCCGCCATCCGAAACCAAGTTTCGGGGTTCAGAAGTTCCTGTTCTGGCACTCTGCCGGCACGGGGATTGACCCCCGGGGCCTTCTCCATCGATGCCACCGCCTCCATCATGCTCCGTGAGTAGTTCCCCCATGGACTACGGGTTCTAGAAGTAGCTAGTTGGTACTCTCTCTCCCATATACTTCAATACAATGATCTCATGAGCTGTCTTAAATGATTGAGATCCATATGATGTAATCGGTGTTGTGTTTGTTGGGATCCGATGAATTGTTACATTATGATGAGTCTATCCATCAAAGTTTGTGAATTATTGTTGCCGCAATCTTATTGTGTTTAATGCTTGTCACTAGTGCACGAGTGGCACGATTTTAGATTTAAGCTCTATAATTATTGCTTAGATTGTATCTACAAGTTGTTTGCACATGTCCTTGTCCGGAACCCGAGGCCCCAAAGTGACAGAAATTGGGATAACCGGAGGGGATGGTTTTGATATGAGGATCACATGTTTTCACCAAGTGTTAATGCTTCGCTCCGGTGCTCTATTAAAAGGAGTACCTTAATTACCAGTAGTTTCCCTTGAGGCCCCGCTGCAAACGGGCTGGTAGGACAAAAGATGTTATGCAAGTTTCTCATTGCGAGCACGTATGACTATATATGGAGAACATGCCTACATGATTAATAGACTGGATGTTCTGTCTTAATGCTATTTCAATTCTGTCAATTGCCCAACTATAATTTATTCACCCAACACTTGTTCTTGGAGAGTTACCACTAGTGTAGATAGCTGGGAACCCCGGTCCATCTGTCATCATCATTGCTTTCTGGTCCACATACACGCCATCAACTATTTCCTGTGCCATTGCCTGTGTGTTACTGCTACTATTGCTCTCATATTACTGCTGCTTTCACATGAACCCTGTTACTAGTGCTTTTCCAGGTGCAGCTGAATTGACAACTCCGCTGTTAAGACTTATAAGTATTCTTTGTCTCCCCTTGTGTCGAATCAATAAATTTGGGTTTTACTTTCCTCGAAGACTGTTGCGATCCCCTATACTTGTGGGTCATCAGTGTACATAATGCCTAATGTTCCAAGATGGAAAACTACTCCTCATTCAAAAGAGAGATACTTTCAGGGCCCACTCGATATGTATGATATCCAATATGTTCTGCAGACAATGCATGATGAAGTTACATCATGTGGGATATCGAATTACGGGAACGAGAAAAGAAAATTTACCGGTAACGAGATAGACGGAGATATAGTGAATCAGGGATTCATTCATGGAAATATCAGGAATACTTTATCTCGGGTAATTTCAATATCGCGAGTAATGGGAATGACGAATTAATAATCAACAGGTTCAACAGAATGTCCTTTGCATAACGGTAGCAGTTATTCAGGTAGCCCATATACCTAACCCTGGCCGGTGATTAGATGGAAACATCTAATTATAGCTACACGTTATCGAACCTGTAGGGTAACACGCTTAAGTCAGGTCTAGTTTGTTGTGTATATGTTTGGTCTGTATACCGAGAGAGTATCACCGGAATGGTTTCTGCGTGATAGATAATATCTTTATAAGAGAGATTGGATTATGTAGACACTAGGTGTCTCGGAGTAATAGAAATAGTTTCTATCACTGGTCGGATTTATTCCGAGGGTTTATATATGAGAGAAATATTTATCCGGAGTATTTTTTCTGCGGACACTGGGTGTCCCGGATCATGTAAAAGTGTTTTATATAATAAGTAATTAATTCAGGGAATATTCCGTGAAAGGAAATATTCAAATAAGAATTAATTAGACAAAATATTATTTAATTAAATATGAATTTATTAAATTAATAAATAATTATTGGAAAATATCGGAGCCACCGAAGGGGGCTGCCAAGTGGGCCCATGGGCCCACTAGGCAGCCGCACCCCCAAGTGGGGCGGGTGGGCCAAGTGCATGAAGGGGGGAAAATCCCCCCCTTGGCCGAACCCTAAATGGGCTGGGCCTATGGCTTATGGGGTGAGTCGGTTTGGGGGGGGGGGGGACCTTGGTGGACAAGGACTCCTCCCCCCCAGACCGAATTGGGAGGGGAGTTGGAGTCCAACTCCAATTCTCCCCTATTGAGTGCACACCAAGGAAAGGGGAGAGGAGTTGGAGTCCAACTCCAACTACCCCCTAGGGCCGGCGCATCAAGGAAAGGAGGGGGAGGTGATTTGGAGTCCATCCCCAACTCCCCCTCCCAAACCGAATTGGGCTAGGGGTCTTTCCCCTTGCCCAAGTCCCTCCACCCATTGGCCATCTATATAAACCCCCACCCCCTCCTATTTGGAGACACACAAGTTTAGGTCTCTTCTAGTTGGTTTGGAGGGAACCTCTAAATATTTAGAGGGATCCTCTCCGATTAGATTAGATCTAGATCTCTAATCTCTCTCTCTCCTTCTCATGTGTTAAGATCTCCACCTTCATATACACCAGCGGTGAGTGTTTCAAGTGTGGACGGCGAAGCCCTGCTGGACTAGATCAGATGTATGCGTGCGAAACTCAGAGGGGTGATCCGTTGAGAAACGGTTGACTCTATCTCACTCTGTTGGATCAAGGCGGGACACGAGGAGTCTACGATATTCTCTCGGCTAGGCTTAGCCGAGGGAGTTCTTCCACAAGATTCATCAACGTCGTCATCGACATCTCTTCCGCTTCAACGGTGTCGGTAACGATTTACAGTTGAATCAAATATGTATGTCTTGTCACTTGTATCTTTATAGTAGATCTTGGCTGTTGCGTAGTTGGCGAAATTTTTGTTTTCCATGCACGCAACCCAATACGTGCAACAGGGTTGGAGGATTCAGACCCTGGTATATTCTGGGTAACCCTCAGGGGGCAACAGAGACATGCTAAACCTGCTCATGAACTTGGGCCCACCTAGGGGGGTCTCGCTATTAGTTTGCAGCTAAGAGAAATATCTAGAACAGTTAGATTTTTTGTGATTCGTGCTAGTCTTGAGTTGCAAATATTTAGGGACTTCACCTGATCGAGAACTAAATTAATTCTCATTCGACCAAGAGTTAGTCTCATTCAGGTTATAAACCGTGTCCCATTGCATACATCACGCACAAGCTAGTTATCATTTTATTTTTCCTCACAAAATCTGTAATTTGGACAAAGTCTATGTGGCCGACAGAGTTGGATTCCTCTCGTGAGGTCTCTGTGCTTGGAAAAGGAAAATGATTTCATTTTTATTTATCCCTACTATGTACATTCTTTCTATTCGTGTGAATACGGATGGCTAATAGACCTAACTGTACTAGTAAACACAAACATAACTAGAATTTCAATTTTTACCTTGATTGTTATGCAAGTACAGCTTCTCTTGAAATTAAATCAAACAGAAGCGCAAAGAGTATGTGATATACTGGTATAGCATGGAAATGTCGGTGTTACTCCTAGAGGGATCCGTATCAAATCAAATCACAACTTTGAGACGGCCTTGTTCTCTCTAGACGGGTCGAGGACGTGCCCCGTAAAGACAACCGCGTCGGATGGCTCCTCCACTATGAAGTAGGCAAACGGATGGTCCCAGCTATAAAATCCACTTGAGGAGGTGGCGTCGGCGGTGGCATCGCGCATCCATATACTATGTCCGTTATGGTCACGGCTGCAGCTTCGGTGCCTTCCTCGTTTACCTCGATGACCGCTTTGTGGATGACATCACTTAGGACCACTGGCAAGTCAGATTCATCACGCTCTACCATGTCAGATAGATCAGCTTCATCACTGAACGGCAATTGAAGCCCTAACTTCTCGAGAATGGTGACAATGCTGCTTTCAAAAGACAGCTTAAACTTGGGCACTCGGATCTCATCGATGTCACGACAAGTGCTTGTGAAGGAAGCCAGTCTAGGATGCTATCATGTCAACTAGGTTTGGCAGGCCGTCATGTGCATCTGGTAGGAAGATGCACATAGAGAATTGTGTATGTTTGTTATGATCAGAAGACACCTTCTTGCGCTTTTTCTTACCAGATGACACCTTCTTCTTACGCTTTTGGTTATCAGAGGACACCTTTTTGCGCCTTTTATTATTAGAGGACACCCTCGCATAGCCTGTCAATAATAATGGAATATTGGAATGCATTAGTGTCATAGAGTGGTCGGGACTGACTATAATAATGTCAATAATAATGCATTAGCCTGTCAATAATAATGCGCTTTTTAACCCCAGAGTATATTGGAGGCTCAATCTGGCAAAAAAACAGGAGGACTGACTTGTAAGATTGATGTGGCTGGACGGATTACCTTGCTCTTGTGCCATCTGGTACCAGAGTTTGAGCACTTTGAACCCGTCGTGCACGGCGATGAACTGGGACGACCGGCTTTTCATGAAGGGCACGTCGATGGTGCCGCCATCGAGACGGTAGAAAAGCTTGTTCGTGGTGCGCTTCTTGTTAAAGGGCCTATCCCACTTGCCCTTGAAGTACATGGCGTTGCCGAGCAGGATGCGAGGTCTGAATTTATTGTTCCCAGACAAAAGACGGAGCTTATCAGATTCCCAGTGACTTTTGCGACCCACGCGTTGATCTGGCCCCGTGCTGCCTTTGGATTGTTGATGAAGTCGACGATGCTGGCCTCAGCCTTGTATGTGCCCACGACGGCCTCCCGGAAGGCTGACTTTAGCGGACACGTGAGCTCGCTCCAGATGCCGCAAGCGAACGTGACGGGCGGACCGCCAGAGTCGAACTGGTCCTTGAGCGCGTCCCCCTCCCATAGTAGCCGGAAACAGGGTCGATGCCGCGTTCCCCGACCCGGGGTCGATTGACCCAGATCGAGGGTCGGGAACGATGGCGGGTCGCCGTGGGTCGTGGCCGGGTCACGTTCCGGTTCGTTGCCTACTGACCCCAAGTTCCCATCTGAGTACCTAAGATTTCAAGCGGAGTACATACCAGGCAACACGTATTCTGTCGCAGCAGTCCTCCGCGGCCAACCGCAACGTCACCGCCAGGCCTGCACTGACCCTGCTCCGTTCATCCGTCGCCGCCGTCGCAACTTAGTCTCCACCTAGCTAATCAACCAAGGAGGCCGCCGGACCGCCGGAGGCACCGTTGGACTGGAGTGGTCGAGTGGATTACTTGAACAGGTGAGATTGAGGGGATTGATTTGTTTTCGTAGGGAAGAAACAAAGTAGAGGAGTTTGTGCAGTTGTGGTTCGTGAGGGAAGAAGCAGTCAACGTGGTAATCACTATGTCACGTCATAGAATTGGAGGCATTTTGTTAGAGGCACTTTTCAAATATGACACTGTTTGTTACTTTAGAAGGCATTATTTTAGACAATGCCTAAAAAAACATGAACAATTGAGGCATTTTTGAAAACTGCCTCAAATGATCAAATTTTGTAGGCACTTATAGATGCCTCCAAAAGTAACCATTTGAGGCACTATTGATTAACGCCTTAAAAAACTATCAATTGAGGCACTGTTAAAAAAGTGTCTCAAAAGATCACCTTTTGAGGCACCTTTAGATGCCTCCAAAAGTAACCATTTGAGACACTATAGATTAGCACATAAAAAACTATTAATTAAGGCACTGCTAAAAAGTGCCTCAAATGGTCACATTTTGAGGCCTCCAAAAGTAACCATTTGAGACACTATAATTTTTTTTTGACGGGAACGCAAGCATTCCATTAAGACACGACGAAATCGTCGGTCACTATAAATTAACTCCTCAAAAAAATATAAATTAAGGCACTGCTAAAAGGTGCCTCAAATGGTAACCTTTTGAGGCACTTTTAGATGCCTCAAATATTCTCTATTGATTCACGATCAATACATGCCTCAAGGTTCATATTATGATGTCCATCGATCGGGATTAGTTTTTTTTCCAGTGATTGATCAGGAACTATATGCACCTAGGAAACAGGTCTAGGCCGAGATCGCGACTTATGGTCTCGGCCGAGAATGCTGGTGGGCTTGGCTTGGGCCAATCGGCGCACACGGGTGTTGGTTTTTTAGCGAGCTGTAGGTTTAGCGATCGTGTTATCGTGTACTCCGTACCATTGTTTTTTTTTCTTTTCGAAACACAGTACAACACAGACGCTCACAAACATGCGCATACACTCACCCCTATGAACACACACGCACACCCTACCCCTATGAGCACCTCCGAAATACTGAGCCGGTGGGTCAGGTCTTGAGATTGACGAAGTCACCACGGACGCCTCGCTATCGACGGGAACGTCGCCTCCCACTGAAGAATATTCCGTCAAATATGAGAAACACCAGTGTCAAACCTGGGTTTGAACTCTGATGGGCTGGGTGTTGGTTCTCCTCCGTACCATTGTTCGGTTCGTACAGTATACCTAAGGACGAGTACTCGAGTTATTAGACAAGTAAAAAAGTCGAGATACGCATACATGCACGAGACGAGCACAACACAGCCCATCTCCATCACATTTCTCTCGATCCCCTTTCTTCTCCTGACGCGACGCGCCGCCGCCCCTCCTCCCGGCCGGCTGTCGGCCATCTCCCGCGTCGCCGCTCTTCAACGACGCTCCAGCTTGACCACCTCCATTGTTCCCGTCGCCGCAACACCCATTCGCGCCTCCTCCCGCGGAACCCTAACCCTAGCCGCGCCCGATTGGCTTGGCGCCGATGAGCTCGTCATCGACTACGTCGACGGCCCGCGCGATGCTAGCGCTAAGTTGACGAGGGAATATCTCCGCGGCAACAGCACCAGAAACTATGCTTGTACGTCACACGTCAGTTGGGAACCCCAAGAGGAAGGTATGATGAGTGCAGCGGCAAGTTTTCCCTCAGTATGAAACCAAGGTTTAATCGAACCAGTAGGAAAACGAGGTTTGCTTTGAAGTTGTTGGTGAAGGAGTGTAGTGCGGCGCAACACCAGGGATTCCGGTGCCAACGTGGAACCTGCACAACACAATCAAATTACTTTGCCCCAACTTAACAGTGAGGTTGTCAATCTCACCGGCTTGCTGAAAACAAAGGGTTAAACGTATCGAATGGAAGATGATGTATGTTTGCATAAAACAGTAGAGAACAATGATTGCAGTAGATTGTATTTCAGATGTAAAAGAATGGACCGGAGTCCACAGTTCACTAGTGGTGTCTCTCCAATAAGATAACTAACATGCTGGGTAAACAAATTACAGCTGGGCAATTGACAATTGATAAGTGCATATAACATGCATGTGTGAGCTGTGGTGTCTACTATGAGATTCATTTGGGCATTACGACAAAGTACATAGACCGCTATCCAGCATGCATCTATGCCTAAATAGTCCACTTTCCGGTTAACATCCGTACCCCTTCCAGTATTAAGTTGCAAGCAACAGACAATTGCATTAAGTAATGTGCGTAATGTAAACAATACATTCATCCTTGAATAAAGCATTGCTGTTTTACCCCTAGTGGCAACAACACATCTACAACCTTAGAACTTGCTGTCACTATCCCAGGTTAAATAGAGGTTGAACCCAACTATCATGCATAAATACCCCCTCTTGGAGTCACAAGTATTCACTTGGCCAAGGCTTCAACAAGTAACGGAGAGCATGCAAGATCACAAATGACATAGACATGATAATATAATATTCAGCTCCACATAGGTATCAATATAAGTCAGATCCCAGCAAACACAACATGTAGCATTACAATAAGATGATCTTGATCATGATAGGCAGCTCACAAGATCTAAACATAATGGCACAAGTGGAGAAGACAACCATCTAGCTACTGCTATGGACCCATAGTCCAAGGATGAACTACTCACGCATCACTCCGGAGGCGGGCATGGCGATGTAGAGCCCTCCGGTGATGATTCCCCTCTCCGGCAGGGTGCCGGGAAGAGCTTCAGAACCCCCCCGAGTTAGGGTTGACGACGGCGACGGCAGCGAATATGTTCTGGATGAAAGGCTCGGTGTTTTAGGGTTTTCGCGTCTCGGGGAATAAATAAGCGAAGGGGCGATGTCGGCGGACCCCCGAGGGGCCCAAACCACCAGGCGGCGCGGTGGGGCCCACTGCCGCGCGAGCCTGTGGTTTGGCCACCTCATGGCTCTCCTTCGTCTCTCCTTCGGACTCCGTGTACGTGTTGGAAAAATAGGGACTTGGCCTTTTGTTTCGTGCAATTCCGAGAATATTTCCAGAAGTAACTTTCTGAAACCAAAAACAGCAGAAAACAGGGAACTGGCACTGTGGCATCTTGTTAATAGGTTAGTCCCAGAAAATGCATAAAAGTGATACGAAGTGTATATAAAACATGTAGCAAATGGTATAATATAAGCATAGAACAGCAGAAATTATGGATACGTTGGAGACGTATCACGCGACAGAGGGACCGCCTCGCTCATCTTCCGCCGCTGGAACCGCACCGACGCGCTCACTCGCAAGCACGTCACCGCGGCAGGGAGCGCTGACGCGGAAGGATGCCACCTCCACCGAGCTTTGGGTCTCCCCGCTGCGGGGTACCTCCTCGAGCCCCTGGTAGACCATGACGCCTCAGCCTCCCCACCAGCAGCGTAGGCTGCCATCGCCACCGATGTGGAACTGCGCGCCCCCTCCCTTGGGCACGTCGGTGCGGCCCATCCTCCGCCCGCGCCGCCGCATGCCAGCCAGCCGCTCATGGCGGTGGAGCTCGAGGCTTAGCTCGTGTAGAAGCCTCGCAAGTGGCACCAGTTCAACTCCGAGCGCTACGGCGAAAAGCACAAGTTCGGCTTCGTCCAGACGCAGAAGGAGGACATGCCCGCCAAGTACGTCACATAATTATCAGGTAACCACGCCGCCTCGGGATGTTTCGTGCTTCCTCCAGTTCCTGTGGCTGGATTTTGGCCCTTCGGTGCTCCTGTAGGCTTGTGATGCCTATGATTTTAGTGGTCGCACGAGCATATAGTTTGTATTACTTATGGGATTTCTGGTTCCAACTGTGTTTCTGTAGTGTTTAGGTTTTGACTTACATGTGTTATGTTCATTAGATAAAATCTACCTGTTGCATAGTTGGTGAGGCTCATATTTGATCTACTTCATTGCTCAGGTAGCTAAACCAGACATGTAAGTTTAGAAACCAAATTGTTTTTAAGTTTTCTCGGCAGCTAGCATCCTTATTGGAGAGCCTAGAATTCTCTTGGACCAGATGTTTAGATACGTATAATAATGGCACACCTTTCCGTGTAGCCGTACGAACAACATAATGTGAACCTAATGTTAACTGCTTCTAGTTTAGTAGGAGTACATTTTTAAATTGATATTGCAGCAGTCCAGAACTGGCTTATACTATTGTTAACTGCTTCCAGTTTAGTGCATTTTATGGAAAAGCTTGCACTTAGAAATTTGATAATTTTCTTGATACAACTATGTTTTACCTACCCTTCTTCCTGTAATGTCATTGATGCCTCTCTTATCCAGCCAGCTGACTTGATGTTGCCTGAGCTACTCAAAGGGTGTGTGTAGACCTCCATCTCAGAGGGTTTGTGTGAATGTTTTTTTAGAAAAGGGTAGTCCCAGCCTCTGCATCGTGATGATGCATACAGCCTTTATATTAATAATAAACGTTTAAAGAGTTAAAAAAGTGAAAATTACAACTCAAATGACAGCCAACATGGCAGAATGAACCAGCCAACAAAACACCGACAAAATAGTGCTTCTAAACATGTTGAAGACGTCTTGCTTCTAAACATGTTGAAGACGTCTAGAATGCTGCCAGCCACACCGGTAGATAGCTCGAACAACCGCCATCAACCGAGTACAACCCTGGTCCATAAGCTCCGGCTGATCGGCCGGGAGGAGGAAGGACCACATATGGATCCAATAAGTAGCACGGTGAACAACCTGCAAAAAATGAGCATTTCCAATCTTGTTAAAAACAACATCATTCCGGCAATTCCAAATTGCCCAGACAAAAGCACACACGCCAATGCGAATACGAGCTTTAGTTCTCTTATCAATCCCAACAAGCCAATTACCAAACATGTTAGCAATACTAGTTGGTGGTGAGATATTAAAAGTGAAGTGGATCAATCGCCAAATGTCCTGAACAAAGGGACAATCAATAAATAAGTGTTCAACAATTTCATCGGACTGACAAAAAACACAGCGTTTGTCACCTGTCCAATTTCTTTTAGCCAAATTATCTTTGGTAAGAATAACTTTTCTATTCAAGAACCACATAAAAATCTTAATCTTCAAGGGTACTTTTAACTTCCAAAGGTATTTTTTAAGGAAAGGTGTATAATCATGCATACAATCATCATACATTGACTTGACAGTAAAGTTGCCCGACATGGTCAACTTCCATCGGAAAACATCATGTTCGTTTATTAAACTAACCCCCATTAGCTTCTGAACTAATTGCAACCAATTTGTCCAATTAGCTCCTGTCAAATATCTCCTAAATTCTATATTTAGAGGTGGAGCATTAGAAATAACCACAGCCACCAAAACATTTTTTTGGCATGCGATATTATATAAGGATGGGTATTGCACCGACAATGGTATATCACCTAACCAGGTATCCTCCCAAAAACGAGTTCCCTGCCCATTACCTACTACAAACGAACCATGAGCAAAAAACTCATCCTTCACTGTCATGATTCCTTTCCAAAAAGGAGAGTCTGTGGGCTTGACACTGATTTGAGAAAGGGTTTTATCACCTAGATACTTATTAGTAAGTAGCTCTTACCAAACACCCTCCTCATTAAGAATTTTAAAAAGCCATTTGCTTAATAGACATTTGTTTTTGATGTCAAGCATTTCAATACCAAGACCTCCCTGATCCTTAGGTCAACAAATAATGTTCCATTTAGTAAGACGATATTTCTTTTTATGTTGATCACTTTGCCAAAAGAAGCGAGAGCGATAAAAATCTAATCTTTTTCTTACCCCCTTTGGAATTTCAAAAAAGGATAAAAGGAACATAGGTAAACTTGTCAGAACTGAGTTTATTAAGACCAATCGATCTCCATATGAGAGCAATTTCCCAGCCCATACCCCTAATTTGTTTTTCAAACCGATCTTCAATAGCTTTCCATTCTTTAATTAACAACTTTCGATAGTGAATGGGAATGCCCAAGTATTTAAAAGGGAGCGCACTTACCTCACATCCAAAAATGTGGCGGTAGTCATCTTGTCTATCTTTGGCCTTACCGAAACAAAAAAAATCGCTCTTATGAAAATTATTTTTCAGCCCTGAGAGTTGTTTGAAAAAGGCAAGGATCAATTTCATATTGACTGCCTTTTCGAGAGCATCCTCAAGGAAAAGGATCGTGTCGTCCGCATATTGTAGAATGGACACTCCGCCGTCCACCAAATGTGGAATGAGGCCACCTACTTGGCCATCTTCTTTAGCCCTTGCAATAAGAACTGCCAACATATCCGCCACGGCGCCACCAGATTGAAGAGGATCAGTGACAACGGATCACCTTGACGCAACCCCTTTAATGTTGGAAGTAATGACCAATGTCATCATTTACCCGAATACCTACACTCCCACCTTGGACAAATCTCGCTACCCATTCACACCATTTCTGATTGAAACCTTTCATGCGTAGAACTTGTTGCAAAACGCACCAATTGACCTTGTCATAAGCTTTCTCAAAGTCGATCTTAAACAGAACCACATCCATTTTTCCCTATGTAACTCATGTATCGTTTCATGAAGGATTACCACTCCTTCTAGAATATTTCTCCCTGGTATGAAGGCTGATTGAGTAGGGCGAATAACTTTATGAGCTATAGACGAAACACGATTCGTACCCACTTTGGTGAATATTTTAAAGCTAACATTTAGCAGACAAATAGGTCTATATTGCTCTATTCTACTCGCATCTTCTTTTTTGGGCAGCAATATAATGACTCCAAAGTTTAACCGAAACAACGGGAGGTCACCGTTTTGCAATTGAGCAAACATTGCCATCAAGTCAAACTTGATAATGTCCCAAAATTTCTGATAAAACTCAGCTGGGAACCCATCTGGTCCCGGTGCCTTGTTGTGTTCCATTTGAGAAATAGCCTTCCAGACCTCTTTTTCTGTAAAGTTTGACGTAAGAATTTCATTCTCCTCTGAAGAAATCTGAGGCAAGTCCTCAATAGCCGATTCTTCAAGAGAGAAGTTTTTTGGCGCCGGCGCACCAAACAATTTCTTGTAATACTCGGAAATAAAAGTTTTAAGATTATTTTCTCCCACTATAGTCCCCTCATCTTGTTCTAGTTGAAAAATTATTTTCTTTCTATGTTTTCCATTAGCAATTAAATGGAAATATCTTGTGTTGTTTCCGCCCTCTTGAATATGCTTAACTTTAGCACGCTGAGCCCATTTCGACTCTTCATCACGTCTAAGTCTAGCAATACATTCATCCGCCTCCTTTTTTGCAGCTTTTTCGGCCACACTTAAAGGAAAAGTTTCAGCCTGAACATCCAACTCGTCAATCAGGAGGAGTAATTTTTCTTTTTGTTTTTTGTACTCTCCACTAATATTCTTTGCCCAACCCCAAAGATACTGACGTAAATGTCTAATCTTTTCCTGCCACCTCTCAATGGGTGTGAATGTGAAGACCTCCATCTGCCACCATGACTTTTAGACAGGTGCAGGCTGGTTGAGATGAATTTCCAATTATAGAACTACTTCCTTCACTACAATTCATATCAATTTATATGGATATGGTACAATTGAGTAAGATACAAGCAGGTTGTTCTTCCTTGCACTGTTAATATCGTTAAAAAATCACATCCTTCCATTTTATCTCTGCATGTGGTACTCTAAAAATATAATGAAAATATATTAGATACTCGCATCCTAACTACTATCTTAAACATGGGTATAAAAATTATTAACAGTTTTCTCCATTCAGAAATTTCATATTACAGAAAGGACAGCAATTCAATGGTAGCAATTATTGATCCACTGAAAGGATTTGCATCTGAACTACGGTCATGATGTTTCTTTTGGCAATGTCTAATGTTAAAATCGTTTTAAATAGATTTACGAGGTCTTTAGGAGAATGGCTTAGAATGTTAATTCCAGTTCTGTTCATACAAGAGGCTGTGTGATTCTAGTGTGCTGTCTGGAGACGGAGTTAGAAATTTTAGTCATTTTCTGTCACTAATTCAAGGAACGATACATACTTGGTCTGAATATTGCCTGCTACTTTTCTTTACTCTTGTGGTTTAATCTGTTGTGCCTTAAAACAGAAGTCAAGAGTATGTGAAGAAAATATTGAGCAAGAGAGAGCTGACGTGAATCATGCAAGGTGAGTTCGTTATCACTACATCCAGTACTTTTACATTTTGACTTGATACTGGAAGTAGTAGACAGTTACATTTTGACTTGATACTGGAAGTAGTAGACATTTGGTTTAGTTTTCTTTGTACGCACTCCGTGGTGAGTGAAAACTCTACGTGACCAGATTACGATGTAGTGATTTTGGCCTGTGGAAGATTATAGCCAATTAGCTTGTTCCGTGGAATTGTATCTCTATATTTTACTGTCATTTCATCCTCTGGGTGTCTTCTTATTGCCAACAATGGTCATTTCTTACATGTTGAAGGGTTTGTCCCTCATGCACCAGTCTGAAGTGGCTTGTGAGCTTGAAAGACGTTGAAATCCTCTCCAAGCTGCAGGTGAGATACTTTCCCGACCCTGCGTTTTCATGTAGCTAAATCATGTATTGAGCCTTCTTGGCTCATGACCTGACTTTTATTAAGCAGGGTAGGTCATTCTTCCTCATGTTCTGTTTTGTTACTATCCAGGACTTGAAAGAGAACCAAAGTATGGACAGCTTAAGGAACTCCGAAGAGCTAAGTTACGTTAGTCGCATTGGTTTTTGTTGATCCAGCTCTGACATCCATTCAAAGTATGCTAGTCCATAGTACAATGCGTGAGGCTTCCTCTATGTAGTTGCATTACTGTTTGGATGCCGGTATTTGCCCTCATAGTTGATTTTAATATTAGTGGAGAGATTGTAGAATCTGCTAAGAATATTATATTGCTTGTAACTGGTTGATTTAGTATGGTGTATACTGTTTTAAGTCTTCTGGTCAGCTAATGCTTTGTCACTTGCAATATTGTGTTGTAAACTTGTAATGCTTTGTCGCTTTGTAATATTGTGTTGTTTTACAGTTTTGATGTACCTAAATGTGCCTGAATAATACTGTAATATTTATATGCCTCAAATTCGAGTTCCCGTTGACATAGTCTTTAGAGGCATTTGAAATAGTGCCTGAAAAATACATTTGTGGCGTTTATGAAAATAGTGCCTCGAAAAGGTGACTTCTTGAGGCTATTTGTGGAGTGCCTCAAATAACTACCATTTGAGGCACTAATCAAAAGTGCATTAAATGCTATACCATTAGAGGCATTATTGAGTGCATCAAATGGTATACCATTAGAGACACTAATCAAAAGTGCCTCAAATGAGGCACTCAATAATGCCTCAAATGGTATACCATTAGAGCCACTAATCAAAAGTGCCTGAAATGCTATACCATTTGAGGCACTCAATAATGTCTCTAATGATCACCTTTTAAGGCATTATTGAAAAATGCCACAAAAGACTTTTAGCTACACAAGTAAATGCTGCACTTTTATTTTTGCCTCAAAAAACATTTTGAGGCATTTTTGGGATTTTTGGAGGCATTACTGAGTGCCTCCGGTTCTGGTACGTGATGTAGTGAATAGGGCTCTCGGCTGACATATGGACTCCGTAATTAAAGGAAAAAATCTCAATAAAATAGTAATTCTGGCGGGATTCTCTCTCCACTTCACATTATTTCCCCAAAAAGAAAGTTATGAAATCATAATATTTCCCCAAAAAATAGCAGGATATTTGCCTCCATTTCACATTATTCATGGAAAAATTCTCTGCAAAAATGTTCTATCGCCATGACACGTCTATAGCATCAGGATCATCGACCCAAAATGGCGTGGATCCCGACCCTCGACCCAAATTGGCGTACCAAAGATGTATACCTCTTTTTTTGAATTTAAGATGTATACCCCTTGTGGAACCTTGTTCCCGGCAGCGTCGACCCTTGACCCGCGACCCAGTTCCTCGACCCGGACGACCCCGATTTTTGTCAACTATGCCCCCACCACGCTGGCGAGGAACTCCTCGAGCTCGACGCGTGACTGTGCGCCTACGACACGGATGATCTCGTGCAGGGTGTCGCCCCGGGCGCCGGTGGCCAGAACTGCGAGTGCGGCGTAGATAGACAGCGGCGAGAACACGAGGTTGTTGTCCGCGTTCTCCTCTGCCAGGCACCTCGCGAGGCCGGCAGAGAGCAGCGCCAGGCCACGAGAGTCGGCCTGCGCCGTCGGGTTCTTCATCGCTTCCATGGCAAGCTTTCGAGACAGAGAGAAAATCATGTCGAGAAAAAGGATGATCGGTTCTTTTCCTTGATTATACGCTAACAAGGATCGGCTTTATTTATGCACGATGATTACTAGACCTACGTCGGTTCTCAAGCGGGGTAAAATCGAGAGAAAGCAGAAACAATTTAACTAACCTGGTCCGGTTTTGTTCCCTTATCTTCCTTGTGCATTTACTTTCGTATTGTACATATGTTTCTACTTTTGAAGTATCGTGTCTCTCACGTGTAGGTTCCATCCTCTTTTTGAAGTACGTGTCTCAAGGAAAATTGTGTTGCATCTTTTCATTAGTTATTAAGGAGAGTGTTTAGGGGTACAGATTATGTATTCGCAAAAAAAAAGGTACAGATTATGCAGCCTTAGAATTTCCTTTCATTAAGGGAAAGTACGCGTATGCCCCAGCTAAGAGGTTTTGCTTGATTCAAGGGATTTTTTTAGTATTTCAGATGACTTCAATTCATAGAATATTTCTAAGAATTCATTTGCAGTAAATGTTGTATGAAATTTTCATCCACTAAAACCTCTTGCAACACTTTTTTTTTGACAAAATATCTGACTTTACTGATCAATTACAAAATCTATCTTTTTGGTACACCATAGCTGCATTTTTCTTTTAAAAATGTGCAACTAACTCATCAGGAAAAGTAAAACCATAGTTATATATGTATTTTTATATTCTATCTGGTTGTTAATAAATGACACACTTTTTGCGAAGCACGATAGTGGAACTTTTTTTTAGAAATATGCAACTACCTCACAAAGAAAAGTACAACCCAGTATTTATTTTCCTGATCTCTATCTGGTTTTTATATTTTTGTACTTTCGCCACACAATAGACATATTTTTACCCGTGATTACTAACGGTTCCTGCTTCACGCAGGCGAGTTGTAGTGCAATTCGAACTGAGGGCGGTTTTTTGGAGTTAGCTCACCTTGTCAATAAAACCAAAGGGATGGATAATAAATGATAGGAAGTGAAATAGAATGAAATAGATCCTTTTTGATCTTCCCTATGAAATGTGAGGCATGGAATGGGGCCACTACGAAGAAATTTTGGGAGTTATAAAAGAAGCTAAGGACTCATAATGTTCAAGGGTTGAGAATGTGACTTGAACTCTATGAGGTCGAATCCCCTCTTGTTTCTCCCTTATTCCTCAATAGCTAAGTGGTAGCGTTGTAGGTTAGAATCCTACTTGGGGAGATTTGATTCATTCTTTAATGCAAGAATAAATAATTGAATTCAAATTATCTTGAACCATGCATGAATTGAGCTAAGCTGAAAAAAGAAGACTATTTATAAAATTAGTCAATTCAATGATGAACCTCCAAGGATTCACCTATATAGGACGTGGTTCATGTTGCAAAATAGAGCTTGAATACTCTTAACGGGGGAGGGCCAAGGCATCCATCGGTCGTAGACTCTAAAGCCCTCCGTTAAGATTCCTTTATAAAGCTACAAGACAATGAGGAAGGTAATGCATGGATTCCAATGTCAGGCACCCCACTCACTCAGCTCGATCAATCATTCGACCACCTGCCTACTCGCAATTGTGTGTGTGTGAGGAACCACGTTTCTACAGGGGATGCCTGCGTAGGGCTTCCGGCAATCCTTAGTAAAAAAAGTCATTCCCATATCCAAGATTGCACTTCCTAATACACTGGATTTGCACATTTTTTGTGTGCGATCCACCATATTAAACTGGGTTTTTCTTATAATTCAAGCTAGCGGGCAGTGAAAAAAATACAACACATATGGAATGAGAATTTGTTATTTGCTTTTCTTACATATATATGATAATCTTTTGTGTTTCATTATTTAATCTGGCATTAAAATTTGTATGAGAAAAATATCATGATTTTAGAGAATCAGGTTCAAACCGTCCACTATACATTGGCTGGATTAATGAGCTACTGGTTTTCTTTTTCTTTTCACCACGCATACAAACCTTTAATAAGGTCCAAGCCTATTTCTAAGCTGAAAGCTAGCAGGCTTAAAAAGCTGAAAAAACACAACACAAACAAAGCCATGCATGTTGGGCTGAGGACGAAAGGCCATACGAGAGTACGAGAAGGATCGTAGATGCATCGTCAGACACTCGATTAGACGCACGTGCAAGAGAGATATCCATCATACGAAAATAAATAGCATCAAATTATATGAAACTATGGTGTTAACGTTGTGGGGATCAAAATCTAAGCAAAATCACGCATTCGGAAATTCTAGGTCTCTTTAGACGGGTCGAGGACATTCCCTGCAAAGACAACCGCGCCGGTCACCTCCTCCACTATGAAGTAGGCAAACGGATGGTCAGCTACAAAATCCACTCGAGGTGGCTGTCGTGGTATCATCGAACATCCAAACATCATATCCATTATGCGAACAGCCGCAGCTTCAGTTCCTTCCTCGTTTACCTCAATGACCGCCTTGTGCATCACCTTACTCACGACCATTGACAAGCCAGATTTAGTAGGCTCTACCATGTCAGACAGATTAGCTTGATCACTGAATGGCAATTGAAGCCCCAGCCTCTCGAGAATGGTGACGATGTTGCTTTCGAAAGATAGCTTGAACTTGGGTAGCTGGAACTCCTTCACGTCAATCATTTTCTCCGGCAGGTGCTCGTGCAGGAACCCAGGCTGGGATGCTATCTTGTCAACCAGGTTCAGCAAGGCGTCGCGGGCATATGGGAGAAAGATGCACATAGAGAACTGTGTATGCTTGGTAGGATTAGAGAATACCTTCTTATAGCCTGTCAACATGTCAGAATAATGGAATATATTAATTAATGTCATAATGTAGTCGGAAGGAGTAAGATTGGAAAACTATGGATGAGCCCCCAGAGTATGGGTTGACAAGCAAAGATTGAAAGGATCAACATGTATTGTGGCAGTGTGGCTGGATGATTACCTTGCGCTTGTGCCCTCTGATACTGGAGTTTGAGCACCTTGAATCCATCGTGCACAGCGATGAACTGGGAGTTCCAACTCTGCATGAAAGGCACATCGACGGTGCCGTCGTCCAGCCGGTGGAAACGCCTTTTCCGGGTGTCCCTCACGTTGAAGGGCTTATCCCACTTGCCCTTGAAGTACATGGCGCTGCCAAGAACGATGCGGGTGAACGGCGTGATTGATTTCGGACCGCAGACGCAACCGATCAGATTGCTCGTGGCCTGTGCGACCCACGCATTGATCTGGCGCCCAGCTGCCTCCGGACTGTTGATGAAGTCGACGCTGCTCGCCTGGGCCTTGTACTTGCCCACGACGGCCCTCCGGAAGGCTGGTTTTAGCGGGCACGTGAGCTCGCTCCAGATGCCGCACGCGAACGCGACACGCGGACCGCCGGAGGCGGACTGAACCTTGAGTGCGTCCCCCGCCATGCGGGCAACGAGTTCCTCGAGCTCGCGACGTGACCGCGCGCCGACGACACGGAGGATCTCGTCTAGGGTGGCACCCCGGGCGCCGGCAGCCAGGAGTGCGAGCGCGGCGTAGATGGACAGCGGCGAGAACACCAGGTTGCTGTTCGCGTTCTCCTCGGCTAGGCACCTCGCGAGGCTGGCAGAGAGCGCCGCCAGGCCGCTAGAGTCGGGCTGCGTCGGATCCCTTGTCACGTCCATCGCCTGCTTTCGGGACAGAGAGAAAATCTCGTCGAGAAACAAGAATCGGTTCTTTTCTTCCATCGGTTTGGTTGATGTGCGGTGATTGCGGTGGTATGTTATGGTTCTTGAAACAAGAAAAGAAAAACGAACTTGGTCCGGTTTCTGTAAGCGAGCTCGTTCAGGTTTCTGTTCCCTTCCGTTTCTCATTATGTGCTTCTTTAGGCCTTGTTTGGCAGAGGAGTTTTGGGGTGTTTTCTAGTGTATATTACCTAGTGTTTTGGGTGAAAACACTCCTCACACCCAAAACACTTCAACCCCTCCTAATCCCCTTCTCCACCAAAACCCCCCACCATTTCACGTTGTTTGGTACACAGGTTTTGCAAAGGGGTGTTTTTTCACAGACCTAGTGCACACAATTACAAAATTGCCACGTTTTGGTCATCAACAAAAACCTGATATTTTTTAACAGCATGTGAGCGCTGTCGTAGTGTGATCACGTCAGATGCCATAGGGTGGCTTATGTTGGGGCCGATGGACGCTGGTGGAACCGGGGAGGGCTAGCGCGCTAAGGAGCGCACACAAAGACACAAAAGCACACACAAGATCTACCCAGGTTCAGGGCCCTCGTGAGGAGGTAAAGCCCCTACTCCTGCCTGTCTGTCTCGGATATATCTCTGGGTACCGAAATACACAAGTGCTCCTCGAGCTGTATGATCCAACAATGGAGGACAAGCACTAGCTAGAAGATGCAACTAAGAGGTAAAAAGTATCTCAGGGGTTCGTCTTTCACGTAGGAGGGGGTGAAGCTCTATTTATAGACTGAACCGAGGTACGATCCAACAGCTACGGTCCAAAACCGACACTGTAGCCCCTCGTACCCACGTAGCAGCAGCGTGCTCATGATGATGATCTATGCCACCGACACGTACGCATGTGTCAGCTTCTGGGTCATGATCACACCTCTGCAGGGATAGGACATGACTTGCCCTGCCTTGAGCCCCGCGTTCCCTCGAGGCCAGCACTGCCTCGTTATCTGCTCCCACATGTGCCCGGTGCCAAAGATAAGCATGCCCGTCACTTCGCCTCTGCACCGTCCCTCCTGACACGCTCCCGTGTCAGGTGGGAAGTGACCACAGCATTGACTTTGCGCCTCTTCTCTTTAACTCGGCTTGGGCATGTCGATTTTCCCCTGCGCATAAGAGAAAACACGAATATACCGACATACATATGTCGGTCGGCATATCTCGGTTACCATATCCCGGCCCCTTCTGGGCCTGGCTATCTCGGCTTATAGCAACACCATACCTCGGCCCCTTCTGGGCCTAGCTATGTCGGTTTACATCAGCACCGTATCTCGCCCCTTCTGGGCCTTGCTGTCTCGGTTTCATTACACCTCGGTCCAATCTTGGACACTGCTTACACCATACCAAGACCCTACCCGGGGTAGCCCCCCGACATTAGTCCCCGAAGCTGGTGCGGGCCTACAAACTCGGATGGAGGGCCACACCGGGTTTACAAAATCAACACCACCTGAACCAACCATCCGACATAAGCATGTCGGTCCATCTCAAACGTTACGAACTAACCCCTTAACTTCTTCCAAACTCTTCCCTTATGTCGGTTTCTCCGACACAAGAAGATCTCCTCAATCTTTTCAAAGATTCTGCCATTGCACGTGGCAGCGAAACTCTGCTTGCCGCTTAGAATACGGCGCTCTGACAGATTTGCCTCTGCACGCATGTCATCCACGTCATGCTAGTCCCATGACCTGTCACGCCCCGTGCACACTTGAGTACTTTGATTACGTCAGCTCGCACATTACTGCGTGGCTCCTGGATTCTCGCGCCAGTAACTGCTCCACTAACCACGCTCCTTGCGATTCCCACTCTGTGGCCCATGATGCGGCCGTTTTTACCGTGAACCGTACAAAACGTGCATAGTGAATCCGCGCGATGTTTCGGGGATCGTGCGCGGTGAAAATGCTAACCGCACACCTCCCTCGCCTATAAATAGGGGAGCGGGGGCCCCTTCACCTTTTCTCCACCATTCTCTCCTTCTTCCTCCTCGTACTCCTCTGCGCCATTGCCGCCGCCGCACATAGCTCACCGCGCATTGCACCGTGCCATCGCACCGGAGTTCCTCACGCCGCCGCAGCGCCACCCGCCGAGCCCCTTCTCTCCATCGACGCACCCTGCACTTCTCTGGTAAGATCCTTTCCTTTATCACTGCCCATTAACGCGTTCATCCTCCGCAATGAACTTGTTCATCTTCTCCGGTGAACTTGTTCACCGCCTTTGCGGTTTACTTTTAATTCCTCCGCTTTAGATCTCTTATAGATCTTCTTTACCGTGCTCTTTATTATCCTTGCACTAATTTATCACCATGTTTCTCTAGATTCAACCCGTAGATCTTGCCTTTATTTTCTATTTTTCCTTCTCCGTAGGTCTTTTCGCAAGACATTTAGCCGCAGATTTGTGTTTCCCGCCAATACTCCTTTTACCCTTGGTTACTCAAATATTCCGAGATACTCATCCCGGTCAATTCTCTGCCTCTTTTCAGAATCCTCCCGAGATGTCTTCCAGCAACATCCCGGATCCCGCCGACACTGCCGCAGACGAGGGGAACGCGCAGGATGGGAAGGCTCCGACGTTACCCAACAGGAAATAGACTGGCTGTCCGGACTCGGCGTATCCCTGCCGAGGTGATATGTTGGGTCCCAGGCACCGAGGCTGAGCCGGTTCTGCAACCCGGCGAACGCGTGGTCTTCGTCGCGCACTTTGAGCGCGGCTTTGGACTTCCGGCGAGCCCCTTCTTCCGAGCTTTCCTAAACCATTTTCATCTCCAACCCCACCATCTTCCTGCCAACGCCATCACCACTCTCTCGGCGTACGTCTCTTTCTCCGAGGGATACCTCGGTCTCTGGCCCACTGTTGACCTTTGGGCCAAATACTTCCAACTCCGGAAGCAGAGCGTCCCGAATCCGGATAACAAGAACCTCCCCAAGGAGATGACCCCGTGCGGAGCTGCCACGATTATACCTCGGAGAGCTTCCATCTTCCCTCGGATTCAGGGCTTGGAATCATGCCGGAAATGGCAACGCACGTTCTTCTACGTGAAGAGCCTGGACAACACCAACCTCCTCAATTTGCCGACATTCACACTCGGCACTCCCGCGGAGCAGCACAACTGGAACTACAACCCCAGGGAGACGATTCCCGAGCTTAACCAAATTCACAAGTACGTTGTCTCGTTCCAGGGGAAGGGCTGGTGGCTGATGACCTCTTGAGGACCTTTATCAGCCGCCCAGTTTCCCCTCTCCAACACCGAGTTCACAAGATTTGCCACATGAGTGGTCGATATGACCCTACTCGGGTCAGCACTCACGCGCTGAGCAAAGCCGAGATTCGGAGGCGCGTCAAGTCCATCGCCAAGACGACGATGCCCGAGAAATGGGTATGGGGTAAAGAACCCCATAACAGAACTCGGCTTCCGGAGAAAGTGAGTAACACACAATCCCGACCGACACATTTTTGCCTGCCGACACAACTTTTATGTCGGCGTTGTACTTTGCTTCTATAATAACCTGGTTCCACTGCATCTGTACTGTAGCTATTTGCTCGCAAGCCAAGGAGGACGGAGCTGATCCCTCCGCCAAATGGGGCCAAGACTTGCCCACCCCGGCCGTCACCGAGGTTGAAGACCCAGATGACGAAGATCACATGCCGATTCCGGCTGCTGGCGCCCCTGCCTCGGAATGATGACGATGACGATGATTGTGAAATTCTTGAGGTATTTGATGCTCGTCCCCTCGCATATGCTCACCCAATACCCTCGGCACCAGTTGATCCGGCAGGCCAAGCTCCGAGCTCGCGCCCTGCTACCACGGGCGACCAAGGCGCGTCTCGCAAACGCGCAGGCACCGGTACCTCGGATACCGAGACTTCCACACCCCCGGCCCCTGCCGCGAAGAAACAGAAGAGGCGGAAGAAGCCGGGAGTGAAGCCCCGAGGCAAGAAGATGCCGCCAGTTACAGAAGGGTAAGATATCTTTTGCCGGCATAAGCCACTTCCCTTTCTTTCTTTAACCGAGATAACACTTTCCCAAGGTAACCCTTTTTCCTTTCTCGATGCAGCGCCGCCCTTGAGGTTAACCAGAGTGCGTCCTCTATGCGCTCACCCCTTCCTTCACCAACTACACCTCGACCAACCGACACTGGAGCTGCTAGCTCAGCCCAGGCACCCACCACTCCATCCGTCATACTTCTGCCGGGTTCTGCTGCCGCACCTGGAGGAGGCCAAGATGCCCCCGAGACCTCGGTCCTTGACCGAGACAATGAACCCGGTGCCACCATCAAGGACTCCGAGGCTGCGCGGACCGAGACTCCGACAGCCCCGGATCAGCAACAACAACCACCATCACAACAGCAGCAGCCACCGCAGCAACAACAGCAGCAACAGCAGCAAAAGCAGCAGCAGCCTCAGCAGAAACAGACCTCAAAGCCGCCACCGCCGAAGTCCACTAAAAAGTCCACCGAGTTATCAACTCGGAAATCTACTTCACCGAGCAAATCGGCACAGGATCAAGTGGCCGCCGGGAAACAACTTGTTAACCCGGCGAAAGCAGTGGTGCTGACTCCAACTACTACACCGGCCCACCAAGCTCTCACTGCATCTGTCACCAGAGTTTCCACTGGCAGCTGGGGTTTTCCTCAGCTTCGAACTCAAAGTGGACATAGCTTGGGCTCGGAGGAGCAGTATCACATGGATTGGAATGCCGCCGACACTGGCGAGGTCTCTTCTGCAAATCCAGCCAACCGACATGCAGCTGGACCGAGCGCACTTGCTCAGTCCATGCACAGCTTGCAAGTTGAGACCCTTCGAGCCAGCCAGGTCACCGAGGTAAATTTTCCTTGGCCACAACTCTTTTCTTTGCAATAACATATATAATCCCCAGTCCCCGAGATTCGGATCGAGCGATTGACGCTCTCCTGAGTAAAAAATCACTCGGTGGGAATCTTCACAAAATTTTCACCAGTAAACTGAAAAAATCCGACACCCAGTCCCCGAGACTCGGGTCAAGTTTTATTCGGCATGAGTCTTCCACAAATTATACTAACACTTTGCTTTTTCCAGGACTGCACCAATGCTCGGACTGCAGTATTCAAGAAGCTGCTCCTGGACCACAACAAACTCAAGAGCTCGTATAAGCAACTGCAGGATGAAATGAAGAACAAGGAGACAGCGCACAACTCTGCACTCCAGAAGGAGAAAACCGCGATGTCTCGGCTCCAGGAGGAACTTGAACGGGCTCAAAATGAGAAGTCCGAGCTAGAGAAAGCTCTGAAGCAGCAGGAAGAAGGAGCTTTGAAGCAAAAGGAGCTCCTCGACCAGACCGAGGCTCGCGCCAGCTCGGTTCAACAAGAACTGGATGCCCTCAAGACCAAATGTGACCGCTAGCTGGCCAAGCTCACCCGAATCAACAATGAAATGGACAGTGAGTTTTGTTCATCCTTTCTCTTCATTTCCTTGGCTTCTGCCGACATTAGAAATATGCCGTATATGGCTTAATTCGGTAACAACTTTTCTTTCTTCAGAGCAATTCTCCCACTCCAAGGCCGCTGCAGCCAACACTGTCCGCAAGGCATGAGACAAGAGAGCAGAAACTGGCCCAATCTCGGAGGAATGGGACATCGAAGATCACCTGACGGCTCTGGACGCTCGCATCTTGATACGTCCATTTTGCATCACTATTTTATATCATAATTTACTGCTATTCATCGATATATTTCATATTTAGAAGTGTTACTTATGTTATTTTACCTATTTTGCATGTTTGATGAATAATGGAGAATTGGACACCGGAGTCAGGATTCTGCTGGAAAAAGCACCGTCGAGATGCACTATTTCTGAAGATCAATAAATCGAAGGAGACATATGGAAGTTCCTATTTTACCAGAAGATGGAGGAGGCCAAAAGGGGGAGCTGAGATGGGCCATGGTGGGCCCTCCTCACCCCTTGGCGCGGTGGGCCCCCTGCCGCGCCGACAGGTGGTTTGGGGGCCCTGGCCCACCTCAGCCGTTCCCCCTTCGCGTACTTGACCCCCTCGAACCCTAACACAGGGAGGCCATCGAAATATTCCGCCGCCTCCACGAGGCGGAAAACACCAGAGAGCGAAAAGCTCCCCTGCAGGAAGAAATCTGCCGGGGGAAATTCCCTCCCGGAGGGGGAAATCGTCGCCATCATCACCGTCATCGAGCTGGACTTCATCGGGATCATCATCATCATCATCTCCACCGCCAACACATCATCACCGCCGCTGCACCCCGTCTCCGTTGTAACATCTAGGGCTGAATCTTGTCTATTTCATAGGGGAAACTCTCCCGGTGTTGATTACTCTTGTTATTGATGCTATTGGGTGAAACCATTGGACTAAGGTTTATGTTCAGATTGTTATTCATCATCATATCACCTCTGATCATGTTCCGTATGATGTCTTGTGAGTAGTTCGTTTAGTTCTTGAGGACATGGGAGAAGTCTTGATGTTAGTAGTGAACTATGTTGAGTAATATTTAATGGTTTGATGCTTAAGTTGTGGTGTTATTCTTCTAGTGGTGTCATGTGAACGTCGACTACATGATACTTCACCTTTATGGGCCTAGGGGAATGCATTGTGTATTCGTTTGCCAATTGTGGGGTTGCCGGAGTGACAGAAACCTGAACACCCGTTGGTATATCGATGCATGAGGGATAGCAGGATCTCAAAGTTTAAGGCTGTGGTTAGTTTATCTTAATTACTTTCTTGTATTTGCGGATGCTTGCAAGGGGTATAATCACAAGTATGTATTAGTCCTAGGAAGGGCGGTGCATTAGCATAGGTTCACCCACACAACACTTATCAAAACAATGAAGATTAATCAACTATATGAAGCGAAAGCACTTGACAATATTCCCGTGTGTCCTCAAGAACGTTTGGTCATTATAAGTACAACAACCGGCTTGTCCTTTGCTGTAGAAAGGATTGGGCCACTCGCTGCAACTATTACTACTGCATTTTATTTACTTGTACTTTATTTATCTGTCATATCAAAAACTCCTAAAAACTTGTCTGTGAGCATTTACAGTGAATCCTTCATCAAAACCGCTTGTCAACACCTTCTGCTCCTCGTTGGGTTCGACACTCTTATTTATCGAAAGTACTACGATACACCCCCTATACTTGTGGGTTATCAAGACTATTTTCTGGCGCCGTTGCCGGGGAGTGTAGCGCTATTGGTAAGTGGAATTGGTAAGGGAAACATTTATTGTACGTGCTGTTTTTATTTTTGCCTGCTGCTATATCTCATTATGGAGGGGTCTTCTCTTGAATTCCTATTTGGGAAAACAACTACCACTGCTAAGGTAGTAGAGGAGGCGCCAGATGAGCAGGTAATACCGTTCAAAATTCCTATGAAAATTGTTGAACGTGTCACAAATAACCGCTATGCAGGAGATGGAACTGTCCATCCTGGAGATCATTTGTTATTTCTGCATGAATTGTGCGAGTTATTTAAGTGTGCAGGTATCTCGATGGGAGAAGTTAAGAAGAAATTATTCTCTCTATCACTGTCTGGTAAAGCTGCACATTGGTATAAACTGCTGAAGAATGGGTATTCTCTTGGATGGGAGGAAATTGTACCTCTCTTTTACTCCAAATTCTATCCTCCAAGTGAGATTCATAAGGATCGGAACCTCATATATAACTTCTGGCCCTATGATGGAGAGAGTATCGCTCAAGCGTGGGGGAGATTGAAGGCATTAATGCTCAAATGTCCCATTCATGAGCTTCCTGGTAATATTGTTATTGATAACTTTTATGCAAGACTCTCCTTTCAAGATAAAACTCTATTGGATACCACTTGTGCTGGATCGTTCACTCGTAATAAAGAAGAGTTTAAGTGGGACCTTCTTGATCGGATTCAGGAGAACACTGAAGGATGGGAGAATGACAAAGGTAGGGAGTCAGGTATAAACTATGACTTTGAGTGTGTTAAAAATTTTATGGATACTGATGATTATCGCAAAATTAGCACTACTTATGGTCTTGACTCTCAAATTGTTGCAAACTTTTATAAAGCCTTTGCTTCCTATTTCGGTTTGCCGAAGGAGGGTTTTAAAAATTATCATGAACCATATAAAGATGAATCTGTTTCTCATATATCTAAAGGTGTTGAGGTTAATGTTGCTGATCGCATTATTCCAGAACCTTATATTGAAAAAGTTCCTTTTCCTAATAAGATTAAGGAACATACTATCATAACTGGTGTTGTTAGTAAAAGTAATAAGAAAACTACCAAACCTGATGAGCAAATAACTGTTGAACCTGTTGTAGCATTGGTTAAAGATCTTGTCACTGAAAATTTAGAAGATAGACACATTATCTTTTGTGAGGATGCTTCTAATATTGTCTCACATCCTAAAAGTTCTAGGAAGTCTAGTGTTCCTGTGCTTTCTGTTGGATAGGTGATCATTGCTATTATGGTTTATGTGATATTGGTGCAAGTTCTAGTGCTATTCCTTATGAGCTTTACAGGGAAATTATGCACGAAATTGCTCCTTGTAAACTTGAAGAGATTGATGTGGTTATTCAGCTTGCTAATAGGGAAACTATCTCTCCAATTGGTATCATTAGAGATGTCGAAGTCCTTTGTGGTAAGACTAAATACCCTGCTGATTTTCTTGTACTTGGGTCGGCTGCCAATGATAGTTGTCCTATTATTTTTGGTAGACCTTTTCTGAATACTTGTGGTGCTGTTATAGATTGTAAGAAAGAGAAAATCTTTACTAAATTTGCTGGTGAATCTTATGAATTCAATTTCTCTAAATTTGCTAAAGCACCTTATGAAACTGAATTGCCTAGTGAGGATTTTGAAATTGCTCAACTTGCATCTATTGTTCTTGCTCCTAACAATGCTTTGCAGCAACATATGGAGAATCATGAAAGTGAGAACTTCAGGGAAGAAAGGAATGAGCTTGATGAAGTATTCCTTCGTCAACCTATGCTCAAACACAATTTACCTGTGGAAGATTTGGGTACCACAATGCCACCCAAGGAGGATCCTGTTTTTGATTTGAAACCTCTGCCTGATAATCTTAAATATGCTTATATTGATGATAAGAAAATATATCCTGTTATTATCAGCTCTAAACTTTCAGGTACAGAGGAGGAAAGGTTATTGGGAGTGTTGAGGAAACACCGCGGAGCTATGGGATATACTCTTGATGACCTGAAGGGAATTTCTCCTACTATATGTCAGCACGCCATCAACATGGAACCTGATGCAAAGCCTGTTGTTGAGCATCAGCGTCGTTTAATACCCAAGATGAAAGAAGTGGTAAGAAATGAGGTATTAAAACTTCTTGAAGCTGGTATTATTTATCCTATTGCTGATAGTAGATGGGTAAGTCCTGTGCATTGTGTTCCTAAGAAAGGAGGAATTACCGTTGTTCCTAATGAAAATGATGAACTAATTCCTCAAAGAGTAGTAGTTGGTTATAGGATGTGCATTGATTTTAGAAAGGTTAACAAAGTAACTAAGAAAGATCATTATCCTTTGCCTTTTATTGATCAAATGCTTGAGAGGTTGTCCAAGAAAACTCACTTTTGTTTCCTTGATGGGTATTCTGGGTTTTCTCAAATTGCTGTGAGAGCGCAAGATCAAGAGAAAACTACTTTTACTTGTCCTTATGGAACTTATGCTTATAGACGTATGCCTTTTGGTTTATGTAATGCTCCTGCTACTTTTCAAAGATGCATGTCTGCTATTTTTCATGGCTTTTGTGAGGAAATTGTGGAAGTCTTCATGGACGATTTCTCCGTCTATGGAACTTCCTTTGATAATTGTTTGCACAACCTTGACAAAGTTTTGCAGAGATGTGAAGAAACTAGCCTTGTTCTTAATTGGGAGAAATGCCACTTTATGGTTAATGAAGGAATTGTTCTTGGACACAAAATTTCTGAAAGAGGTATTGAAGTTGATCGAGCTAAAGTGGAGGCAATTGAAAAGATGCCTTGTCCCAAAGATGTTAAAGGTATTCGTAGTATTCTTGGTCATGCTGGTTTTTATAGGAGGTTTATTAAAGATTTCTCTAAAATTTCCAAGCCTCTTACTAATCTTCTTCAAAAAGATGTACCCTTTGTTTTTGATGATGATTGTAAGGAAGCTTTTGAAACTTTGAAAAAGGCTTTAATCACCGCTCCTGTAGTTGAACCACCTGATTGGAATTTACCTTTTGAAATTATGTGTGATGCTAGTGATTATGCTGTAGGCGCTGTTCTTGGGCAGCGAGTAGATAAAAAGTTAAATGTTATTCATTATGCTAGTAAAACTCTTGATTCTGCTCAAAAGAATTATGCCACTACTGAAAAAGAATTTCTAGCTGTAGTTTTTGCTTGTGACAAATTTCGACCCTACATAGTTGATTCGAAAGTCACTATTCATACTGATCATGCTGCAATTAGATACCTTATGGAAAAGAAAGATGCTAAGCCAAGGCTTATTAGATGGGTACTTCTTTTGCAAGAATTTGATTTGCATATCATAGATAGAAAAGGTGCTGAAAATCCTGTTGCTGATAATTTGTCTAGATTGGAAAGCATTCCTTATGATCCTATTCCTGTTAATGATAGCTTTCCAAATGAACAATTGGCTGCAATAAGTGTAAGTTCGCGAGATAGTCCTTGGTATGCTGATTATGCTAACTTTATTGTTTCCAAGTACTTGCCTCCAACCTTTTCAGCTCAGCAAAGAAGGAAATTCTTTTATGACTTGCGGCATTACTTTTGGGATGACCCACACTTATATAAAGAAGGAGTCGATGGTATTATGCGAAGATGTGTTCCTGAATATGAACAACAGGAAATACTGAGGAAATGCCATGGAAGTGCTTATGGAGGGCATCACGCTGGAGATAGAACTGCGCAGAAAGTTCTACAATCAGGTTTTTATTGGCCTACCCTCTTTAAGGATGCAAGAAAGTTTATTTTATCTTGTGATGAATGTCAAAGGGTTGGTAATATCTCTAGACGCAATGAAATGCCTATGAGTTATTCTCTTGTTATTGAACCATTTGATTGTTGGGGATTCGACTTCATGGGTCCTTTTCCTTCTTCACAAGGTAATACTCATATACTTGTTGCTGTTGATTATGTCACTAAATGGGTAGAAGCTATACCTACTAAAAGTGCTGATGGTGAGACCTCTTTAAAAATGCTTCAAGATGTCATTTTTCCTAGGTTTGGTGTACCTAGATATCTTATGACTGATGGAGGTTCTCATTTTATCCATGGTGGTTTTAGAAAGACTCTTGCTAAATATGGTGTTAATCATAGAATTGCTTCAGCCTATCATCCTCAAACTAGTGGACAAGTAGAATTGTCAAATAGGGAGATTAAATCTATCTTGCAAAAGACTGTTAATAAATCTAGAAAAAATTGGGCTAGTAAGTTAAATGATGCTTTATGGGCTTATAGAACTGCTTATAAGAACCCCATGGGCATGTCTCCTTATAAAATGGTTTATGGTAAAGCTTGTCACTTGCCTTTAGAATTAGAACACAAAGCTTATTGGGCAGTGAGAGAACTTAATAGAGATTTTAAACTTGCCGGTGAGAAAAGGTTGTTGCATTAAGTTCTTTAGATGAATGGAGAAGTGAGGCTTATGAAAATGCTAGACTCTTTAAAGAAAAAGTTAAGAGATGGCATGATAGGAGAATTCTTAAAAGAGAATTTAATGTTGGTGAGAAAGTTCTATTGTATAGGTCTCGTCTCAGATTTTTTGCAGGAAAGTTACTCTCAAAATGGGAAGGACCATTTGTTATTGTGGAGGTGTATCGTTCAGGTGCAATAAAAATTGCTTCATTGAAAGATAACTCTACACAAGTGGTAAATGGTCAAAGACTCAAGCATTATATTTCTGGAGATTCTATTAATGAAGAGGTTGATACAATTAAAGTGGTGACTCCGGAAACTTTCATTGAAGAACATTTTTCTGGGACTGCAGAATTCGATTCGAATAGGTAACAGTTTCGGTAAGAAAAGTTTCGCGAATAACTTTCTAGAAGATATTTTCGTCGTTTTTATTAAATATGGAAAAATAAGAGACCGAACCGGATGGGAGACGGCACCCGTGGTGCCCAAACCATAGGTCGGCGCGGTGGGCCCCCAGCCGCGCCGCCTGGTGGTTTGAGCACCCCGGAGCTCGTCTCCGATCAGGTTTCCTCCTGTACCTTCCTTATGTTGTAAAACTTTTTGCTATATAACTCACCCGAACCCCCGAGGTTCGTATCTCGCCTTTTCATCGTGTTTCGTTTCGAGCTGTTTCTGTCCAGATATTGTTTTCAGATTTAGAAGCGCCATGGTCTCCAACAACAACAACAAGGGCAAGGAGCCTTTGGAAGACGAGACTCAAGACCCCAAGCTGAAGGAGGAAGTCAAGAGCGAAGATGAAGGAGAAGTGGAGGAAGACCCGCGCGAATACCCGCGCGCTACCGTTGCAAGCATCGGAGTGGTGGCAAATCCATTCAAGCCCAGGCAAGGGCGCGGATGAGCACCGGAGGGAAGGTTCCACGACTTCTTGGCTCCCAGGACATCTTCCCCAGGCATAAATAACCCCTTCCATACTCTTATCCATAAGCATCAAATTGAGAGGATCCCGGAGGCTGAGTTGCCTAGTGGTTGGAATATAGATCGTTCTAACAATACAGGAAAGAGGGATTCTGCTGCTGAGGAGTGGGGAAACAACTCCAAGAGTTGGGACTCGCAGTCTGACAAGTTTATGAATCGCATCGAACACAACTCTGAGCTGATTCGCGCCCTCACCTACAAGATTGATGAACTGAAGGAGCTGGTTGATAAGCTTATCAACAATCCACCACCACCGAAGGAGTAATTCATCATAAGTATTGGCATCCCCTTGGTTTGTTCCAAGCTTGGGGGAGTGCCGCGGTATCACATCATTATCTTTACCTTTTACTTTTCCATAAAGTCATATCGTGAGTAGGGAAGTTATCTTATATGATGGTTTGCAATGTGGAAGTATCTCTCTTTTAGTTGGTTATCTATGTATCCCTTGGTGTGAGTTGCCGTTATGAAATATTAATGAGAAGTTTTATCATTTACTTTCTGCATACTTTATTTTAGCTTGCAATTCTCTTTCATATTGATAACCTTGTTGTTAGTATAGGGATCACTTTTTAGAGCACCAAGTTAATCTTTTTGGTTTTGGCAAACTTAGCATTGGTCAGTAGTAGACAATACTTTGAGACTTAAGTAGAGAGAGGGAGTGCATGCAAATATATTATTCCATGATCTTTCTTTCTTTGTAGCTCATAAGCTTAGTATTCTTAAGTTAAACTATTTGTGCTTCTAAGGAAGATTGCATGATTATTCTTATCACTTGTATAATTGTTTGTATCCCTCAACTCTTATGCTTGCTACATAACCTTGCTAGCCAAAGACCTGTATCGAGAGGGAATGCTTCTCATACATCCAAACCTTGAGCCAAACCATTGCCATTCGAGTCCACCATAACTTCCTACTATATGGTATTTTGCGCCATTCCAAGTAAATACTTCATGTGCTACCTTTAAATTATTCAAAACTTATTACTCCTAGTTTTGTGTCACTGTTTATTAGCTCATGAGGGTTCTGTAGAGTTTCTCTAGCACTTTTGTCAAACAGACTTTCACCAATGGACTAGTGGCATATACACCGCTTATCCAACAATTTGCAAAAAGAGCTGGCAAATGGGGTGCCCAGTCCCAATTAACTACAACTTTCATTAATAATTCTCTTCACATGTTTTGCCCTGATTTATCAGTAAGCAACTTAATTTGCAAATAGACACTCCTCCATGGTATGTGAATGTTGGAAGGCACCCGAGGATTCGGTTAGCCATGGCTTGTGTAAGCAAAAGGTTGGGAGGAGTGTCAACTATAAAGAAACTAAAATACATGTGTAAACAAAAGAGAAGAGGGATGATCTACCTTGCTGGTAGAGATAACGTCCTTCATGGGAGCCGCTCTTGAAAGTCTGGTTGACAAGGGGTTAGTGTTCACTTTACTACGATTCGTTGACAACGACATACATAGCTCAAACAACTATTTTCATACTCTCTATATGCTTTGCAAAACTTAAAAGCTCTAGCACATGATTTAATCCCTGCTTCCCTCTGCGAAGGGCCTATCTTTTACATTATTGTTGAGTCAGTAAACCCATTCCTCTCTATCTCAAGCAAGCATTTGAGTTGTTGAGATCCAATTAGTTATATGTGTTGATACTTCTAATCATATCTCTCATTTCCTTGTTTCGCACAATAGCTTTTATCCGAATGAATATAACTTTGAAAGTTATC
Source organism: Poa pratensis (assembly GCA_947311845.1). NCBI lineage: Eukaryota > Viridiplantae > Streptophyta > Magnoliopsida > Poales > Poaceae > Poa > Poa pratensis. Next base: position 60,543,010 of record CAMZMU010000063.1, on the reverse strand, counting down.
AATGACTGTAAGGAGACTGTTATGATTAAGGCATGTAAGTTCTGCTATATAAGCTCTGATATAAAGACTCTTCTCGAAAGATAAGTATGATCTGTTAATTGTTCTCTGACCAAGAGTTTAAGTTTGCCTTCACCAATCATGGTTCTCTTTATGCACTTCATCGTGGTTCCCTTTACTTATTTCAAGTTAGATTATATGAAGGGAAGTTGCTGTCTAGAATGACTTGTGTATCAATGAATGTGATGCTTCTTGTCCGTATTTTATTTATCGACACTTTGCTCCATAAACTTGTGGTCATGTTTACTGAGCTCAGTTTTCGCTTGGGGACAAGCGAGGTCTAAGCTTGGGGGGGTTGATACGTCCATTTTGCATCACTATTTTATATCATAATTTACTGCTATTCATCGATATATTTCATATTTAGAAGTGTTACTTATGTTATTTTACCTATTTTGCATGTTTGATGAATAATGGAGAATTGGACACCGGAGTCAGGATTCTGCTGGAAAAAGCACCGTCGAGATGCACTATTTCTGAAGATCAATAAATCGAAGGAGACATATGGAAGTTCCTATTTTACCAGAAGATGGAGGAGGCCAAAAGGGGGAGCTGAGATGGGCCATGGTGGGCCCTCCTCACCCCTTGGCGCGGTGGGCCCCCTGCCGCGCCGACAGGTGGTTTGGGGGCCCTGGCCCACCTCAGCCGTTCCCCCTTCGCGTACTTGACCCCCTCGAACCCTAACACAGGGAGGGCCATCGAAATATTCCGCCGCCTCCACGAGGCGGAAAACACCAGAGAGCGAAAAGCTCCCCTGCAGGAAGAAATCTGCCGGGGGAAATTCCCTCCCGGAGGGGGAAATCGTCGCCATCATCACCGTCATCGAGCTGGACTTCATCGGGATCATCATCATCATCATCTCCACCGCCAACACCATCATCACCGCCGCTGCACCCGTCTCCGTTGTAACATCTAGGGCTGAATCTTGTCTATTTCATAGGGGAAACTCTCCCGGTGTTGATTACTCTTGTTATTGATGCTATTGGGTGAAACCATTGGACTAAGGTTTATGTTCAGATTGTTATTCATCATCATATCACCTCTGATCATGTTCCGTATGATGTCTTGTGAGTAGTTCGTTTAGTTCTTGAGGACATGGGAGAAGTCTTGATGTTGAGTAATATTTAATGGTTTGATGCTTAAGTTGTGGTGTTATTCTTCTAGTGGTGTCATGTGAACGTCGACTACATGATACTTCACCTTTATGGGCCTAGGGGAATGCATTGTGTATTCGTTTGCCAATTGTGGGGTTGCCGGAGTGACAGAAACCTGAACACCCGTTGGTATATCGATGCATGAGGGATAGCAGGATCTCAAAGTTTAAGGCTGTGGTTAGTTTATCTTAATTACTTTCTTGTATTTGCGGATGCTTGCAAGGGGTATAATCACAAGTATGTATTAGTCCTAGGAAGGGCGGTGCATTAGCATAGGTTCACCCACACAACACTTATCAAAACAATGAAGATTAATCAACTATATGAAGCGAAAGCACTTGACAATATTCCCGTGTGTCCTCAAGAACGTTTGGTCATTATAAGTACAACAACCGGCTTGTCCTTTGCTGTAGAAAGGATTGGGCCACTCGCTGCAACTATTACTACTGCATTTTATTTACTTGTACTTTATTTATCTGTCATATCAAAAACTCCTAAAAACTTGTCTGTGAGCATTTACAGTGAATCCTTCATCAAAACCGCTTGTCAACACCTTCTGCTCCTCGTTGGGTTCGACACTCTTATTTATCGAAAGTACTACGATACACCCCCTATACTTGTGGGTCATCACATCTCTCCTCTGAAAACCATTGGTACCGAGCTCCTTGACGCTGGTATCCGGGTTTACAATTCTCTATGGCCAGAGTCAGAGACCCCAGCTTCCGTTGCCGAGTTGTCCAAGTGCCTGATGACTGCCGAGACAAGGCTCCGAGAGTGGAGATCCTCCTCAGCTCGTGCCGGCGCAGACCAAGCTCTGACATTTGTGCTCTCATGGTACGAGTCCATTGATCTCAACGCACTGAGATCTGTGCGCGCCCAATCACAATGGACTGAAGATCGGTGCTGATCGAGCGCCGCAAGGAGGCTGCTTCCTTCATGGCTGGTTATGCTCAAACCCGGTATTTCGTTCCTGGGCCAGCATACTCCGACGATGAAGATGAAGAGGACGACGACGAGGCAGAAGAAATTGACGATGAGACCGAGGTTGAACCTCGCGGCACTGCTACTGATGCAGCAGCCGACACTGCCCAGCCAACAGCAACCGACATCCCCGGTACCTCTCCTACCGAGACTGCTCCTTCGACTCGCACCGCTTCTACCGATCCGAGTTCCTCCAACGCAGCTGCTTGAGCTCATCATAACTTGAAACGTTAAATCCCCGGAATGCCGGGTGCAGATGTAAATATACTCTTAAGTATTTCACAGTGCTACTCCTATTTTGCTACTCTTATTGAAAAACGGCTTGATGCCGGATCACTTTGCATCAAGTCCCCGAGTTTACTTTCTCGTTTACTATACTTAGTAATCTTTGCTCTTGTCTACCATTCTGGCGTTCGACAGTCGAGTCACAAGATCAAAATTATAGCATACAGTACTTGTAAATTTTGAGGCAAGACTCAGAGCCATCCGACATAAAGGAAAGGAATGAAAAAACCGGGTTAGTAAACAGCAAATGTCGGATCATTTTTGAACCAAGTCCCCGAGTTCATTTTCATGTTTACCACATACCATAACCTCTGCTCTTGACTGCCATTTTGGCGTTCGTCAGTCGAGTCACAAGATCACAACAAAATAGCATACATTACTTGAACCTTGAAACAAGGTCTCAAAATCATCCGACATATGAACAACATAGATAAAACAGAGACAAAACACATGCATATAGAGAAGGCAGTCCCCGAGTTACGTTTCGGAGTGCCGGTATTTTATTCAAAGGAAACCGAGATACATACATTGCGCCCTTAAGAGTAAAAGGGTTGGAGCAGAGCTACATTCCAAGGTCGTTTGGTTTCCTCTCTAGATTTGTCCCTCCTGTGCTTCATGGGTTTCTGCGCATCTATAAGATAGTATGAATCATTGTGCAGAGCCTTGCTCACAATGAACGGTCCCTCCCATGGAGGTGACAATTTATGTCGGCCTGCAGAACGCTGCACCAGCCTAAGCACCAAATCTCCTTCTTGGAATACCCGAGGGCTGATCTTCCGGCTATGATAGCGTCGGAGATTCTGCTGATATATCGCTGACCGAGACAAGGTCAGCTCTCTTGCTTCTTCGAGCAAATCAACACTGTTTTCCCGAGCTTCTTTTGCCTCGGCTTCAGTGTACAACGCCACTCTCGGCGCGTCATACTCTATGTCGGTCGGCAAGACCGCTTCTGCTCCATAGACCAGAAAAAATGGCGTATAGCCGGTTGAACGATTCGGTGTGGTCCTTAGACCCCACAATACTGCTGGTATCTCCTCTATCCAGCATCCCGGAGTTCGCAACAGTGGCTCAATCAACCAAGCTTTGATGCCGGCCAAGACCAACGCATTTGCTCTTTCCACTTGCGCATTTTCCTCCGGGTGCGCCACCGAGGCTATGTCCAACCGAATTCCCTTGTCGGCACAGAACCGAGCAAATTCTCCCACAGCAAAGTTTGTGCCATTATCCGAGATAATGCTATGGGGGTAACCATATCTCAAAATGATGTCCTTCAGAAAGGACACAGCTGTGTGGCCATCACACTTCCTGATTGGCTTCACGTCGATCCACTTGGTGAACTTGTCCACCATCACCAGCATATAAGTCATGTTACCTCGGGCTGGCTTGAATTCTCCCACCATATCCAGACACCAAACTGCAAAGGGCCAAGTGATTGGAATTGTCTTGAGAGCCGAAGCTGGCAGGTGGATCTTCTTAGCAAATCTCTGACATCCTTCACATTTTCGGACGATATCTTTGGCCTGATTCAAAGCATTGGGCCAATAGAACCCATGCCGGAATACTTTAGCCACCAAGGCCCTTGATGACGCATGATGACCACATTCTCCTTGATGAATTTCCAGGAGCATTTCTTGCCCTTCTGCAGCTCAACACAGCGTTGCAGCACCCCGGTCACACTTCTCTTGTATAACTCCTGGTTGATGATAGTATATGCCTTGGATCTTCTTTGTACTTGCCTGGCCTCAACTTCATTACTCGGCAAACTTCCATCCATCATATACGCCATTATAGGTTGTGCCCATTCCGGCACAGGATGCACAGGAAACAACGGATCATCCACCTCCATGAAATCAACCGACACTGCTTCCTCCGACATTGAGTAATTAGCCCCCGAGATCTGCCAATCAGTCCCCGGGTTCTCCCAAATGGACCCGACATCGATGTCCATGGGAACAGCCCCAGATTCCGGTTTTGCCGGGATAAAAATTGACTCGGACTCTGGCGAAGGTTTGATTGATGGCTTCCTCAGATGCTCCAAGGATATGCCGGGTGGAATTGGATCTCGAGATGAACCTAGCTTGGACAGTATATCGGCAGCTTCATTTTCTGTCCGAGGTATATGCTTGAACTCGCAACCTTCAAAGAATCCCGAGATCTTCTGTACGTGAAACCGATATAACGCCATATTGGCGTCCAAAGCATCCCAATTTACCGAGGCTTGCTGCACCACAAGATCCGAGTCTCCGAAGCACTCAATCCGGCGAATGCAAATTTCCTTGGCCACGTTGAGCCCATGAACAAGTGCCTCATACTCGACCACATTGTTGGATGCCGCAAAATGAATTTGCAACACATATCTCAGCTGGTCCCGCTTTGGCGAGGTAAGGACTACCCGGCACCCAAACCAATTTTTGTCTTGGAGCCATCAAAATGCATTCTCCAGTAATTGGAGTCAGGCAGTGGTGGTTCATATTGCATCTCGGCCCAATCCACCAAGAAATCCGGCAGTGCTTGAGATTTGATGGCATCTCTTCTTTCATAATGTGGTGCGTAAGGGGACACCTCTATGACCCACTTGGCTACTCGGCCACTTGCATCCTTGCAATTGATGATCTCCGAGATAGGAGTCTCACACACCACTATGATTGAATGCTCCTAGAAGTAATGCTTCAACTTCTTGGCTGCCATGTAGACACCATACGTCATTTTCTGGTAGTGAGGGTAATTTTGCTTGGACAGCGAGATCACCTCGCTCAGGTAATATACCGGCCTCTGCACGGTTTTGCCATCTTCTTCTCTCTCCACCACCACTACTGCACTAACAACTCGGTTTGTGGCTGCAATGTAGAGCAACATTGACTCTTTGGGTAACGGTGAGGCCAGTATCGGTGCAGTTGCTAACATCTTTTTAGTTCACTGAACGCCGCATCCGCTTGCGGGGTCCATGTGAAGCTATCACTTTTCTTCATTAGCTGGTATAAAGGCAACGCCTTTTCTCCCAGCCTGCTAACAAACCGACTTAAGGATGCCAAGCAACCAGTGAACTTCTGCACATCCTTGAGACATCTCGGTAATCTCATGCTTTCAATAGCACGAATCTTTGTCGGATTTACCTCGATACCTCGGCTTGACACGAGGAAACCGAGTAATTTGCCTGCCGGTACACCAAAAGTGCACTTGTCCGGGTTAAGCTTCAACCGGAATTTCCCCAGGTTCGCAAATGTTTCGCTAAGATCATCAATTAGCGTGGCTTTTTCTTTAGTTTTGATGACGATATCATCGACATACACTTGCGCATTTTTGCCTATTTGATCTTGCAAGCATTTTGCATACAACGCTGGTAAGTAGCACCAGCATTTCTCAAACCAAACGTCATGACACGAAAGCAATAAGCCCCGTACGGGGTAATAAAAGCAGTTTTCAATTGATCAACAGGGTTCAGAGGTATCTGGTGAAAACCAGAATAAGCATCTAGAAAGGATAACAGTTCACACCCGGCTGTAGAATCGATCACCTGATCAATTCGAGGCAGCGGGAATGGATCCTTGGGGCATGCCTTGTTTAAATTCGTGAAATCAATACACATGCGCCACACCTTGACCACCAAAGGTTCATCCTTTTTCTTCTCTACCAGGACCGGATTAGACAACCAGTCCGGGTGCAGCACCTCCATGATAAACCCAGTTGCGAGTAATTTGGCCAGTTCATCGCCTATCACCTTCCTCCTTTCATCCGCCCAACGTCACATTGGTTGCTTCACCAGCTTCATATCGGTCTGACAAACAAAGAGTGCTCAGCCAACTCCCTTGGAACACCTGGCAGGTCATGATTTGACCATGCAAAGATATCCCGATTCTCACGGAGGAAGTGACTGAGCTCGCTTTCCTATTTCTCAGTTAACCCGGTTCCAATGATGACACTGTGGTCTGGGAACGCCGGGTCAACATTGATCTTCTTAGTCTCTTTAGGCACCTGGAATGCCGCATTTTGCTCCGGGTTAGCCATACCCGGCATACCGAGTTGCGCGGACTGGGCCAGTGCCACCACTTCATGGATTCTCTTTTTCTCCGCAGCAATGATCAAAGACTCGGCTAGACAAGAGCCAGCCGAGGCACACTCCATGGAACGCTTGTAATTTCCCGAGATGGTGATGATGCCATTGGGACCTGGCAGTTTCATTTTGAGGTAACCCATATGGGTAGATATCATGAATTTGGCCAGCGTCGGTCTGCCGAGCAAAGCGTGATATGGACTTTCGAGGTCCACCACCTCGAATTGGATGCTCTCGGTTCTGCAACTGTCTTTGGTGCCGAACAATACATCAACCCAAATTTTGCCCATGGGTGCACATGAAACACCTGGCACTATGCCATGAAAGGTTGTATGACTCGGTTGCAGCATGTTTGCCGAGATACCCATCTTCACCATGGTGTCTCGGTACATGATGTTGATACTGCTCCCATTGTCAATGAGAACTCGGGTGAACCGGACATTGATGGTGGGCCCAATGAATGTCGGATCTACCACCAGAGCGTAACCTCCCGGACTTGGCATGACCCAGGGATGGTCATCTATGCTCCAACTGATCTTCTGATCAGCCCAGTTCATGTATTTCGGCACAGCCGGCATAACGGCGTTTACTTCCATTGCACGCCGATGCAGGCTCTGTTTATCAGTTGGCCCGGTCACAAAGACCACATAGCTCTGATGAGCCTCTCTGTACTCCCTTGGCGATATTCTGCCTGGCGGCTGGGACCAGCGTTGCTATTGCGGCCTCCGACATTCACTTGGTTAACAGGTCTCGGAGCTCCAGGCCTCGGAGGAGGTGCATTCACAGGAATAGTGTTTGCCCCAGTGAGTGGTACTGCTTGCCTCGGAACTGCAAGCCTCTGGGATGCACCCATCTGATTTCCTCCGGATCCTCCCCCTTCCTTGAGCGTGCGCTGATACCAGCTGCACTGCCGAGTTGTATGATTCGCCGTGTCGTCGTATCGGCATCTTGGATAGGAGACGGGGTCCTGCTAGCCGAGGGTGAACGTAGGGCAAGAAGGTGGACGTCGTCAAGGTCGGGATTGTACACGGCGGTTTACCCAGCTTCAGGCACCACGGCGGTGGCGGTGCCCTACGTGCTGCTATAATTCACTATAAGGCAATATCGCCGTGAACAGGTTACAATGAGTTGGATGTATGAGAGATATCGTGCCCTAAAGGCGTCCCGAGGTCCAGCTTATATAGGCGGCTGGACCTAGGGTTACAAGGTGAATACGTATCCAGCAAGTATACGGAGTCCTAAACCTAGCCGGCAAGTATGCCGCCTTCCGTCTTGGTCTTGGTGGCTTCATGGGCTTCAGTCTTGGGCCTCCTCCTTGCCGGCATCCGCCTTCCTTGGTCGTCAGCTATCTGGGCCGCCCGGTAGGCAAAGCCTTCACCACCACTGCGGGCCACCCTGGACTAGCCGGATTGATCCATGCTGGTGATACCCCTAGTAGGTATATCCCCAACATTAGCCCCTGGGAGGGTTCGAGTTCTTCAGGCGCCGTCTTCTTTGTCGGCAACGTCCGCCTTGTCTTGTAAGCGTCTGAAGAGCTTGAAGCATTCCATAGTTGAAAGTAAGCGGCGGTCCGCCTAAAGTAGTCGGACAACTTGCCGCCATCATGGGAAAGACGGCCTGACCATTGTCAGGAATCTTCCTGGCACCAGTCTTGTCAATTGACTAGGCTCGTCAAATGTTGACGGATGACGCCATGCAGTCCACGACAGTTTGGACTTGGGCATGCGTCATGATGGTTTCTCCACCACGCACAGAAATCGGAGCGAGGCCGCAGACGCCGTTGCCACGACGTGCAAATCGTGGGCACGTGGCGGAAATCTCGCGTCCCCCTAATTTTAGGCACGGATCTTGGCGCGTGGGGATAAATACCCCAAAGGGCACATCGATGCACTTCTTCCTCATTCGCACACCCACCGTGGCCTCCTCACCTTCCCGAGCTCAACTCCGGCGAGCACGAGCAGCGCCTCTCCCCCAAATGGCGAGCACTCAGCAGGATGCGGCGGCGACGGCGGCACTGGCTGCGGCTTCAACGACCCCCGCCGGATCTGGATCTATCCCAGCGGCGGCGGCCCGCAGGTGCATCGATTACCTCCCCGCGGCCACCGTGGCCACGGGCGGGGTTTCTACTTCTTCCCCAGCTCCGACGACGCCTGCGACCGCCGCTCCAACTTTCCCCTCCCATCCCTCGCGGCTACCAGCTCAGAGGCCGCGGCGGAATCTGCCGCCGACGAGGATGACGACGTCGAGGAAGAGGAAGAGGCTGGAGACCTGGGTTCCAGGTACTGGCTGCCGTCAGTTATGACGTCAGCATATCTGAAGGAACTGGAGGAAGGCGGATACATTCCGCCAAAGACGGAATGCTCCTGGAGGGTTCCAGGCGACGAGGCGGTGCCTGACCCCCAAGACGGCGAGCGTGTCATGTTGGCTTCGCATAGCCTTCGCGGTATGTCTCTGCCGCTTTCCGCCTTCTTCTTGGCGGTGCTTAGTTTTTATGGGCTGCAGCCACACAACATAGCGCCCAACAGTATTCTAGTGCTAGCCGGCTTCCAGGCTTTGTGCGAAGGGTACTTAGGCATAGCTGCGTCCATAGAGCTGTTTAAGTACTGCTTCCTGTGCCGCCGGCAAACCATACCAGGCGGCCACCTAGCAACCTGCGGTAGTGTTACGTTCAACTGCCGCCAACCCGACTGGTACCCAAAAATACCATACATCGAGTCGGTGAAGCACTGGACCAGCACTTTCTTTTACTGCAAGGACATCCCGACACCTGGCAGCACGCAAGGGATGCCAGCCTTCGTCAACGGTCCGCCAACCCACAAGGCTTGCTGGACAGCAAAAGTGCCGCTCAGCAGCTTGCCGAAGAACTTCGAGTTGCCGTTAGGCGGATCGAGTTCTTGACGAAGACGATGTTGGCTCCACGACTTGACGGAGTTGACACCGTCATTGCTGGGTGTCGAGGAAGATTATGCCTCTCCGCCATCGCCCACTGAAGATGTGCGAGTACAAGGCGGACGACGCCGGCAACAGCACCCTTGATCAGGATGCCTTGGATACCGGCTTAGAGAGCTTATCAAGCCTCTGTCGGTGAAGGCGGCTGAAGGCGTCGCCATGTTCACTCATAACAACCCAGCCCCAGCGGTAAGTGAAAGCTACTTTGTTATTTCACTAACATCCTTGCCCACTAGGTACTGAATTAATATTGTCTTGCTTCCTTTTCAGCTACAAACCTTGGGAGAGGACGAGCTGGCCCCAAACTGGTATGATACAGGTGCCAGCAAGTCGAAGAAGCGCAAGCTGAGCTCCTCCACCAAGGATTTGGAGAAGAGGAAGAAGGCGGCCACCTCTGCCGACGCAGAGGATGAGACCGTGGGGAACGTTCCCTTGAAACGGTTAGCAAACTTTGGCTTCCCTGACTTGGATATTTTAATATGTTTGTGCTGACAAACTTGCATGTTTCTGCTTACAGAGGCAAGCCTACCATGCCCAAACTCCGCTCCAACTTGAAGATTGCTGCCGGCAGGGGCAAGCCACCACGTTCTTCTCCAGCTGCTGCGCCGACAACGCCCACAGTTGGCGTTCCCGTGGTTGTGTGCCAGGGAACGTACACAGCTGCCGGTACCGCAGAGGCGGCTACAGAGAAGATGGCGGGCAAGAAATCAGTTGCCGGCATAACTTTTTCCAAGACGGCTGAAGCTTCGGCTAGTGATGCCGCTCGATTTATCGCCATGAAGCAGGAGATGGATGACCAGATGGCGGCCGAACAAGGCGGATCGTCCACTCATCCTGGCTCCCAACCTGGCAAAGGGTTGCAAGACCCCCGGCAAACACTGAAGACCATGCGTGACGGTACCCGCAACTGGTACGCACACATGGACGAACTCCACGACACCCTGCACGGACAACTTGAGGTAAAATAGCCTATGGTCCCAGCCCCCGAGCACTTTGGCGGCTGAAAAATTTAGCCGGCAAAGTGGTCTCGTTGACTAAATAGCGCTAACCATAATGTTGCTTTCGTGCATGCAGGCCGTTCTTGCTTCCAATCTTGAGCTATTTCGTGCTCAAGAGATGAAGAAGAAGGAATGCGAGGAACTGCAGCAGGACGTGGAGTTGAAGAACGCCCAAATTGCGAGTTTGGAAGAAGCTCGCAAGAAGGATGAAGGTGACAAAGCTTTCTTTGCCTTCTTTTCGTCCGACTTCTTTTCCTTTTCCGACAAGTATTTTAGTCGTCTTTTCTTTTTATTTGTAGAATTATTAAACACTGCGCAAGATATTCTCAAGAACTCCACTGACATGCAAGCTTTGATGAACGAAGCTGCAGATCTTGCCGGGCTGGTGACCAAGCTGAAGGCGGATCACGCCAAGGAGCTGGATGATCGTGCGTTGGCTCATGCTGCCGAAGTTAGCAAGTTGACTGGACAACTTGAGGCCATGAGCAACAACCTTGACCAGGTGAACAAGAACGCCAAGGAGCAGCAGGACCAACTGTCAAAGGCGGTCCAGCTAGCCCAAGAAACGCTTGAGAACCATCTGGATGAGGTCAACGCCATCCACGACCATGTCTTGGGTATGCCTCCAGTCCTTCATTTTGTCACCTTGCTTTCTTGATACTTGAAGCTGCAGTGTGTAACTTTGTGTTTGTGCAGTGCCGGCTAGCTTGGGAGATGACCTGGCCACAACGCCGCGCCTTGCTCGGATCTTGAAAATTGGCGAAATCGTCAACCAGATTGTCGGCGCCGGCAAATCATTTGCCGCCAAGTTCTACCCTGGGGAAGACGGCGATCCCGTCATCTTCGATGCTCTGCCGGAGTTGCTGGAGAAGGCGACAGCTGAACACGACAACACACTACGCTCAGCAGCACGAGGCGGTGCCAAGTTGGCATTGGCGATGACGGCGGCGTGGTACCCGGAGGCTGATATTCATCAAGTCACCGAGTACTTCCCCACCGAAGACGAAAACAGCCAAGCCATCGTGATGCAGGACGTGCTGCGGTCTGTTCGCGGCTATGCGACCCGGGTTGCCAACATGGTTGACATCCGCAAGTTCTACAAGGAACACCCGGACCCGCATGTTGCCGTTGCTGATCCCTCCTTGGCAGATCCTGAAGCTTCCCGCGGCGAAGAAGGCGAAGCCGGAACCGACAAGCGCAGCCCCAAGGATGGCGGAGCCAGCCCCAAGAATGCCGGCGTTAGCCCCCAGGATCTCTCCACCAGCTCTACGAAGGCGGCAATCCCTTAGACTTCCTCCTGCAAAGGCAGCACAAAACACTGCGTTAATCTGTTAACGCATAAAACTTTATTTTGGGTTGTAAATATTTATGGGCCAACTTTTATGCTACACTTGGCGGTAGGCTTACTTAAGTGGCCCGCCTTAATATGTATCTCGCCTGCATGTTTAGCTTTTTCATATGTTGGCGGAACCTCATCTTAGTTACTTTAGCTGAGCCAACCAGGTGCAATACCAACTAATTTAGACTCAGAGACCAAAGCCAGCATGTTGGTGCCAACGACATACTACTAGGCGACCCACATACAAACAGACAGATAAGCATATTAGGCGGTGCAAAGATTGTTTGCGTTTTTAGCCGGCAGACGGCAAATGTCAAAAAAGTTTGGACCTTAGCACGGAGCAAAACTTATTTTGTTTGGTAACTTTTATGACAACAGATATATGATTGCGAGAAAAGACAAAAGATGGCATGATCCCAAAACTGAATGAGCAAACCACAGACTTTTATTTCATAATCATATAGTACTTATTACAATGTGGAAATTGCTAAGTGTAAAAAGGACGTAGCTGCTCAATGTTCCAGGGTCGCTTGGTTTCTTCGTACTTGTCGTCAACCTTCCTTTTGCGCTTGCGACCTCGCTTCTTCTTGTATCCGTCACGTGCATCGACCAAGTAATAAGAACCATTGAGCAACACCTTACTGACCACAAAAGGTCCTTCCCAAGGCGGGGATAACTTATGCAAGCCCTTTCTATCTTGGATTAGGCGGAGAACCAGGTCACCCACTCTAAAACTTCTTTGCCTCACCCTTCTGCTGTGATAACGCCTCAAACTTTGCTGATAGATGGCGGATCGCGCAAGGGCAACATCTCGTTCTTCATCAAGTAGGTCAAGGCCATCCTGTCTTGCATCTTCTGCGTCCTCCTGGACGTAGGCTTGGATTCTGGGAGAATCGTACATCATGTCGGTTGGCAACACTGCTTCTGCGCCATAGACTAAGAAGAAAGGAGTAAACTTGGTTGATCTGTTTGGAGTTGTGCGTAAACTCCAAAGGACAGACTGCAATTCATCCACCCAAGCCCCAGCCGCTCTGTGCAATGGTACTTCGAGACGTGGTTTGATTCCTTGTAGGACTAAACCATTTGTACGCTCTACTTGACCGTTTGCTTGCGGATGCGCGACGGAGGCTAGATCTAGGCGGATACCATGCTTATAACAGTATTCCTCGACTTCGCCTTGCGACAAGTTAGTGCCATTGTCGGTGATAATGCTATGAGGCACCCCGAACCGAGAGATTATTCCCCACAGAAAGTTTGCGGCTGTGGCGCCGTCTAGCTTTTTGATAGGCTTAGCTTCAACCCATTTGGTAAACTTGTCTACAGCCACAAGTAAATGTGTGTAGCCACCAGGCGCCGTTTTAAACGGACCAACCATGTCCAAGCCCCAGACTGCGAAAGGCCACGTGATGGGTATTGTTTTAAGCTCTTGAGCCGGCATATGTGATTGTCTGGCATAAAGTTGGCAGCCCCTGCACCTTTTAACAATGTCTTCTGCATCTTGCTTGGCTGTCAACCAATAGAAACCTTGTCGGAAGGCTTTTGAAACAAGGGCGCGTGAAGAAGCATGATGTCCACATACGCCGGCATGTATCTCATCCAACAATTCTCTGCCTTCTTCGGGCGAAATGCAGCGTTGGTAAACACCAGTGGTGCTACGCTTGTACAATTCACCTTTGATTATTGTAAATGCCTTGGCTCTTCTTATTATTTGCCTTTTCAAAACCTCATCATCCGGTAACTCCTGATTGATCAGGAAGTCCAAATATGGCGTCGTCCAATCCGGCTTTACCAAGTAGACGGCATAGCTAGCACTATCAACTGGTTCTGCCGACTCTGGGTCAAGGAGGTCTGCTCCTTTAATTGACGGCTTGTGTAGGTGTTCCAGGAAAACATCTTTTGGTACCTTTTTGCGTTCAGACCCATTCTGGCAAGTGTATCTGCCGCCTCATTTTGAGTTCTTGGGATATGGCGGACCTCGTAGCCTAGAAAACACTTGGCGAATTCGTCAACGGTAGCTCGATATGCCGCCATTGTTTCGCTCTTTGTGTCCCAAGTACCACGTATCTGTTGCGCCACCAAATCTGAATCTCCGTAGCAGAGGACACGTTGGACGCCAAGTTCCTTGGCAATGTGTAAACCATGAAGGAGAGCTTCGTACTCAGCAACATTATTAGTTGCCTTGAAGTGTATTTGTAACACATAACTAAGCTTGTCTCCTTGAGGGTTTCTTAAAACAATGCCAGCCCCCGAGCCCTGGAGCATTTTTGATCCATCAAAGTGCATGATCCAGTATGCATCTTCAGGGAGAGGTACTTCGTCCATGGCCTCCGTCCAATCAGCTACGAAATCTGCTAAGGCTTGAGACTTAATGGCCGTTCTGGGCTTATACGAGATGTCGAAGGCGGCAAGTTCAATGCCCCATTTGGCAACGCGGCCTGTTGCATCTGTATTATTGATGATATCCCCCAGAGGTGCCTTGCTCACCACGGTTATTGAATGTTCCTGGAAGTAGTGCCTTAACTTCCTGGCGGCGTAAAAAACACCGTAGACCAATTTCTGGTAATGCGGATAACGCTGTTTTGAGGCGGAAAATACTTCACTGATGAAGTAAACCGGACGTTGTTCCGGCAAGTCTGAAATTTCCGTCTTGCGTTCCACAACCAGTACCACACTAACAACTAAGTTAGTTGCGGCAATATAGAGCAGCATTGGTTCCTGCGAACGAGGAGCTGCCAAAATTGGAGCAGACGTTAACGCGTCCTTGAGTTGCTGCAAGGCGGCGTCTGCTTCGTCTGTCCACTCGAAGTTGTCGGATTTCTTCAGAAGCCGGTAGAGAGGCAGCGCCTTCTCACCAAGACGGCTAATGAAACGACTGACGGCAGCCGCCGATCCGGCAAGTCGCTGCACGTCCTTCAGGTCCTTGGGCCTGGATATGTTGAGGATCGCTTTGATTTTTTCTGGATTCACCTCTATCCCTCGTTCGGAAACGATAAAGCCAAGCAATTTGCCGGCAGGAACCCCGAAGACGCATTTTTTCGGGTTGAGTTTCATCCTGTATACCCGGAGGCTATCAAAGGTTTCTCTCAAATCATCAAGCAAATCTGCCTTCTTTCTTGACATGACGGCAATGTCGTCAACATAGACGTGAACATTGCGGCCAATTTGCTCGTGAAGGCATCTTTGCATACACCGCTGATACGTTGCGCCGGCATTTTTTAGACCGAAGGGCATCGTGATGTAGCAGAAGGTCCCATAGGGTGTAGTGAACGCTGTTTTGATTTGGTCGGATTCTCGCATTTTGATTTGGTGGTACCCGGAGTACGCATCCAAAAAGCACAGCAGCTCGGAGCCGGCTGTGGAGTCTATGACCTGATCTATACGAGGCAAAGCAAAGTGGTCCTTAGGACAGCACTTGTTCAAACCGGTATAATCAATGCACATTCTCATTTCCTTATTAGGTTTTGGAACCATTACAGGATTTGCCAACCAATCAGTGTGTACTACCTCCCTAATGAACTTGGCTTCTTGCAACTTGATGATCTCCTTGCCTATTGCTGTCCGCTTCTTCTCACCGTAGCGTCTTATTCCTTGCTTCACTGGTTTGGCTCCTTCGTAGACGTTAAGAGAATGCTCGGCAAGTTCCCTCGGGACACCTGGCATGTCGGCTGACGACCATGCAAAGATGTCCTGATTCTCACGGAGGAACCTGACGAGCGCGCTTTCCTATTTGTCGTCCAAGCCAGCCCCTATGGTGACTTGCTTGGAGCTGTCACCTGGGACCAGATCCGCCTTCTTTGTGTCTTCGGACGCCTTGAAAGTGTTCTTTTGCTCAGCGGTCTTTACATGCTCCGGCAACTGTGATGTATCGAGCTCTTTCTTCAACATGGCTAACTCCTCTGCGTGGAGGACTGCCTCAGCGAAGGCGGCATTGCCACGCTCACACTCCTTTGCTTTCTTGAAGTTGCCACTGATGGTAATTGTACCATTGGGTCCCGGCATCTTCAGCTTGCTGTATATGTAACACGGGCGAGCCATGAATTTGGCGAAAGCTGGCCGTCCAAAAATGGCGTGGTAGGCACTTTTGAAGGGGACTACTTCGAACCTGAGATACTCCGAGCGGTAGTTTGTCTCAGGCCCAAAAGTAACCTCCAATCTGATGCTTCCCATTGACTTGCCTTGCTTTCCCGGAACAATGCCATGAAACTTGACTTTGCTATAGTCAAGCTGGCTTTCCGACAAGTTCATGCGCTTCAGAGTGTCCGCGTAGATGATGTTGAGGCTACTGCCGCCATCCATCAACACCTTGGTGAGCCTGAAGTTATCGACAATAGGGTCGACGACAAGGGCGTATTTGCCGGGGTGAGGAACGTGATCTGGATGATCATCTCTATCCCAGTTATTGGCTCCTCTGACCAGTCTAGATACTGGGGAACGTCTGGTACTGTGGCGTTTAGCTCGCGCATCTCCGCCTTTTCTTCTTTTGCCGAAGGAGTGCCCAGGAAGCACACCAATTGGCCATGTACCTTGGGATATTTCCTTTCTTTACGCATCAGCTTGGGTTCCTCATCCTCTGACATGGACATAGCCCCATCATCGTCTTCCTTCTTTGTCTTCTCAGCCTTTTTGCTCTTTTTTGATTTCCAGCCAACCTCGGGGTCTTTCTTGAAGTCCTCCATGAACCGGCATTCCCCTAATGTGTGGTTGACTTTGCCTAAGGACGCGTGGATTGGGCAAGGCAAGGCTTTCGCCTGATCATACGTCAGGCGCTGCTTGCTGGAGCCGCCATCTTTACCCTTTCCTTTCCACTTGCGGTTGCTGCCTTTGCCTTCGAAGGCGGCGGCGACCTCGTTTGATGGTCCGGCTTTGTCATCCTGGGGAGCCTTGCGTTTGTGACTTGCTCGCCTGTTTGGCGCCATATCATGTGCGCCATCTCCATCGCGTGCATCGTCATCCGCCTGTGCGTACATGGCTGCTACTTCGAGCATGACTCCGAGATCCTTGACTTGCATGCGTACGAGCTTATGTCTGAGACTTGAGCCCTTCAGGAGGCCCGTGGTGAAGGCATGGATTGCTTGATTGTCGTCTACGTTCTCGCAGCTTGCCTTTGTTTGAATCCACCTTGCCAAGAAGCTTGTAGCTGTTTCATCTGGCTTTTGCACGCAACGAACCAAATCTGTGTATGTATTGGGTCGCTTGTACGTGCCTTGGAAGTGCTGCGTGAACACCTTTTCCATGTCATGCCAGCTATGAATGCTTTTCTCCGGCAAGTTTTCGATCCAGCTTCGGGCTGTCCCCTCCAACATGAGGGGAAGGAAGCGTGCGCGACGAGGCCATTGCCTCCAGCAATTTCAACTGCCAGCGCGTAGTCCGACAACCATGAGTTTGGCTTGTCCGCTCCATTGTACCTTTGATGAGTTTTTGACACTGACGTCATGTCTCTGGGTACTTGAACGTTGCGGATGGCTGGGCCAAAGCACTCAGGTCCTAGATAGGCATCTTGCTTTCCAGCCTTGATGTCATTGAGACGATGTCTCGCGTCTTGCGGACTGAGCTGTTTGCCAGATCTATCAGCATGTGGCTCGTCCTGCGCTGCCCGGCTGTGCCTAGGCTCATTGTTGTGTCCCCGGCTTCCGCCTTCGTGCCTGGGCACTGGTGGTGGGGACTGTGTGCGGTCCCTGCTTCTTCTTGGCGGCGGGGCATCGTCGCGGTTGCCGCCACCTTGGCGGCTGCTTGCTGCCCCTGCTTCCGCCTTCATCCCGCCTAGGCGGAGGAGGTGAGGCCTTGCGCCTGTTGCCGGTCCTGGATGCCTCATCACGCTGCCTTTTTGGAGGTGGTGATTTGCGTGGGTCTTTCTCCTTGTCCTTCCCTTTTCCGTGGCTACTGGAACCGGACGGATCTTCGGGTTGCCACCGGCCGCAGCTTTGCAAGCGTTGGATTTTGATTCCAACTTTCCTCCCCTTGCGTCCGCCATGTCGGCGCGAGAATCAGCACGGGCCTGCTGCTCTAGAGCTTTGCGAGCAAGGATCGATGCGTAGTAGATCTTCTCGTCCTTGTCATAGTCATCATTGTTGAGGATGTCCAAGGCGGCCGCAGTGTTGAGGACAGGTGTTGCGAGGATGACGTCCCCGTTCTTGTCCTTACGCTGCGGCGCTGTAGCCCACTCGAAACCAAGCTTTTGGGCAGGGGATTTGAAGGTGTCATGATCCCTGCCTTTCCTACCTCTCTTCTCCGCCACTTGTCCTGCCGGCTTGGGCAATGGGGTGGTGGTGAAAAGATTACGCTTGGGGTCGCACTTGGCAGTTATCTTGGCGTTTTCCTCCTTGGCTTCGTCGAGGAGGCTCTGGACCTCTGCTTGCTTGCTTTTGAGGTACTCAGTTTGCTCCACCAAGGTGTTCCGAAGTTTCTCCAAATCAGCCGGATTGGTTTTGTCGTTTACCGGCGTGTGAAGAACTTCCGCCAGAGCCGCCATGCTTCCTATCTTGCTGGGCTCGCCCTTCTCCAGAATTTTCTTCTTTGGAGCCCCAGGAGGCTCTGGAAACTGTGGATCGGTTGCCGGGGTCCCCAGGTTGGCGGCGTCAGTTGCCGCCTTCTCTGAAGCTGCGCCGGTGACATCCGCCACAAAGATCTGCTGCATGTTGACGGAAGAGCCCGTAGCCGCCTCAGATGGCGGAGGATCAGGTGTAATAAAACACTTCTTGACCCGTTGCTCAAACATGCTGGCAGAATCTTCTTCGGAATCAGAGTCTACGTTGACGTGAACGGTAGATCTGGATCCGGCATCCGACATCACATCATCCTGGAGTGCAGGAAGAATAGATTCGGGATCTTGACTGTTGGGCTGGGAGTCTGATCCCAGTCCCGTCATGCCGACAAAGTGTAGATCTGAATCTGCGGACTCCTCAGAGGAGGCAAACTCAGATCCGTCTTGATTGTAGGGGGGTGGGATGGCGAATAAATTCGCGGCAACCCATACGCCTCAGAAGTGTAGCCGATGAACACATCGACGCCGCCAAACGGCACAACTCCGCATCCGACAATGTAGTCGTCTGCGGGGATGTAGGACTCGTCGCAGCTGATGTAGTGATTGTCGCCGTAGCGAACAGCGCGGCCGACGGCGATTGTTTCGCCGATGCCGCCAAGAGTTCCCGCCTGGAACGTGACGCCTGACGCCTTAGGCCCCACGGTGGGCGCCAACTGTCGTCGTATCGGCATCTTGGATAGGAGACGGGGTCCTGCTAGCCGAGGGTGAACGTAGGGCAAGAAGGTGGACGTCGTCAAGGTCGGGATTGTACACGGCGGTTTACCCAGCTTCAGGCACCACGGCGGTGGCGGTGCCCTACGTGCTGCTATAACTCACTATAAGGCAATATCGCCGTGAACAGGTTACAATGAGTTGGTTATAGAGATATTGCCCTAAAGGCGTCCCGAGGTCCAGCTTATATAGGCGGCTGGACCTAGGGTTACAAGGTGAATACGTATCCAGCAAGTATACGGAGTCCTAAACCTAGCCGGCAAGTATGCCGCCTTCCGTCTTGGTCTTGGTGGCTTCATGGGCTTCAGTCTTGGGCCTCCTCCTTGCCGGCATCCGCCTTCCTTGGTCGTCAGCTATCTGGGCCGCCCGGTAGGCAAAGCCTTCACCACCACTGCGGGCCACCCTGGACTAGCCGGATTGATCCATGCTGGTGATACCCCTAGTAGGTATATCCCCAACACGCCGGCCTGCGGATGTCTTGCGTGTGGAAGCTGCAAGGTCCATCCAACATATTCTCATAAGTGATGGGCTTCCTCTGGTCACTCCATGGCTTCTTCCCCTCTTGATTCTGGCCCATGCTGGGCCACTGTTCTTCGGGCGCTGGCTACTGCCGGCATCTGGTTGGTCTTGGTTCACTGCTGCAATTGGTTTGAGCCGTACCGGTAATCCGGCTCTCTTCTTTTGTTGCGAAGTCCTGGCGATCATTGTGCCTGACTGGCCCTGGTCTGTTATTCACGGGTATCTTCTACTCGGCTCAACCGAATTCAACAAAGGCTGTGTCGGGTCACCAAGTGCATAGCTATCCGCGATCGGATTGTCTCGGCCAAAGTGGCCGGCATTTCTCTTTGCAGCTTCTGCCAGAGCATGGAGCCATGTCGGCATCCTTGCGCAAACCACGAAATGGCCTGTGCCTCCACAACTCCTTCACAGGAATTGCGAGTAGTACTCCACCGGGTCAAGTAATCCCGGTCAGTTTCATCATCCCTTGCTTGCACATAGCAAGCTGCTGAGGACGATTCGGTCTTTTGTACGTACTGGAGAAGTTGCTAACAAAAGCCTCTTCAAAGTCCAGCCAGCTGTCAACACTACCCTCCCGCAAATTGTTCAGCCAGATCCGAGCTGGCCCTTCCAACATTTGCGGGATATATCTTACCGCCCATCGACGGTTTCCTCTCGCGATATGCACTGCCGACACATAATCTGTCAGCCAATCTTCCGGCTTTGTACTGCCGTCATATCTCCTTGCGCCCCGGTTCAACTGAAAGTGCGGCACGGTGGCTCCTCATAATCCGAGGTCCAAAGCAGGCAGGGCCAGGTGGGCCTTGCTCTTCCAGCATCTCGGACATATAGATTCTGTCCAACTTATAACGTGCATCATTTGGTGACAGCTGGCGAGGTCCCAACCGAGACCCCAGTGCACTATCATATCTCTGATACCCGGCTCTCTCCATAGCCGAGTAACCATCATCATATCGGTGGCCGCATGGCTAGCACCTTGTGGCTGCTGCAGATGCCCAACACTCTGCTGCTGCCGAGGCTGGCTCTGCACCGGATACCGAGGTGGATAACCTCGGCCAGCCGAGTTACTTCTTCCGGCATCGGGATTGCCCGGACCGGGATTGCTCTTACCCCGACCGACACTACCTTGCACCACTAATTGCTTTCCGGCGGATCATATGCCTGCATCTGCTTATTCTTACCAGAGTTTACACCGGCCACGACCTCCACCATCATGCGGAGACGAAGCTTGCCCCTTAGACCCACTGGCTCCCCTAGCCGAGTGAACAATCTCAGAACCACCTGCAGCTGTATTAGCCTTGCGAAAGGCCTCATTCTGCCGGGTAGCCACAGCTACCAACTCATTAACTCGGTTTTGCTGCCTACGGAGAGCTTCTCCGGATATACCTGACAACTCGGCTCTTGCTGCCTCGGCAGCTCTAAGAGTCTTAGCAGGGGGCTATACTTCGGCTTTTCGACCGACGAGTGACTAGGAGTCTTACTGGAACTAGATCTACCATCTCTATCAATCTCGGCATTGAGGCATTTGCCCTTCTACGCACTCATCTAATCGCTTAGGATGAGTAGCTATCGGAGTAAAACCATGAGCTTGGTTATACTCACGGAGGGTTATCCCGAAATCCCTCCTTATCTCGGCCACCTCAATGGCCTCCTGATGCAGCTGCTGATGCTGCACCTCTAGCTCGGCAGCTGTTTGGGCAGCATCTGCCCCGGTAATGACCGGCACAGCCAACTTCTCGATCAAATCCTCGAGGGGAACAGGCCTGACCGGCACATGAGATGCACCAGCCCGGAGGTGCTCATCCCCTTCCAGCGGAGGTTTCGCAGGTCGGGCGGATTTGGTGGCAGGCTCGCCGATATTGCCTCTGCCAGCACCACCCACAGGCCCTGTCATCATGACCTCTGCACAGCTCCCGAGGCGGGCAGTATGCCGGCCACGAGCCGCACAGACACAGGAGGATCTTCCGCTACAAGCACCTGCTCGGGGTACTTGCAGACAAACTCGGTGGCGACGTAGACCTCGAACGTCCCAAAGGTGACGAGGCAGCCATTCCTCGAGAGCGGCCTGCTGCCGAAGCAGCCCGCGTTGTCGCTGATGAAGTTCAGCGAGCCGAGTCTATGGACAAGGCCACTGACCACGCGCTCGCACGAGGCGATGATGGAGCCCGTCCGGATGAACACACCAGCCAGCGCCGCTGCCTGCCCACGGTGGGCGCCAACTGTCGTAGTGTGATCACGGCAGATGCCATAGGATGGCTTATGTTGGGGCCGATGGACGCTGGCGGAACCGGGGAGGGCTAGCGCGCTAAGGAGCACACACAAAGACACAAAAGCACACACAAGATCTACCCAGGTTCAGGGCCCTCGTGAGGAGGTAAAGCCCCTACTCCTGCCTGTCTGTCTCGGATATATCTCTGGGTACGAAATACACAAGTGCTCCTCGAGCTGTATGATCCAACAATGGAGGACAAGCACTAGCTAGAAGATGCAACTAAGAGGTAAAAAGTATCTCAGGGGTTCGTCTTTCACGCAAGAGGGGGTGAAGCTCTATTTATAGACTGAACCGAGGTACGATCCAACAGCTACGGTCCAAAACCGACACTGTAGCCCCTCGTACCCACGTAGCAGCAGCGTGCTCATGATGATGATCTCTGCCACCGACACGTACGCATGTGTCAGCTTCTGGGTCATGATCACACCTCTGCAGGGACAGGACATGACCTGCCTTGCCTTGAGCCCCGCGTTCCCTCGAGCCCAGCACTGCCTTGTTATCTGCTCCCACATGTGCCCTGTGTCAGAGATAAGCATGCCCGTCACTTCGCCTCTGCACCGTCCCTCCTGACACGCTCCCGTGTCAGGTGGGAAGTGACCACAGCATTGACTTTGCGCCTCTTCTCTTTAACTCGGCTTGGGCATGTCGGATTTTCCCCTGCGCATAAGAGAAAACACGAATATACCGACATACATATGTCGGTCGGCATATCTCGGTTACCATATCCCGGCCCCTTCTGGGCCTGGCTATCTCGGCTTATAGCAACACCATACCTCGGCCCCTTCTGGGCCTAGCTATGTCGGTTTACATCAGCACCTTATCTCGGCCCCTTCTGGGCCTTGCTGTCTCGGTTTCATTACACCTCGGTCCAATCTTGGACACTGCTTACACCATACCAAGACCCTACCCAGGGGTAGCCCCCCGACAAGCACACAATTCATCAACAAAAACATGATATTTTTTCACAGCACATGCGACACACAGTTTAAGCAATTCATAAGATTCAGTAACAATAACTCATGCTTCCCAGGTTTATCCTAGGTTATTACAACAAAATTTGATCAAAAGTCATCGAATGCTTCTCACGAACATAATTTTGCTTCCCAGGTTTATCCCAGATTATTTGAACAAGATGGTCACATGAACAAAATCACTAAAACAAGATGAAGATCATCGAAGCAAGAAGCTTGCAGCAAGAAGATCATCACAGCAGCAATGTTGACATATGATTGAAGCAAGAATATCATCGCAGCAAGAAGCTTGCTTCAATTCATGACAAGTTGTTTCTGCAAACAATGTAGACATATGTTGTTAAAGCATTCCGTTTGTGCTCATGTGTTTCAAATTCGCTACTAGCACACACAATTGCTTGATAGGATAACATTTAAACACATAAACACATGAAAGATGTGATCAGCCAAGTCAACTTCGAATTAAGTGAGGATATAATGCAAATTCTGGACAAGTATAGTAAATGTATCCGAACTTACCTCAAAATCACAGGACATATACAAACTAGCATCTATTTTGAACAAAGCATTCTATTTTGAGGGACAAACTAATCTGATACAGTATTGTGCAAGTGATTAGTATCAGTGAATGTAAAGGAGAGACTTGGACCAGGACTGCTGGGGAAAAAAGGGACAAGCAACAGACCATATATAGTCGAAAAGATATCATGCAAAGAGTTAAATAATTCTGTAATTGTTTTGCACTGATGATCAGAACAGAGTAGCACAGGCTGCTGGATCGTGAACTTCTGTAGTACAAATGTAGAGGAAACTGGCTACTATAGCTTTGCAGGAGGAAAGGGGGCCTAGCTAGTTTCACTGTATTTTGACATTAGTTGGTACTGGGAAATTCAGATCCGAGATAGTTCATCAACAGGTAGTTGCTGGGAAAACTATCCTAGCTTGCACCTGCTACTACCAGCAACTAGACGGGAAAACAACATCCACAGCTAAACGCAAGCGGACAACCATCAAATCAGCACTTCTACCACCAATTCATGTACTACCATCCATCAATCGGAGAACAATAGCAAGGAGCAGCAGACACACCAACGTTGGTAGGCAGACCAAGAACTGGATCTGACTTGAGTTATCAAGAAAACCTCGAACCTTGGAGATAGGAAGTTCTTTATTGCATCAAGCAGTACATGGAAAAGGAGGTGAAGAAGATATAATAAAACTAACGAGAGAAAGTCCAGCTTTGCCAGAAAACAGGGGCGGCGGAAGGTTCTCGCGTCGGCGCCGCCGGCGGTGTCAGCGGCGGAAGCAATGGATCAGCGGGGTGGGAAGGAGACGATACGACGATGCTTCCGGCTGGTTGGATGCGCGGTGGAGGAGCCGCGGTGTCTGCAGCGCGTCATGGGCGTCGGGCGATTTGACGGGACCTTCCTGGGGCGTCGCTGCGAGCGTCCTGCTCCGCCACGCCAAAACGCGAGAGGGGACTCACGTTTCCAATACACGTCGACCCGACGTGGATTGAAGGTTTTTCTGGGGGTCAGCCGGGCCAAGACCGGCCTGCCAATCAGCCCGCGAGTGGTTTCGCGAGTTTTAATTTTGTCTGGGAAATTACACTGTAAAACACTTTGAAACCCTTGCACCGAACGAGGACTTAAGGGCTTCTTTAATATGGTTTTCCAAAGCCTCGGGCATGTACAATGGTAGAAGGCACGCCTTCTCTTAGCCCTACACATCATTTAGAGAAGGCAAAATTATAAGTTGTACAATACGTTATCTCTTATTGCCATCCCTAACAGTTAGTGAGAATTAATTATATTTTAGTAGGAAATCCTAGTTTTAAGGGAAGACAAATGTTACAATACTAAAATTAGCTTTCTCTTATTTCGTAAGAGATTATCTCTTAGCTAAGGGAAGGCAACCTCCTCTTTCTTTATTCTCTCTCCGCCAACTAGATAATTATCCTACGTGTCAACGCTAAGAGAAGGCTGACGTCACCGCATTGTACATGCCCTTACGAACATCCAGTTTTAACGTTCACATAACCGTGACATAGACAAAAACATCAGGATCGTATGTGGGAATTTGAGTTCCATCTACCAAATGTACGATTTGGTCCTTATATAAAACTGAAATACGGACAGTCAATTTTTTAACTTAATTTTGATATAACTTCACTATATTCTACTTTTAATCAGATTTGCTAATTCTCAGTCATTAGTTAAATCGCAATCGACTGTACAACCGTTAGATCTCATGCCATGATTCGTGTGGAGTTTATTGTTCTTGAATTTCTCTTACTTTGGACGGACTATTAATAGCTTTGGGCAACAAATTCAGCTCACTAACATATACTCTCCGTGCCTAAATAAGTGTACTTTTAGCTTTGTTCTAAGTCAAAAAAAAAATTAGATTGACCAAATTTATAGAAAAACATAGCAATATTTACAATATCAAATTGACATCTCTAGATGCATCTTGAATCATAAATATTAATAGATTGTTTATAAAGTTGGTCAATTAGAAATATTTGTTACGAAACATTATCCCTATCCTTGATCCTTGGAAGCCAAGGCTCTATCCTTGGAGGCCAAGGCCTATCCTTTCCTAGCAAAGCACATAGCATCCTTGGATGCTAAGGATCGATGATCCTTGCTAGGCAAGGGAAATAGGATCAGGTTGTGTGGGCTAAATACCTAAAATACCCCTCAAGTGAAACTATAAATAGAAGGCATGAGGAGAGAGCTAGACACACACGAGTGATCAGTTTGTTGTACGTGCAAGAAACAACATAATAAAGAGCTAGTAGCCTTCTCTCATATTCGGTGTCTTTCTTGAGTTCTTGTCATTGTGCCCCTTGTGTATGTGGTGATTGAAAGCAAGTGTTGAACAACGTCGTTTCTCAACACGTTATCAGCACGAGTGTGCTCTCGAGCAAAGTTATGTTGTTCAAAACTACTTGCTAATCACTTGGTGGACAATATCAGATGAATATTTGTTCTGCTGCTTCTAGTACTCTCAATTCTTATCACCATGCATACTATAGCTTCGTTTGTACAATAGTGATGCTATGCTACCATAGCGCTGCATGCTCATATGGATCGGTACAGAAAAATAACCTCAAGGCCACCGATCCTTGCTAATATCACATGTATATATTCCAGTCTGTTTGTGGACATGGAACAAACAAATCATGTGTATTATGCTCGCCTGAATTCCATGCGCCGGACGTTGCCGCGTCGGCACGGGTAAGCAGCTCGACGTCCGGAGCCAGCAGCTCCGTGTATATCGCCCGCATGTGCCCAAAAGGCCGTGTTCGTTGCTATCGACGCCATGGCCAGAACCCGAAGCTCTGTGCCATCGTATCACCTTGGCTAGCACCGTGCGCTTGCCGGTGGCGTCGCTAGAAAAACACTTTACGAGCCTGACACAGCAGCATCACCTACTCGCTGGCCAGAAGCCAAGACGAGAAGCTTATGTCAAGCTTACACGGCCATGGCCTTGCAAATTAAATCCTGAAGCATTTAATTACTGCATAAACATCTGGAACTGTTTAAATACAAGTATTTACACTGTTAGCACTCATGACATGCACATATTTACCTGAAGTAAATTGTTGCGTGATCTAAATATACAGGAAATGTCGGGCATCAACTCCAAGGAATTTGCCGAGCTCGCCCTGGATGGCAGCAACTACCTCACGTGGGCTATGGATGCTAAGTTAAGCCTTACATCCATGTCTCTCAGTCATACCATTAACCAGCCGGCAGCTGGCACAAATGGTCCCTCTGCCGCTGAAAAGGTAAAGGCGTTGATCTTTCTGAGGCATCACCTCAATTCAGCGTTGAAGCTTGAATATCTGACTGAAGAGGATCCACTCACTCTTTGGCAATCCCTGAAGGATCGCTATGACCAGCAAAGGTCAGTTGTGCTTCCTCAAGCACGGAGTGACTGGTTAAACCTACGTTTCCAAGACTTCAAGTCTGTGACATCATATAAGTCTGCCTTGCACCGCATTGTTTCCCTGCTCAGAATGTGTGGCCAGAAAGTCACTGATGCTGATATAATTGACAAAACTTTGTCAACGTTCCATCCCACCAACATGGTGTTGCAAGAGTAATACAAGCATGCCAAATATGCCAAGTACTCTGAGTTGATCTCTGTCCTGTTAGTGGCAGAAAAACAAAATGAACTTCTTATGAAGAATCATAGCGCCCGCTCAACTGGGACTATGGCTGTGCCTGAAGCACATGCGATCACTCAAAGTGTTGGGAGTTCCCATGGTCACAAAAAGGACAAAGGGAACCAAGGATGGAAGGGAAAGAAGAGCAATGCATTAAAGGGCAAGGGTAGAGGAAGAGGAAAAGGTAAAGAAAAATTCAGAATTGATCCAGGTGCTCAGACTAGGGGACAGCAAGGAAAATGCTTCAAATTTGGATGCGAGAATCATTGGTCTCGCAATTGCCGCACCCCAAGCACCTGGTTGAGTTATATCAGCATCCATCAAAAGTAGCAACAAGCAGGATAATCATGATTCCCACTTTGTAGAGCCCGCTGCTCTGCCGGACTCTAAGAAGCTTGAAGATTTGCATCTTGAGGAAAATCCTGGTAGTGGTGATTTCAACCTGGATGGTATCGATCTTCCTGAAGAAGATATGAATGTCGATATATATGGAGACCTGGTGTAATCTCCTAGCCTAATATATATTTCCGTCATGAGTTGTAATTCCAGTGTTATATAGTTCCTACTGAACTTGGTCATGTTATAAGCTCCTGAAGAGCATAGTATTTTGCATTAGTGTAACTCTTGCTTAATATAAATTTTAGTATATTATATGTTATGCTCTTTCCAATGAAGATGTAAATATGTCTTTTTACACAGTAAGGTGTGTCGATCCAATGGAGGAAGAGGAGATATGTCTTATAGACAGTGCCACCACAAATACAGTTCTTCGGGAGACCAAATATTTCCAAACTCTAACTAAGAAATTTGGAAATATTATGACCATTGCCGGAAGCAATACTCATATTGTCGGTACCGGAAGTGCCACAATAGTTCTCCCATGGGTACCCAACTTAGTAATCAAGGATGCCTTGTTGTATCCTGAATCAAAACGGACCCTACTAAGCTTTAAAGCTATCCGTGCAAATGGTTTCCATGTGGAAACGAAAGTCGAGAATGGTACTGAATACCTGTTCATGACTAAATTTGACGGATCCAAGAAGAAAGTGGTTGAGAAACTCCCTTCCTTAGCATCAGGATTGTACTGCACATACATAAAGCCCATAAAGGAATATGTTGTGCTGAAAACAATTTTTAGGAACCCAGAGTCATACAGGGTATGGCATGATAGACTGGGTCATCCTGGGTTGGGCATGATGAGGAAAATCATCAAAGGCTCTGTTGGCCATACATAGCAACAAACGACTTCCTAAATCCTGAAGATTTTATGTGCACTGCATGTGCCAAAGGGAAATTAATCCTTAGACCCTCCACCCTAAAGGTAAAGGATGAATCGCCAATTTTCCTGCAGAGAATTCAAGGCGATATTTGTGGACCAATACAACCCTTGTCAGGCCCTTTCAAATATTTTATGGTCCTGATTGATGCCTCCACTAGGTGGAGCCACGTATGCCTATTATCTACAAGGAACCATGCCTTTGCAAAGCTGGTTGCCCAGATAATAAAACTAAGAGCAAATTTTCCGGATAGCCGGATCAAATCCATAAGGATGGATAATGCTGGAGAATTTACCTCCAAATCATTTGATGACTATTGTCTAGCTCTAGGCATACAAGTGGAACATTCAGTTCCACATGTCCACACTCAGAATGGCCTTGCAGAGTCATTAATCAAAAGGATTAAATTGATTGCTAGGCCACTTTTGCAGAACTGCAAGCTCCCAACGACTTGTTGGGGACATGCTGTGATGCATGCGGCAGCATTAATCCAACTCAGGCCAACTGCATATCACTCTGCATCCCCCTTACAGCTAGTGCGTGGGAAAGAACCAAGTATTTCCCATCTGCGAAGATTCGGCTGTGCTGTGTACGTGCCGATCTCACCACCTCAGCGTACAACCATGGGTCCTCACCGGAAGTTGGGGGTCTATGTGGGGTATGAGTCTTCGTCTATAATCAAATACCTTGAGCCTATGACTGGGGATCTGTTCACGGCTCGGTACGCTGATAGTATTTTTAATGAGGACCATTTCCCGGCGTTAGGGGGAGAAATGTACCAAAAGGAATGCCAAGAAATTTCATGGAGTGCCGAGGGCCTCCAGTCCTTAGATCCACACACTAGCGAAGCTGAACTTGAAGTTCAGAGGATCTTAAACCTCCAAAGGCTAGCAAATAATTTGCCAGACGCCTTCACTGATCATAGTGGGGTGACAAAATCACATATACCGGCTGTAAATGTGCCAGAGAGATTAGAAATAGCCCCGAAGGCTATTGACTCAAATTTAGGCCAAACCCCTAGGAAAATGTGGAGACCTCTAGGTGCTCGGGATAAACTTCCGCGGAGACGTCCGCAGAAACAAATTTATGTGCCTGATACGTCACACCTTAAGTCAGTTGAAGAAGATCAACCTGAAGTTGATAAACTCCCTGAAGTGAGCCATCCTGAAGATGGAATGCCAAGTGAAGAATCACGCGCGCAAATTGATTTTGGCACTGGGACATCGGAACACCCAGACTCGGTCGTTTTGGGAAACCATGACGAGCTGGTGGAAATGAATGATGAAATCAGCATAAATTATATTTATTCAGGAGAGTTATATAACAGAAAGACTACTATTGTCGACATATATTTTGCCTCAAAAATTGCTTCCATTGAACTGGATCCAGAACCTAAGTCCATGGCAGAGTGCCAGAAGCACTCAGAATGGGTTAAATGGAAAGAAGCAATTGAGGCTGAATTGCGCTCGCTTTATCGGAGGAATGTGTTCGGCCCTGTAGTGCGAACTCCTCCAGGTGTTACCCCTGTTGGATACAAATGGGTTTTCGTTCGGAAGAGGAATGAAAATAACCAGGTGGTGAGATATAAAGCGAGGCTGGTAGCACAAGGTTTTTCGCAGAGACCAGGCATCGATTACGATGAAACATACTCTCCTGTGATGAGTGGCATCACGTTCCGATATTTGATATCTATGGCAGCTAGCCTGAACATGCAAATGCAGTTGATGGATGTGGTGACCGCATATTTATATGGGTCACTTGACTCAGAGATCTATATGAAAGTCCCTGAAGGATTAAAGATCCCACATCCAAATGAAAATCGCAACATGTATAGCGTCAAATTGCAGAGGTCGCTATATGGGTTAAAACAGTCCGGTAGAATGTGGTACAACCGGCTAAGTGACTTTAGAAGAAAGGTTACACAAATCA
Organism: Poa pratensis; assembly: GCA_947311845.1. Taxonomy (NCBI): domain Eukaryota; kingdom Viridiplantae; phylum Streptophyta; class Magnoliopsida; order Poales; family Poaceae; genus Poa; species Poa pratensis. Next base: position 60,512,799 of record CAMZMU010000063.1, on the reverse strand, counting down.
TGATGATTGTCCCTGCGTATTCATCAAGAAATCCCAGAATGGATTCGGTATCATCTCAGTCTATGTCGATGATCTCAATATCATCGGAAACGCAGAGGACATAAAGGAAGCTATGTCTTACCTTAAGACGGAGTTTGAGATGAAAGATTTGGGTAAAACCAAACTTTGCTTAGGCCTGCAGTTTGAGCACCTCCCTGAAGGAGTCTTTATACACCAGTCCACCTATACAAAGAGGGTCCTTGAAAAATTTAACATGGATAAATCTCACCCTCTAAGAACCCCCATGGTCGTAAGATCCCTTGAAGCGGATAAAGACCCATTCGGACCTTGTGAAGAAAATGAGGAAGTTTTGGGACCTGAAGTTCCCTACTTGAGCGCCATTGGAGCACTAATGTACCTTGCGAATTGCACTAGACCTGATATTGCATTCGCAGTAAACCTCCTAGCTAGATATAGTGCTGCCCCAACCAGAAAACATTGGGTTGGCGTAAAAATTGTCCTCAGATACCTTCAAGGTACCCAAGATCTTGGATTGTTCTATAAAAGAAACCAAGACTTGTCCATGGTGGGATAACAGATGCTGGCTATATGTCGGATCCCCATAATGCCAGATCACAGACTGGATTTGTGTTTCTCTGTGGCGGTACAGCCATTTCTTGGCGGTCCTTCGAACAGACCCTAGTAGCCACGTCTACAAACCACTCAGAGATAATTGCGATGTATGAGGCCGCACGAGAGTGTGTTTGGCTCAGACGAATGACAAGTCACATCCTAAAGTCATGTGGACTCAATGTCATGATACCCCAACCATTATATATGAAGATAATGCTGCTTGTGTTGCACAAATGCAGATGGGCTATGTTAAGAGCAATCTCACTAAGCATATTGCTCCTAAATTCTTCTACTCTCATGAGCTCCAGAAGAGCGGGGAAGTAAAGATCTTGCATACTAAGTCATGTGAAAATCTTGCAGATTGATTCACAAAGTCTCTACCTCCACCTAGTTTTCTCCGATGTGTTCACGGCATTGGTATGAGACGACTTAGAGAGATGCAAGGTTTAGGGGGAGCCCTGAACCATAGCCCATAATATGAGATCTTAGAACTCATATTGATCCCGAAGATCAAAACTAATCCTGAAGATAAGTTGTTGTACTCTTTTTCCCTTAGTGACTTTTTCCCACTGGGTTTTCTCACTTGAGGTTTTTAATGAGGCAACAAGTGCAACATAGCTTGCGTGTGCAGTGTACTCTTTCTCCATTGTTCCCTTTTTTTCCACTGGGTTTTTGGGAGGAGTTTTAATGAGGCATGTGCATTTCACGGTATAAGCCCAAGGGGGAGTGTTACGAAACCTGATCCCTATCCTTGATCCTTGGAAGCCAAGGCTCTATCCTTGGAGGCCAAGGCCTATCCTTTCCTAGCGAAGCACGTAGCATCCTTGGATGCTAAGGATCGATGATCCTTGCTAGGCAAGGGAAATAGGATCAGGTTGTGTGGGCTAAATACCTAAAATACCCCTCAAGTGAAACTATAAATAGAAGGCATGAGGAGAGAGCTAGACACACACGAGCTGATCAGTTTGTTGTACGTGCAAGAAACAACATAATAAAGAGCTAGCAGCCTTCTCTCATATTCGGTATGTTTCTTGTGTTCTTGTCATTGTGCCCCTTGTGTATGTGGTGATTGAAAGCAAGTGTTGAACAACGTCGTTTCTCAACAATATTGTTGAATTTTACTTTTTTACAATCGATGTTCTCTATAATAAACTTTTTACAATTGATGTTTTCTATAATATACTTTTTGGCATGTTTTAAGAAGTTGGTCATACTATACTTTTTACAATTTATGTTTTAGCTACATATGGTTGACTATTTTTTACATTGATATCATTTTGATTATGTTTTCTTTTTAAGTTATTTGTACTTTGTTTCCTACACTATGCCTTTTTATAAAAATGACTAGGCCGTTGGATTTGTCTCGTGGTTCATGTTGTTTTGTGAGTTGTACGTACATGGGTTGCAACTGAAAAATAAGCTCCTAGACTATTGAAAAACAAATTTTCTGTAGTTGCACTTTTTTGTTGCGGTCCACCACATTACAAATGTGCAAATAGATTTATTGTGATTCAAGCTAGCAGCCACTAAACACATATGGATTCATGTAGACAAAACAAAGTGATAAGAACTATCGGCATTGGTCGGCTGTTTCATCCACTAAGAACAGCCTTTGAGTTACCAAGTGGACTGAAAATTTGTTCTTTGTTTTTCGTACACACACAATTTCCCTTATAAATCAAATTCAACATAAGCGCATGCAAAGGACATGTCTATGAGGTAAAATATATGGCAAGAAAATGTCACTATTTTTTCAGGGAAATGTCACCAACTCCCACGCGGATCCAAATCGCAAAAAAATCACAGGGTTTGAGATGGCCTAATTCTCTTTGGACGGGTCGAGGACACTCCCTGCAAAGACAATTGCGCCGGTCGCCTCCTCCACTATGAAGTACGCAAAAGGATGGTCAGCTACAAAATCCACTCGAGGAGGTGGTTGTCGCGGTATCATTGAACATCCAAAATACATATCAAATATGGAGACAGCCGCAGCTTCCTTCTTCGTTTACCTCAATGACTGCCTTGTGTATAACCTCACTCACGACCAGTGGCAAGTCAGATTCATCACGCTCTACCATGTCAGACAGGTCGGCTTGATCACCGAACGGTAATTGAAGCCCCAACTTCTTGAGAATGGCGAGGACGCTGCTTTCAAATGACAACTTGAACTTGGGTACCCGGAACTCGTTCACTTTGACCATCTTCTTCGGCAGGTGCTCATGGAGGAACCCAGGCTGGGATGCTATCATGTCAACCAGGTCTGCCAAACCATCCCGGGCATCCGGGAGGAATATGCACATAGAGAACTGTGTAGGCTTGTTACGATCGGAGGACTCCTTCTCATAGCCTGTCAACATGTCAGCATAATGGAATACGTTAGTGCCGTAATATTGCCGGAAGGAGTACGCTTGAAGAACTATGGATGAGCAGACCCATGGCGGAGCGCCCAGAGTATGGGCTGACCAGCAAGAATGAAAGGATCAACATGTACTGTAGCTGGACGATTAGTCGATTACCTTGCGCTTGTGCCATATGGTACCGGAGTTTGAGCACCTTGAACCCGTCGTGCACGGCGATGAACTGGGAGTCCCAACTCTGCATGAACGGCACATCAACGGTGCCGCCGTCAAGCCGGTGAAAACGATTGTTCCGGGTGTCCCTCACGTCGAAGGGCTCGACCCACTTGCCCTTGAAGTATATGGCGTTGCCGAGGACAACGCGGGTTAACGGCGTGATTGAGTTTGGACCAAAGACAGAACCGATCAGATTGCTCGTGGCCTGTGCGACCCACGCATTGATCTGGCGCCGTGCTGCCTCCGGACTATTGATGAAGTCGACGCTGCTCGCCTCGGCCTTGTACGTGCGCACGACGGTCTTTCGGAAGGCTGGTTTTAGCGGGCACGTGAGCTCGCTCCAGATGCCGGACGCGAACGCGACACGCGGACCGCCGAGGCGGACTGATCTTTGAGCGCGTCCCCCGCCACGCGAGCAACGAGATCCTCGAGCTCGCCGCATGATCGCGCGCCGACGACACGGAGGATCTCGTCTAGGGTGGCGCCCCGAGCGCCGGCGGCCAGGAGCGCGAGCGCGGCGTAGATGGAGAGCGGCGAGAACACTAGGTTTATGTCCGCGTTCTCCTCTGCGAGGTACCTCGCGAGGCCGGCGGAGAGCGCAGCCAGGCCGCGAGTGTCGGGCTGAGTCGCGTCCATCGCCTGCTTTCGGAACAGAAGAAAACCTCGTCGAGAAACAAGAATCGGCTCTTTTCGTCGATCGCTTTGATTGATACGCGGGGATTGCTAACAAGAATCTGTCAGTTTATATGCACGCCTTCACCGTCGAGAAACAGGAAAAGACGAACTTGATTAGGTTTTGTAAGCCAGCTCGTTCCGGTTTCTGTTTCCTTCCGTTTCTCATTATGTACTTCTTTTATGGAAAACGCTGGCTTTCATCCGGGGGTTCGCGGGCGTCGCATCCCCCGCATCGATCGCGCGCCATGCGTCCATTACACGCGAGATAAACGTGACAGCGAGGGGGTGAGGGCCCACTACCTTTCTTCCTCATCTCTGCCTTATCTCTTCCTTGCCGACCGGTCTCCACAGTCCACACGCGCGAGCTCGTCCATCCGCCGCTCCGCCACGGGCTCGAGCTCCTCCGGCCGCCGCTCTGCCACGGGATCGAGCTGCTCCGGCCGCCCCTCCGCATGTGCTCCTCCTACTCGCCCCTCTCCGCTCTCTTGCCTCCTCCAGGGATTTGACCGCACCGGCGCATCATGGCTTCAAATTGAGCTGATGCGTGCTGTTGCCGTCGCCGCCGGCTGTTTCCAAGGGACGCCGGCGCCCGGTGCTTCCATGGGCACTGATGCCGCGGTAGTTGAGGCGAATTGCTACCGCGCTTGGCGGCGTTGCTGCTATTTAGGCGCGGTGCTAGTGTGCTACCACCTGAGAAGATGATGCAAGCCGCACCAGCCGGTGCTACCAGAGGCGCTTAGGGGTGCTGCCACCGGCGAAATCGGATGCTGCTAGCCCAGGGCGGTGGTGCTACCAGGGGCACGGCGGCGCTCCCGGCGAAGGCGCCATGCTACCATAGTGGAGGCATGGTGCTCCCAGGGCACAACGACTTTGCTGCCATGGTGGAGACGCGATGCTCCCATGGCGCGGCGTCGTTGCTTCCTCCCTGCCCACGGTGCTACCAGAGGCACGGCGGAGCTGCTGCCGGCCGGAGGCGCCGTGCTACCAAAGTGGAGACCAGAGGCGCGAAAGGGTGCTTCCACAGGCGACATCAGATGCTGCTAGTCAAGTGCGGTGGTGCTACTGGGGGCACGGCGGCGGCGCCGGCGGAAGCGCCATGCTACCAACGTAGAGGCATCGTGCTCCCAAGGCACAACGGCGTTGCTGGCATGGTGGAGGCGAGATGCTCCCATGGCGTGGCGGCGTGGCTCCCATGGCGCAACGGCGTTGCTTCCTCCCCTGCCCACAGTGCTACCAGGAGCATGGCGGAGCTGCTGCCGGCGGGAGGCGCCGTGCTACCAAAGTGGAGGCATGGTGCTTTCATGGCGCGACGGCGTGCATGCAGGGTTGCCTGACGGTGCTGATAGGATACGGCGGCGATTATAGCTACCGGTGAGAGTCGCAGTCAGCTGAAGGTCACCGGAGATGTAGGCCATGGGGGCTGGGTTGGTAGGAGTTGTGTGCAGAGAGTCGAATCGGGGAGATTGGATGCACACAGAGCCGGTCGTTTCGCGTTTGACCACGTGAGGGCCGGGACACGTGTCGTGTGCTCGATGCGGGGGATCGGAAGCCCCGATCCCCCGGGGGACGCTTTAGCAGTGCCCTTCTTTTATCCGGTTTTTCGAAACCTTACGAACATCGAGTTTAACCAAACCGTTCACATAAACGTGGCATAGACGAAAAACACATCAGGATCGTATGGGAATTTGGGATTAGTTAGATTGCAATCGACTATACAGCCATTACAGCTGTTGCCAAGATTCGTGTGGATTTTATTGTTCTTGACTTTCTGCTGCTTTGGACGGACAGTTAACAGCTTAGGCCACAAATTCAGCCCACTAACATACTCTCTCCGTGGCCAAATAAGTGTAATTTTTAATAGGTTTGTTCTAAGTCAAACTTTTTAAGTTTGACCAAACTTATAAAAAAACATAGCAATATTTACAATATCAAATTAACATCTCTAGATGCAGCTTCACATATCCGTTCATAGTATATACTTACTTAATGTCATAAATATTTTTACATTTCTTATAGAGTTGGTCAAACTTTAAAGATATTGTTGACCTTTTATAATTGATGTTTTCTATAATATACTTTTTAGTACAATTGATGTCTTCTATAATATAGTTTTTTTACATTTTTTAAAATAGTTGGTCATAATATACTATTTATGGTTGATGCTTTATCTACATATTGTTCCCTTTTCTTTTTAAGCTATTGTACTTTGTTCCCTGCTAGCTCAAGTGTTTCACATGGTCTTTAACTGATATTTTTCACATGGGATGCAACTGAGAAAATTGTCCAAATTGTTGATGTTGCTTCATGATTTGTACTCGTCTATTAAGTTGCATATAGGTTGTGATTGAGAGAGAGAGAGAGAGAGAGTACCTAGATGGTTGTATTTTACATCGTGATCTGTGTTGTCATGGGAGTTGCACATGGGTTGCAACTTAGAAAAATGACTAGGACGTTGGATTTGTGTCGTGATTCGTGTTGTTGCAACTCGTGCCTGACTATTGGATTTACGTCATGACTTCTGCTTTCTCAGAAGTTACACATAGCTTGCAACTGAAAATTCCCAATTGCATAGGGGCTGCAACTGGAGATAATTTGACTAGACCATTGGATTGGTTTTTGATTTGTGTTGTCCTAAGAGTCTCTCATGGGATGCAATCGATATTTTTCAAGTTGCACATGTGTTGCAACTAGGAAAAACAGCCAAAACGAGGGAAACGGGGAAATATTCTCGGTCCATTGGATTTTGTGTGTGAACTGTATGGGTTGCGACTGAGATATTCCCAGTTGCACAAGGGTTGCAAACGAGGGAAATATTCTTGGTCAGTTGGATTTTGTACTGTGATTTGTGTTGTATTGTGAGTTGCACATGGGTAAAAGACCATTAGTTTTGCGTTGTCATGTTTATGGTGAGTTGCACATATGTTGCAACAAGAGAGCGGACGTGAATCACACTCGTTGTTAAGGTGAGCCTCAACCACATCAAGAGCCACTCCCACCACGGTTGCTAACAATTTGAAAAATGTCGCCAACCTTTCTCTCGACTATTGTATTACAATGTCATTGAATTCTAAACAGTCAATGTTCACACAACCGTGATATAGACGAAAAACACATAAGTGTTGTATCAGGAATTCGAGTTCCATGTTCCAAATGTAGAATTTAGTCCTTACAGACATACATAATGCAGCGGAGCTAAACACTCAATTAACGCACGCACAAAGGAGATATACTTGTCATACGAAACTAAATATATATATAGCATCAAAGTATGAGTTATGGGGATCAAAATCTAAGCAAAATCACGCATATATTGGTAACAGCCTAGTTCTCTTTAGAGGGGTCGAGGACATGCCCGCAAAGACAACAGCGCCGGTCACCTCCTCGACTATGAAATACGCAAACGGATGGTCAGCTACAAAATCCACTCGAGGAGGTGACGGTGGCCGTATTGCACTAGCTCCGTACTGTATATTCATGAAGGATGCAGCTGCAGCTTCAGTACCTTCCTCGTTTACCTCGATGGCTGCCTTGTGGATAACCTCACTCACGACCATTGGAAAGTCAGATTCACCACCATCCACCATGTCAGACAGATCGGCATGGTCACTGAACGGCAACTGAAGGCCCAGCTTCTTGAGAATTGTGACGATGCTGCCTTGGAAGGACAGATTGAACTTGGGCAAACGGAACTGGCCGACGTGGATCGTCTCCTTCGGCAGGTGCTCGTGCATGAAGCCAGGCTGGGATGCTATCGTCTCAACCAGGCTCGGCAAGCCATCGGAGGCATCCGGGAGGAAAATGCACATAGAGAATTGCGTGCACTTGCTACCATCAGAGTGGGCATCATATGTCGCGGCAGTGCTGGGCGGATGGCCGGACGTATGAGATAAGCCATAGCGGCTATGGGCAGTCAGATCCAATGCACCATGACGGCTGTAGTAAAACTGACCGAGCTCATCGAAATCGAAAGGGTCGATCTGCATCTTGTACTCGAGTTTGAGCACCTTGAACCCGTCGTGCACGGCAATGTACTGGCGATCCCAGCTCTGCATGAAGGGCACGTCGACGGTGCGGCCGTCGAGCCGGTAGAAGAGCTTCTCCGCGGTGTACTCCTTGTCGAAGGGATTGTTCCAGCTTCCACTGAAGTACATGGCGTTGCCGAGCACGACGCGGGTGAGCGGCTTTATCGTTCCCGGGCCAAAGACGGAGGTTATCAGATTTTTAGTGACCTGTGCGACCCAGGCGTTGATCTGGCCCCGTGCTGCCTCTGGATCGTTGCGGAAGTCGACGGTGCTGGCCTCGGCCTTGTACGCGCCCACGACGGCCTCGCGGAAGGCTGGTTTCAGCGGGCATCTCAGGTCGCTCCAGATTCCACTCGCGAACGCGACGCGCGGCCCGCCGGAGCCTGAGTGGTCCTTGAGCGCGCCCTCCGCCACGCGGGAGACGAACGCCTCGAGCTCGCCGCGTGACCGCGCGCCGAGGACGCGGAGGATCTCGTCCAGGGTGGCGCCCTGGGCGCCGGCGGCCAGGAGCGCGAGCGCGGCATAGATGGACAGCGGCGAGAACACCAGGTTGCTATCCGCGCTCTCCTCGGCCAGGCACCTCGCGAGGCCTGCAGATAACGCCGCCAGGCCGCCAGAGTCGGGATGCGTCGGGTCCCTGCTTGTCACGTCCATCGCCTGCTTTCGGGACAGATAGAAAATCTCGTCGAGAAACAAGAATCTGTTCTTTTCTTCGATCGGTTAGGTTGATGCGCGGCGATTGCTAACAAGAGTAGGTTAGTTTTTATGCACACCAGCACCTTGGTTAGGTTTTGTGTCCGAGCTCGTTCCGGTTTCTGTTTCCTTCCGTTCCTTCTCTACTTCTATCTTCCAGACGTTCAGGACTCTGTCCCGATCCGTTTTACAACTTCATACACGCGCATCAGATAGTACAGTTTTTTGAAGACAAAGTTGTATTACCACCGGAGACATCCGATGAAAAAGCAGAGCATGGGACAAGGCACAAGGCAAGTATTGAGGCGGTCGACAAGAGAAGACGGGACACTGTGGTGGCTTGGGAGACAGTCACGATGGTGAAAGAACAGGCCTGCAGCTGATCTCTCATTCACCACAGAGAACCAATTCAACGACCTGATGACATATCTGGCAGAGACACCGGCCCTAACCCACACACAAGGAGATAAGAGATAGCTAATATAACAGTTGCAAAATTGCCCTCCACGGTTACAATTTACAAGCTCATATTAGATCGTAGTGAAAGAAGGGGTTAATCATGATGGATATGGCTGCAACCGATGCCAAATAGACACGAGGTGTTTCCTATAGCTGCCATTCAGAGGGTTTTCTCTTCTCTTCTCTCCTGCCTAAAAGAAAATATTGGTTCCACATTCTGCCATCCCGCTTCGTTCAACTCTCAGTCGTCCCGCACGGGTTTTTCTTCGACGGAAGCAATTACACGCTCAATTAATTTACGCGGCCAATCAACAATAATTACATACACAATCAGCGGCCTGAAATCTACTGCGGAATCCTGCTTTCCTTGCCGTTCCTCTCCATCATGCACCGAGATGCGGAAGAATTCCACGGCGAGCGATGCCCACTAACCAACGACATCATCCACCCGCGCGCACGCAATCCCGGCCAGATCGGTTTACACAGCAGCGATGGAAGTGAAGCTCCGCATGGCACGCACCATTGGCGTCGGCCTCCTCTGCGTCGACGCCAAGCGGCCCTATTCGCCGCTCTCGTCGCCCTCCTTCGTGGCGCCGGAAAGGGCACCCGTGCAACCAAGGACGCCCTAAAGGTGCTCTTCGGCGTCGCGCTGTACCCGCTCAACCGTGTGGCCCTCTCGTCGAGCCCGGCGTCGTGCGGGCGTTCTTCGCGCTCGTGATGACGGGCGAACCGGGATCATGGAAGACGCCACCGCGCCCGACAGCGCGGCCGCCACACTCTCAACCTCGTCATGGCCATAGACAGGCCTCATGCTGGATATTCGACCTGAGAACGAGAGGAAGGCAGTGCCAGATCTAGTTGCCGACGAGCCACTGAAGCCCCACGGTTGCAGATCGCGTCCACGGCCCTACGGCGGCGTGACACTGCAGCGACAGACATGCATGCCTCAACTATTCTTCATAAATGACATGGTTTGCATCTCCTGTATGCTAAAATTGTTTCCAGCTATCTCTTCCACTACCCGAGCAGAAGAATTCTGGGACAGAGAGCAGAGTTTAGGAGCTTTAGCCTATGGAACTGGTTATGGTGCATTGAATTGGACGGAACCTGCTTTGGATGTGGTGGAATTTTGGAGACCTTGTGTTCTCTGGGACTGTGATTGGCGTACATATGAAATTGCATGCTATCTGAAGTTGCTTCTACAGCTTTGTCATATAGGAGTATATGATACTAGAGGTGGTGTAAGGACAATCAAGGCTGGTGTGTCTCAAGATCAGATTCTAAATGAGATAATACTTCAAAATTTGCAGCTACTGCTTATCAGGGATCTTTAGGAGGTTATTATCTATCTCATTATTTTGGTTAAAGTTTGAACACCTGTCATTATGCATTTAAATACGAGTTGAATGTAAGCCTTCTGAACACTTTGATCTTGAAGGTCTGGATCCTCTTTTAGTTGATGACCCAGAGGATCCTCTGAATATTATCATATCTAACACGCAGAAGACTTTATCTAAAAAAAGAAGACTTTATTCAACGCCGATTCCACTGCCACTAGATCAAAGAAGATACAAGATGTGCAGGCTATCCTCATATGTGCTCAACGTTTGGGAGCCAGAAATGCAAGAGCAGGCCAGCTCATCAGAAGAGAATTGGAAGAATTTAGGTAAAGTACTTCAGCTTATTCAGCTGTCACCAAGTATTAGTCACGTTATGTCTTGCAGATAATAAAGTATGTGACGAACCATCCAAATAACAGGTGAGGGTTGCATCTTGAAACAAATTATCTTACGTTGGGTTGCAATATTTGACAAAAGTTTTACCTCAAATAAAGTACTCTCCTATAACCTTCATTTGGAAAAACAATTAACCAACATGTTTAACTCTCCAATATTGCTAAGAAGAAACATGTAAGTTGTTATCCCTGTGACTTGGTAGGAGCCTTTGTTAGTAGGAGATATTAGTTATGTATGCTATTTTTCTATTGTCTTGCCACCCTCAACCTCAGCAGATTAAATTCAGTTACGCATTTAAGAGACAACCTTTAATAAATTTACCTCGGTGGGAGATTTTTAAATGATGCTTGAAAGCTGTTTCTTTTATGATTTCCTGGTACAACGTGTTATTTTCTATGCTCCTTTTGATTTCTGTTTCAGCCCATTTTGTTGATGGGGATAATTTAGAGAAATTTTAGTCATATAAATGTTCTCGCTCACAAGTCAATGTTCTTTCTTTCTCGTGTTGCAGGTCATTTCGGATGACGAAACATGACAACAGGCTCTTGAATAAATTGGGCACTAACCTAAAAATTGGGTGAAAAGCTAATACAACGAAAGCGGGAGAAGAGCAGATAGTTTGGTTGGTAGTTTCTTTCTAAGATTAGCTATAGCAGTGTCGGAGATGGAGATGACAAACTTGTTGTTGACTAAATTCAGGTGCATTATACCGAGTGCAATGGCAATTTGGACACTATAGTCTATATACACTTCAATTTCCATTTAGTTTTTCTCAGTGAGATGACAGCAAGAAAAGAACACACTAACTTTTGTTAGACGAAGAGACATTTTCTTGAAGAATGATGAGCCATAGTGATTGTAGTTGAAGCAAAAATATTACAGTTCCTCTTGTGCGAAAACACAGCACTGATTCAGAACAAAAAAGACCAGAACCATGGTAGATGTTTCGCAGCATAGATCCTCTTGGCCATGCTGTGATAGCAACAACCTTTTGCAAGCTTGTAATCCTCATATTGTTGATCATATATTCTACCTGTGGTGCTTGAGACAAAAACTCAAGATAGGTAAGGAGTGGCAAATTGTGATGTTATAAGCTAGCACATTTAACATCAGTAGAATATTTTATAAAAAACATCTTCTCCATGAATTTTTTTAGCTTCTTGCTCATGCATTTTTTTCTCCCACCGGTTTGAACTTTTTCCATCTCATCTCTACCTTTTTTCCCACCGTTTTTTTTTTTGTAAAGTCTGAACTGCCCATGACAAATAAAATTCATTTTTTTGGTAAGCAATCACATTAAAAGTAAAATGACAGACAATCATAGTGATGGGCTCGCAACCACGGGCTAAGTTAATATGTATGCCCTCGTTGCAATGCACGGACATATTACCTAAATATAAATGCCATCAGTTTATGAGATTTTGAATGACGATTTGGCGGTGCGTGCCGCCACCGGGTCATTCGAATCCGTATCACTTTATTAGGAACGAGACAACAACCAAAAATAACAATACTAGAAGGTAGAAGCTTACGCAGATACCTAACATAGTGTGTAAGTTCCATCGATCAATCTTTGCTAATAATCTTTTTTTAGTATATACGCTAACAGAAACGGTGCGTATAAAGAACTGCTGTTTTTAACGGATCATCACTAGGAACAAATTCGATCTCTTGCATTCAATCTGCTTAGGAGAAGTCGCCGTGGTTGGCCATTGTGGTAGGAGGAACAACTCCATTTGCTTGATGTGCATCACAAGAAATGAGGAGGAGGAGACATGTTGCATCATGATTAAGAATATATGTTAGAGAGCGGTTGGTGTTAAGCCATCAAAATAGATATGTCCCCATTGCAACGCATGGACATTTTGCTAGTTTTTTATGAAAGGCAAAAGGCTGGCCTTAATTCGTTGAATAAGAAGAAGAGTTTTAGTGTACAAGACCAAGGTTACAAACCGAACACACAACCTTGAAAGCCTACTCTCCCGGTAACAAAAGACCCAAGTGCATGGCGCCCGCAAGAACCCATGCATGAGGACGCCTCCAATTTGATTCGACCAACAATAACGTGAGGCATCGTACTAACACCGGAGACAACATGATCAAAAAAGTGTTGGACACAGGATGCACGATGTGACATTTGCCCAGCGCTAGAAACAGTGCATCACCTTGCTCTACACTGCAGAAACGCTGATTGGGTTTGGAGTAATCTCCAGGTTAGAGATCAGGAAGCATATGAAAGTTCGATTCTGGAATTCATGGAGAGCCAACAATAACAGAACATGGTCTATTTGTTTTGGAGCACGCTTGGAAGGCCAGAAATGACACGATATTCGACCACCGAACAGCAACACCTACAACCATCTTCAACAGAATCAAAGAGGAACCCGGTGAACGAATTCATGAAATGAGGGGTTGACTGAGGAACGAGAGCTCCCGCGACCATGGCCGCGTCCAGGGACGACGCCGCGCCGCCTCGCTGATCTCCCAACTCCGGCCTCCTCTGCGTCCGCCCCGGCCAGATCCGGAGTCCTCTCGGCGCCCTCTTTCCGCCCATCTCGGAGTCCAGGGCCGCCGTCGCCGGGGTCCTGCAGAGCTCAACATGTGACGGGCTCGGGTTCCACCGCGCTCGCGCCGGCCGCCACGTGCCGCCTCTCTCCTCCGTCCGTGTACTCCGTCCGCGACCCCTGCCGGCGGTCCGCCTCCTCAGCCCGCTGGTCGCGTCAAGTTCTGCGTCTGCTCAGCTCGTCCGTGTACGACGCTCCGTCACCGCGTCAAGGGAGTCCCTGGTTCCGTCGTCCTCACGAGCGCCGCCCCGGCAGGACGGCATGCCGCCGCTGCCTCCGGCAGCCCCGTTCGCCGGGCTTCCCGCTGGTGAAGCTCTCGAGGCCGCGGCCACATCCTCTCCGCTTCGGATTCCAGCCGTAGAGCTTGCCATGGCCATCCTTGCTCACCGCAGGTCCGAACCTGCCGTTGGTGGGCTGATGCGTCAAGTGCGCCACTTCCGCAAGGTTGCGTTTAAAGAACCTCCTCCTGCTGCTGCTCACCTTCCGAACTGCAAGGCGGCAGAAGCTGCATCGACAGTAACCTTGCTCCTGCCGACGGCTGCTGCGTCGACGACCACCTTGCTCCAGCCAGTAAAAGCTACGCCGATGTTGATCAAGCGCTCCAGGTCTGCGGCCGTCTTGGCCCCGTCGCCTGCCGCCTCGGCTCCCCTGTCGGATGGGTGGCATGGGTTCGACCCTGCCGTGGTTATTGAGGGCCTCGGGTCCTTGTCGATGTCGACGGCTGCCTCGGGCGGCCCGGTTGCGGAGGTGCCACGTCATGTTGATGCTTCTTCTTTGGGCTCCGTAGAGGATGATGAAGTGCTGGTTGTTTCTTGCTCGGTTCACGACGATGTTGATGTGCGCCATGTTGAGGAGGTGCCTGTGGAGCAGTGTGGCGGCCTCTCTGCTGCTGCTGGTGCCGCTATAGACGATGAGGATGGTTGGGTGCAGGTGGGTCGGGACGGCCGTCCCGACCACGTCCCATTGTCTTCTCTTCAGGAAGAAGGTCTCGATCGGGGTCTTGCCTTCAAGCGTTGGGCTCGAGGGAGGTGTTTTCGGTGCCTCGAGCGTGGCCACCAGGTCCGCACATGTCGAGGGCCCTTCAGATGCATCCGATGTCGTCGTCCTGGTCACCGGGAGCGTTTCTGTCGTGCGCGCTCTCCTGCTGCTCGTTCTCACTCTCCAAGTGCTCGGGCCTGTTCTACGGATGCTCGTGCTCATTGTCAGCGAAGTCGTTCTCCCTCCGCTCAGTCTCGTCGTCCCTCGTCGCTTCAGAGTGGGGCCGAGTTTGTTGGCCACTCGTCGTTGCATGCTGCGGTGCAGCCGTGTTGCAAGGATTCCAACGCCAACGCATTTCCAGTCTCTACTATGGAGTCCCAGTTTGCCCTGCTACGCATGGAGGTCCTTCAGAAGATTGAGCTGCTTCGCTCTGAGGTCCACGACGCTCTTGCCAAGCTTCAGGTTGCGTCGGTTGTGCCTCTGCCACCTGATGTTCAGATTGATTCTGTTGATGAGGGGTCCGAATGCTGCTTTGGAGAATTTTCTCCTCGTGCTCTGCATGCGTCGTCGTCTGTCCTTAAGAGAGTTGTCGCCACCGAGGTTGTGGCTCCAGTTGTGGAGATCTTGCCTGAGCTACATGAACATTGTGGGGAATCATCTGTGGTGCTTCCAATTGAGCTGGGCCTGTTGGAGCCTTTGGTGGTGGACTTTGCGCCATCTCCACCTCCATCTGAGTCCTCCCAACCGCCCTTCTCTGTCGATAGTGGAGGTCTTGTTGGTTCCGTCACTTTCTCATCCTTGAGTGACCAGTTTGTTGATGAGATAGCTATGTTGGTGCCTAGCTCAGAGGCCCTGTTTGGTAAAGAGGTTTGCGACTTGCTTGTCGGTTTGGAGGCGGCTTGCCCTGGATATGGCAAGGATATTGCTTCCGTCTTGGCGGGGACAGTTTCAGACGGTGTATTCATGAAGGTGGAGAAGTCTCTCAGAAGGAGGGCAAGGAAGAAGCTTGGCTTCGCATGGAAATCTTCCGCCTTTTCTTGATTGTTGAGCCCATTCGAGATTGTCGTTCGTGGTTGTGATAGGTTGGGCGAGTAGTTGTTTGGTTGTGTGGGCTCCTCACTGTGATGTTGGTTGTCGGTGTTTGTTGTATGGTTTTCGCCTGGTTTCTTTAATAATAAACCGGGCACCTTCTTCTTAATTAATATATAAGGCAAAGCTTTTGTCTTCGTTAAAAAAAAAAAAGAGGAACCCCCCTGGAGCTATGGGAACATCGCACACGGACAGAGAAGGAATCCAGCAATGGGCTCAAATATTTCAGACCTGAAGGAGCAAGCTTCCCTTGTACATTTTCTCTCTACTATTGTTTTTATTACTTCTTATTTGTACTACCAGATGACGTGGTTGTACAGTTGTAAGTAAAGCTAAGCCAGAAAAAAAAAGTTGTTTTCCAATCAGAAGGCCGGTAAACTCCGGAGATCTCAAGACGAAGTCTCCAGAGTCCAGACGCTAACTCCGGCCATCCTCGTCGACCCTTGGTTGGCGTATAGCCCGTTAGGTAACGGGCACACCAACAGGATTACTGACACTAACGAAAACTTCTGGCGGGCGCCATTTTTCCCTGTTAGGCTTTGTTTGTTTCTAGAGTTTTTTTTAGAGATTGGTGGGATTATCTCGGTCAAACCCTCAAATCCCCACATATCTAAAAACATCGTTTGTTTCTAGTGTATTGGGCAGATATTATCCCCACTTTTCCCTACAAATCCCCAAACTCTAGTTCATTTTTCTCAATCCCCTAGGGGATCCAATACACTACCCCTACCTAGTGGATTATCCCCTAGTGGATTGTGTGAAGTTTGGGGATTCACCCAATCCACTAGAGGATTATCCCCACCAATCCCCTAAAATACCCTAGAAACAAACAAAGCCTTAGATGTAAAGAGTATCACTGGCAGTGGAGGTTTGGACGGTGTCACATCTGACTCCTACCTATGAACGAGGGATTATTCGAACTTTGCCTGGCATCATTTTTGGACATCGTTGACCAGTTTCTCAGACCCCGTCAGCGATGTTGAGTCAGTGACATCACTTTCCCATATTAGCGAGGTTTGCTCCTTGAGCTTTTGTTATTTTCTTTTCTGCTCAAACCTTGGCAAGGTGGTTTCAACCCTATGTATCTTCTTGGACATTGTTAACGTTAGATTAAAACCTTGTTTCGAAAAGAGGAGTTTTTGCTTCAGTAGTTCCCTATGGACTAGGGACGTTAAACATAAGATTTGTACTTTACAAGAGAGCGGACATGAATCACACTCGTTGTTAAGGTGAGGCTCAACCACAGCAAGAGCCACTCCCACCACGGGTGGTAACAATTAGAAAAATGTTGCCAACCTTTCTCTCGACTATTGCATTATAGTGTCGTTGATTTCTAAACAGTCCACATTCACCCAAACCGTGATATAGACGAAAAACACATCAGGGTCATATCACAAATTTGAGTTCCATGTTCAAATTGCAGAATTTAGTTCTTACATACATAAATATATAATGCACTGGAACTAAACACTCAATAAACACACGTACAGAGGAGATATTTATCATACATAGCATCAAAGTATGAAGCTATGGTGTTTCCTTAAAAATATGGGGATCAAAATCTAAGTAAAATCGCGCATTCGGAACAGTCTAGTTCTCTTTAGAGGGGTCGAGTACATGCCCCGCAAAGACAACAGCGCCAGTCACCTCCTCGATTATGAAGTACGCAAACGGATGGTCAACTACAAAATCCACTCGAAGAGGTGGCGGTGGCGGTATTGCACTACTTCCATATCGTACATTCATCATGGTCACAGCTGCAGCTTCAGTACCTTCCTCGTTTACCTCGATGACTGCCTTGTGGATAACCTCGCTCACCACCATTGGCCAGTCGGATTCATCACCATCCACCATGTCAGACAGATCGGCCAGATCACTGAACGGCAATTGAAGACCCAACATCTTGAGAATTGTGACAATGCTGCCTTGGAAGGACAGGTTGAACTTGGGCAAACGGAAGTGCCTAACGTCCATCTTCTTCTTCGGCAGGTGCTCGTGCATGAATCCAGGCTGGGATGCTATCGTCTCAACCAGGCTCCGCAAGCCATCGGAGGCATCCGGGAGGAAAATGCACATAGAGAATTTCGTGCACTTGTTACGACCAGAGGGGGCATCATACGTTGCAGCGGTGCCCGGTGGAGTAAGATTGGAAAAACATGGATTGCCAGACGCATGAGCGGATCCATAGCGGCTATGGGCAGTGAGATCCAATGCACCATGACGGCTGTAGTAGAACTGACCGGGCCGATCGTTCTGCATCTTGTACTGGAGTTTGAGCACCTTGAACCCATTGTGCACGGCAATGTACTGGCGATCCCAACTCTGCATGAAGGGCACATCGACGGTGCGGCCGTCGAGCCGGTAGAAAAACTTGTTCACGGTGTGCTTCTTGTTGAAGGGCTTCTTCCAACTTCCCTTGAAATACATGGCGTTGCCGAGCACGACGCGGGTGAACGGCTTTATCGTTCCCAGGCCAAAGAAGGATCTTATCAGATTCCTAGTGACCTGTTCGACCCACGCGTTGATCTGGCCCCGTGCTGCCTCCGGGTCGTTGCGGAAGTCGACGGTGCTGGCCTCGGCCTTGTAGGCGCCCATGACGACCTCGCGGAAGGCTGGTTTCAGCGGGCATCTCAGGTCGCTCCAGATGCCACTCGCGAACGCGACGAGCGGCCCGCCGGAGCATGAGTAGTCCTTCAACGCGTCCTCCGCCACGCGGGAGACGAACGCCTCGAGCTCGCCGCGTGACCGCGCGCCAAGGACGCGTAGGATCTCGTCAAGGGTGGCACCCCGGGCGCCGGCGGCCAGGAGCGCGAGCGCGGCATAGATGGACAGCGGCGAGAACACCAGGTTGCCGTCCGCGTTCGCCTCGGCGAGGCGCCTCGCTAGGCCGGCTGCGAACGCCGCCAGGCCGCGAGAGTCGGGTTGCGTCGGGTCGCTTGTCATGTCCATTGCCTGCTTTCGGGACGGAGAGAAAATCTCGTCGAGAAACAAGAATCTGTTATTTTCTCCGATCTGATAGCTAACAAGAATCGGTTAGTTTTTATGCACGCTTGCACCGTGATTGCTACTGTAGGTGGTATGTTTTGGTTCTAGATGAAGAAGAAAATCAAACGAACTTGGTAGGTTTTGAGCGAGAGCTCGTTCCGGTTTCTGTTTCCTTCCGTTTCTCCTTCTATACTTCTGGAGTATTTTCCAGTCGTTTACGACCCGGTCGCGATCCGTTTTAGTTACCGACTAGCAGTACTTGTGAAAAAAATACATGCGCACAACGGCACGAGATAAAATTTTGAAGACGGAGTTGTGTCACCGCCGGAGACCTCCAATAAAAAGGCAGAGCACAGTTGTATTCCAATCGGAAGGCCGGTAAACCCCCGAGATCTCAACCACCATCCATATATACGCGCACGCCCGGCTCCTCGTGGAAACGCAAACAGTCGTAGGTAGTACCCCAAGACGCACGAGAGCCGACCATGGCGACGGACGCAGCGGCAGCCGCCGCGGCCGCAGTCCTAGTCCACGATGCCGACGTGATTGAATCGGGCGGCCTCCTCCGCCGCCGCAACGTCGGAAGCAATGACGACGACGCCCACGCCGATGAGGAGGCGTCCGTGGAGCGGGCGTTCTTGGACAAGCCGGTGCCGTTGTGGACGGAGCAGCTCACGGTGCGCGCCTTCGTGGTGGGGTTCCTCGTCTCCATCATGTTCAGCGTCATCGTGATGAAGCTCAACCTCACCACCGGCATCATCCCGTCGCTCAACGTTTCCGCCAGCCTCCTCGCCTTCTTCAGCGTCCGCCTCTGGACGTCGGCCATCGAGAGGATGGGCTTCGTCAAGAAGCCCTTCACGCGCCAGGAGAACACCGTCATCCAGACCTGCGTCGTCTCCGCCTACGGCATCGCCTTCAGCGGTATGAACTCGAACTAACTAGGGCACCTCTCGCGCGCCCAACTTTTGCTCCTTCTGTTATCGGCACACTTCTTGTGTTAGTCAAATATTCTGAACTGGAAGTTTGGTTCGTCAGTTATGCTCATTGATTTGTTTTTTCAAGATTTTTTATTATTTTATTCAGGGAAAAAATATATTACCATCGATCTGCTATCTATGTAAAAATACGGTTCCTTTTTTTTTCAGGGTTTATGATATCGTGTATGAATACTTTGGTTGTTCTAATTCGGTATTGTTTACACATCCGCAATGCATTTTTTTTAGAGCGTTCATGATAAGTTGTAGTAGATGAAGATTGTTTGCTGCTCTTCCTGACACGAGTAGTTGTCATTATGTTAGAATACTAACCCACAATATAATCATCTAGACATCTTCTGATTCAATATTGATTCCAATCGGTCAGGTGGGTTTGGCAGTTACCTGTACGCTATGAGCGGGACCATTGCTAAGCAAGCAACAGAGGCTAACGATGCTCTGAATATCAAGGATCCCCAGATCGGATGGATAATATGTTTTCTGTTACTCGTCAGTTTTGTTGGGCTTTTTGCTCTGGTGCCGATGAGAAAGGTATGAACTTCCCTTCCCAGTATTTCTTCAAATACAGCACGCCAAAATATCCATGTTGTGGTTGCTCACTGGAATAATTGGTCCCAGGTTATGATTGTGGACTACAAGCTCACATACCCGAGTGGCACTGCAACTGCTTATCTTATCAATGGGTTCCACACACCACAGGGTGCTGAGCTTGCAAAGTAAGTGCATGCCTATTTTGATGTACTTCATCCTAGGTCAAAATTCAAGCAGTATGCCTGACAGAACACTGACATATTTCAGGAAGCAAGTTGGGACACTGGGCAAGTATTTCTCGCTGAGCTTCTGTTGGGCCTTCTTCCAGTGGTTCTACACTGCTGGGAATGACTGTGGATTCAGTTCCTTCCCAACACTTGGCCTTGAAGCTTACAAGAACAGGTGCTACATCTTGGTTTCAGCATCGGCGACAATTGTTAATGGACCAGATCCTACATTATAAGGCTTGAACGTGAAAAATTGCATCTAAGCTTGTTTCTTTAATGTTCTTAGAAATAGGTCTTCTTTTATTGTCTGAGTATGTTCTCCTCATAATCGGGTTCATGTTGGAGTCCTAAAATTTAACTACTTTTTTTGTCTTCCAGGTTCTACTTTGATTTCTCGGCTACTTATGTTGGTGTGGGAATGATATGTCCCTATATTGTGAATGTATCTCTGCTGCTTGGAGGCATCCTCTCGTGGGGCGTAATGTGGCCACTCATAAGCACGAAGAAAGGAAGTTGGTACTCTGCCTCTCTTCCAGAAAGTAGTCTACATGGACTGCAGGCTTACAAGGTACTTGACATTTCGGCATAGGAGTTTTGCTTTTACAATCACATGTAACTGTTGAGAACTAACATGTTAACACCACAGGTGTTCATAACCATAGCAGTAATTCTTGGGGATGGTCTATTTAACTTCCTGAAGGTATCCGGCAAAACAGTGATAGCATTCATAGAAATGCATAAGAAAAAATCAAAAGCACTTCCTGTCTCTGACAATGGTACTCCTGTCGCCACTGTGGAAGCTGAGTCTTTTGATGACAAACGCGCAATGAATTGTTCTGAGGGATCAAATTCCCAACACACTTGCATGTGGGGGTTATGTCTTTCTAGCGGTGGTAACGATTATTTGTCTTCCGTTCATCATCCCACAACTCAAGTGGTACTACATTTTGGCTGCATATATCTTTGCACCAATACTGGCCTTCTGCAATTCCTATGGATCTGGCCTAACAGATTGGTCCCTGGCCAGTAGCTATGGTAAGGTTGCAATCTTTGTGTTCGGTGCGTGGGCAGGTGCTTCGCACGGTGGAGTGCTCGTAGGACTAGCTGCCTGCGGTGTCATGATGAGCATAGTCGGAACAGCAGCTGACCTGATGCAAGATTTCAAAACTGGGTATTTAACTTTAGCCTCACCAAGGTCCATGTTCATCAGCCAGGTGGCAGGCACTGCAATGGGCTGTGTTATCGCACCATGCGTCTTCTGGCTGTTCTACAAGTCCTTCAATATTGGTGCCGTTGATAGCGCTTACCCAGCACCTTATGCCATTATGTACCGCAACATGGCGATCCTGGGTGTTGATGGCTTCTCGTCCCTACCAAAGAACTGCCTCACACTGTGCTACATTTTCTTTGCTGCTGCAATCGCCATCAATCTCATAAAAGAGGTGGTGCCCAAGAAGGTGGCGAAGTTCATCCCAATCCCAATGGCTATTGCGATCCCTTTCTACCTTGGACCATACTTTGCCATTGATATGTTCATCGGCAGCGTCATACTCTTCTGCTGGGAGTGGATGAACAAAGCTGATGCGCAGGCGTTTGCACCAGCGGTTGCATCTGGATTAATGTGTGGTGACGGGATTTGGGCCCTGCCACAGGCTGTTCTTTCTCTTGCCAACGTGAACCCTCCAATTTGCATGAAGTTCCTGTCAAGGTCTACCAATGCCAAAGTGGACGCCTTCCTTGGGAACTAGTCATAGCGGGTCAAGTAGTGTTATACTGTTTTCTTTTCAAGTGATAGCTTGTCTAGTAGTGTTGAATATTTTGTTTAGAAGTTGATAGATTCAGCATAACTGTCTATGTAAAGATAGCTGGTCCAGAGTGATATGTAAAGGAATTTGTCTTAGCTTGCTTTTGTCTCCTGTAGTCAAAAATTTACTGCTTTAGAATACTGCAAATTATCTGATTGCCTATGTTTGTAGTAACATTCATGATAATGTCAGATAAAATCTTCTGCAGTGGAAGTGTGCTAAAACTTTACTTTCTACTACGTATTATCTAAGGTTTCAAATCAGCCGGCTGAGTCATATCTCTATTTTTATCGATTCAGTTCAGAGTTTCAGTTAATTAACTAGAAAAAATGCAGCCGTTTCAGTTATACTATCAATGTACTAAATTTTTTTTTCGAACCTCGGCAATGCCTTTGATTGATAAAGTCGAAAAGAGTTGGACAGTTTATGAGGGAAACCGGCCGAAAACCGTACAACACAACGCACCACACCGGCCCCAAGGCCACGCCTCAAAAAAACGAGTCGACGACTATGTCGCCCTAGCGAACCATAGACGACACAAACACGGCGGAGGCAAACTCAACGCAACCCAAAGCCGCCGCTCCAACATCCACACCCGCGCACCCCCTAGCCGAAGACGAAGCTCGCCGCCGCCAACCACCAACTGAAACCACTGGTCCCCTGGCCGGTGGAACATCCAAAGCGAGGCCCCAAGAGGCAAGCGACGCAGGAAACGCCGCCTCGCCCGATCCCGCGAGGGATCAAGGGTTTCCCCCGGAGAACCCGGCCTGGGGAAGCGAGAGCACCACCTCGACGACGCCTTCAAGAAGGAAGCGGCGCCCGAGGGCGTCGCCGTCGTCGGCCCGGCCAAGAGCCAGGGCAGGGCTTTCGCCCGGCGATGTGTCACAAACCCGCATCCGCTCGTCGGAGACCGGCCAGACCACCGACCACCCGCATGCCACAGCCACCGTGGCACCTCACGCCACGGCCAGTAGCATGACGCCGCCGTGCCCAGGGCCGCCGCCCCGACATCCTCTCGACCGGCTGGAGGACGAACTCACAGCCGGAGGTGCAGCACGGCCACCACATGCCGGCCACACGGCTGGGACAACCCCGACCGCACCGATGCGCCCATGCCTCCTCGCGCGGCGCCATCGATCCGGGGCCGCCGCCCCGGCTTCCTCTCCCCGGAGCCTCGGGCCGACGGGAAACGCCGGCCAGCACCGCTCCCCTCTCCTCCCGTCCCGCCACCATCGCCGCTCGTTGCAGTCTCGCTGCTGCAACCCCGCCCGGCGTGCTGCCCCGCATCACACCCGGCCGAGCCGCAACGCCCGAGCCGCCGAGATGCCGGCGTGCCCGACCTGCCGCCCTCACGGCCAGGCCCGGGCTCGCCCCCACAAGATCCGGGCGCAGAGCCCCGAATCCGCCGCCCTGCCGCAGACCCGCGGTCCCGGAGCCGCCGCTCCGTCCTGCCGGCGTCGACGGCGCGCCATCACCGTCCCAGCCGGCCCCGGCGCCCGCAGCGCAGCTCGAGAAGGGACACCCCCGCCGCCAGTTGTGTGGCAGCGGGGAGACCGCCACCGCCGTGGCGCGAAGGCCGGCGGCGGCAGCGGCGGGGAGAGGCGCGGGGATGGAGTCCGCTGGCGGCGCGAGGAGGCGCCCCCCTATGTACTAATTAGGTTTGAACAAAGTATGGCACTTGCATCTCGAGGCTACTCTCCGCACTTGCAAACAACGGGAAGCAGCACTTAAACAAAAGATGGAGGATGATAGAGCAGCGTACTTCCTTCTCCTCGAGTTCGATCTCTCTGCCCCGTGCGCCTCATGTTCCTCTGTCAGTCAGCCTTTAATCCAGAAGCCTCTAGTTCCCCAATCCGCTACAGCTGGATTGGTGAGCGTCGGCGGAGAGATGGAACCGGGCTCCAGCCGGTGGGATCTATCGGCTCCTCCGGGGAAATGTTGCCTCTGCGTCGCCCCCGGCTCCGACCGAAGATTCCCTTCGCGAAGGTAAACCAGCGCGCGTTGTGATCGTGACAAGTGTCAGCTTCTCCTTTTACGCGGTTCCCGTGGGTACTTACATGTGTGACAAGTGGCAGCATGAGAGAATTTTGGTGGGTTTTCTTCTCTTCTCCCCGCCCATGTTTGTACCACATTTATTTCGAGATTCGTTTTTTAAAAACGAAATATCTTAAGAAGCGTTTATCCGAATTACGAACCGTTTTCACTTTTGAGCTCCTCGCGTCGAGATCTTTAAAACTAGATCTCATGTTGATAGGTTTCGGCGAACTTTTTTTTGTACAACCAATTATGTATAGTTGTACAACCTGTGTCTGTGTAGTTGCACAACTTGTGTTTGTACAAACTGTGGTTGCGTAGTTGTACAACATGTGTCTATATAGTTGTACAACCTGTGTCTGTACAAGTTGTGTTTGTCTAGTTATACAAGTGTCTGTACAACCTGTGTCTGTCTAGTTGTACAACATGTGTCTATGTAGCTGTACAACCTGTGACCGTCTAGTTGTACAACATGTGTTTATATAGTTGTACAACTTGTGTCTGTGTAGTTGTACAACCTGTTAGTTGTACAACATGTGCCTGTATATTTGTACATCGTCCTATGAATGTCCCGTACTACTAGTTTTGTGTAATTTGTACATCATATTTTCTTTGTAATTTGTACTCATATTTTATCTAATTTGTACACTGTTCTCTATCTGTTTTGTACAACCGTGCTATAAAATTGCTTGTACTTCCCGCCATGTGTTGAGTGTACAACGAGTAGATGTTGATGCTTCAGATTGGTACACCGCGCTACGGCGTACGCGCGGAGGCCAGCTCCTGCTCCTGTACGTGCACTTGCGGGGGGCTACTACGGAGGCTAGCTCATGTACGTGCACTCGTGGGATTGGAAAGTACAACGATGGATTCGCGGGCAGGATCAGCTCGCTCCGCACGCGCGCGCTGCCGTCCCGTTAGGCGGTAAACAAATTCGATTTCGCCACATAATAACCCTCCACATGGCGTGCTGCTGTCTCTCCGGTGCCCTTTCAAAAGGAAACCTTTTTTTAGTTGTACCCGCATCGTGGTGGTCTGTCGGTCGGGCGCCAGCTGCCGCCTGGCCGCAGAGAGGTTGATGTGATGGGCCTGTTTATTTGGGCCTTGAAGATGACGGAGACTGGCTTCTTACGGCAATCACTATAAAAAAGGGTTCTCTTTGTAAAGGGAACTACACCATGGATTCGCGGGCAGGATCAGCTCGCTCCGCACGCGCGCGCTGCCGTCCCGTTAGGCGGTAAACAAATTCGATTTCGCCACATAATAACCCTCCACATGGCGTGCTGCTGTCTCTCCGGTGCCCTTTCAAAAGGAAACCTTTTTTTAGTTGTACCCGCATCGTGGTGGTCTGTCGGTCGGGCGCCAGCTGCCGCCTGGCCGCAGAGAGGTTGATGTGATGGGCCTGTTTATTTGGGCCTTGAAGATGACGGAGACTGGCTTCTTACGGCAATCACTATAAAAAAGGGTTCTCTTTGTAAAGGGAACTACACCATCGTTCTAATCGTGACAAGTGTCGTCTTCTCCTCACATGTTCTAATTTTGGTTGTGTGCATGTCTGCCAAGTGGCACAATTAGATTAAAAATAGAAGAGTATGAGAGAGAAAGGGGAATGCGTACGTACGTGGGCATACAGATTTCCCTGTTTGCCTTTTATTTTTCAAATCCGAATCTTGGAAACAAAATATTTTGAGAATCGTTTATTCGAATTACAAACCGTTTTCACTTTTGAGCTACTCGGGTCGAGATCTTCAAAACTAGATCACATGTCGATACGTTTCGACGAACTTTTTTTTTGTACTTCCGGTTATGCATAGTATGTACATCATGTTTTGTGTACTTTGTACTCCCACTTTTGTTTACTTTTGTATTTTCTGGTCTGCGTACTTTGTACTTTGTTTTCTGTGTAGTTGTACAAACTGTATCTGTGTAGTTTGTACTCGTCCTGTATATTTGTACAACCTGTTAGTTGTACAACATATTTCTGTGTAGTTGTACAATCTGTTTCTGTGTAGTTGTACAATGTGTTAGTTGTACAATCTATGTCTGCGTAGTTGTATAACCTATTAGTTGTACAACCTGTTTCTGTATAGTTGTACAACGTGTTAGTTGTACAATCTGTGTCTACGTAGTTGTACAATATGTGTATGTGTAGTTGTATAAAATGTGTCTATATAGTTGTACAGACTGTATCTGTGTAGTTGTACGTCGTGAAGAATACGCTCAACAACCAAATATACCCCGGTCAAGATATTATTAAATTTTACTATTTAATCAAAATTTGTACTGCTACGTCGGAACAATTCCTGTGTACTATCGTACTAATTTTGTACTTTCATCCAATCAGGAGCAAGGACCGTGACCAACGATCAAAGCTGGACGTAAGGAGCAAGGACCGTACGCGGTACTGCAGCAACCGATCGTTGCGATGTATGCCGGGGGGAGGGGGGGGCTCGGGAGTACGCGGGGGCTTCGCGTGTTCGCCACTGGCTACACGTAGCGAAGTTTGATTTTGCTGCCTCCTCTGCTGGCCACGTGTCTTACGTATAAACCATCTCGCTACCCAATTCGACCTTTCCGAAGTGAACCCTTCATATAGCGATACCCGCTTCTTACGTTTCAGCTTCTGCACTCTATCCGATTACTCCCTCCGGTCCACTTTAACCGTCATGAAAAAAAAGAACTATCCATGTACAACTCATAATTTAACCCACGACAATTATTTGAAATCAGAGGGAGAATTTTTGTTTTCAAAAAAGACTACTGATCAAACCATCAGAAAAGGAATCGCGATTCCTCGGGAGCCGAACGTATTCTTCCACTTTTTTTTTACGATTTTGCTAATTCTTAGTCTTGACCGAGAATTAACTAAATCTCAGTCAATTCCTTAGCCGTTGGATTTTGTATCGTGATTGTGTTGATTTGTTAATTGCACATGGTTTGCAACTATGTGAAGATTTAGTTAATTCTAAGACGACTTCTTAGTCTTCAGATTTACATCGTGATTCATGCCAAAACCAGAGATGTACATGAGATACACTTTGTGCAACTGAGAGAGATTAGTTGTCTAAATCCGCAAGACTTAGAAATCCCCCTTTTTAGAGATAAACATATTGTCCTTCCACGGGTGCTGCTCCTCCATCGCCGGTGCCGGAGTCAGCATGTCACTGTTGTTGGTGGAAGTGAAGTAATAAAGGACATGACCCTGACGGACCAGTAATCTACATAAGAAACTGTCGAAGTTGTTGTTGTGGAAGATCCAAGATCTAAACCCAAAAAAATCACATACCTCACGCCAACACCGAAAGAAGCACCAACATGACGAAGAGGAGGTCTCGGAGGACCAGGAAAGTCATTGTTGTCGTGTTAACAACCCCTACAGGCCCTAACCTCGCTGTCTAGAGAAACCGGCAAGATTTTACTCCAACGAGCCATCGGCATCATCGCAACTGACATCGCTGCACAACTAACGAAGCGCCACTGCAGAGACATACTAAAAGCTCCAAAACGGGAAAATAGAACTTCATCCGGTAGATCGAGGCCCTGCACTCCTACACTGGCGAAGCCGACGAGGGAGGAGGGGCGGCAATCTATTGGCGGATGAGGAGTGATGGTGCGGTGCGCCAAGAAGATCGCCTCTCTAGGGTTTTCTCTACCTCATATTGAGGGTTCTTACCACTTGATCCGAGTATTATCGTGATTAATTTTTTTAAGGGATACTATCTTGATTTTGCTCCAAAAATGTGAGTATATTGATTGTGTGACCGGGAATTAGAACACACGTTTCTCCGAAATGAATGCATAATAATCTTTTGAAAAAACAGCAATCATGAGGAACAAGCCCCTACTATTGCAATAACTTCATATCTTCTTCTCTAGAGGAAATAAATTTGAAGACACGCTTATGTTCACAATGTCTATGAGAATACAGTTAACTGTTATGGACATGAGCAATCACTGGATAACAAGGTCCATTGATCAATCATTCGGTCACATGAGTTTTTGTAAGATATATATAGCACTACAGCATTCATATCAGAGAGCCATCTTCTTGCAAGGCAGCAAGAGGCTCCATACCTCCATCCATAAGTCATCTTGTGTGCTGAACTGGTGATTCAGCTAGGCGCTTTATCCAGAGTTTTCTTTAGATCAAGAAGTTTTGACCAACTTTGGCTGTATCTTCTCTTCTTGTTGCCACCAGCTGTGCATTCACAAGACAAGTAGTAATCTGTTACAGCGATCTAAAAACAAGAAATGCAAAATAGCTGGAGCTCGTCTTAATTAGTACATACATTTCCATACGACAGTGGACTTTTCACACGCCTCTGAGCACGAACTCTGCATGATATCCAGATAATAATTAGTAAGAGAGAGGTCGTCTGTCCACAATGAACATGACATGATGTAAGTACAGACCTTGGCTGAGGCTGCTAATCGTATTGTCTCTTGGATTGCTGAGTCGATATCGATTTCGGTTCCTGGCTTCACAGAGATGACCTACTCTAAAAGCGGAAATGGTAAGACGTTGAATTAAGTTCAGTCAGAAGTTGAGAACGAAGAGAATGCACTGTCAGTCCGCGGCCAGCATCGTAACACGTACTGATGGATCGTATTCTCCGATTTCAGGCATCCCACTGTGATCTTTCCTGGAGGAAGACAGCACCGTAATATCGAAGTGCTCGTCAATCTGCAAAACACCAAGTTGACTAAAGTTTCTGTCCACATCGCGAAACCGAACGATCCAAGATCTCATGCTTTCAGTTAAATTCGATGAAAAGTTTCCAATTGTTCCATATTTTCATGGAACATGGAATGATCCAAGTGAAGTACTCTGAAATACCTTTGTGCAGTAGGGGGTGGAGCAGGAATCACAAATTTTGCCGAACGAAGTGACGACTCGCCCTTTTATTGACATTCCGAACTGACTATGCTGAAATTCAGATGAAGAACTCACAGCTATCGGTCAGTTGCTCTTGCTCACTTGCACACCTATGTACTTGAGATCTCACACGCTGCATTTAAATTACCTGCTGTACTAGAAGGTGCACTAGGACGTCGGCGTCGCTCTGCCCGTCTTCGATCAGATCGTCCAGCCTCAGCTCCCGCAGCGTCAGGTCGAAGTCGCTGCTCCACTGATCCCCTCCACCGCGCGACGTCCCAACGGAGATGAGGCTCTGCCGCGTGCCGGTTCCCCTCCGCGGGCTCCTCCTAAGCCTCTGCATTGAAGCATGCAAGGAGTATGGCTACTTGGCCATTAGAATTCCAACTGCATTCCACGCTATCCTACCACTGTCTAGTGTTCACCTGTGTAACTTGGACCCTTTTCGGTGCCTCGGTGGGGTAATCCTCTTCGGCTGGAAGCTGCGCGTGCACGGCAAAGCTTCTGCCTCTGCCGTGGTTCCTGCTGCTCGGGAGCTGCGTCATGATCGGGCTCGGCAGCAGCCTCAGCGCCGGGCTGCAAGCTCTCTCCATGGCGTCCGGTCGAGAGCAGAGCTTCGGCCGGTTATGCTGCATGCCGTGGCAATGGAGTCCCGATTACCTTATCCTTTTGCTCCACCCTGGAGACAGTCATGTGTGGCGCTGGTGAAGCCTTTGGGTTTACGTAGGGAGTACGTGACAGTTGCTGAACCACACACACCGTTCCTCTCCAAACGATACGCCTAGACAGCAGTTGAATCTTGGATCAGCCCCGGCCGCCGATGAACTTGAAACAGCTCGATGACAGGCGCGTGAAGAAATAGGAATGCACCCATGATTGCATCATGAAATGTTCACTATGAGCAGGGCCGGCACTAGGACAGGGCAATAAGGGCGCACGGCCCAGGGCCAGCTTGCCTAGGGGGAGGGCTATGTCGCGCCCGCCCGCAGGCGGCGCGATTCAACTCCGCCGCCTGAAGCGAGACCCTTTATGGGCCGCTTTGGAGCGGCCCAACAGAAAAGGCAGAGCGTTTTTTTCTGCTTTGTTTTTTTAATTCGGATTTCAAATCTAAATAATTATTTTTAGAAATTTGAACAATTTTTAAATATGAAAAAAAAATTCGAATAATTTTCCAATATAATTAGATTTTAAATTTGAACAATTTTTAAATATGAATAAATTTTAAATTTGAACAATTTTTTAATATGAATAAATTTTAAATTTAACAAATTTCGGGTATGAAAAAAATAGATATAAATTTTTGAATATGAACAAATTTGAAATTTGAACAATTTTTAAATATGAAGCAAAACTTCAAATTTGAATAATTTTTAAATCTGGACAAATTTTGAATTTGAACAATTTTTTATCTGAACATTTTTTTAGTCGGAAAGTTTTTTGAGTTTGAACATTTTTTAATCTAACATTTTTTATCTAATTTTTTTTAAAACTGAACGATTTTTTAGTTCGAAAATGAACGATTTTTGAGTTTGAACATTTTTTTAAACTGAACGATTTTTCAGTTTGAACATTTTTCAAATCATAAAAACGTAAGAAAAAGAAAACAGAAAAGGAAAAAAGAAGCAAAGAAAAAATAAAACGAAAAGAGAAGAAAGAAAGAAAGAAGAAAAAGGAAAAACGCCAGATGGGCTGACCCATCACGTATACATTTCAGGCGGAGCTCGCGAATTGCGCCCCTAATGAGCAGCATAGATCATTCAGCGCTTGCCTAGGGGGTCAGACCATGTGCACATGTTGGTATAGTAACATAAATCTCATTAGCAATGTCACAAATAGTCAACTATGTGGGCCTAAAAGTCGTGGAGCAATGAAATCAGAAAAATTAGTCACTTAAATCCATCATGATAGTCTAGAAACGTGGGAGCAAATAGGGTGGGCATATTACTTGAAACTCATGAGCTTATCGAGTACTCAAAAAATCGGCTCGAACTTGGTCACTAATGAGTCTAGGAGAGTTGATATTTTAGCTCGATAAGAAACGAGTTCAATGAGTCAATTTGCGATTACTCGATAGCTCGTAGATTATTTACAATGAAGAATACCATAAACCTCTAGGACAAAAATGTACGAGCACTCAAGTTAAAATCTCCAAAGTCTATATCGACGATGAACCAACCTTTTTTATATTCTTTCTACACAATGATTTTATTATGTTGTTCAAATTTCTTAACAATCTTATCAAGCCTATCGAGAAACTCGACTATTTATTGTGACGAACCAAGTTGGGGTTTCAATCTCATTAAGTTAAGTAAACGAGTTGAGTCGAGCATAACCGTTAACTAACGAGTATTTACGAGTCGAGTCAAGCTCGCTCGATATCCACCTCTAAGGGCACATCAGCGTTCGATCAATACAATTAAAACACATGCTTCAATTGGATTCGTTCTCTCTTTTGTACTTATCACTTTCTCTCTTCTCTTTCATTGCCCCCCAAAATAGCATGCTAATAAATAAAATTGTCATATTATGCTATTTCCTTTATTCACTCTTATTTCCTTCTCTGCCGCTGCTGGCTCATGGAC
Organism: Poa pratensis; assembly: GCA_947311845.1. Classification (NCBI taxonomy): domain Eukaryota; kingdom Viridiplantae; phylum Streptophyta; class Magnoliopsida; order Poales; family Poaceae; genus Poa; species Poa pratensis. The sequence goes on along the minus strand of CAMZMU010000063.1, from coordinate 60,481,363 downwards.
TCATGGAATTCAAACTATTTTCCTTTTGACTATTTGATTATGTTTTGGCTATCAGGTGGTTCATTAGCGTTTTCTTCCCCGGCCTCTTTTTTTAAATGGTCAGATAGGGAATCAAGGACACGAAGGACCATATGATTCCTGCTATTTTACTCCAATAAATTTAGCTCTCCTTGCTCCTTTATCGTAAAATTGGTACTAAAAACATGATATTTTTTTATAGAAAAGAAAGGACATAATGTTTTTCCTCTCCTTTCTTGAAAGGGAGCAAATGGGTCAAATACATGAGATTTCTAGCAAGATGTGAAACATAAAAGGTTTTACCTATAGAAATCTCGAGCCGGGGGGGGAGGGGGGTGGTGGCCCCTAAGTACACAAATAGTTACTCAACCTAATTGAAATCCATACATATATATGCACGTGATTTTTGTTTACTATACTACTATTGCAAGGGACTATTTTTTAGTTTGCCCAGTGCCTCTAGAAAGTCAAAACAGGAGCATGCCTAGCATCCCTACCACCAAGATGAGGGTCAGCTCATCTTGAAAACGCACGCAAGTCTATCGTCGTCGTGTCAGCTCAGTGGGCATCCTCTGCTCGCACCAACATTCCGCTCCTGCTCCACACTACCAACCCACTCTGCTTTACGTACTTAAGTATATCGATGCGCCTATTTTCATGGAGCTGATTCCATTCTAAAGAGAATTGGTTCAGTTTATGAGAAAGCTAGACTAGATGGGTCGGTTAACTAAGGGGTAACCGTGGAAAAACACAGATACTCAACCTAACTAAACTAGAACTGGAGGGCGCCACACAAATACTAAGCGCCACACCTGTCGCGACTTCAATGCCGAAGAGAAAGTCAGAACACGAATAGAGACGAGCCTGGGCCTTGCCAAACACAAGAAGAACCACGAAGCGCACCACCAAGCCTGCAACACTCGCTTGTCAATGGCGCCCGATGCCGCTGGCATCCCACCGGAAAGCGCCATAGCTAAGTGCATCAGTCGAGTCACGTCTCCAAAATAATGCCCGCGAGATTAGAAAGTAACAATGTTAAAGACGTCATCCGGATCTAGCAAATTAGATTTAGGATTTGACCTAGAGAGTAACACCCCAAGGGTTGGAGGGGGCCTTGTCTCTATGACGACGCCATCGTCGTCGACATTAACAAAGTTGGAAAAGACTTTCGCCTGGAATGTCCCGACAACCATTTTCATCATAGTGCCGCAAGGACAACTTGCCATGCCACCGCCAATGACCCCACCAATCCAGCTCCCTCACCTAGAGCATCACCAGTGGTGCACCACCGCCCACATGCCCAATAGCACCACACCAACACTACAATGTCGTGGACCTGCCGCTCTAGATTCCACAGCCTCCATTCACCAAGCCCACATATCCAAGTGTTGTCGTCACCATCTTAACCGACACCGAAGCCCCCTCTGACCACATAGTCGAAGCAGCAAGAGGACGCAACATTTCCCGGCTCCACCCTGGAGGCACCGTTCCCACGCCCATGCACCACTCGAAAGCCATGCATTCGCAAATGTCGCACCTCCTCCTCCAAACCCGGTACCTCCAGCCTAAGCAGAACCGCTGTCAAAGATCCATTGCATTGGTCGCACGCCGCCAAGAATTACTTACTCCGCCCCTCCGCTGCACGCAAAGCATCGGGCTCGCCACAGATTACGCGTTAAACTTCCCAAACGAGATCCCTTAGTCCTCCCTGCCACCGTATGAAGGTCCTCTAGCAGCAGCAGAAAAATATGGTGGAGGTGGGAGCTCAGGTGGCAGCCAAGGTTTCATCACCCGAGTCACCCCTTGAAATCTCGTATTCCCTCCATTCCAAATTATACAACATTTTAGATAAATTAAGGTGGATCTATATACGGATTGAAATGAGTGAACAAACAAACGCGTTTTGATAAAATGTAAACATCTTATAATTCGGAACGGAGGAAGTAGATATTACCACGACACTCAAGAGCTACCTTGTCTAGAAAAATAATGAAATTGTACCTTGTCATGTGCAACCGAGTTTGTGTGATAGGTGGATGCAAAATATCTAGTAAAATAATACTTTTGCTGAGATCGGACTAACTAAAATATAAGAGTTTATTTGGTTCACATGATTATAAAAAGCATAAACATGAACAAAAATAGAAAGAGGGCAGAAATGCAAGTGCATAGCAGATGACCGAAAACACTTGAATCTGTGAACTTGTGTTTGGTTCAATGGAATAGGAAAATACAAGAATCAAGTCAGACCACATGAGAAATTATAGTTAAGATTCTATTTTGCCACTAAAGATCTCAGTCTCATTCTTTGTGCATAAGGATTTGATAGGAAGGTCCGAAGTGTCTTGTAAAATTCCTACGTTTTTTTATTTCAACTGAGATCAAAGGATTTGTTCCTATGTTTTTCCTTTACACCATTCATTTGAACCAGACAGATAAATTGTGTCATTGTAGGATATGTTTCTTTACCTATTTTATTTATGCAATTTTCCTTTGAACCAACCAAGGCCTAACTAAAAGAAAAATTCAGAAAGTTTGGATAGTGTTCAAGGGTCCCTTTAGTTTGCACGTTGAAAAGCGCATGAATAAGAAAACATAGGAACAAAATAGCATGCAACAAGGAATCCTGAGAAGAGTTTGCAGCACAGACAAACACATAAGTTTTCTATGAAGATAGATTACAAGTCCTAATCAGCATAGACACAGAGAAGTTTTTACAAGAGGTCTAAATTGTTTCTACAAACCCTATTGGTTTTTAGTGTAGGAAAAGAAATTCACATAAGAATTCATTTCTTCGAACCAAATGAACTCTATAGAAAAAATTCTTACGGATTAGAATTCTAAAAAATATTTTACAAAAAAATTTGAACCAAAGAGGCTCCAAGTCGTTACCTAACATTGTTGCAGAGTGGCGAACAAAACTGAACAGAGTACTATATTAGCTTTTGTCACGTTTTGTTTTCTTGCACATGCCTTTGATAGCATATGCCCAAACGTGTCACTTTGTACCATTTCAGTATATTTTGCCTTGTAGTGCGTACATTACATTACATACTCTACAACGTCGCACGCGCCCTACTCTTTTACAAGTATGATTGTTAATATCTACTACCTCTATTTCATAATATAAGCCTAGTATAGCAAGCTAAGTTTAGCTAATCTGAACTTGAGTATACACATAGCCAAGTTTGGGCCTCATCGCTTACTATTTGAGGTGCTTGTGTGTTGGTGATTGACATTATGGCATTTTATATAAATTGAGTCAAAATGGAACTTAAACATATTCTATGACGGGTTGGATTTCATAAGAGACAAGGTCCATTTTGCACATATGACGGTTTCATATACAAAAATTCGACAAGGTGGACTGCTGAGTGATTTGATAAAAATATAATGTTATTTGTTTTATTGATGCAGAGGCTGGGCTGCCCTTTTCTAAAAAAAAAAAATGTTTTATTGTAAAGAAACGCTAGCAATCATCGGATAAAATCTCCACACTCCAGGTTTTGGGAAAGATGTAACCTGGTTTTAAGAAAGGCATCTAAGGTTATAACCAGCTTACATGCACACAAATAAATTACATTTGTCTCTCAAAACAATTACATCATTCTCTTAGAAATGTAGAAATCCCAAATCAATATGTGAGAAAAAATAAGCATCTTGAAAGTCCCCCGAAAATAAACTATATTTTGGTGGGCCAGATCTTTTGAATTGAAATGGTAAAAAGTATCTCATGATGTGCATTTAAACCCGTGAGAGTGTTTTCGTAAAACACTTGTAACAGTAAAGAAAAAATATGATGTTTTGCTAATTCGAGTTGTCTATTTTTACTCACTTCGTAGCCTAGTTTTAATTAACTATTGGTTAGAACATTATATGTCTTCTTGTTCTGGATCTATGAGTTGAATCTGTAATTAAAAATTTATGACATGATGGATGCATACTGTATTGATGTACATAATTATTTTGGAAAAAGAATCAATCATTTATCATGACATTTTTATGCTAGGTGCACCGGTTGCATAAGAATACCAGGTTCTGTATGAGGTTGTTTTTTCTGATTTAATGCTTTTTGGCTATCTTTATTTATTATCAAACATATCATAGCTGGCATGATTAAACTAGGTGGGTCACCATCCCAGACATTGGTTAAAAACGAAACAAAAACTATTCCTAGCCAGCATATGAGCTACTTCATTACAATCTCGCAAACAATGCTCAAAAGTAACTTCATTAAAGCCTGAAACGAGTAACGAACAATCAAAATAAACTGCTGCCGCAGATGTTGCCGAAAAGCCTCCCTCCTTCATAGTGTTTATAACTTGTAGGCTATCCGACTAAATAATAAACTTTGTCAATCCAAGATGTTGGGCTAAACGCGAGACCATCTCTGAGAGCATAAGCCTCTACCATTGCCGCGTCCGCTACATAAGGGATACAAGTACATGCTGCTGCAATAAATTTTCCCGTATAATCACGCACAATTGCTCCCGAACTTCACCTTCCTTCATTCACTTCAAACGCGGCGTCGACATTTATCTTTAGTAAACCTTCCGGAGGACAAACCCACCCCTTTCTCAAACTAGGAGTGGATTTCTTCCTTACTCTCGAGAAACTCATCGCAAGAGCCCCAATAGACATAGCTGATCGGTGAGTGGTTTGAATAGATTCTCCAGGAACACACTGCCTCCTCTCCCACCATATACCAAGCTGTTGTAAGAGTAAGGACAATAGTATAGCCGGTTGTTGGCTATAAGATAATGTCATGTCATCTTTAGCCCACATAATTACCAACAAGTATAATAGTTGGCTGCAAATATGGACTCGCTTATTAAAAGCTAGCCCACATTACACTCTCACAAGTTGCCTATACTGCCCGCTTCTCTCCTCCCTCCTATTCTCTCTCATCCAACTAAGCAAAAACACAATATTTAAATCTTTAGAGCCTGTTGACTAGACTCTATTGTACTTGCTGTAAGAGCAAGTTCAGGTATACCAATCTCCCCAGCATTATTCCATTGCCCTCGCATACAGATAATATTTTCCAGCGCCATGGCACCAGATCGATCAAGAAAAATTGCTTGATGTATGATATCATGTGGTCCAAGATGTGTCCTGATTTCTTGTACTCTTCCACATTTAAAAATCAGATGCATTAGATCTTCACAATGGGTACTGCATAATGGACACGAACTCTGCGATATAATATGCCGATTAGCCAAAATTCTCGAAGCGGACCATGGAGAACACGCCATCCAAAAAAAAAATTAATCTTTGATGCTAATTTGAAATCCCAGAGTCTCCTCCACACAGTTTTAGTTTCTGAATCCTCCAAACCCATAATGTTTCTCTCGTGACGACCAAACTAGTACGACCATTCGGCATGATAAGCTGACCGTACAGTAAAGAACCCTGATTTCGTGTGATGCCATGCAATAAACTCATTCATACCTGGCGGTGCAATGGGGATCTCTAGAATCCTCACAGTATCAATAGGCCAGAATAAACTCCTGATCAACTGCTCGTCCCAGCTGCCAGTCAACGGATCAATGAGATTTGAAACTCTAGTAATTAAATATTTTTTTTAAACAAAACAGGCAATTTGCCTCATTTTATTAAAAAAAAGTAGGAGAGAATTGACGGTTAATTAACGTAAAACCGGCCTAAAACCGATACAAACGCCCTCGCAAACCGTCATGGAACACGACCGCTTCGAGGGCACACTCAGCCACCCTGGCTACCAACACGAACATCACACACACCACTAAAAGCGAGGACAGACGTCGAGGTTGTCCACCGGCGGCATCGTCATCACTCCTCCTCGAGCAAGCGACTCCGACTTCGCCGAAGAAACGACCACCAAAGAGAGCCTCACCGCATCGGCAGCGAGAAGCCCACGCCGGCCTATGCCAAACAGATGACTCATCGCACGGGACAGGCAGCTCCGATTTTGAAGACGGGCTCCGAAGAGGAGATATGCAAGACCTGCGCCGAAGAAGCTCTTCACACCGGACCGCCCCTGCAGGTCACCGTAACGCTGCTCATACGAAGTCTTGAAAACATAGCAGCTCCGACTTCACAACCTGGGAAGACCAACAGGAAGACTCGGACACGTCGGAACAGAGCCGACTAACAGGGTCTTGCCGCGACCAAACCATCGCTCGCCATCATCGTCGTTGCCCAGCCTGATTCTCCACACGGAAACTCCACGCCGCCGACCGGGCACCTGCCGATCGCGACGCCGCACACGTCCAGCCCAAGGAAAGTGTGGATGGAGCCAATGAACTTCAAGACGACGCCCTAAAGAGGGTCACGGCGTGGAAGCGACGTCGCCGCCCGACCCCTCCGGGGTCAAGGCTTTCGCCCGAAGAACATGACCAGGGGATTGTGTTGTCAGATAACTCCATGACGGCGCCTCCACCGAGGAAAGCGACGTCCAAGAACGCCGCCGCCGCCGCCGGCCAGCAAGCCGGACAGACCTTCGCCCGGAGCTCCGACAGGAACCACCACCCCGCGCTGCCGACGAAACGCCGCCAACCCACTGATCCGCTGAACCATGCACCTCCTGAGCGGCAGCAGCGCCTCTGCCACACCAGGACCATCCACAGACCTCGACGCCAAGATCGGCCACCCAGATCCGGCACCCACCTGCAGTGCCGAACGCGGACGTCGACGGCGCTCCGGTCAACACCGGAGAGCGCCACCCACAGCGCCTGGAGGTAGGCTGCCACCCCACCAAAACCAGACCGGATGAGCTAGCAGGAGGAGCCCGCCCCGCTCGTCGTCGTCGTTGCACAGCAGCTAGGCGCCGAAGCCGCCAGCCGCTGGAGCACCGCCGCCACCACCGCGCCGCGCAGCCAAAGGTGGGCCGAGCCTTACCTTTAGGCGTATGAACTTTTCTGGTTACTAGATGGCACCAAGGATCCTCCCAGATATTTACTTGTGTCTCATCTCCAATTCTCCAAATGCAGCCCCTTCTAAAATTCTCCATACCTGCAAACACACTTTGCCAAGTAAAAGAGCTTCCCGGTTTCAACAGGTTCCGTCCGTGTCCGGATAATAGGGTGCTCTCAACACCCTTGCACAAAGAGAGTCTGGTTCCTCTAAAAGCCTCCAACATTGTTTTGCAAGCATGGCCTTATTAAAAGTATGCAAATCTCTAAACCCCATGCCTCCTCTCGATTTTGGGATACATAGCTTCCACCATGCTACCCAGTGTATTTTTTTGTGGTTCTCATCATCACCCCACCATAATTGTGAAATAGCATCACATATTCCTTTGCAAATGTTTTTCAGAATTTGAATACTGTATCACAAAAACAGGAATGGCTTGTGCAACCGCTTTAATTAAAGCCTCCTTTTCTCCCATAGATAGCATTTTTTTCTTTCCAACCACTCATCCTTGCTAAAACTCTTTCAACCAAATGCTTGAAACCAATCCGATCTATCCACTCCAACCATAGCGGGCAGACCCAAATAGCGCGTGGCAAACCTCCACTCGGTCATCAAACACCAGTGTTTGCGTCACTAACCAGCTGCCTCGAACTTGCACAATAATCATCAAGGATTTTTTTGAGTGCTGTAGCATTACTCCGGTTAGCCTCCATTAAGATCAGCGAGTCATCCGCAAACAGAAGATGTGATATGTGGTTGGTTTTACAACTTAAGAGTAGACAATGCCAAAAGATAATCTCAATATAAGTAACATTGGTCAGCCTCCACAAACTACAATATGCTATACATCTGCATTACCAACGGGTAATCCTTCTTTATTTCGTTGACGAAGGATTTGACATTTCTCTGTGCCAAACTCCTCGCCTCAGCCGTCACGACTTTCTCCCTCAGCGCGTCCATTCTCCGCTGCAAATGCCTCCCCTCTTTCCCTTCCATGATCCGTTCGATGCATCCCCTCACCTCGACTCTGCTCATGCTCCCGAGCCTGATCCCGATCTCCCACACGCTAGTAATGTACGCGCAGTTGACGAACTGGTCGCCGGCGACGGGGCAGCACAGGAGGCGCACCCCGTGCCGGACGGCCTCCACGGTGGAGTTCCAGCCGCAGTGCGTGAGGTAGCACCCGACGGCCGCGTGCGCGAGCACGTCCTCCTGCGGCGCCCAGTCACCACCTTGCCGCGGCCGGCGCCGGCGACCCTCTCGACGTACCGTCGGGAGCCCGGCGCGCCATGACGGGTCCTTCTTCAGCGCCCACAGGAACGGCCGCCCCGTGGCCTCCAGCCCCAGCGCGAGCTCCCGGACTTCTCGGCGCCGATCGGCCCGACCCAGCTGCCGAACGAGACGTACACCACTGACCCCGCACGTTGCCTGTCCAGCCAGCCGATGCACGTCGAGTCTGCCTGCCACATGCTGGACTGCGCCTTGCACGGTGCCACGGCGCCGCCGTCGCCTTTGGTGGCTCGTCGTTGTCTCCCCGCGACGGCCGCTAACAACGGTCCTACCGGGAAGATCCGCGGGCTCTGCAGACGCGCGGGGCGGCCGTCGTCGTCGGCCGTGACACCACCGCCGTCCTCGCCGGGGAAGGAGTTGACGAGCACCGAGCGGAAGCTCCTCGCGCGGTGCAGAGCCCGGAGCCAGAACGCGAACCTCGACTTCTGGGTAGCCGAATCGCCTACGAGCCATGGCACCTCTCCGTCCTTCAGTTCGACGTGTGCCGGCAAGATCTTGAGGGCTCGAATCATCTGCTCCTGGCCAACCTCATCGCCGTCCTCGGATTGATTTGGCGATGATCGAGGGGTACCTGCATGCATGTTCGTAAAACCGATCAATGGGCGAAACGCAAAACCCCGGCTGAATCTTTCATGTCCACTAGACCAGACACGGAGACAAAACTGTACGAACTGAGGCTACAGCTTCTGAATTCGCAGGGTACCACCTCACATGCATGGCGAGATCGATCGGTGACGACGTTTAATCATGCATCCCGATCGAGCAGTCGTCCGATCTACCATGCCAAAGGACCAGCCGTCATCTTGTCTTCTTCCGCATGCCACATCGTCTACTGCTCCATAATCGGGAAGACTATTCGCATATCCATATATGGAAAGGGAAGAAAGTTCTACTGTACCGCAAAAACAGCCACGGGGCCCATTTCTGTATTTGATTCGTCAAATTGCTCGTTTGTAAATATCGATCTCTTATGCGGAGACGACTCAAACCTTAAATATTCGATGTGATTATCCCCTCTAATATATGTGAGAACGTACTGCGTATCTCGCCATGATATTATACCCTCCCTAAGCAATATGATGGAACGAGGAGAACCGAACACGTGTCGACTGCTGATTTGCGGACGGAACTATGGTCAACTTTGGAGTTACCTCCTGATCCAAAAATGAGCTAAAATGTACAGACCTCAGAAATATAGTAGTAGTAAGGAATGTGGAGCTGGCCCCAAGACAAGATGGATCAGATCCAGAGAGCACTTGGCATGAGAGGGCCCAAAAGAAAAATAAAGACGGGTCGGTGGATCTTCACACGTCGGCAACAAATGCAAAATCCAATCATGGCTGGGCATTATCACCAGTTTTGAATGCAGAGCAAGTACAATAGTATAGATGTGTGTTGGTTATAAGATGGTGGCATGTCATCTATAACCAACTTAAAAGCCAACAAGTATAATAGTTGGTTACAAGTATGGATTACTTTATTTATTAATGGTTGGCCCACCTTCCACTCTCACAAGTGCTTAGGAGCACGTGCTGCAGCTGGCTCTTGCGTGAGCCCGCTTACTCTCTCTCCCTATTCTCTCTCCTCCATGTAAGCAGAAATATACTATTTAAATCCTTACACCCTGCTGACTGGACCTTATTATACTTGCTCGTAGGCAGATTAAGCTGATGTGAGATGTGGCTGACAGTAAAAACCGAGACATGCAGCTTGTACCTTATCCTTCCTAGTAGTAAACAAGCCACTCATGCTACTTACGTGTCGAAGACTAAAATGCCATTTACATGGTTTATAGATGCATAGATCAAGGATGTAAATTCTTATTTGTTATTTATGTTTCCAGAATGTACCCGTGAGTACATACTACTCTCTCCGTTCCACAATGTAAGATGTTTTAAGTATTACACATGCATATCTAGATTCATAATAAAAAGAATGGACACATGCACTTAAACATGTCTAAATATGTGTGTTTGCATGAGCATATGGAAAAATACTAAAACATAATATACGTGTCGTCCTAGTCGCTGCGCGCTGTTTAGATGGCTGGTTTTTGTCGCCTCTTTGGCTACCCATGATTGTAATAAGCATATTTGAATACTTTGCTACTTCCTTTTAATAAAAAAATGGTTGTGTGTATCATCACAATGCAGAGGCCGGAGACACCCATTTCTAAAAAAAATATAAAAATAAAAATGGAAAAAGACTAAAACATCTTACGTCGTGGAACGGAGGAGTACTTGCTTATAAGCACTATTTTTAGACGTTTGGTAATGGATTTAGGATCATGCTTCCTCATACAACGGACTGCTGTTGCAGTCATGCAAAAGCTTTAGCATGTGAGGGCGTGTGGCATGCATGGAAGACTGTGAATGGATGTCAAAAGAAGCATATGCAAGACCAAGGAACCTCCCATAACTAAACTCTTATTTTAGTGATCGCCTGGTCAACTCTCTAAACATGCTACGCGCGAGTACTCCGGCGCAGTTCGTTCAGAAACAAAGGGAAACTGCAAGAGGAACGTGCATGTCGTACCAGATTCCGAGATGAGCCCCTTCTCCATGAGCTCCGGGATGGCGGCCACGACGCGGTAGCTCGCGAGCATCGCGGGCCAGAACCCGGCCGCCGGCACGCCGCACCGCTCCGCCACGGGGACGGCCCACGACGCCAGCACGTCGACGACGATGCACGCGACACCGCATCCCGTCAGCAGGCGCTCCAGGTGCGCGGGCATGTGGTTCTCCATGGCGTCCGCGAAGTCGGCGAACCCCGGCGGGTCGCCGCCGCCGTCCGCGATGCCGCTGGGGATGGACGCCAGCGTTACGCCGCCGCCGTCGCTGAGGTCGGCGTCGGTCTTGCCGGTGACGATGCGGCGGTGGATGAAGTCTGGCACGGCGACGGTGGCGGTGACGCCGTGCGCGGCGAGGGCGCGAGCCAGGTGCAGCATGGGCGTGACGTGGCCCTGCGCCGGGAACGGCACGAGGACCACGGCGGGCAGCTGTATGGCAGCCTCGGCTCCCATGCCGCCGTCGATAGCGTTATGGATCGGCTGGCTGTTCGATGTCTGATGTCTCCGTGGTCTCGACTTAGTTTGGACACATATGGCTATGGCCAACTGGATGCGTCATTGTGTGGAATTTATACTCGTCAAGATTTGGCTTTGCTGAGCCAATTCCATGCAGCTCTATTGTTTTCCATTTATTTAAGGCTCCACGTTTTTTCACTCTCCTTCCACGACAAGTTTATTTGGCCACTTGGGGGAAGAGTTCATTTTCGGCCGGGCAGATAGTTGTGGCCGAGCGTGCGTCCCGGCTGGCAAATTTACAAAGGCATAACTTTATTACTCCCACCCTCGGATCAATATTACTCCCACCATTTTTAAATATAAGATGTTTAACTTTTATCCAAATTAATAAGTGTTCACATGTATTTAAACATGTTTTAGTATGTATGTTCACTTATTTTGGTTTGCACCTAGTCAACATGTGAGGGGCTAAAACATGTTATATTTAAAAACGGAGGGAGTAATTGTGATTAAATCGGATGAATCTAGCACAATACCAAATTCAGCGACAATTATTATGGATTGGAACGAGTATTACAAATGATAAAATCATCGAGATCGAATATCCAGTTAACAATAATATAAAAGAACAATTTATTTTGAGGCCATCATCTTTTGGAAATTGGCTACTATCCTGTTAACATGGGCAAAAAAGAAGGTCATACTTTTTTTTACGGACATGGTAGGTGTCTGCCTTTCATTAAGTAGGGGGAAACAAACAATTGTACAATGGCTAAAGAACAGTGAAAAACAAGAAAGACGCCACTCAATCTATGAATCTGAGACCATATTCGAAAAGAGACAAGATCTTCCAAATTAGGATTGCAATCCCCATTGAAAAATCCTTTGGCTTCTCTCCTTCCACACACTAGTACAGAAACGTAAATTAGAGCCGCCTCCAGAGAGTTATCTCAGCCGGTTAAACTGTCCGTCTGTAGGCGTGGGTTTCTAATGTACGCTTATTAGAGGTGGCAGCCTCGGGCCGGCAGTAATGACTGCTCAACTCAGACGACTAGGAATTTCAACCGCTTCTAATACTGAGACGGCCAATATAAGCGGCCGTCGGCAAACATGCCTAATCAGAGACGTACGCAAACGCTGGCTGTCGCACAACCCGTGAGGTCCGACGTATCCCTCCAGGCGTAATATTCGTTGCCTCCGGAAATATATCCGGGGGGTCCAACTTAGCGAAGCAAATTAAAACATAATAATTACAGCAACCTGGCCGGTTTTAGCCAGCTATTTATACAAAGCAGAACCTCCACCATTATTGAAATCAGTTATACAACACGTACAAATGTTCAGGAAACTAGCTAAATGATTGTTACAAAGTGCATTTTCATGCAAACAAACTACCTAGAAAATTGATCAACAATCTAGATGAAATATATATTGTTCTATATGATCTGCATCTCAATCATGACATCCAAGCTTAGGTGATTGGTGTTTCTTATAATGATCAAAACAGGTTCATTGATCTTAAAATGCTTGCCTTCAATAAAATTCTTCCACCCCAGATTGTCGAACTCAATGCGGCCATCATGTTTCTTGTTGTACCTAATGGTTGTGACGGCCCCAGCTGCTCCAAGTCGTAGTCCAGCTTTACCATGAGTTGGTAGACCATCGTCTTGCACTATGATCTTAGGTAGTTCCTGCGCATAAAGGACAACATATAGAGTATATTACTAACTTAGTAAAGAGGCATATATACCGGGTAAAGAGGTAAAGAGGTTGTTCTTCTTGAATTTAACTTTGCAAAGAGAGGCACATATATACCATATCATGTCTCTTCAAATTTGTGGTCGTCAAATGGGTCACAAAAGGAACACCAACATCGGCTGTCACGGGGAGAAACTGAACCAGGCGGTCGTTTTCATCTGTCTTCAGATGAACTCTTCGGGAAACTATGTAACAACTGGCCTCTTCGTCACTCTCAACAGAACTCCCAGAACAATAGGCAGGACTTTCATAATCCTCCTCATGGTGCTCTTCATTGTTGGCACATTCCATAAAGGCAACAGAGATCCTGGGATTTGGTCCTGCAATAGTAAAAACAAGCAGCACTACTCCCTTGTGAACATGATTGGTGTTCTGGACGAACTGTTCCCATCCTAAGCCGTGCAAGCGGGTCGTCCTCCGTCCTTTGGTCACATAAATGGTGTACGTTTTCTCAAGAGCATGAAACAACATAGTGTCGCCTACTACCCGGTTGAACGCTTCCCGACCGTTGCATAGTACTACCTGTGCTGTGTAACAGAAACATGATAAGCCGTATTATACATTACTATGCAACAGAAACACGTTAAAGAATATTAGAAGTTGTCGTCCTACTTACGAATGACTTGCAGTGACGACTCTCAGCTTGCAGCTGGACACTAAAATTGGCTCGACTGAGGAGGCTAGAGCAGTCATGCTCGCACAACGGGCATGTCATTTCATGCTAATTAATTAAGTTAACATGTGCATAACGAATTCCTATATCATAGCAATTCAAGCTATAGCAAGTTTTCAAATAAATATATGAGTTTAAGTCATACAAATGTGGGGATCACAAATTCGTAATACATGATATGCAAACCAAGAAGCTATCTAATTGAGAACTAATTAAAACTAGACAACATGCTGCACAAATTTCTAAAAAAGCGCAACACAATTTCTAAAATAAATTGAAAACTAGGGTTAGAACATGCAGCAAACCAAGGAGTTAGCTGCTGCACGGCGAGGCAAGATGTGATGTGGGGACGGGCCGGTTCGGAGGGGTAGAGTCACGTATAGCGGCAGGAAGGCCCAGCGTGGGGGGCGGCGGCGGACCGACGCATCGACGGGGAACGGCTGCGGGCACGCGCAGCAGCGAGGAACGGAGGTGGACAGTCGCATCTTAATAGGAACGGCGGCGGGGAGGCGGGGAGCGAGGGGAACGGCGGCGAGTGAGGGGATGAGGGGAACGGCGGCGGGGAGGCGGGTGTGAGGGGGGTGAGGGGAACGGCGGCGGGGAAGGCGGGGAGTAAGGGGGGGTGGCGGCGGGGAGGCGGGCGATGGTTTGGTGGGGAGGTGGGCGAGATTTCGATTTGTGGCCTGGCGGCAAGAGGGGAAAATTTCACCCTCTCGCGATTTGGAACCCGAAATTTTCACTTTGCCGCCAGTTATTCACAGTCCGTACAATCCGGATATGTTTGTTCACTCCGAGATTTATCAAAATCCAAAATAGTTACAAAACATTCAAACAAAAGTGAAGATAAATGATTTATGCGTCCTAATCAATGTTACACTGAGTTGTAGACGAAGAAATAGGTTCATATACCTAAAATAATTTATCATGTAGTAGAAAACTTGTAGCTAACTTACATGGAGAAGGCCGGTTTGTACGATGATGTGTTCTTCTTTACAGCTGTATTTCCCTCCGTTCCACAATATAAGATGTTTTAGCCCTTTTCCATATTCACATTCATATACATGTATGTGGACACTTTTTAGTGTATGTGTACATTCTTTTTAGTATGAATGTATACATGCATGTGTGTAAACCTTAAACATCTTACATTATGGAACGGAGGGAGTATTTCAAACCTATGAAAAAACTTTTCACAAAATATGAGCAATTTTAATGATTTCGGATAGTGTGCTCATAGAGTTACCATTATACGGATTATTCATCCATTAAAATCAATGTAGAAGAAATAGTTCTTCGGTAATTAAATTAGTAAACATATGGATCATAGCCGGACCCTCCAGATATTAAATTAGCAAACATATGGATTTCGCGCAATATTTGCGCCATAAACCGACAAATAGACAATACGGATGCATAAATATAGCTCAAAATTTATCACGTATATTGCAAATATACAAAAAATATCAAAACTTGATCTTTCGATACATTTAAATGTCCGTACCCTCCGGACTATTAGAAATGGATGACCAGATCGCATGGATGTCTCCCTGCGCATGCTTTGACCACATTTTTTCCAGTGTGAACGGCGCAGTGTCTGAACCTCCGGATAAATGCAAATGACCTCCGGGTCCCACCGGAACCGTGGCCGGCCGACGCAGCGCCTGAGATTCCCCTCCGGACTTGTGAGCTTTATTAACTGCGGCGCCGGACGGTAGAAATCCATCCCCTCCGAGATTCCCCTTCACCTAGAGCAAACCCTAGCCGCATCCATCCATCCGCCTCTCGCCGGCCAATCCAAGATCCGCCGCCACGCGCATCATGGCTCGCCGCCTGGCCACGACCCACTCGAAGCTCACGCGTGAGCGCTACGCCGCCATTGCGGCTGAGATGCGCGTGGCGGCCAACATCCCAGATGCGGCGGAGACATTGGCGGCGGCCATGGCGGAGGCTGTGGGGGAGGTGCGCCCGCCCACTGGCTATATTACGCTGGTCTTCACCATAGCGAAGGCCGTGGCGGACACCGTGGTGGAGTTCTTGGCAATCCGCGCTGGCCGCAAAGGCATGCCGGCGCGCCTGGTGGCCGCGGCGGCGGCAGATGGTGGCGCGCGCATGGTGGAGAGCCAGGCTTCGGCGGCGGGCAATGGCGGCCAGGTCATGCTGGAGAGCCAGGCCTCGGCGGTGGGCAATGGCGGCGAGGGCGAGGGCCGGGCCGTGGCGGGGGCCGATGGCGGCGACGCGCTGGCGCACAGGGTGCTCGCCCGTCTGGAGGCCGTCAAGGCAGAGAACCGCGCGGCCTGGCAGCAAATCCAGGCCGAGCGCGTGGACGCCGCACTCATCGGGCAGATGAGGGCCGACCCCGCCCTTGTGGAGCAGAACCGCGACATCCTGGAGGCCGCGGCCGCGGCGCGCGCGGGCGAGTAAGAGGGCGGCGAGGCGGGAGAGGACGACGACTCCGACGAGGACATACCGGACGCCGATGCGGGAGAGGACGACGACGACAACCATGAGGGCATGCCGGCGGCCTTCTATGAGGACTACATGCCCAACTCGGATGAGGACATGCCTGACCATGAGGAGAGCGTGTGTGAATCCTCAATCGAGGAATACGACTAGATCTTCCTGCCCAGCCCTTTCGTTTAGACCGATCGATCGTTGAGCGGTCGATCTAGTAGTAGGTAAGCTCGATCTCTAGCTAGTATTATATTAGACTCGAGATTTGGCTTACATTTTACTAGGATAGCTAGATTTGATCGATCCGTGGCCGGGGGCAGGATCGATCGATCGATCAGCCATTGATCGATCAGGGGCGCGCGATACATATTTTGCTAGGATAGATGATCGATCGTATTAATTAGCACTAGTTAAGATCGATCCAATCGTTCGAGAATTTGGCTGGCAGTCGGTGCGGTGAAAATTTGATACCAACTTCACTGTATTTTGCTACTAATTATAATATATAGTAAGTTATTAACTCTTATTGAATATCGATCTGTTTAATTCCAATTTCTCTGTTCATGATTTTGTTCATGTTTTGGCGCGCACTATGTCTCTGTCCATGATTTTGTTCAAGTGTTCGCGCGCACTCTGTTTTCAGTCAAAATTTTGTTTCATTCTGCGCGCAAGAGCTATTTCTCAGACGGCGACATTTCCCAGCCGTCTCTACTGGTTTCTACAGGCGGTCAAGTTTTCTAGCCGTCTCTAATAATTTTGTATGGAAGACGGCGAGCAAAATTAGACATCTCAGATTATATTAGAGACGTCCAAATAATAGAACCGCTTGATGAGATATGTCCCAAGCGGATGAAATTTGTTTTGGTTCGACCGGCTCTTGGTCCTGTCTATCATTTGATGTTTTGTACTTGTGACAGATGTGATGCAATATACATTGCAACATGAGTCCGCAATTTGAATTATTTTGTCCTAAGGAAACTCGTTAACTTCTGCCACCAAGCAGAGCTAGAAGTAGCGCTAGAATCGACGGTCAGATGTGATGCAACAAACTCAACTCATGCACCTTTCAACCATTCGATCACGGAGACTGCAACGATCACCATGCGGACAGCCAAGCCTGCAGCCGATTCGCAGTCCAATTCAGGAGATAACAATCATAAAACTTCACTTGGCTCGTATTTTTGTTAACCGGATCAAGCATACAAAGCGGCAATCGTGTTTCAAACTTGAAATTGTACGCGGATGAGGCAGAGTATTCCTTGTTTGCTATCAATTACCACTCAATGCTATTATGTTGGTCGGACAATTGGAAACCATTAACTTGCTCCCATAAAGCAATAAACTGATTTCATCTAGTTGTTCCTCAGAAGAATTACATCTAGTCCTTGCATCCATTTTCCTTGCGCCAGAGCCTCCTATACTCTAATGTTTTTTATTCAAGCCAATCTATACCTTTTATAAAGCAAAAACCCAGTTCACAATAATAGTTTATAATACACACACATTTCATGTCTTTGAAATTTAGTATATCGACTATGACCAATTGATTTTTGCATATTCATTTAGAGAACATAATGTGTCATACCTTTTATACCATTTTGTTTACACAATATAGTTTTAAAGTGATCCCGCTGCAACGCGCGGGGTACCTTCTAGTTTAAACAAAAGCAGAGCTCTTTTATTGTTGGTCGTCCCTTGCAGCAATCTATCCCAGTAAAAAAAGATTTTCGCCTCCATTTCCAATATTGATATTAGTGCATGTTAAGATCGGTCATGTACGGTGTTAGTATAGCTACCGTATTTGTACATGTACATGTATTGTAACCTGCCGGCATATATATATATGGAGATCATGTGGTGGCTTTGACCCCACGAAAACCCTAAACCTATTCTTAATTTGGTATCAGAGCCGTACCGCTGCCGCCGCCGTCTCCACGTACGTGATCGCATCTGAGATCGATCGCATAGCTAGCTAGCTGAGCCATGACATCTTCGGCTCTTCAGCAGTCGGACGTCGCCGGAGCGCTCCTCTCCTCGCCCGGTGCCACCGTCCCAGCGGCGGCAGTTCCCACCAGCCCTGTTCGTCTAAACCGTGGCAACTTCATGCTATGGCGCGGACTGACGCTGCCGCACTTCTCCGGCGCGCACCTTCACGGCTTTCTCGACGGCACCATGGCTGCTCCGTCGAAGACCATCACCACAGGAACCGGTGACGCTGCGACCACCGTTCCCAACCCCGCCTATCTTCGTTGGTGGGGGCAAGACCAGAAGGTGCTTGGCCTTCTGCTGTCCTCCATGGATGAGGACATCGCGTGCCAGTTGATCGGCTGCGCGACATCGGCCGCCGTCTGGATGGCCGTTCATGCCATGTTCGGCGCGCAGAGTCGCGCCAACGTGCGTCACATCAAGCGCATGCTCCAGTCCACGCGGAAGGAGGACATGACCGCTGCGGAGTACATGCACAAGATGAAGAGCCTCGCGGACGTCATGGCGGCCGCCGGGTGCCCGCTCTCTGACGACGACATTGTCGACTACATCATCACCGGTCTCGGCCTTGCGTTCAACGCCATCGCCGCTTCCCTGACCGTGAACAACGCTTCAATTTCCTACGCAGAGTTTTACTCTCACATCCTCTCCTATGAAGCTCTACAGGTGCAGCAAGCTCAAGCCGTGGAGTGGTCTTCCTCGGCGAACGCTGCATCTCGGCATGGTCCCTTCGGCAACTATGACCAGCCGAGGCAGCCGAGCTTCTCCCCCGCTCCGCAAGGTGGGGGTCGTCCAGCTGGTTATGGCAACTACCAGCAAGGGCAAGGCGGCGGCCAGGGCCGTCAGCAGCACAACGGTGGGGGCAACTCCCGTCCGTACAACGGCGGCCAGAACTACAACGGCGGCCAGAACTCTGGAAACGGCAATGGCCGTAATGGTCGTGGCGGTCGTCCACGCCCCGGTGCCAAATTTGCAAGAACTGGGGGCACGAGGCCGGCGATTGCCGAAACCGCTACAACCAACACTACCGCATCGACAACCAGCGCTCCGGGAACTCTGCATCGACAAGTTCCACCGAGAACCCACACTGGCACATGGACACCGGTGCTACGGATCACTTGACGAGTGATCTCGAGCGTCTTCACTTTCATGAGCGCTACGGCGGGAAGGATCAAGTTCAAGTGGCCAATGGTGCAGGTTTGTCTATTTCACATATTGGTCATTCGCATATAGCTGGTTCTTCTCTTCAATTAAAAAATGTCCTTCATGTTCCACACATAAGCAAACACCTTCTCTCCGTTTATCGTCTCGTTTCGGATAATGACGTCTTCGTTGAGTTTCATCGTAATTTTTTCTGTGTTAAGGACAAGGCCACGAGGAGAATTCTTCTTCACGGTAGAAGCCAAGATGGACTCTATCCTATCCCGTTTAGTCGAGCGTCGTCATCCTCGCCTCACCACGCATGCTCCAGTGTCAAGGCTACCTCGTCCCAGTGGCATCAGCGTCTCGGTCATCCCACCAATAATGTAGTGCAGCATATTGTTAAGCAACATGATTTATCTTGTTTACCTTCAGACAATTCTTCCTTAGTTTGTGACGCTTGTCAACGTGCTAAAAGTCATCAGTTGCCGTATAATTTATCTCATCGTATTTCCAATGCACCACTTGAGTTGATTCATTCTGATGTTTGGGGTCCCGCTGTTGCATCTTCTGGTGGTTTTAAGTACTACGTTAGCTTTGTTGATGACTACTCGCGTTTTTGCTGGATCTATCTTCTTAAGCATAAGTCTGATGTTGAGCAAGTTTTCTATGCTTTCCAGGCTCATGTCGAACGCCTTTTAAATACTAAAATTAAGGCGGTTCAGTCAGATTGGGGAGGTGAATATCATAAGTTGCATAGCTATTTTCAGCGCACGGGTATTTCTCACCGTGTTTCGTGTCCTCACACATCCCAGCAAAATGGCATTGTCGAGCGCAAGCATCGTCATTTGGTAGAAACTGGCCTTGCCCTTCTTGCACATTCGTCGCTTCCTTTACGTTTTTGGGATGAAGCTTTCTTGACCGCATGTTATCTCATTAACCGCATGCCCACTCCTGTTCTTCATAAGGACACGCCACTACACCGTCTCCTCAAAATTCAGCCAAACTATGATTTTCTTCGTATTTTTGGCTGCGCGTGCTGGCCGAGCCTTCGTAAGTACAATGCACACAAACTTGATTTCCGTTCCAAATTGTGTGTCTTCCTCGGCTATAGCCCTATGCACAAAGGATATAAGTGTTTGGATCGGTCCACGGGGCGTATCTACATCTCACGTGATGTTGTTTTTGACGAGTCTGTCTTTCCGTTTGCGACCCCCGGTGTTACCGTCGATATTCCCTCGCTTCGCCAATCCATCACTTTTCCAGCCTCGGAACCGGCTACGAGTGACCATATGCGTAAATACGACTTATCCTACCTGTCCACTAATCCACCTGTTTCAGGTGATGCTTTTCCCGCGCAGGTTCCCGCTGTGATCGACGTACACGTCCCAGATGTAATTGACGTGCATGCATGTCGCCCCGATGCGCCCGATGCTGCATCTCCTGTCCGCTCGCCTCCCTCGGCATCGAGCCCGTCTGGCTCGCCACCCTCGGCCTCGCCCACTAGGCCGTCTCCGCATCACGGCCCAACTGGGCCGTCGTCTCCGCTGCAGTCCACGTCGCCACTTGCTGGGCCGTTCCCAGCCG
This sequence comes from Poa pratensis, assembly GCA_947311845.1. Taxonomy (NCBI): domain Eukaryota; kingdom Viridiplantae; phylum Streptophyta; class Magnoliopsida; order Poales; family Poaceae; genus Poa; species Poa pratensis. Next base: position 60,460,541 of record CAMZMU010000063.1, on the reverse strand, counting down.
CGACGTCTCCAACTGTAGCTCCGATGGCTGCGGCGCCTGGCCCCGAGCAGGTGCCCTCGTCTGATGCAGCTGCTGCTCCTGCCCATCACATGATCACTCGCCATCGTGATAATACTCGTCGGGAGAAGAAACCCACTGATGGTACAGTGCGGTATGATCCGCGTCGGCGAGCCTTCTTTGCCGCTCCGGTGTCTCATCGTGATGCTCTCCGCGAACCAGCCTGGCATGCTGCTATGACTGATGAGTTCTCTGCTCTTCGTCAGACCAACACATGGACGTTGGTTCCTCGCCCGCCGGGTGTCAACATTGTCGGCAGTAAGTGGGTATTCAAAACTAAACACCGCCCTGATGGTTCTATTGAGAAACATAAGGCTCGTCTCGTTGCTCGTGGATTCACTCAGCAACACGGCATCGATTACGGTGATACTTTCAGCCCGGTTGTGAAGCCAGCCACAGTTCGTCTGGTCCTGTCTCTTGCAGTGTCACGCGGATGGACTCTTCGCCAGATTGACGTCAGTAATGCTTTTCTCCATGGTTTCCTGTCTGAGGATGTTTACATGCAGCAGCCGCCTGGTTTTGAGGATACTCGGTATCCCTCTCATGTTTGCAAGCTTCAGCGCGCTATTTATGGTCTGAAGCAGTCCCCCAGAGCCTGGTATGCTCGGTTGAGCACTCTTCTTCATCAACTTGGTTTTGTTTCCTCCAAAGCGGATACATCTCTTTTCGTGTTTCGCCGAGATGGAGTTCAGATTTTCATGTTGGTTTATGTTGATGACATTGTTATTGCTGGGTCTACTCCTGCTGCGGTTGAGCGTTTGGTTTCTTCTCTCGCTGCCACTTTTCCCATCAAGGATCTTGGAGTTTTGGAGTATTTTCTTGGTTTGGAAGCGTCCTATAATTCTGGGGGCATGACACTGACCCAACGCAAGTATGCTCTTGATCTCTTGCATCGGGTCAATATGGAGAATTGCAAGTCCACTTCCACTCCACTCGATCCTGCGGAACGCCTTGCACGAGATACTGGTACACCATTGGGTGCTGATGATTCTTTCCGGTACCGGAGTGTTGTTGGTGGCTTACAGTATTTGACGCTTACACGTCCAGATATTTCATTTGCGGTGAACAAGGTGTGTCAGTTCCTCTCTCAGCCCACTGGAGTACACTGGGAAGCTGTTAAGCGCATATTGCGCTATGTCAAGGGGACTTTGGATACCGGACTTCGTATAAGCAAGTCTCCTTCTTTGGGCATTAGTATCTTTACTGATGCAGACTGGGCTGGATGTGTTGATGATCGTCGTTCCACCGGTGGTTTTGCAGTCTTTGTTGGACCGAACCTCGTTTCTTGGAGTTCTAAGAAACAGCCTACAGTCTCGAGATCCAGTACCGAGGCAGAATATAAGGCGCTTGCAAATGGAGCTGCTGAAGCTATGTGGGTTGATTCCTTGCTTACAGAACTTGGAGTACCTCAGCAGCGTGTTCCCATTCTATGGTGCGATAATCTAGGGGCTACCTACCTCACAGCCAATCCGGTGTTTCATGCTCGTACTAAGCACATTGAGATCGATTTCCATTTTGTGCGCGAGCGAGTTGCCGATGGAGCATTGCAGGTCAGGTTCATCTCTTCTAAAGATCAGTTGGCTGATGTCTTTACCAAACCAGCCACACGGCAGATGTTGGACCGATTTAAGACCAATCTAAATCTTGTATGTACTAGTTTAGATTGAGGGGGAGTGTTAAGATCGGTCATGTACGGTGTTAGTATAGCTACCGTATTTGTACATGTACATGTATTGTAACCTGCCGGCATATATATATATATGGAGATCATGTGGTGGCTTTGACCCCACGAAAACCCTAAACCTATTCTTAATTGTGCAAGCAACAAAAAAAAGATGCCTATCAGTTCTAGAAACAAGATTTGAGGTTCATTTACCAAGACAGTCCTCGGCAGCCCAATTAATCGAACCAAAGCGAATAGGCGCAGCACACGGCTAAAAGAGGCCAAGTCCTTAATCCCTAAACCTCCGCATTCGGCATTTCTTATGTGCACATAGCTTCCATTTATCAATGAAAAAGATATATGGTGAGTTCACATGTCACTATAAATGAGATAATCTATATCAGCAAAGATCAGGATAATAGCCTTTGGCGCGTTTCCGTGTTGATCGGTTTTAGCAGTGGATGGCAGCAATACATGCTCGTACGATACGACATTCGAGACCGTATATATGTGATTCATAGTATGACGTGCAAGCCGACTCGGAAATTAAACATGTGGGCGATTGCCGATCGAAGTGCCTTCTCGCGAAACCAGTCTTTTGCTCTGTAGGTTAGTTAAGAAATTGCTAGAGCTCTCTCGAAACATGCATGTACTTGCACGTGCTAGCTTGCTCACACGCCATCGTGTGCCGACCTCCGTTGGCCGCGAGTGCAACATCATCCTACTACATGCATGAACTTACTCGATGAAATATGTATTTATATGCTGTTAACGAAGAAAAAAAAAGCAGAATTAGGAACGTCAAACTTCACGTGTGAACAAAGTGAGTACTATACAAACTAGCCACTAGCTATTTAGAAGAACTAGGAGTTGTAAACTAGAGAATTTGTGCGCTATCGCTGTTGTGAGCCTTGAACTATATATAGAGACTACGGCGCCGCTTGTCCCCTCATGTCTGTTACCCACGACTCCAGGAGCCAAACGGGCAAACGGCCCAAAAAGTTAATGTCCTACCAATAATTGCCAATTTGATACCTGAAGTTTGGTAATAGTGTTTGTTCTCCACGAAAAGATGCCAAAACCAAGCCAACTTTGGAGCAAGCAAAAAAAAAACGGCCGCCGCCAATCTGATTCATGCCGTTCGAACAATTGGGCGGCCCCACTATAAATATCCTGACGCAAAAGCAAAACCACCCAGTCGATCGATGGCTTTGTCACTTCGCAGCTGCGGCCGCAATCGGAGCTTCGAGACGGGCGCTGTTTCTTATCCGTTCGTGAAAGTGACTGCAGGCTGCTATTGTTCGTAAATTGATCGGGCAAAACTCTGTGACCAGTTCGTAGATTGAATTCCCTATTTTTAAGCAAACGGCGTCTAAACTGTTCCACACGTGTTTTTACATGTGTAATGTGTTCCACAAGAGTTACTTTCGCACACTAGCAATTGGAGAGCTCTCGCGTGAAAAACACTGACCCGCCACAAGTGTTACTTTGCACAACTAGCACCAAGATTGAGTCCGTAGAAAAAACTACACCACCATTGAGCACATCCTCGCAAACATGTACGGAGTATGAATTAGGTACGAGCCGAGACGGATTTCAAGTATTGTTAGAAAACAAAATATACTCATCTAAAATAAACATCGCAAAAAAAATTGTGGGATCAAATAAGCTAACAAGCACAAACAAGAAATATATACCTGATCAGCCGAAAGTTATACAAAAATTGTAGTCTTTGTTTCTACCCTCGCATTTTGCATCTTGACATTCCTTCATTATGCATTCAAAATATAGCAAAATTTCAGACTTGCATAAGCTAGATGAACAACAAAAAAGCCTTATATAATTGAAAGTTACATAAAAATCGTATTTTGTTAGTCGCAAAAAAGTCATATTTTGTTGTTTCTACCTCCACATTTTGCATCTTGCAGTTGCTCGGTTATACATTGAATATACTGCAGAACTTCAGGCTTGCATTAGCTCGGCTAAAGTTTTGAAAAGCCTTTGATCACAACATGTGATACATTGTTAAAAACACACGTGAGACCATAAAATCGACGAAGACATTTAACCGTGACATATCCCTTACGAGGCATACCACCAAGGCACTACTTCCTTCCCAATATACATTTGGAAGACAAGAACAGAAACACACTATGAGAAATTGAAACACTGATAGAAAAAAATTTGACACCACCATCAATTTCGCTTGATAAAAAACCATTGACATGTAGAGCCATGCAACTTTTATTTCGTAAATCGTTGTCTCCTTCGCCGAGCCAAGTTGATCAAAGAAGAAACTTGTCCCACCTCAATACCTCAATATCTCGGCAACTGATAAGCCGCTAGATATGTTGGAAACCAATTGGAACACATGTTAAGTAAACTCTTGTAGGATTTTTTTTTCCTCAAATCTTTCTTCCAAGACTTTTGAAATTAGTTTGTAAGGGATATTTTAGGGGGTTTTTTTTGGGGGGGGAGAGGTGGGATTTTGATTAGTTTTTTTTTTTTGGAGGGATTGAGGAGTTTTTTCATTTCCTCGAAGTTGTCTGCATGGCCCAAAAGACCCAGCTGAGAGCCTGAAATAGCCCAGCACTCGCTGAAACGATAAGAAGGAACAACCGCAACCGCACACCCTTCCCATCGCCTACATATCGCAACAATTGCTCCTCAATTCTCGCAGCCTTTCTAGCCTTAGGGCATCTCCAGTCGTTCGCCCCCCCCCCCCCCCCCCAGGCCAAAAAACGGCGCTATTTTGGCCCGCCTGGGGGGCAGCGGCGCTATTTGACGCCCTGGGGGCGGCGTTTTCCCAGCCGTGGCCAAACCCAACACTTGGGCCAAAAATTCAAAAAACCAAATTTGCGCGAAATTTATCTAATTAAGGCGGATTTCATACATATATGGCGAAATTCGGCGATTACATAGTTGAACATAAAATAAAAACTTAATAAAAATATAACTTGGCGATCTAGACGCCGTTCTACATGCCCAGTTGGTTGTAGAAGACGGTGTAGTCGCCGCCGTCGCCGTCGGAGTCGTCGGAGTCTCCGGCGGGGCGGCTGGGGCCTTCGCCGTCGTCTCCGCCGTGCCACCTGCTCGGCCCGGGCGCGGTGGGGGTGTCCTCATCCTCGTCGCTGGGGTCGAGGATGTAGTACTCCGGGGGCGGTGGCGGAGGTGGAATGCAACGGCGAGGAGCCGCCGCGCGCGCTGCTCCTCCGCGCGCCGGCGCTCCTCCTCCTCCAGGATGCGCTGCTGGCGCGCGATCTGCTCCGCCTCGTGCTCCCTCGCCGACCAGGCGTCGGCGACGTCGTCTGGCGCCGGAGGGACGTCGTCAATGGAGGCGGCGATGGCGAGGTTCAGGCCGGGGAACTCCTCCCATCCTCCGGCGCCGCCATATTGACGGCCGCCCTGACGTAGTCGGGCGGCGCCTGCCACTCCGGCGCCTTCTTCTTGCCCTCCGTCTTGGGCTTGACGAGGCGGAGAAAGAGGCCGCGAGGCGGCGACACGGCGCGGCGTTCGTTGATGCGGAGGCTGCCGGAGTTGAGGATGGGTGATGTAGTGCAACCTAGGACCATCACCATGTCAGGCAACCCAACATATGACAAGTCGCCATCGAGCTCAAAGGTGAACTCTTTCCTCTACAAGATCTCATTTCGTGCCCCTTTGGATGGTATACTACTTGAGCATCTACCCCTTTTCTATGATAGATATCACATGACGTGTGCGGACATTCGGGGAGATGCCAAGGAAGCCCAAGACTCAAAATCATCCAAGGCGTACGCATGGAAGAGGAGGAGAAAGCGTCAAGACGAAGAAGGAGAAGACGGAGCAAGCAGCTTGGCCGGCCCTCCAGCCGGCCCAGGCCGGACCCCAGGCCGGGCGGCCACCCGAGGCAGCCGGCCTCCCTGCCGGCCTAGGCCGTACCCAGGGCCGGTCCACCTACTGACGCTGCTGGCCTTCCTGCCGGCCCAGGCCGGCCCCAGGGCCGGACCACCTTCCGACGCCGCCGGCCTTCCAGCCAGCCCAGGCCGGCCCCAGGGCCGGACCAGCTTCAGTGCCCGTCTGCGCCAACCGGCCTCCAGGCCAGCCCAGGCCGGCCTCCCCGACTGCGCTTGTCCGTACCCGTTTTGTACCCAGACTATAAATAGCACCCCTTCCCTTCCTTGTGAGGTTAGACTATGTTTTGAGATTAGAGTAGAGCTAGGCTCCCCACCTCAAGACGGTCTCCTTCCTCCCCTTGCGGGATGGTTCCTCCCTTGTGGATAAGATCCCTACGCGGATTCAAGACCTCTACTTGTAGTTTGATTACTCGCCAATCTTTCATCTTCGGTGACTTTATTGGAGCGGTTCGGTTGACCGTTGGAGAAATAACCATCCAAGATCCCTTCTTGTATCTACTTGCCGATCTCCCACCTTCGTGTGGATTCTATTGGGCCGGTTGGACCGACGGTAAGGGAAACGGTTCTTGTATCGTGTGTGTTCTTATGTTCGAGGCGTTCTTCTTGGTGTTCTTCGTGTTCCTCGTGTTTTTGCGTGCGTTCGTCCACATCCTCCGTCAATCCGTGAAGATCGGGCCACCCTAGTAGTCCCGTACTACATCATATGGTATCAGAGCATGGTTGCCACGGATTTGACTTTGTTTCCCCACAAATCATCCAAATTTTTCTTTGATTTTGAGAAATTCGAAAATTTCCACCCAAATAGCCCCAAATTGCTTTTGGATCGATCTGTGAATCTTGTGCGTTTTTGTAAGTTTTGATCCGTGGATCTATTGCTAAACTAGTTGATCTTGTTTCCTTTGCGTTTCCATGGCCAAATTTCATTGATTTTCCCTCCGATTTGAGGTTTTTCGGGCCGTTTTTCCGCCAAAATCGCGGATTTTCGAGGGTCAACATCGTAGGGGTCAACCGGCCTTCAAACCGGCCTCAAACCGGCCTAGGCCGGACCCCATCCCGACCCCGCCGGCTCCAGGCCGGCCTCCCCGAAATCGGAAAATTTCAGATTTTGTTTTGGCCATATTTTTTGATTCCGGGCTCCGTTTTTTGTGTTCTTTGACTCGTTTCGAAGCTACGATCAAGGCCTTCATCACCATTGCGGAAGATCCATCATCCACCAGCACCAAAATTCGTGGGCAAGCACGAAGCTTCTACAACAAAGGGTGAAGAACATCGACGAAAGGTATAACATTGCCAATCTTTACCCCTTGCCATTCCTTTGTGAGCCACACTATATCTTTGCGATTATCATGTCCTATTGAGACTAGCTCTTGATGATTGCTTGGTCTTTGCACATTTGCACCGTGTAGTTTCCGAGCAAAACTACTTGCGCTAGTTCACATATCATATATCTTGTTAGTGACATCAAAAGAAGTGGGTGTGCAAAAGAGAAAAAGAGTCCAAAGAGACAAGAGAATAGAAGCAAAAAGTGCCAAATCAAAAGAAAAAAAAAGAAGAAACACCACTTCCATATCTTGTAGGAAGCGCGCAAGCTCGATGAACATCTAGTAGGTGGTGCATTATTGTGCAAATCTTGTAGCCCACCAATAAATTGCAAGCGAGCTAGTGGCTCGCAACACGAGCTTATAGTCTTCGCTAGGATCATATGGTTCTTTAGCTCACTTCTTGGTTGCATAAGTCACATTTATCTATCCGTGCGTGTGTTTCCTTGAACTAGATTCCTATCTTTGAGATTGACTTGTTTTGCTTTGTGATCATCGTGGTTCTCTACTTGCTTTGACAATATCTTGGTTTCCAGTTGGTTCAATTTGCTTTCCACCTACCATACCTACCTACCAACTTTTAAGCCGTGTGTGTTTGGAGTTTGCTTTGGATACTTGAACACAAGCATTTTACTTTGTGATCGTTTCCCTTGGTTGTCCACGACGTCCAATACTATCTACAAGGTGAGAGGTTGTGTTCTAGTTCCTTTCCACTCCACATATATACATTTGTCTTGTGAGTTGACATGTCTAGGTAGAGCGAATGCAACTACGGAGCCTATGAGGAGGACTACACGATGAGTGACATGGACTATGTTGCCTCAACTTTGAGGACATGGGGGACTACTACGACTACTACACCGACAACGACCCTCATGACATGATGGATCATCACCAAGACTTCCGCTGCACCTACTCCTACTACGACTCCGACTACTCAAGCATCCACGACATGGAGCGGTACGAGACTTTGAGCAACCTTCATCAAATTGTATCGACTCCAAGTACGTGCGAATCTACCACGACTCCGACTACACAAGCTCCAACGACAATGAGGCGCAAGTGTCTTCACATGCCTCATCACATGGTACCGACTTCGACTACAACAACATGGTGGAGCGCCACTACTACGACTACAACTCCGATGACATGGTGGAGAACGTCCACGACTACTACTCTTGTAGCATGTGCGACGACTTCGACAACATGCAAGAGGAGAGGACCCCTGCTAGCGCTAAGTTGACGAGGGAATATCTCCCCGGCAACAGCACCAGAAACTGCTTGTACGTCACACGTCAGTTGGGAACCCCAAGAGGAAGGTATGATGAGTGCAGCAGCAAGTTTTCCCTCAGTATGAAACCAAGGTTTAATCGAACCAGTAGGAAAACGAGGTTTGCTTCGAAGGTGTTGGTGAAGGAGTGTAGTGCGGCGCAACACCAGGGATTCCGGTGCCAACGTGGAACCTGCACAACACAATCAAATTACTTTGCCCCAACTTAACAGTGAGGTTGTCAATCTCACCGGCTTGCTGAAAACAAAGGGTTAAACGTATCGAATGGAAGATGATGTTTGTTTGCATAAAACAGTAGAGAACAATGATTGCAGTAGATTGTATTTCAGATGTAAAAGAATGGACCGGGGTCCACAGTTCACTAGTGGTGTCTCTCCAATAAGATAACTAACATGCTGGGTAAACAAATTACAGCTGGGCAATTGACAATTGATAAGTGCATATAACATGCATGTGTGAGCTGTGGTGTCTACTATGAGATTCATTTGGGCATTACGACAAAGTACATAGACCGCTATCCAGCATGCATCTATGCCTAAATAGTCCACTTTCCGGTTAACATCCGTACCCCTTCCAGTATTAAGTTGCAAGCAACAGACAATTGCATTAAGTAATGTGCGTAATGTAAACAATACATTCATCCTTGAATAAAGCATTGCTGTTTTACCCCTAGTGGCAACAACACATCTACAACCTTAGAACTTGCTGTCACTATCCCAGGTTAAATAGAGGTTGAACCCAACTATCATGCATAAATACCCCCTCTTGGAGTCACAAGTATTCACTTGGCCAAGGCTTCAACAAGTAACGGAGAGCATGCAAGATCACAAATGACATAGACATGATAATATAATATTCAGCTCCACATAGGTATCAATATAAGTCAGATCCCAGCAAACACAACATGTAGCATTACAATAAGATGATCTTGATCATGATAGGCAGCTCACAAGATCTAAACATGATGGCACAAGTGGAGAAGACAACCATCTAGCTACTGCTATGGACCCATAGTCCAAGGATGAACTACTCACGCATCACTCCGGAGGCGGGCATGGCGATGTAGAGCCCTCCGGTGATGATTCCCCTCTCCGGCAGGGTGCCGGGAAGAGCTTCAGAACCCCCCGAGTTAGGGTTGACGACGGCGGCGGCAGCGAATATGTTCTGGATGAAAGGCTCGGTGTTTTAGGGTTTTCACGTCTCGGGGAATAAATAGGCGAAGGGGCGATGTCGGCGGACCCCCGAGGGGCCCAAACCACAGGCTGGCGCGGTGGGTGGGCCGCGCCGCCAGGTGGTTTGGCCACCTCGTGGCTCCCTTCGTCTCTCCTTCGGACTCCGTGTACGTGCTGGAAAAATAGGGACTTGGCCTTTTGTTTCGTGCAATTCCGAGAATATTTCCAGAAGTAACTTTCTGAAACCAAAAACAGCAGAAAACAGGGAACTGGCACTGTGGCATCTTGTTAATAGGTTAGTCCCAGAAAATGCATAAAAGTGATATGAAGTGTATATAAAACATGTAGCAAATGGTATAATATAAGCATGGAACAGCAGAAATTATGGATACGTTGGAGACGTATCAAGCATCCCCAAGCTTAGTTCTACTCGTCCTCGAGTAGGTAAAACGATAACAACAAATAATTTCTGAGGAGACATGCTTTCACACAATCTTGATCAATATATTGCAAGGCTCATGTCATGAATGAAGTGACTCAAAGCAATGATCTATAGTTTGCTAACAAATAGATAAAGAGTAAACAATGAATCATATAAGCAAAAACTTTTCATGAATAGTACTTTCAAGACAAGCATCAAAAAGTTTTGCATAAGAGGTAACTCATAAAGCAATAGATTCAAAGTAAAAGGCATTGAAGCAACACAAAGGATGATTAAGTTTCAGCATTGCTTTCAACTTGTAACATGTATATCTCATGGATAGTTGTCAACATAAAGCAATATAACAAGTGCAATAAGTAAATATGTAAGAATCAATGCACACAAAGTTGACACAAGTGTTTGCTTCTAAGATAGAAAGGAGTAGGTAAACTGACTCAACATAAAGTAAAAGATAGGCCCTTCGCAGAGGGAAGCAGGGATTAAATCATGTGCTAGAGCTTTTTAAGTTTTCGAAAGCATATAGAGAGCACAAAATAAGTATTTGAGAGGTGTTTGTTGTTGTCAACGAATGGTAGTGGGCACTCTAACCCCCTTGTCAACCAGACTTTCAAGAGCGGCTCCCATGAAGGACGTTATCTCTACCAGCAAGGTAGATCATCCCTCTTCTCTTTTGTTTACACATGTATTTTAGTTTCTTTATAGATGACACTCCTCCCAACCTTTTGCTTACACAAGCCATGGCTAACCGAATCCTCGGGTGCCTTCCAACATTCACATACCATGGAGGAGTGTCTATTTGCAAATTAAGTTGCTTACTGATAAATCAGGGCAAAACATGTGAAGAGAATTATTAATGAAAGTTGTAATTAATTGGGGCTGGGCACCCCGTTGCCAGCTCTTTTTGCAAATTATTGGATAAGCGGATGTATATGCCACTAGTCCAGGTGAAAGTCTGTCAGAAGTAAATGACAAGATTGAAAGATAAAACACCACATACTTCCTCATGAGCTATAAAACATTGACACAAATAAGGAGTAATAAAGTTTTGAATAGTTTAAAGGTAGCACATGAAATATTTACTTGGAATGGCAGGAAATACCACATAGTAGGTAGGTATGGTGGACACAAATGGCATGGGTTTTGGCTCAAGTTTTGGATGCACGAGAAGCATTCCCTCTCAGTACAGAGTTTAGGCTAGCAAGGTTGTTTGAAGCAAACACAAGTATAAACCGGTACAGCAAGAATCACATAAAAACATATTGCAAGTATTATAAGACTCTACACTGTCTTCCTTGTTGCTCAAACATTTTACCAGAAAATATCTAGACCTTAGAGAGAACAAATATGCATCCCAAGTCTCAACAAGCTCTACGGTAGTTCTCCACTACTAGGCTTTAACTACATGATGCAAGAGCTTAAACATGATCTACTTGAGAGCTCAAAACAATTGCAAAGCATCAAATCGAAACAAGACAATGATCTACAAGAATGCATATGTCTTTTCCAATACCAACTACTACATGTAGCATTTTCTTTCTTCCAAACAAACACCAATCAATTTATTTAAACATAAACTCTCCAAATGATAATATAATGCAGCAAGAGAGTATTTATAAACAAGTGCTAACAGCTCGAAGAGATGCATGAAAAACAGGAGCTAAAAGCACTGCAGTAGCTAGTTAAGAATACTCAACAAATATAAGTGAAGAACATGAGTATTCACATGAAAAAGCGGAGCGTGTCTCTCTCCCACACAAGGATTGCTAGGATCCGAATTTATTCAAACAAAAACAAAAATAAAAACACACAGACGCTCCAAGTAAAGCGCATAAGATGTGAAAGAATTAAAATATAGTTTCACTAGAGATGACCTGATAAGTTTGTTGATGAAGAAGGGGATGCCTTGGGCATCCCCAAGCTTAGACGCTTGAGTCTCTCTGAATATGGTTGGGATGAACCACGGGGGCATCCCCAAGCTTAGGCTTTTCACTCTTCTTGATCACATAATATCACCCTTCTCGCTTGATCCTTGAAAACTTCCTTCACACCAAACTCAAGACAGTTCTCATTAGAGGGTTAGTGCATAATCAAAAATTCTCATATTCTGTAATGATACAATCAATCCCAAAGCTTCTGGACATTAGCTACAGCCACCAATGCTTTGTGGAGCAAAGAAATCCACACAAACACAGTAAAAGAGCGAATGCAAAACAAAAGGCAGAATCTGTCAAAAACAGAACAGTCTGGAATGACGAATTTTTTCGAGGCACTTAAGTTGCTCAGATGGATCTGGCCTAAAATAATGAAAGTTGCGTACATATCTCAGGAATATGCGTGATTTTTCAGAATTTTTTGAATTTTCTACAGGGAGATAAGCTCAAATCCGTGACAGCTAAAAATCTGTCACTGCGCAGAAATCCAAATCTTGCATCAACTTTCAATATAGAACTTTACTTGGCACAACATTGCGATAAAATAAAGATACAAAGGAGTTGCTACAGAAGTAACAAAACTCCTTGACTCAAAGAAAACAAAAATAACAGCAAATAAAAACGATGGGTTGTCTCCCATAAGCGCTTTTCTTTAACGCCTTTCAGCTAGGCGCAGAAAGTGAAAATCAAGTGTTTCAAGTGGAGGAGCATTGACATCAATACCAAGGGCCATGCGCCTACCTCTCTTACCCTTAGACTTACTCTTTGGTTTGGGGAATACATGGCCGCACCTTGGTGTGGAGGTAAGATTCAGAGTGCCTTTTCCCACATCTATGGTTGCTCCCATTAATTTGAGCAGAGATCTTCCAAGTGTAATTTGTCCTGTCCCTGCACATTCAATAACAAGATAATCAGTGGACACCGTTCTCCCAAGAAAGGTTGTAAACACACCCTCAGCTATCCCCTCGGGAAATATAACAGAGTTATCAGTAAGAGTTATTCCTTCTCCTCCTTCAGCAAGTCCCCAAAGATTCAAAGTTTCATAAATGCTTTTAGGCATAAGGCAAAACTCAGACATAATATCACAACGAGCATAAAAGGTTTCACCACAAATAGCAACCTTTACCGTAGGGACCCACATCGAAGGTTCAAAATTTGTTGGAACATAGTCAAAATATTCCCGAATTTGATTATAGCCATCCTTTAAACAAGATATATGTGTCTCAAGAGTGTTTAATCTAGCATGGATGCTAACAAGGGCCGAATCAAATTTATTAGTTGAGCTAGAAGTTGCAATCAACTTTTTTATGGCATTAAAAGCTTGTCCCCATCACAGTGAAGGAAATCTCCTCCCACAATAGCATCTAAAGCATATCTATAACAAAGGGCTAGACCAAAGTAGAAGCTAGTGAGAAGCAACTTAAAGTCATTTTAGGATCAGTTTTACCAAAGGAATCATTAATTCTAGACCAAGCTTCTTTAAAATTCTCCTCACTCCCTTGTTTAAAAGTGAAGATCAATTCCTCAGGTGACATAGCAACAGGCATGGAACAAGACATGATGGTGACAAGACAAAACAAAACCGAAATAAACAAGTAACTAATTTTTTTGTGTTTTTGATAAAGAGAGCAAACAAGACTAAATAAAAATAAACTAAGCAAGACAAATAACAAAGTAAAGAGATTGGGTGTGAGAGACTCCCCTTGCAGAAGCAATTCGGTTTTCCCCGGCAACGGCGCCAGAAAACGTGTTGTGCGCTAAGTTGACGAGGGAATATCTCCCCGGCAACAGCCAGAAACAATGCTTGTACGTCACACGTCAGTTGGGAACCCCAAGAGGAAGGTATGATGAGTGCAGCAGCAAGTTTTCCCTCAGTATGAAACCAAGGTTTAATCGAACCAGTAGGAAAACGAGGTTTGCTTCGAAGGTGTTGGTGAAGGAGTGTAGTGCGGCGCAACACCAGGGATTCCGGTGCCAACGTGGAACCTGCACAACACAATCAAATTACTTTGCCCCAACTTAACAGTGAGGTTGTCAATCTCACCGGCTTGCTGAAAACAAAGGGTTAAACGTATCGAATGGAAATGATGTTTGTTTGCATAAAACAGTAGAGAACAATGATTGCAGTAGATTGTATTTCAGATGTAAAAGAATGGACCGGGGTCCACAGTTCACTAGTGGTGTCTCTCCAATAAGATAACTAACATGCTGGGTAAACAAATTACAGCTGGGCAATTGACAATTGATAAGTGCATATAACATGCATGTGTGAGCTGTGGTGTCTACTATGAGATTCATTTGGGCATTACGACAAAGTACATAGACCGCTATCCAGCATGCATCTATGCCTAAATAGTCCACTTTCCGGTTAACATCCGTACCCCTTCCAGTATTAAGTTGCAAGCAACAGACAATTGCATTAAGTAATGTGCGTAATGTAAACAATACATTCATCCTTGAATAAAGCATTGCTGTTTTACCCCTAGTGGCAACAACACATCTACAACCTTAGAACTTGCTGTCACTATCCCAGGTTAAATAGAGGTTGAACCCAACTATCATGCATAAATACCCCCTCTTGGAGTTACAAGTATTCACTTGGCCAAGGCTTCAACAAGTAACGGAGAGCATGCAAGATCACAAATGACATAGACATGATAATATAATATTCAGCTCCACATAGGTATCAATATAAGTCAGATCCCAGCAAACACAACATGTAGCATTACAATAAGATGATCTTGATCATGATAGGCAGCTCACAAGATCTAAACATGATGGCACAAGTGGAGAAGACAACCATCTAGCTACTGCTATGGACCCATAGTCCAAGGATGAACTACTCACGCATCACTCCGGAGGCGGGCATGGCGATGTAGAGCCCTCCGGTGATGATTCCCCTCTCCGGCAGGGTGCCGGGAAGAGCTTCAGAACCCCCCGAGTTAGGGTTGACGACGGCGGCGGCAGCGAATATGTTCTGGATGAAAGGCTCGGTGTTTTAGGGTTTTCACGTCTCGGGGAATAAATAGGCGAAGGGGCGATGTCGGCGGACCCCCGAGGGGCCCAAACCACAGGCGGCGCGGCGGTGGGGCCGCGCCGCCAGGTGGTTTGGCCACCTCGTGGCTCTTCGTCTCTCCTTCGGACTCCGTGTACGTGCTGGAAAAATAGGGACTTGGCCTTTTGTTTCGTGCAATTCCGAGAATATTTCCAGAAGTAACTTTCTGAAACCAAAAACAGCAGAAAACAGGGAACTGGCACTGTGGCATCTTGTTAATAGGTTAGTCCCAGAAAATGCATAAAAGTGATATGAAGTGTATATAAAACATGTAGCAAATGGTATAATATAAGCATGGAACAGCAGAAATTATGGATACGTTGGAGA